>CAKXYN010000006.1:12348076-12955961 GCA_935064755.1 Tragelaphus eurycerus
GTGTGGTAATTTGAGCATTCTTTGGCATTGTCTTTCTTTGGGATTGGAATGAAAACTGACCTTTTCTAGTCCTGTGGCCACTGCTGAGTTTTCTAAATTTGCTGGCATATTGAGTGCAGCACTTTCACAGCATCATCTTTCAGGATTTGAAATAGCTCAATTCGAATGCCATCACCTCCACTAGCTTTGTTCATAGTGATGCTTTCTAAGGCCCACTTGACTTCACATCCCAGGATGTCTGGCTCTAGGTCAGTGATCACATCATCGTGATTATCTGGGTCATGAGGATCTTTTTTGTACAATTCTTCTGTGTATTCTTGCCACCTCTTCTTAAGATCTTCTGCTTCTGTTAGGTCCATGCCATTTCTGTCCTTTATCGAGCCCATCTTTGCATGAAATGTTCCCTTGGTATGTCTAATTTTCTTGAAGAGATCTTTAGTCTTTCCCATTCTGTTGTTTTCCTCTATTTCTTT
Organism: Tragelaphus eurycerus; assembly: GCA_935064755.1. Lineage (NCBI taxonomy): Eukaryota > Metazoa > Chordata > Mammalia > Artiodactyla > Bovidae > Tragelaphus > Tragelaphus eurycerus. Next base: position 12,348,550 of record CAKXYN010000006.1, read on the forward strand.
GCCTTGATCACTGAAGAAGGCTTTCTTATCTCTTCTTGCTATTCTTTGGAACTCTGCATTCAGATACTTATATCTTTCCTTTTCTCCTTTGCTTTTCACTTCTCTTCTTTTCACAGCTATTTGTAAGGCCTCCCCAGACAGCTGTTTTGGTTTTTTGCATTTCTTTTCCATGGGGATGGTCTTGATCCCTGTCTCCTGTACAATGTCACAAACCTCAGTCCATAGTTCTTCATCAGACACTCTATCTATCAGATCTAGGCCCTTAAATCTATTTCTCACTTCCACTGTATAATCATAAGGGATTTGATTTAGGTCATACCTGAATGGTCTAGTGGTTTCCCCTACTTTCTTCAATTTAAGTCTGAATTTGGCAATAAGGAGTTCATGATCTGAGCCACAGTCAGCTCCTGGTCTTTTTTTTGCTGACTGATGCTGGGAGGGATTGGGGGCAGGAGGAGAAGGGGACGACAGAGGATGAGATGGCTGGATGGCATCGCTGACTCGATGGATGTGAGTCTGAGTCACCTTCGGGAGTTGGTGATGGACAGGGAGGCCTGGCGTGCTGCTATTCATGGGGTCACAAAGAGTCGGACACGACTAAGCAACTGATCTGATCTGATGGATATAGTAAAAATAAAATAAGTTTTAAACTTTGGCTTACTTTCAAGAATCCTCTTTGAGAGACTTTGTGTCAAAGAGGAATGATTCCTTCAACTTTTTGTTTTAAGTATTTGCTAAGATTTTTACAATATATATAAACATTTTCTTTCTAAGACACATGTTTAGCAACAAAGTTATCATTTATATAATGTAAATAACCATAAAATACATTTTCTAAAAAAGGAACTGGATTAATAATCATAAACATCATTGCTTCTGTGTGGATTAAACCCAAATAATAACTCTCCCTCCAATCTATCTTATGGACATCTCCCACTTTCAGCTGCTTGTGGGAAATACACATTGGGGATCCCACTAGTAGCACACATTTAATTTGTTTTAAGTTGAATTCAGTTCCCTTCCAAAATGTGATCCTTATTCTGGGCTTTCTCAGAAACTTATACTCAGAAACTTAGAATTATTTTTAATTAGCATCTTTTCCTTTTCATCCATGACTAGTATCCTCATCTTATTCTACTTGCAGTACTTGGTATTACAGGAGTCCCTCCCTAGGCTCTGATAACATAATACTATGGCATGATTCATCTTTCTTGGGAAGAATATGGTATTAATAAGTTATGACTAATAACCAAGTTGCAAAAAGACCCCTGTGCCCTTTTCCCATTCATTTCCTACAAGATAAGTTATACAAACTGTAACAAGAATAGAAGATAAATTATATATATTGCAAATTCTTGTGAGAAATCTCTTTATCTGGTCAATTATATATATTTGCTACTTGAAGTTTATTTTAGAGAATAAGAAAATATCTCATCTTTTGGAATGCAAATGAGGTTAAGGATGTTGTGACTTATGTCATCATTGAACCAGCCTCAGATGAGCTAAGAATGGTAACTGGATGTCACTTGGGGTCCTTGGTTTCTGTACCGGGGAAGGTAATAGAACAAGTTAGAATTTATCTCCTCATTGGAATAATTGCTTGGTGATTCCACTGAAGCCTGTCTGTGAGATGCAGCCAAAGCCTTCTTTCTGTATTTGCTCAAGGAAGCCAGATGAGGTCAGATATCTGGGCTGCTTGTACTTGAATGAAACAGCACATTTGCTGGAGGAGTGTAAGCAGTGCATGTAATATCTGGTTATTGCTTAAGATTTTCTCGATTAGATAATAAAGAAGTAGTATAATATTTTGAATGGTCTCTTTGTCTCAATATCATAAAAATTTTGTCCCATTGTAATGGAACTATACTAAGCAAAGCCTGGCTGTAGAAATGTCAGACTCTTAAATTTTGTAAATCCTCAAACAATGAAAGGGCTCAGGACCTTACTGTGTAAATACACTATGTGACCATGGGAGCATTGTATGTAGAGGAAGCATCACTGAGTGGCTATTCTGAGCCTTGGGCAGCCACCTTAAAGAGACTTTAAATTGTTAATTGTCAACGGTGAGATGTCATTCTCCATTATGCTTACTTATTACAATTTGCACGTAAGTCTGTCTACTTGCAACTCAACCATCTTCTGTCTATTGTCTTTCTCATGAGCCTATACAGGCCATAGTAACAGAGATCATGTCTGTCTGGTTCACGGATGTACTCTTGTCCTCAGCAGTTTCAGGCACATCAGACAGTGCCCAGTAAACACATACTGAAGGAGTAAATAGGTGACTGACTATATCTACAGTGTTATGAAAAACCAAATTATGCCACAGGAAGTACATTTTTAGATCCTCAAACCAATAAGGGATATGCAATACAAGGCTTTGGGTTAACTTACACTTAGCTCAAGAAAATACAGATAGGATAGCCTTTCTTAAAGCAACAAACTTAATGCTTGCCAAGCATCATTGTTTAGCAAACCCAAACTGAAAGTTTTAGTAGATTCTGAATTTGGAAGGATCGCTTTTTCACTCCCACTTACTAGTATTTATTGTATATAATAAGTTACAGTTAATTAAACTGTTGAAAATATCCTGTAGCATGTTTTACTTTTATCAGTAACAATAAACTTGATGAATACATCTGGTCCTAATCTGAATATATATATTATTATTGTCAATAGTCTAAATCTTATTTTTCTTCTAGTACAAAATGCACTATTTAAAAAAAATTTATTTTGCTTTAGTTTATTGCTCTTTAGAAAATGTACATACAGAATTGGTGCATTCTGGACTGTCTTTCTTTAGAAACAAGAGAAAAAATAATCCAATCCCATACAGTGATTAATGGATGAGGGTAACAATCATATTCCTGTCAGAAAAAAGAAAGAACAGTAAAAGTCTGACCACTGAAATTTGAGATTGTGTCTAAAGTCCCATTTAGAGGGAAACAGTAAAACACAAGGTTAACAAACAGACATTAGAGAATGAGGGCAAAATCAAAATAAAGCATCCTACAGGACTTACAAAGGAGAACTTTAAAAAGTACAATAGCCTATGATGTAGTTCAATCTAAAGAAAAATGACATGTCTCCACAAGACATCAGCTAGAACTTGTTTTCCCATTGAATGCTTCCCAGTGACCACACTTTGCAAAACAGCACTCAGCTACCTTCATTAATGGCTTTTCACCATATTGTTCCATCATTAGGGGATGATAAAGTTTCCTCTGTGATTTGAGAAAGCAGAGTTCTGGCTGCAAAATTTACTATTGGAAAAGGGAGTCTTAAAAGTTCCATTTTTCTAAATTTTTTTTTTAAGAAGCAAGGATATTATCTAATAATTGACAGAACCATCAGCTTTTGAACCAGCTGACTTAATATGACAGACAGAAAAAAAGAGAGTGAAAAATACATAAGATGAGGGATGAGCGAAGTTTTTTTTTTTTTTTGGTTAACCATTGAGAGAGTCCATTCCTAGGCAGGTTGATAAGAAGTCTGGGGTCCCCGAGGAAGAGAAAGGGGTCTGTGGCTCTTAAGGAGGAGATAGGGGTCTGGAGTTCTCAAGGAGGAGAAAAGAACAAACTTTTTTTCTTTTAGCCCAGAGCTGATGATTACACAACAAAACAAGAGTACAGCTTAAACTCTGTACTAAAGATTATATGGGCTTCCCTTGTGGCTCAGCTGGTATATGGGCTTCCCTTGTGGCTCAGCTGGTAAGGAATCCGCCTGCAATGCGGGAGACCTCGGTTTGATCCCTGGGTTGGGAAGATGCCCTGGAGAAGGGAAAGGCTACCCACTCCAGTATTCTGGCCTGGAAAATTCCATGGACTGTATAGTCCATGGGGTAAGTAAGTAAGTAAAGTCGCTCAGTCGTGTCCGACTCTTTGCGACCCCATGGACTTGTAGCCACCAGGCTCCTCCCTCCATGGGATTCTCCAGTCAAGAGTACTGGAGTAGGTTGCCATTTCCTTCTCCAGGGGATCTTCCCGACCCAAGGATCGAACCCAGGTTTCCCGCATTCCAGGCAGACACTTTAACCTCTGAGCCACCAGGGAAGCCTAGTCCATGGGGTATATAACAACAATGTATCCTGCTTGAGGACATGTTTCTCCTTCTTGAGAGCCTTCTGACTAATCCTGTTATCTTGAAATGTATATTGTGAGAATGGGTCTGGTAAGACCTTTACAACCTTGAGACATTCTTTTGATTTACTGTAATAACCAATTGAAAAAGTATATAGCTCCCTTGCTAAGACTAGCAAGTGGGGCACTCTCTGTCCCCTTTCTGGTGTCTGTGTCAGAAGTTTTCTCTGTCCCTTTTCATATTTTAATAAAATTCTGCTACACAAACTGCTCTTGAGTGATCAAGCCTGGTCCCTGCTTCACTAAATCTACTTTGGAGATCACGAATCCAACACAGTTCACTGTAAGCTATCACCATGTCCAACTCTCCTCTCTTGCTTGCTAAGAAAATAGGAGATGGAAAAGTTAAATACTCAATACTCGAGTAACTCTTGTAACTAGAGTGTGGCTGTATGTCATAGTTTTAGTTAACAAAATCTAAAGAAAAATCTGGGGGTACTTTAGGAAAAGATATGTTTTTGGTAGCTCAGCTGGTAAAAAATCCACATGCAATGCAGTAGACCCCAGTTAGATCCAATCTCTGGGTCAGGAAAATCTCCTGGAGAAGGGAAGAGTTACCCTGCTACTGCTAAGTCGCTTCAGTCGTGTCCGACTCTGTGTAACCCCATAGACGGTAGCCCACCAGGCTCCCCCATCCCTGGGATTCTCCAGGCAAGAACACTGAAGTGGGTTGCCATCTCCTTCTCCAATGTATGAAAGTGAGAAGTGAAAGTGAAGTCGCTCAGTCGTGTCCGACTCTTAGCAACCCCATGAACTGCAGCCCACCAGGCTCCTCCGTCCATGAGATTTTCCAGGCAAGAGTACTGGAGTGGGGTGCCATTGCCTTCTCCTAAGAAGAGTTACCCACTTCCAGTATTCTTGCCTGGAGAATTCCACGGACAGAGGAGCCTGGTAGGCTATAGTCCATGGGGTTGCAAAGAATCAGATGTGATTTTCGTGTTTTTTCCTAATAAAAATATTAGTTATTAGCGGCCCCTGGCAGTATCCTAACCCCACTCTTTCTGCCATAAATTTAAATGTGTAGCCTGAAGCTATAAAAGTCACTCTGCAAGCCTGGGGAAAGGCTGGGTGCTACCCTGACATCGTTGAACCACTAAATCAATGTCAGAAGCTGCCTAATTCCAGACTTTTCATTAGATGAAGATAAATTCTATTTTTCAAAGCCACTGTTCTCTTTTACATGCAACCAAACATATTTCTACCTTCACACAAGAATAGATATGAATAAAGACCTTTAATAGTGATTTTCAACATTCCCATGCAAGTTCAACTGTACAGTTATTGATTCCTTACTATTTAGCAAATTCCAAAAATTTTAGTGTAGTTCCAAAAGTTTTAGTATCATTTCAAATTTTAATATTCTCACACATGCATATGCATATATATAAATGCTACGAACTAATAAATAGGAAAACAAAAGTTAATTACTTTCAACTATATTTTATTTTATCAAATGAAATGTATCAAATTTATTCAAAATCAAATATATTTTGAATAAATATATTTTAAATTAATTTTCAGATAATTTTTGCCACCTTAATTTGGAAGGACTGAAGCAAAAAATTAAAATTAAAAGTTTAGGACTTCCTAACTTGAAAGTTAGGACTCTGTGCTTCCATTATGGGGGGCATGGGTTCAATGCCTGTTTAGGGAACTAAGATCGTACATGCCAAGACATGTGACCCTCCCTCAAAAATGTTTACAAATCTGTTGATCAAGTCTTAGAAATAAATATGTATATGTGAAGGTGAAATTTAATTAAGCTTTCAAATGATACTTCCTGTTAATGTCATTTAAACTTCTAAAGTTATTAAAGCTTAAAACTGTATTGTGAGTTTTAGAATTTGCATACCATGAACTCTGGTAAGCACTGGGATAAAAAGCAAATGAGACATGGCACCCAAGTTTAAGAAGCTCATAAAGGTTCTCCATCCTCCTGCACACTAAATTACAACAGAAGTTTAAAAATGACAATGCACAGTCCTCAGCCCACACCCCTGGATTCTGGGTTCATTGGTCTAGGTTGGGGCTTAAGCATTAGCATTTTTTAGTCCTCTGAGAAGGCAATGGCACCCCACTCCAGTACTTTTGCCTGGAAAATCCCATGGACAGAGGAGCCTGGTGGGCTGCAGTTCATGGGGTCGCTGGAGTCGGACACGATGGAGCGACTTCACTTTCACTTTTCACTTTCATGCATTGGAGAAGGAAATGGCAACCCACTCCAGTGTTCTTGCCTGGAGAATCCCAGGGACGGGAAGCCTGGTTGGCTGCCGTCTATGGGGTCGCACAGAGTCGGACACGACTGAAGTGACGCCGCAGCAGCACTCTTCTGTGATTCTCATGTCCAGCCAGAATTGAGAACCATTCATCCAGACAGTAGCGTTCATATTCATTTCCAAATAAACCTAGGTAAACAAGCTTTCTATAAGGAGGGCTAGTTTATGAAGTAGAATAGTGCAGAATGTATTTAGTAAGCCTTAACGTTATAGGAGGTACCAGTCATCCTTTACCTCAGGGCTTCAAAAGGGTAATTAACTACCATGTGTGGAATTTCCATAACAATTTTGCTCATGATTTTTTTAGGTGGACAGTGGGTAGCCCTTTTCTGTTTAAGTTCTTGTTTAAATCTTTCTGAGATGCAGCAGATCACAAATTGCTCTGTTACACAGTGATGTCCATATAAGCCCTCTCTTTAACAAGTGATGACTGGCCATCCTGAGAGATGCAGCCTTGTTACTGGCTTATTTCTTACCAAGAAATTTGCTCCTTGCCTTCCTAAGCTGGAACACAAAAGAGTGATGAATTAAATATTTCTATTAATAGTATTTCAGTACTAATAGTATTAATAGTCTTTGAAATTGTTTCCTATATTGCATTAAGTTCTTGGGAAAGGAATATAAAGGCACAGACTAAAAGTCTGTCTATATAATCTTCTTCTCAAGCTATTTAGAAATTAATAGGAGATTTGCAGTGGTGGTAATGATAAGTAGATACATTACTATTCAGTTGTTTTATGTGAGGAGAGTTGTTCCTGCAACAAATATTCATTAAACAATTGCTTCATGCCAAGTATCATTCCAGATACTGGGAACACACAAATGAACAGCACAGATGAGGTCCTTTTGCTGGGAGCTTACAATCTAATGGGAGAATTCTATTTTGTTAGACTATTTTCCTTAAAATATATTATTTCTCTCAGAAGCATATTTTTACACTGTCCTTCTGGACTTTTTTATGAGTAGTTTTTTAAAATAACTTTTTTATTTCAAAACAAAACAGGTGTGTTTTGTTTTTGAGGCAGAGTTGATCATCAGATCAGATCAGATCAGTCGCTCAGTCATGTCTGACTCTTTGAGACCCCATGAATCGCAGCACACCAGGCCTCCCTGTCCATCACCAACTCCCGGAGTTCACTCAGACTCACATCCATTGAGTCAGTGATGCCATCCAGCCATCTCATCCTCTGTCGTCCCCTTCTCCTTTTGCCCCCAATCCCTCCCAGCATTAGAGTCTTCTCCAATGAGTCAACTCTTCGCATGAGGTGGCCAAAGTATTGGAGTTTCAGCTTTAGCATCATTCCTTCCAAAGAAATCCCAGGGCTGATCTCCTTCAGAATGGACTGGTTGGATCTCCTTGCAGTCCAAGGGACTCTCAAGAGTCTTCTCCAACACCACAGTTCAAAAGCATCAATTCTTCGGCGCTCAGCCTTCTTCACAGTCCAGCTCTCACATCCATACATGACCACAGGAAAAACCATAGCCTTGACTAGACAAATGTTTGCTGGCAAAGTAATGTCTCTGCTTTTGAATATGCTGTCTAGGTTGGTCATAACTTTCCTTCCAAGGAGTAAGCGTCTTTCAATTTCATGCTGCAGTCACCATCTGCAGTGATTTTGGAGCCCAGAAAAATAAAAAGTCTGACACTGTTTCCACTGTTTCCCCATCTATTTCCCATGAAGTGATGGGACCAGATGCCATGATCTTCATTTTCTGAATGTTGAGCTTTAAGCCAACTTTTTCACTCTCCACTTTCACTTTCATCAAGAGGCTTTTTAGTTCCTCTTCACTTTCTGCCATAAGGGTGGTGTCACCTGCATATCTGAGGTTATTGATATTTCTCCCGGCAATCTTGATTCCAGCTTGTCTTTCTTCCAGTCTAGCGTTTCTCATGATGTACTCTGCATATAAGTTAAATTAACAGGGTGACAATATACAGCCTTGATGAACTCCTTTTCGTAATTGGAACCAGTCTGTTGTTCCATGTCCAGTTCTAACTTGCTTCCTGACCTGCATACAAATTTCTCAAGAGGCAGGTCAGGTGGTCTGGTATTCCCATCTCTTTCAGAATTTTCCACAGTTTATTGTGATCCACACAGTCAAAGGCTTTGGCATAGTCAATAAAGCAGAAATAGATGCTTTTCTGGAACTCTCTTGCTTTTTCCATGATCCAGCGGATGTTGGCAATTTGATCTCTGGTTCCTCTGCCTTTTCTAAAACCAGCTTGAATATCAGGAAGTTCACGGTTCACGTATTGCTGAAACCTGGCTTGGAGAATTTTGAGCATTACTTTACTAGCGTGTGAGATGAGTGCAATTGTTCGTAGTTTGAGCATTCTTTGGCATTGCCTTTCTTTGGGATGGAATGAAAACTGACCTTTTCCAGTCCTGTGGCCACTGCTGAGTTTACATACCATTGTTTAAAAATAAATAAAAAATACAGAGAGCAACAAAAGAGGAAACGTTTAGATTAAAAAGCTTCATAATCCCAGAATTAACTATGGATGATCTTTTGACATATTTTCCAGACATTTTTCCATACGCATAAACAGATATTTAAAAAAACAAAACCATATGTCTATAAAGTAGGTAAAGACATTTATAATTTAAAAAGTATAGTGAGTAACCCAGTTGTGCTATTTTGATACAAACAGAGCATATTACAAACACTATTTTTGAAAAACAGCTAAGGCCATATCCCTGTCAGAAGGAACATAAACTGACACAGGTTACTTTCAAAACTGAGAATTTATTTTAAGAATTCATCTTAACAATGAAGGAACTGGAAATTCTTCCAGAACACAGAACAACCAGACTTCCTGATGATGGTACTAGTGTTTAGGAATTGGAAGATCTTGCAGGTTTCATACTAATTTTAAGATCAGGTAATTCTGACCCTTCTTCAGCTTCAGGTTCTCTTCTTTTGGATCTCCCCTCACTGCCCCACTAATGTGACTCAGCTTCACCTGTTGCCTTATATCGCTTGCTGCTTCAAACTCAACTATTCTTCTCTCTAACCCTAAATCTATTGTAACAACCCCCATGCAAGCTGACTTGCTGTAATGTTACTAATACATTATTCCTCAGATGCACACATAGCACACACTGATGAAATCCCAGTGAAAACATTCCAGCAAAACAGATGGACTATAAATTCATTTGGGAACATTTACATATATTTGTATGTTTTCATGATTTGACTATGTGTTTTCAGCCAATGAAAGCTACTTTACACACGGTACTTTACACTCTTGGCCAATGAGTTTTATTCATCACACTCCCCTCATCATCAGAGATGAGTGAATTCTGCAATATGTAGTTTCCAACTCTTGGTCTTTATTTCTATTATATATTTTGGCCCCTAGTGGCTTACAGGATACATAAAAATGATAGCATTGAATCTGTTACAAAAACTAAAGCAAAAAAAAAAAAAAAAGGGGGAGGAGAGAAAGTATGTGAAAAAATAAAGTGAAAGTTTGGTGACTGCTTGAGATGCTTTTAAGAAAATGATCAAGGCATTAGAAAGTACATATAATCTGGCATTAGGGGTGGGTGGGTAGAAGTCCTTTCATTTTAGCAACTACATCTTGTCACAGAAACTCAAGGTAATTGTGGCTAAAGGCAAGTCACACTGTCAGGTGATTGTCAGTGTTTTATGAAAGTGACCCTCCTAAAGTAGACTGAACCAGTAGTCTTCAAACTGAAGAGTAGCTATGTCTGGAGGGTACCCAGAGACTTTATAGAGATATGGATAGTTTTAAGGGAATTCAGTTTCCAGAGTCTTAACTTCCGTGGATACATTTCCCTGAAACTGATCTGCCTAGGTAATGTCAAGATGTTTTTTTACCATGATAAGTGCCCTCCTACTTTATTCCCACCCAAACTGAATCTTCTTATGGGATACAAAAGCCTCCAGGTTTCAAACAACAGGGACACTTAAAAAATGGTATCTTTAAGTCTTTAATAAGACACCATGAGATGAAGGTTATCTTATTCTTTTTTTTAATTCAACCACTGTGGTAAGCAAGGATGGTCCCTAAGATACTCAACCCTGAAGAACAACACTGTATAATCCTCTCCCCTGAAGAATGGGTATCTGTTCTAGGAAAATCACCCCCAGGATAATATTACAGTGTATACAAATATCTTAACACACCAGATGGAGAGGTTCTTCTGTTGGTCTTGAGGAAGTAAGTTGCCACAACCTGAGACGGCTTGTGAGAGCAACATGGGCCAAGGAATTGTGGGGGCTTTAGGAGCCAAGAGCCAGTAACCAAGTATTAATATTAAAGTTGTAAGGAGCTGAATTCTGCCAATAACCACCTTGGAAGAGGACCTGGAACTCAGGAAAGAATGCTACCTGGCTGGCATGTAATGAGATTCCTGAAGTCTGGTGAGACCTTGAGCAGAGGCCCCACTTAAGCCAGCCAGGACTTCTGACCCAAGGAAACCGAGACAATAAATGCCTCTTCTTCTTAGTTGCTACTTTTGTGGTAGTTTTTTATGCAGCATAGAAAACCAACTGGCTATTGTTCAGTGACTAAGTCGTGTCCGACTCTTTGCAACCTCTTGGACTGCAGCACGCCAGGCTCTAGTCCTCCAGTACCTACTGTAGTTGCTCAAATTCATGTCCATTGAGTCAGTGATGCTATCTAACCATCTCATCTTCTGCCATCCCCTTCTCCTTTTGCCTTCAATCTTTCCCAGCATCAGGGTCTTTTCCAAGGAGTTGGCTCTTCACATGAGGTGGCCAAAGTATTGGAGCTTCAACTTCAGCATCAATCCTTCCAGAGAATATTCAGGATTGATTTCCTTTAGGATTGACTGCTTTGATCTCCTTGCTGTCCAAGGGACTCTCAAGAGTCTTCTCTAGCACCACAATTTGAAAGCATCAATTCTTTGGCACTCAGCCTTTTTCATGGTCCAACTCTAATAGCCGTACATGACTACTGGAAGAAACAGCTTTGACTATAAGGACTTTTGTTGGCAAAGTTATATCTCTGCTTTTTAATATGCTGTCTAGGTTTGTCATGGCTTTCCTTCCAAGCAACAAGCATATTTAAATTTCATGGCTGCAGTCATCATCTGTGGTGATTTTGGATCCCAAGAAAATAAAATCTGTCACTGTTTCTACTTTTTTCACCTTCTATTTGCCATGAAGTAATGGGGTCAGATGCCAAGATCTTAATTTTTTAATGTTGAGTTTCAAGCCAGCTTTTCCACTCTCCTCTTTGACCCTCATCAAGAGTCTCTGTAGTTCCTCTTCCTTTTCTGCCATTAGAGAGGTATCATCTGTATATCTGAGGCTGTTGATATTTCTCTGGGCAGTCTTGATTTCAGCTTGTGATTCATCCAGCCTGGCATTCCACTTGATGTATTCTGCATAGAAGTTACATAAGCAGAGTGACAATATACAGCCTTGTTGTACTCCTTTCCCAATTTTGAACCAGTCAGTTGTTCCATGTCTGGTTCTAACTGTTGCTTCTTGACCTGAATACAGGTTTCTCAGGAAAAAGGTAAGGTGGTCTGGTATTCCCATCTCTTTAAGAATTTTCCACAGTTTGTTGTGATTCACACAGACAAAGGCTTTAGCATAGTCAATGAAGCAGAAATAGATGTTTTTCTGAAATTCCTTTGCTTTCTCCATGAAATTTTGGAAATTTGATCTCTGGTTCCTCTGCCTTTTCTAAATCCAGCTTGTACATCTGGAAGTTCTCAGTTCACATACTGCTAAAGCCTTGCTTGAAGGATTTTGAGCAGAACCTTGCTAGATTTGAAATGAGTACCATTATATGGTAGTTTGAATATCCTTTGGCACTGCCAGTGCAATGCAAAGAAAACCAATGCAATCATTCAAAAACTGTTTACTGAGCACATACTATATTGCAGACACTCCAAAATCTCCAACCTCATAAAACTTGGTTTTTGGTGGATAGGATAATCATAAACAAATTTAACATATAAAATATCTAGCATAGTTGTGATAGAGAGAAAAAAATCAAGTAGGAAAATGGAAGATGACTTGTGGGAAGGGGAGGAGTGGATGGAGAGGGCTATTGAAAGTTTAGCTTCACCTAGAAGGGGAAAGGTCTTGTAAGAAGGAACGTAACTGGCAATGTTCATAGAAGAGAAAACGTGTCCAGGCTCTCAGAGACTAGGTAGAGGGTTGGTAGGCACATGGACCATATAGTGTGCTGAATCAGGATGGAGAATAGTAGATAAGGTTAGAAAGGGCAAAAGAGATCAGATCATGCAGAGCTTTGAAGGTGTTTGGGGACTTTTATTCTGGGTGACACTGTGAGCCAAGGGAGTTTTTAAGCAGGGGAATGATATGACTTGACTTTTCATTTAACAAACTCATGGTATCTCATGATGGTTGAAATAATATAATGTGGTATAGGTGATAATAATGTGGTATAGATTGAGAGCGGGCAAGAAGGGAAGCAGGGACACCTGTTAAGATCATGTTGTAATTATCTAGGCAATTCCTGGATTCGTGGCTGGATCAGGGTGGTCAGTGGAGAGAAGTTGTTAAGTTTGAATCTTTTCTTTCTTTTCTAGAAAACTGAAGACAGATATGGTTGATATAGAATTAAAATATCCTTTTGTTCCCCTTACTTATTTATGTAAAGGTTTCTCAGAATTTATAGCTATAAAAAATGAACACATAGAATAGAATAGATGCTAAAACCTAACAAATGGGCCAAAGAACTAAATAGACATTTCACCAAACAAGACATACAGATGGCTAACAAACACATGAAAAGATGCTCAACATCACTCATTATCAGAGAAATGCAAATCAAAACCACTATGAGGTACCATTTCACGCCAGTCAGAATGGATGCGATCCAAAAGTCCACAAGCAATAAATGCTGGAGAGGGTGTGGAGAAAAGGGAACCCTCTTACACTGTTGGTGGGAATGCAAACTAGTACAGCTACTTTGGATAACAGTATGGATATTCCTCAAAAATCTGGGAATAGAAATGCCTTATGATCCAGCAATCCCACTGCTGGGCATACACACTGAGAAAACCAGAACTGAAAGAGACACGTGTACCCCAATGTTCATAGCAGCACTGCTTACAATAGCCAGGACTTGGAAGCAACTTAGATGTCCATCCACAGATGCATGGATAAGAAAGCTGTGGTACATATACACAATGGAGTATTACTCAGCCATTAAAAAGAATACATTTGAATCAGTTCTAATGAGGTGGATGGAACTGGAGCCTATTATACAGAGTGAAGTAAGCCAGAAATAAAAACACCAATACAATATACTAACGCATATATATGGAATTTAGAAAGATGGTAACAATAACCCTGTTTATGAGACAGCAAAAGAGACACTGATGTATAGAACAGACTTTTGGACTCTGGGAACGGGAGAGGGTGGGATGATTTGGGAGAATAGCATTGAAATGTGTATACTATCATATCTGAAATGAGTCGCCAGTCCAGGTACGATGCCTGATAACGGATGCCTGGGGCTGGTGCACTGGGATGACCCAGAGGGATGGTATGGGGAGGGAGGAGGGAGGAGGGTTCAGGATGGGGAACACATGTATACTTGTGGCAGATCCATCTTGATGTATGGCAAAAGCAATACAATATTGTAAAGTTAAGCAAAATAAAATTTAATTAAAAAAAATGTATCCATGGATACATGAACTAATTAAAACCCTCCAGCTATCCCATTAAGTGGCACATTTTTTTGTGTTCAATATGTTTTTTTGAAATTTTTGATATAGTTTCATCATTTATATGGTAATAATGCTAGTAATAAAACTCAATTAACAAATGTGTTCTTAACATGTGAAGCCTTATAGCCACAAGAATGAAAAATTAATTTCAATTTATAAAATGTTTTGCAGAAAAGATTGAGAGGGTGGTTAATAACAGGACTTTACAATAAATATATTTACTAAGAGTACTGCATTAAGCTAAACAACTATTGGGAAGTGAAATAGAAATTTTAGTACAAAGTAAGGAACAATGAAAGTTTTCATCTCTTTAAGAAAACTATGATGATTAATTTTTTAATGGGTAAAAGTGAGCATGAAATCACCATGGTAGTGACATTCTGTTAGAACCATTCAAGCTGGGTTGCCCCAAACATTAGTAGTACCTGAACCATGGGAACAAGTGGAGGCCCACTTACCACATGCTTAAATATTTAAGAGTTATAAGTTAACCAAATAACTGTAAAGGAAAATATGACCTATTTCACCTTGAAAAATGTACTATCAATGTGACAGAAAATCAAATGTGTAAAATTTTGGTTTTTACAGATCTCAAAGTTGGCAAAATGTTAATGAAGACTGAATTTGTTTATAATGAATGTGTTTGGATGCTGTGCTGTGGAATTAGCTCAGTTTGGACACATGAAAAAATAAAAATATACCTATTATATAAATTGACATATGTTCTTCCATTGATTTAATTTTGTCTGTATTTCATGAATAATTTATTATGTTGTGTTAACTAAATTCTTCACATAATTTGCATTTTATTGACGGCAAAAACTTAAAGATTAAAAATAAAATGTAGTTATAAATAAAGTGTACAAAACTGAAAAATGTTTATAAGGAATTATATAAATGTAAAACCAGTGTTTTTGCATGCTTTTGAAGTTATTTTGACTAAAATATTCAAAACTGTTAATTAAAATTAGGTGTAGTATAAATCATAAACAATGAATGTTAAACTTTTACACCAAAATTAATTTTTGAACACTGAATTATATATTATTAAATACATTTATAAAAGAAAATTATTTGCAATTTTACTGTTCAATTTCCATCTAGTTGCCAGTGCAAAAAATATGGTCTACATGTCCCTATATGCAAATATAAGGGTAATCTGACTTATTTATTATTGATAAATAAACCTCAGCTACTATTTTGAATATGCAAGTGTTTCAAATATTACTTTAATCAGAAACCAAAAAGAGGCAAGATAATGGCATTTGACCCTATGAGGAAATATTCCTTTGTTCTTACAAGAATATGTTGCCTGTGATCCATTAGCACAGGGATATGATCAGTTAATTAATTTGTCTTTCTCTTACTTAAGAATTTTGTCTACTCAAATCTGCCCTGTTCTCCAAAGCAGCGTCTGACTCAGGCATCAATGACAGCACATCCTCTGAACTTTCATGAACTGAGATGCAGTTCCTTTCTGTCCAGAGCACCAGGCCATGAGATGTGCCAAAGCCCCACTCCCTGGGGCTTGAGTGATGTATATATATATCCAGAGTTACAGGTCTTTTTATGTGTATGTAAATGCAAGTTATATAGAGTCCTGGGTTTTTGTTTTTTTAAATGAGTTTGTGTGCTGTGCCTTTGTGGTATGCAGGGTTCTTCTTGCTCACGTCTAAGATTCTACTTCATTTTTAAAAGTACTAGGGTACTGTTGTCTTTAATTGGGCAGGGACAAATCCTAGGAGGCAATACATAAGAAAAGGAATGAGTGCTATACTAGAAAAAGACCAGAAGAGATTAATGCTTAATAGATATTACTCTTTGATGAGTGTGATATCAACTGCAGAGCAATAAAGTAGCTGACCATAATATGACCTTATAGTCATATTACAAATGTTCCCCAGAAATGAGAGTATTTCAACCAACTTTTCAGCAGAATTTTCTCTGATGAGTGCAGAATAATGAACTGTTAAGTGTGTGGTCTCTGGAATCAGACTCCCTGGGTTCTTAGCCAGCTCTATCACTTACTAGCTGTGTGACCTTGGGAAAGTTAGCCAGTCTGTCTCTCAGAATACACATCCATACTTGTCAAGAGGAATAATAACAGTAATCACCTGGTAGGATTATGAAGACCAAATGAGATAACCACTATTAGTCACCAATTGAGCCTGATTAAAAACTTAAGAAACTTTCTTGCCTTGAGAATCCCAGGGACAGGGGAGCCTGCTGGGCTGCCGTCTATGGGGTCCCACAGAGTCGGACACGACTGAAGCGACTTAGCAGCAGCAGCAGCAGGAGCAGCAGCTAGTATTTTGAATAAAAAAGCTTACTGAAGTCAATTCATTTTAACATGTATCTTTGAAAGTAATATGAGATAGTGTCATTCTCAATTTGCCTGAATTAATGGAGAGGAGAGGTGTTAAAGGTATAGAAATTGGGTAAAAGATGCATTAATTTGCCTTTCTATCATTTCTGGAAATGATCATCTATTTTAAAAAAATAACTTTATTCACCTTTTTATGCGTATCACTTTTATTACAAATAGAAAAGCAATAAATCTAAAAAGCAATTCATTCCTAAAATTGAAACAATTCCACCCTCATTTGCCAATACTACCACTAACTCTTTCATATTACCATGAATATACTGAAATTACATGCATTTAGAAATGAATGGTGGATTCATTCCTGCTCCATGGTTACTTAATATTCATATGGATGTCCTATTGAAGAGGAAAACAGTGAGAGGCCTATAAAATACAATCAGGCAATTCTAGCATTTAAATCCAAAATGAAAAGACATGCGTGTTGTAGAAAAGTAGTACTAAAAACAACATGAGCTCATTTATTAGCAATAATTACCAAGTGTGCTTTGGTAGAATTATTGCTCAACAGTCTTGTTTTATGATCTGAAGGGAGGAATTAAGGATATTTCAGTCCTGCTAAGTTGTTACTTTAATTTTAGAAAACAAAATTGCTCACATTTCCAAACTACAGAAGACATCTCATACATGTGTGCATGACACACACACACACACACACACACACACACAGGAAAACACATGTACTTTTAAAGCCAGGCCACAAACTACTTTCAATTATAAATTTAAAAGAATAACTATTTACTAAGAATGTTTGCAAAATGGCATTTTATACTGTATTATTTTGTTGAAACCCAAGAAACAATCTCTAGACAGACCATTTTAAAAAATTCATATAAGATAGAAGAAATAATAGATTTGAATTTTGGCTACTTTAGAGCCACCATCATTCCTCTTTAGACACTTGATTTATAAATATAATTATTTAGTTTAATTATAATACCTGCATGGAAAAAATCTGGTCAAATCAAATTTTTATATTTCATATAAATATCACATTCTAATTTTCAGTTAGAAGTAATTTTTAAGATGGATGAAGTTTTTCCCATTTAACAATTGCTCAGAAAGACATTAAAGAGAAATAAAATGCTCTGACATGATGTAGCATGGGTTTTGAAAACATTATGTTAGAATTTAGGATGACTAGATATGGCAGTGATCTTTGAACAAATGGGGGTTTACTTCCAACTCTAAAGCTGATAATCCTTAGCTTCTTGTAAAGTGCATGCGTGCGTGCTAAGTCACTTTAGTCATGTCTGACTCTTTGCAACCCTACGGACTGTGTAGGCTTCCAGGTTCCTCTGTCCATGGAATTCTCCAGGCAAAAATACTGGAATGAGTCACCATGCCCTCCTCCTGGGGATCTTCCAGACCCAGGAATTGAACCCACATGTCTTATGTTTCCTGCATTGGCAGGTGGGTTGTTTTTTTTTTTACCACTAGTGCCACCTGGGAAGCCCTGCTACTAATGTATATTATGTCAAAGCTGGGAAGTTATGTTTTCACAGCAGTTGAAAACAGTCCTACAATATATCAGTGGCAGAATCCTAACATAGACGTGGAATCCAGGCTGCCTGGATTTGAATCCTGACTGTGCCGTATTCTAGATAATCAAGATATTTAAACACCTGTACTCCAGGATCCTCATCTTTAAAGTAAGGGTAACATCCTATCTACCACTCAGTGTTGTGGTAAGGATCTAGAGTTAATATATATGCTTAGAACTGAACCTGGGTATATAGTAAGCATTTAACTAATGTTATATTTACCCCGAAGATATTTCTTCAGGATTATCGTTTCACATTTTTGTCTTACTTTCAATTATGTTAAGCACCAGCGCACTAAGCAGGGCGGAGAAGAGCTACCCCACGACCGAGGTCAGGAAGGGCGGCGGTGAGGAGAGACCCCTCGTCCAAGGTAAGGTGCGATGGCTTGCTTCGCTGGCCGGGAGCAGCCAGGAGCAGCCGGGATGAGATACCCCACGCCCGAGGTAAGAGAAACCCAAGTAAGACAGTAGGTCTTGAAAGAGGGCATCAGAGGGCAAATACACTAAAACCATTCTCACAGAAAACTAGTCAATCTAATCACACAAGGACCACACCCTTGTCTAACTCAATGAAATTAAGCCATGCCCGAGGGGCAACCTGGGATGGGCGGGTCATGGTGGAGAGATATGACAGGGTGTGGTCCGCTGGAGAAGGGAATGGCAAACCACTTCAGTATTCTTGCCTTGAGAACCCCATGAACAGTATGAAAAGACAAAATGATAGGATACTGAAAGAGAAACTCCCCAGGTCAGTAAGGGCCCAATATGCTACTGGAGATCAGTGGAGAAATAACTCCAGAAAGAATGAAAGGATGGAGCCAAAACAAAAAGAATACCCAGCTGTGGATATGTCTGGTGATAGAAGCAAAGTCCGATGCTGTAAAGAACAATATTGCATAGGAACCTGGAATGTCAGGTCCATGAATTAAGGCAAATTGGAAGTGGTCAAACAAGAGATGGCAAGAGTGAATGTCGACATTCTAGGAATTAGCGAACTAAAATGGACTGGAATGGGTGAATTTAACTCGGATGACCATTATATCTACTACTGTGGGCAGGAATCCCTCAGAAGAAATGGAGTGGCCATCATGGTCAACAAAAGAGTCCGAAATGCAGTACTTGGATGCAATCTCAAAAATGACAGAATGATCTCTGTTCGTATCCAAGGCAAACCATTCAATGTCACAGTAATCCAAGTCTATGCCCCAACCAGTAATGCCGAAGAAGCTGAAGTTGAAAGGTTCTATGAAGACCTACAAGACCTTTTAGAACTAACACCCAAAAAAGATGTCCTTTTCATTATAGGGGACTGGAATGCAAAAGTAGGAAGTCAAGAAACACCTGGAGTAACAGGCAAATTTGGCCTTGGAACACGGAATGAAGCAGGGCAAAGACTAATAGAGTTTTGCCAAGAAAATGCACTGGTCATAGCAAATACCCTCTTCCAACAACACAAGAGAAGACTCTATACATGGACATCACCAGATGGTCAACACCGAAATCAGATCGATTATATTCTTTGCAGCCAAAGATGGAGAAGCTCTATACAATCAGCAAAAACAAGACCAGGAGCTGACTGTGGCGCGGACCATGAACTCCTTATTGCCAAATTCAGACTGAAATTGAAGAAAGTAGGGAAAACTACTAGACCATTCAGGTATGACCTAAATCAAATCCCTTATGATTATACAGTGGAAGTGAGAAATAGATTTAAGGGCCTAGATCTGATAGATAGAGTGCCTGATGAACTATGGAATGAGGTTCGTGACATTGTACAGGAGACAGGGATCAAGACCATCCCCATGGAAAAGAAATGCAAAAAAGCAAAATGGCTGTCTGGGGAGGCCTTACAAATAGCTGTGAAAAGAAGAGAAGCGAAAAGCAAAGGAGAAAAGGAAAGATATAAACATCTAAATGCAGAGTTCCAAAGAATAGCAAGAAGAGATAAGAAAGCCTTCTTCAGTGATCAATGCAAAGAAATAGAGGAAAACAACAGAATGGGAAAGACTAGGGATCTCTTCAAGAAAATCAGAGATACCAAAGGAACATTTCATGCCAAGATGGGCACGATAAAGGACAGAGATGGTGTGGACCTAACAGAAGCAGAAGATATTAAGAAGAGGTGGCAAGAATACACAGAAGAACTGTACAAAAAAGAGCTTCAAGACCTAGATAATCATGATGATGTGATCACTGACCTAGAGCCAGACATCTTGGAATGTGAAGTCAAATGGGCCTTAGAAAGCATCACTAGGAACAAAGCTAGTGGAGGTGATGGAATTCCAGTGGAGCTATTCCAAATCCTGAAAGATGATGCTCTGAAAGTGCTGCACTCAATATGCCAGCAAATTTGGAAAACTCAGCAGTGGCCACAGGACTGGAAAAGGTCAGTTTTCATCCCAATCCCAAAGAAAGGCAATGCCAAGGAGTGCTCAAACTACCGAACAATTGCACTCATCTCACAAGCTAGTAAAGTAATGCTCAAAATTCTTCAAGCCAGGCTTCAGCAATATGTGAACCGTGAACTTCCTGATGTTCAAGCTGGTTTTAGAAAAGGCAGAGGAACCAGAGGTCAAATTGCCAACATCCGCTGGATCATGGAAAAAGCAAGAGAGTTCCAGAAAAACATCCATTTCTGCTTTATTGACTATGCCAAAGCCTTTGACTGTGTGGATCACAATAAACTATGGAAAATTCTGAAAGAGATGGGAATACCAGACCACCTGATCTGCCTCTTAAGAAATCTGTATGCAGGTCAGGAAGCAACAGTTAGAACTGGTCATGGAACAACAGACTGGTTCCAAATAGGAAAAGGAGTACGTCAAGGCTGCATATTGTCACCATGTTTATTTAACTTCTATGCAGAGTACATCATGAGAAATGCTGGACTGGAAGAAACACAAGTTGGAATCAAGATTGCTGGGAGAAATATCAATAACCTCAGATATGCAGATGACACCACTCTTATGGCAGAAAGTGAAGAGGGGCTAAAAAGCCTCTTGATGAAAGTGAAAGTGGAGAGTGAAAAGGTTGGCTTAAAGCTCAACATTCAGAAAACGAAGATCATGGCATCTGGTCCCATCACTGCATGGGAAATAGATGGGGAAACAGTGGAAACAGTGTCAGACTTTGTTTTTCTGGGCTCCAAAATCATTGCAGATGGTGACTGCAGCCATGAAATTAAAAGACGCTTACTCCTTGGAAGGAAAGTTATGACCAACCTAGATAGCATATTCAAAAGCAGAGACATTACTTTACCAACAAAGGTTCGCCTAGTCAAGGCTATGGTCTTTCCTGTGGTCATGTATGGATGTGAGAGCTGGACTGTGAGGAAGGCTGAACGCCGAAGAATTGATGCTTTTGAACTGTGGTGTTGGAGAAGACTCTTGAGAGTCCCTTGGACTGCAAGAAGATCCAACCAGTCCATTCTGAAGGAGATCAATCCTGGAATTTCTTTGGAAGGAATGATGCTAAAGCTGAAACTCCAGTATTTTGGCCATCTCATGCGAAGAGTTGACTCATTGGAGAAGAGTCTGATGCTGGGAGGGATTGAGGGCAGGAGGAGAAGGGGACGACAGAGGATGAGATGGCTGGATGGCATCACTGACTTGATGGATGCGAGTCTGAGTGACCTCCGGGAGCTGGTGATGGACAGGGAGGCCTGGCGTGCTGCAGTTCATGGGGTCGCAAAGAGTCGGACACAACTGAGCGACTGATCTGATCTGATCTGATCTGATATTACTACTGTCATGATTGCATTATTGTTGTTGTTAGCCTTAATTCTATGATTAGGGTTGTCACATATAATATGATAAGTTACATATAATATTTTATATATATATATATATTATATGTCACATATAATATGATAAGTTACATCTGTGAATCCCGATTGCTAAAACGAGTTTTTTCCCTGCCAATTAAACTTGTTCCGTGGATGTCTGAAATTACACATTAACAGCTTGTCTCTATTAGGATCATGGAGCTGGAGCACAGCCACTGAGGGCTTCAAGTGGCCAGAAATCATGCCAATTTTATACTGTCCTTAGATCAGACATTTAAGACTATCCAGTCCAGTAACCAGTTATCCCAGTAGGTGGACAGGCTATAAGTGAGGGGATTTGGCCATGTATAGATCCTTGAGTGGAGAAGGCAATGGCAGCCCACTCCAGTACTCTCACCTGGAAAATCCTATGGACAGAGGAGCCTGGTAGGCTGCAATCCATGGGGTCAGTGAGAGTCAGACATGACTGAGCAACTTCACTTTCATACATTGGAGAAGAAAATAGCAACCCACTCCAGTGTTCTTGCCTGGAGAATCCCAGGGACAGGGGAGCCTGGTGGGCTGTTGTTTATGGGGTCTCATAGAGTCGGACACAACTAAAGTGACTTAGCAGCAGCAGCAGCAGATCTTTGAGAGCAAGCAACTTACATCAATGATATCAATGACATAGTCTTGAAGACTAAGGTCAAGAGCAGCAGTCCTTCCTGTAGAAAGTTTAGGAGGCAAACCAGCTGGAATGAACAATGGCACAAAAGACAGGGACAGGATCTCAGTAGCAGTGGACTGTGTACAAGTCAGTGCCCTAATCACCCAGAAGGCAATGATCCATCCCAGCAGAATGACAAGAAAAAAAAAAAAACAAAACTGCCCCAAAGGCTCTTTGCTCATACTAAATTTTTATTTTGTGGTAGACACTGGTTGCTTTGGTTACAGAGTGTCCATATACTATGCTCACAGTACTCGATTTTTCTTTGGGGAAATCAGCCCTCTCCACTCAGTCTATGAGCTTTGGATGAAGACTTTCTGAATTTCCCAGATTGAAGAAGTTGGTCTAAATTGCATCAGTCAGTGCATTCCATCCACAGGGATTGGATTAGGGTGGGCACATCACTCTAATCATTTTATGAGAGCTAAGAAGACTTAAACCTAGAGCTTCATGTTATCATGAAGCCAGATTATTTCTTCTGGTATGAGGTGTGGTATTGGTATGATCTCTTCCTGAGATCCCCCATGGAGCCCAAGGATGGAGTCCACTCAAGAAAAGCAGAGACAAGAAGTAGGCCCTGGTTGTGCTCAGTCAGCCGTGTTCCACTCTTTGCAACCCCATGGAGTATAGTTTGCTGGGCTCCTCTGTCCATTGGATTTCCCAGGAAAGACTACTGGGGTGGATTGCCATTTCCTCCTCCAGTGGATCTTCCCAACCCAGGGATTGAATTCACTTCTCTTTCATCTCCTGTATTGGCAGGCAGATTCTTTACCACTGACCCATCCAAGAATCCCAGAGCCCTGTTTATCAAATATCTCCTGAACATTAGCTTGTATGAGCCCGTATGATGTCTTTTGCTTAAATCCATTTGGGAAAAGTTTACTGGCCACATGCAAAACAATAACAAATCTAAAATAACACGCATTTACCTTAACCACTTAAAATTTTTTTGGATAAACCTATTTTTCTCTTGGAACTCTGAGCTCATCTGGGAAAACCTGTCTCAGTTATCCTTGTGTCAACACATAATAAACCCTGTCAAGTATTTGATTCATAGGTTCAGTTCAGTTCAGTCGCTCAGTTGTGTCCCACTCTTTGCGACCCCATGAATCGCAGCATGCCAGGCCTCCCTGTCCATCACCAACTCCCGGAGGTCACTCAGACTCACATCCATCGAGTCAGTGATGCCATCCAGCCATCTCATCCTCTGTCGTCCCCTTCTCCTCCTGCCCCCAATCCCTCCCAGCATCAGAGTCTTTTCCAATGAGTCAACTCTTTGCATGAGGTGGCCAAAGTATTGGAGTTTCAGCTTTAGCATCATTCCTTCCAAAGTAATCCCAGGGCTGATCTCCTTTAGAATGGACTGGTTGGATCTCCTTGCAGTCCAAGGGACTCTCAAGAGTCTTCTCCAACACCACAGTTCAAAAGCATCAATTCTTCGGTGCTCAGCTTTCTTAACAGTCCAACTCGACTAGACAGACCTTTGTTGGCAAAGTAATGTCTCTGCTTTTCAATATGCTATTTAGGTTGGTCAAAACTTTTTTTCCAATAGACAATTGAAGTATGACCTAAATCAAATCCCTTATGATTATACAGTGGAAGTGAGAAATAGATTTAAGGGCCTAGATCTGATAGATAGAGTGCCTGATGAACTATGGAATGAGGTTCGTGACATTGTACAGGAGACAGGGATCAAGACCATCCCCATGGAAAAGAAATGTAAAAAAGCAAAATGGCTGTCTGGGGAGGCTTTACAAATAGCTGTGAAAAGAAGAGAAGCGAAAAGCAAAGGAGAAAAGGAAAGATATAAGCATCTGAATGCAGAGTCCCAAAGAATAGCAAGAAGAGATAAGAAAGCCTTCCTCAGCGATCAGTGCAAAGAAATAGAGTAAAACAACAGAATGGGAAAGACTAGAGATCTCTTCAAGAAAATTAGAGATACCAAGGGAACATTTCATGCAAAGATGGGCTCGATAAAGGACAGAAATGTTATGGACCTAACAGAAGCAGAAGATATTAAGAAGAGGTGGCAAGAATACACAGAAGAATGGTACAAAAAAGATCTTCACGACCCAGATAATCACAATGGTGTGATCACTCACCTAGAGCCAGACATCCTGGAATGTGAAGTCAAGTGGGCCTTAGAAAGCATCACTATGAACAAAGCTAGTGGAGGTGATGGCATTCCAGGAGAGCTATTTCAAATCCTGAAAGATGATGCTGTGAAAGTGCTGCACTCAATATGCCAGCACATTTGGAAAACTCAGCAGTGGCCATAGGACTGGAAAAGGTCAGTTTTCATTCCAATCCCAAAGAAAGGCAATGCCAAAGAATGCTCAAACTATGGCACAATTGCACTCATCTCACACACTAGTAAAGTAATACTCAAAATTCTCCAAGCCAGGCTTCAGCAATATGTGAACCATGAACTTCCTGATGTTCAAGCTGGTTTTAGAAAAGGCAGAGGAACCAGAGATCAAATTACCAACATCCGCTGGATCATGGAAAAAGCAAGAGAGTTCCAGAAAAACATCTATTTCTGCTTTATTGACTATGCCAAAGCCTTTGACTGTGTGGGTCACAATAAACTGTGGAAAATTCTGAAAGAGATGGGAATACCAGACCACCTGACCTGCCTCTTGAGAAACCTATATGCAGGTCAGGAAGCACAGTTAGAACTGGACATGGAACAGCAGACTGGTTCCAAATAGGAAAAGGAGTTCGTCAAGGCTGTCTATTGTCACCCTGCTTATTTAACTTCTATGCAGAGTACATCATGAGAAACACTGGGCTGGAAGAAGCACAAGCTGGAATTAAGATTGCTGGGACAAATATCAATAACCTTAGATATGCAGACAACACCAACCTTATGGCAGAAAGTGAAGAGGAACTATAAAGCCTCTTTGGAAGTGAAAGAAGAGAGTGAAAAAGTTGTCTAAAAGCTCAACATTCAGAAAACGAGGATCATGGCATCTGGTCCCATCACTTCATGGCAAATAGATGGGGAAACAGTGTCAGACGTAGTAGGTATTCAATATTAATTTATTAAAGGAGTGAGTGAGTGAGAGAATGAATGAGCATAGTTAACTGGCTGTATCACCAAGGGTCTGGGGAAGAGGTTGGCAGACTGTGACTTGTGGGTCATATTAGGCACACAGTCTGTTTTTGTTAATAGAAGTTTATTAGAACACAGCCATTCCAATGCATTTACATGTTGTCTATGTGGAAGGGGTATGCATTGATGGGGAAGTGCATGTGTTGGGGCAAGAGGGGTTGGGAGAAATGCTTAGAAGAAAGAGTGAAGATAAGGGAGATAAGGTTGCTGGAAACAAACTTCTACTGTAAAATAGTGATTCATGCTGACCTGATCTCCTGAAAGTCAAACTTATTTTGGTTTTGGAGATCATTGATATTCTATCCTCTTAGCATGCTGCCTGAAATTTTCTATGAGGCATATGGGCCAAATAAACAAAAATTCAGAGAACAGCACTTCTAATTAATAGGTCAATGTACAGTTTGTCCTGTAAAACTGGAAGAGGTATTTTGTGCCAATTTTGTAAAAACAAGAATATGACAAAAATGTACTCAGAAAAAAGAACAGATAGTTCTAAAATCAAGTGTTTCTATTTTAAAAAGAATAAAACACTGTATCTAGAATTTTAGGAATACAAATATATTTTTTAGGAATACAAATTTATAAAAATCTGCTTTATTTGAACTCTGAATGTCCTCTCATCTCAAGTGGTAGAGATCTTATAAAATGAACAAGCTTTAGCATTATCAGGATACTGCTGCTGCTGCTAAGTCGCTTCAGTCGTGTCCGACTCTGTGCGACCCCATAGACGGCAGCCCACCAGGCTCCACCGTCCCTGGGATTCTCCAGGCAAGAACACTGGAGTGGGTTGCCATTTCCTTCTCCAATGCATGCAAGTGAAAGGGAAGTCACTCAGTCGTGTCCGACTCTTAGCGACCCCATGGACTGCAGCCCACCAGGCCCCTCTGTCCATGGGACTTTCCAGGCAAAAGTACTGGAGTGGGGTTCCATTGCCTTCTCCGATCAGGATACTAGAGGTGAGCAAAAAATAAATAAATAACAAATATTTAGAAATTGACATCTACAAAAATGCCAGGCTACTTCTATAGTGAAAGAACAAGCTGCCAAACATTTTTCTTCTCTTCGGATTGACCAGAGAAATTAACTTTAAATAGCTTGGGGGACTAATTTCAGTCTAACAGTTTAAATTTGTTTAACCTTTTAGTCTGTTAGTAAAACATACACAATGTGCTGAACCCATAGAGTTGCTTTTGCTACTAGAATTAGCAACAAGAGGGTTGATTTTTCAGCACTGTTTTTCTTTTTTTACATTTTGTATGTTAATGTGCCCTTTATTTTTCCCAATTTTCATTGACAGAGGAATACATTTGTTTTAGAAGAGACTTAACATAACTTGAAATCTCTCTGAAATAATTTTCCCAAATTAGCTAATTTAGGGAGAGATGTGAAGAATACTATTATATTAACTTCCAAAACAATTACTTTGGCAAAAAGCAAATTAAAGCTGATCAAGTGTAAGTTTATTGCTTTTTGTTTTTAAACTTATTTTTGTTCCATTTTATATATAACACAGGATGGAAATTCTGCCTTAGGCGTTAAATCATCTCAGGTTGGATGTTTTTGCTCATAAACAGGGGAAAAAACCTAATTGCAGAAACACTTACTTGCAGTAGCTATTTAGACAATCTCAACCATCAAGAATACACTGGAAAACTAAGAATAGTAATAAAAGCTGTAATAGCTAAGTGCATTATTTGCAACGTGCATAATGGGGTTAGTATCTAGAATTATAAAGAAATTCTACTCCATTATCCCTCAGCTGGGTGACATACATAATCATATGAAACTAATTCTTACTAATTTTTACCTAGTCACTGATTAAGCCCAGTGTAACACACAGTAGAAGTGTACTCATTGGGAAAATTTTATGTGCACAAATCTCTATTTTTTATGAAATCTTCAGATATATAAATTAGATTTCCATCATTAGGTAATAAGTTAGTTGTCTTTGTTGCTCTTTATTGTTAAAATTTAGCATATAATTGTGTGTATACCTTCCCCCCCACCCAATACTTCTATAAAAATACAAACAATATTGAATCACAAGTGTGTTGAGTCCTGAAATAGCTTTATGTAGATCAGTTTGGAATGGGGCCTGGGCCATGTAATGAAGGCTGACAGTATAGGCTAAGTGTTAATTTGAGAGGGACATTTCCTCTAAAATACTGGAGAACTTTTCTTTTCCAGACATTTCTTTTCTTTTTTTTTTTAATGTGTTGCTCATGCTTCTGTGTATCTGAGTTTTTATCCATACCCTCATGCTGGCATTCTGGAAAAAGGAAAGGTTACCCATTCCAGTATTCCAGCATAGAGAATTCCATGGCCTGTATAGTCCATGAGGTTGCAAAGAGTCAGACACGACTGAGCGAGTTTCACTTGTTTTTCATTCTGGGATTGGTTTGGTGAATATCTTGGCTAGTCTTCATAGAAGTTCAAACTTGTTCCACTACAGTATGATGCTTGGTCAAGTTTCAAAAGCTCCTTCAAAATGACCTTGTCACAGGTCTGGTTTTCAGTCATACACTCGTATGATTCATGGTACTAAAACCCTTCCATCCATATAAGACATGCTCCCATCAGCAGCCAAATAGCAACCTTTTATTAATCTTATTTGCAACATTCTAAAATGAAGCCTAACTCAGTGTAACTTAGGACTTCCCTGGTGGCTCGGATGTTACAGCGTCTGTCTATAATGCGGGAGACCTGGGTTTGATCCCTGGGTCAGGAAGATTCCCTGGAGAAGGAAATGGCAACCCACTGCAGTATTCTTAACTAGAAAATCCCATGGACGGAGGAGCAACTTTCTGAACTTAAAAGAGATATGGACTTTAGTGTGATTTCTCTTTATTTGACTCACTTTTCTATACAGCTATCTGGTTTCTTGGACCATTTCCAACCGATAAAGAAAAAAGCAGCCCGTGACCTTTAGGATCTGACCTGGTATAAGCAGCCAGGTTTTGGACCTAGTGCTCACAGCTGGATCTTGGTGTTTTCCTGTTGAATGTAAACAATTCCAGAGAACATCAACATTAGACCAGAACACTCTGTGACTATGATAGATGAAGATAAATATCATGTTTAAATGCAGGCAAAATGTGAACACTGTCCTAACCATGAGAACTACTTTATCAATCACAACTTCACTTTACTTTTCCATCCCTATAGGTAAGACTTATTGAGATATGTAGTTGTAAAATTGTTTCCGTATTTTGGAAAACCCATTCCACAGTGAATACTTACTATCTTGGATCATTCCCCAAATTATCCAACCAAAGCTGACGTATAATAAGTTCTTTCTAACACGCTCTTCCTTAGATGCCCCAATGTTTTTCATAGTGAAACTTCTCTCTTGTTAAAGTACAGGCCTCTTTCTGGGGTCTCTGACTAGAGGACATTGACACGATGCTAAATGTCTCTAGCAAACTGACCCAGCACATTTACTCACTAAGCCTGGATCTCTTTCTTGCCCTCCTGTTTTTTTCTACACTTGATTCTAGCCTGACCTTAGGCCTAGCTCATCTCTTAAATCTGCCATCTGCTTCGATTTATCTCCAGGCTGCCTGTGCCTATATATCTAACTCTTGGTGGCTCTTTTACTAGGACTCGAGACTATCAGCTTGACTCTGGTTTGCTTTTATATAGTATGTAAGACATAGCATTCCTCAATATAATTGGTTAAATAAAGATTATTGCCATGAATAGTAAATTTAGATAAGACAACTTCTACACTTTTTCCCAACTCTCAGATTGAATAGGTCTCCAAGCCTCCCTTAACTGTATCCACAATGGCACATATTCTCATAATAAAAACTAATCAAAATAAAGAAGGCCAAATTATATTTACTCTTCCACGTGGTAAAAATGAAGAAAGTTTTACTAGCTCCATTTGAAACTCATGTATCTAGCTATGTAAAAAGAGTGAGATTTTATTATTTAAGTGCAAACTCTCCACTCACAATGATAGAGATTTAATTAATCCCATTTGCCTGGTTCATATCATTTACAATTTTTCATTAACTTGATACTCTTATCTTACAATCTTATGTTTTAGTAAGAACTACTAGAAAAGAAAGAGATCTATGTCATGCATGAATGCACTATACAATTATTACCCTCAGTAATATGTCAGCCGTTGCTTGCAGGTTGCTAAATTAAAGAAAATTGGGGTAAAATGGAGGACTGGAAAAGTTATAGAAGACATGTCTTCTTGTACCAACTCTTATCACTTAGTTCATTAAATGGCTCCAATCTTTGTTGTTTTTTTTTTTAATCTTTCAAATGTGATAGTTTGGCAAAATTTCTAAAATACTGTAATTTTATTTAACAAACATTTCATAAACGTAAATATTGCCTCCCCTAGTGACTCAGCTGGTAAAGAATCCACCTGCAATGTGGGATACCTGGGTTCGATCCCTGGATTGGGAAGATCCCCTGGAGGAGGAAATGGCAGACCACTCTTGTAGTCTTGCCTGGAGAATTCCATGGACAGAGGAGTGGGACAGACTGCAGTCCATGGAATCTCAAAGAGTTGGACACGACTGTGTGACTTTCACTTTCACTCGAACACAAAGTGGGCTACTCTTAGCCATGCATAAGTGTCCAAATATCATAAAACTAACTACTAGGAAGAACTAGGTTAATTAGGGGCATAATCTCTTTCAGTTTACTTCTATATAACTTAATGTTTGATAAGTGTACATTTGGTAATTCCTCTCCCTAAAGTTGCTGCTGTGTGTGCTCTATCACTCGGTCATATCCGACTCCTTGCTACCCGCTGGACTTTAGCCCACCAGGCTCCTCTGCCCATGGAATTTTCCTGGCAAGAATACTGAAATGGGTTGCTATTTCCAACTCCACTCCCTAAGGCTGAGGGCTGCAGAGAAATACATGCATCCAGCAAACATGTAACTGGGACATTTTAAGAATTTGCTTAAAATCTAAATAATAGAATGGTGTTTATAATTAGGTCTCTTGTTTCCCAATCTATTTCTTATTACCCATATATCAATATTCTGCCATCCTTAAAATTTTGTATTTTAAGTATTGTGTGTGTGTGTGTGTGTGTGTGTGTGTGTGTGTGAGTTCCTTCGTTCCCATTATGTATTTCTGTAGAAAACATATTATGCTTCTGGGAAATTCACTATAGTTAAAATATAGAATCAAATCCTGGGGAACAATCTGGTCTGCCAACATCCATTTATAAATAAGAAAATGAAGGATTTACTCAGAAGGCTGAGACAACACAGTTGCTTTGAAAAACTCTCAAGAAAGGTCAAACGGCCTCTCAAGTGATTTGGGATTAAGTTGAGGCACTATGTATTCCCACAGAATTTTTCTCACTTCAGTTAGGATATAAATGACAGAAGTTGAGTCCTAGCAAAATCCAGTCATGTGTTCTGTGCCCTTTTCTCTAGGATCCCACAAAGGCTGAACTGAGATGGAAAAAAAATAAATTAGATAGTTAAAATTTAAAAACTTGGGCATTTTGATAAGTTTGTCCTTGTTTTAAACAAGAGGAATTGCCCAGATCTTGTTGTTTATATTTTAAAAGTAAGAATATTAAACCAGACTCCTGGGAAATTAAGCAAGTAGAAGAATGAAATATTGCATATTCTATTGTTTTTTTGCTTTCCTCTGAAACTAATTGCTGAATTTTCTATAACAGCATCCTTTTAGAGCTGTGCACAGGAAGGAGAAACAATGGAAGAGGTAAAAGTAAAAGGAACAGAAAGAGATAAGATATAAATTACCAATTCAGGAATTAAATATAAAATAACAGGATAATACGGGAGTTCTACAAGCAATGCTATATACTGAATTTGACAACTTTGATGAAAATGTACCAAGTCCTCAAAAAAACACGAACTACCACAATTTACACAATATAAAACAGACAATCTGCGTAACTCCATAAGTCATAGGAAAATTGAGTTCATGATTTCAAAACTTCCCATAACATAATCTCTAGACCCAGATAGTTTCTAGGGAGAATGGTGCCAAATGTTTAATGAGTGAGTAACATCAATTACAATCTTTTATAAAAATTAGAACAAGATGGAATACTCTTCAAATCAATTTGTAAAGCTAGATTATTCTGATACCAAAACTAGATGAAGACAATACAAAAAAGAAAAAAACTATAGATTGAATATTCTAATGAATATAGATGTAAAGTTCCTTAACAAAATATTAGAAAATAAAATTCAGCAATAAATAAAAGAATTATACATGATAACCAGGTGGAGCTAAATATAGGGATGCGAGGTTGTTTCAATATTTGAAAATCAAATAATATGCTCTATCATATTAACAGACTCAAGAGGAAAACACTCATGATCATATCAACTGATACAGAAATGCATATGGAAAAATCCTACATTGATTCATGATAAAACATGCAATATATGTAATGCTATGCTAAGTCACTTCAGTCGTGTCCGACTCTGCGACCACATAGACAGCAGCCCAACCGTCTCTGCTGTCCCTGGGATTCTCCAGACAAGAACACTGGAGTGGGTTGCCATTTCCTTCTCCAAATATATGTAATAGATACACAAATATTTTCACAAAGGAAATGTGTAAGAATATTCATAGCAGCATTATTTGCAATATCTCCAAAGTGGAAACTACCCAGATGCTTTTCAATAGTCAAATAAATAAATAGTGCTTCATTTACATAAAACAGGGATTGGCCAACTTTCTTCTCTCAAGTGTCAGATAGTAAATACTCTAGGTTATTTTGGACAGCATGGTCTCTGTCACAATTTCTCAACTCTGTCAATGTAACTTAAAAACAACTATAGACAACATAAACAAATGGATATGAAATAAAATCTTCAGTTCAGGTCAGTCGCTCAGTCATGTCTGACTCTTTGCGACCCCATGAATTGCCACACGCCAGGCCTCCTGTCCATCACCAACTCCCGGAGTTCACTCAGACTCATGTCCATCGAGTCAGTGATGCCATCCAGCCATCTCATCCTCCTGCCCCCAATCCCTCCCAGCACCAGAGTCTTTTCCAATGAGTCAGCTCTTTGCATGAGGTGGCCCAAATACTGGAGTTTCAGCTTTAGCATCATTCCTTCCAAAGAACACCCAGGGCTGATCTCCTTTAGAATGGACTGGTTGGATCCCCTTGCAGTCCAAGGGACTCTCAAGAGTCTTCTCCAACACCACAGTTCAAAAGCATCAATTCTTTGGCACTCAGCTTTCTTCACAGTCCAATTCTCACATCCATACATGACCACAGGAAAAACCATAGCCTTGACTAGACAGACCTTTGTTGGCAAAGTAATGTCTCCGCATTTCAATATGCTATCTAGGTTGGTCATAACTTTTCTTTCAAAGGGTAAGCATCTTTTAATTTCACGGCTGCAGTCACCATCTGCAGTGATTTTGGAGCCCAGAAAAATAAAGTCTGACACTGTTTCCACTGTTTCCCCATCTATTTCCCATGGACCAGATGCCATGATCTTAGTTTTCTGAATGTTGAGCTTTAAGCCAACTTTTTCACTCTCTTCTTTCACTTTCATTAAGAGGCTTTTTAGGTCCTTTTCACTTTCTGCCATAAGAGTGGTGTCATCTGCATATCTGAGGTTATTGATATTTCTCCTGGCAATCTTGATTCCAACTTGTCTTTCTTCCAACCCAGCATTTCTCATGATGCACTCTGCATATAAGTTAAATAAGCAGGGTGACAATAGACAGCCTTGACGTACTCCTTTTCCTATTTGGAACCAGTCTGTTGTTCCATGTCCAGTTCTAACTGTTGCTTCCTGACCTGCATATAGGTTTCTCAAGAGGCAGATCAGGTGGTCTGGTATTCCCATCTCTTTCAGAATTTTCCACAGTTTGTTGTGATCCACACAGTCAAAGGCTTTGGCATAGTCAATAAAGCAGAAATAGATGTTTTTCTGGAACTCTCTTGCTTTTTTGATGATCCAGTGGATTTTGGCAATTTGATCTCTGGTTCCTCTGCCTTTTCTAAAACCAGCTTGAACATCAGGAAGTTCACGGTTCACATATTGCTGAAGCCTGGCTTGGAGAATTTTGAGCATTACTTTACTAGCGTGTGAGATGAGTGCAATTGTGTGATAGTTTGAACATTCTTTGGCATTGCCTTTCTTTGGGTTTGAGATGAAAACTGACATTTTCCAGTCCTGTGGCCACTGCTGAGTTTTCCAAATTTGCTGGCATATTGAGTGCAGCACTTTCACAGCATCATCTTTCAGGATTTGAAATAGCTCCACTGGAATTCCATCACCTCCACTAGCTTTGTCAGCACCAAAACTTAAATTTCTTAAAAATTTTCATGTATTCTGAAATAATGTTCTTCTTTTGAACGGTAAAACTGTTTTTATCTTCTAAGTCATATAAACACAGGTGGTGAGTGGAATTTGGCTCATGGCCCATATTATGGCGAACCCTTGATGCAGAAGAATACTATACAGAAATGAGAATCATGAAAATTACAATTACATGCATAAATATGGAAGATTATCAT
Organism: Tragelaphus eurycerus; assembly: GCA_935064755.1. Classification (NCBI taxonomy): domain Eukaryota; kingdom Metazoa; phylum Chordata; class Mammalia; order Artiodactyla; family Bovidae; genus Tragelaphus; species Tragelaphus eurycerus. Next base: position 12,382,705 of record CAKXYN010000006.1, read on the forward strand.
AAAATTGAGTGAATGAAGCTAGACACAAAAGAATGCACATCATATGATTTCACTTTTATAAAGTTCAAAAATAGGCAAAATTAATTTATGATGTCAGAAGTTAGAAAAGTAGTTACATTGACTGAGATGATTCAAAGGGGATATGAGTGGGGCTTTGGGGATGCTGGTGATGTATCTTGGTATGAGTGTTGGTTACAAGGGTATGGTTGCTTTATAAAACTTTAATGAACTGTGCCTTATGACTTTTGTGATTTTTTTTGCTATTGTTATACTTTAATGAAACTTCAAAAATGCTTATAATTTAAAATTTTCCACTGTCACTTTAATCTTTTTATTGGGGGAAAATGTTTTCCTCTTTCACTGAATAACAACTCTGACAGCCCTGTGATTTTCTAGTCTCCCTTAGATAATAGATGGTCCTTTGTTAATTACAGGTTTGATTTGGAAATTATGATGTATTAATCACACATCCATATTTGTTCAAGCTTCTCTCATCCCTGCCCCCAAGTGAGTCTACAAAGAATCTCTGCCTGATTTTAGGCTCTATAGTGTTTTGTTTCTGTCTTTATTTCCCTTCTCTTCACTTGCCAATAACTCTTAAAGACCATTGCCAAGGTCCAGCCCCGGCTGATCCAGGGAGTTCGAAGTGGGGACGGCGTCGGCAAGGATCAGGAAACAATTGCTTAATTAAGCATTAATTAAAGATATAAAGAGTAATAGAATGAGGATAGCTCAGTAGGAAAATTCAGTGGAGAAAAGAGGCTGAGTAGCTTGGTTTATGCGGGAGACCAATAAAACTTCAAGACAAGAAGTTTACACCACTTACGTAGGCCACAGGCGTCCTTCCATTCTCCCGAAGGAGAGGAGACACTGAGGCCTCCCCGGTCGGATCTTAGAAGCCCAGGCATGATTAGTAAGCTTGGTGGGTTCCGTGCCCCAGATGGAGACTCAACCAGAGTTTGAGAGAGACAGCGACATGGGGAGACCAGTATTTCAAGGAACTGATCCCAATTTTTTATTTACCATGGTCTACTTTTATACACTGAGATGTTATACCAAAGTCACGTGGGGTCAGCAGTCCTGACTTTTATTAAAGTCAGGTGCTTCATACAAATGTATACAGAGGTCTTAGGGGTGTTACATCATCTTCTGGCCAGGGGCCCTGCTGACAATTTATGACCCTCTCCTTGTGACAGCGGTCAGTCAACCAGGACACTTATTTCTCCAGGTGTGATTATTCTTAAAACAGACTCCACCTTCCGAAGGTACCAGATAAAGTTACATTCCTATAGGGTGAGGGTGTAGTGGGTTTTAATTAAGGAAAGAATTTACCTAGCCTAAGGTTTAATGTGATTAATATCAAAGGTTAATACTTATTTCTTACACATATATATTCATTAATATGTGTAAGGGCAGGGGATGTGGAGACCTAGCAGCAAACATTGGCTCAACAAATGAAAAACCCTTCACCAATACAATTTCTAATGAGCCCACTATACTTATACTAATAGTTTCTCTAAAGAACATGTTTTTAGAAGATTTAAAGCATCTCATGCCTCTCACGGTTTGGCCGGACAAGCCTGTCAGGCAGGCTAGAGAACCTTCAGAGGAGTTTGTAGGTTAAAACACTCCTGTCCACCAGGAATTTTTATTAACTGGAGCTCTAAGTTAACTCCTTCTCCCAAAGAGGTGGTGGGGGACAGCCCCCCGTAAAGTCAGAGGTGTAGGTGAGAGCACAAAGTAGTAAAGTAGGCAGGCTGTGGTTATGGGGGGTAGATGCTTGAGGATTTCCAGGGGGACTCCTGAGGCTTGATCCCGCCATTGCGTATGTCGAGCGATCAAGCCTCCTTCCTCATGACCTTTGCCATGGGCAGAGTGCCTCACGCCGGCCCCCAACAGACCATATCAGTTCAGTTCAGTTCAGTCGCTCAGTTGTGTCCGACTCTGTGACCCCATGAATCGCAGCACGCCAAGCCTCCCTCTCCATCACCAACTCCCGGAGTTCACTCAGACTCACATAGATCGAGTCAGTGATGCCATCCAGCCATCTCATCCTCTGTTGTCCCCTTCTCCTCCTGCCCCCAATCCCTCCCAGCACCAGAGTCTTCCAATGAGTCCATTCTTCACATGAGGTGGCCAAAGTACTGGAGTTTCAGCTTTAGCATCATTCCTTCCAAAGAAATCCCAGGGCTGATCTCCTTTAGAATGGACTGGTTGGATCTCCTTGCAATCCAAGGGACTCTCAAGAGTATAGGTTGACACAAAGAAGGAAGAGAGAATGGAACAGAAATTTCTGATTTGACTGGAATTGCTGAAATATACTTTTTGGCTTTGTAGAATTGTCAGAAAAATTTACCTTTCTCTCATGTGTACCTTCCATGGGGTTTTAAAAATGTCTCCTACTAGGATACTCCAAATGTAACTCAGTTGATCTTGATATATTCTATTTCTCTGGCAGATGCATTACCTTCAGTCTCTGGTTCTCCCATCATCCTTTCCATGTTAACTTTCTCTGTTGATGTCCTACAGGCCATTGTAGGTCGTCTTCTTTGAAAGAAGTCAAATAGCTCCAGGCAAGCTCCCTCCCTTAGCTGACCTACATATGGTTCACAATAAACACTCGTGAATATTTCATTCAAATCCATCCTGGAAGCACAGGCAAACCCAAAATATCACATCCCTTTCACTTTGCACTCTGCTTGGTGGTCCATTTCTCTCACTCTTATATCTAGCAAAAGCAGATACAAGTCCATGTGCGTGTGTTCTAAGCCATTTTAGCCGTGTCCTACTCTTTGTGACCCTGTAGACTATAGCCCACCAGGCTCCTCTGTTCTTGGGATTTTCCAGGCAAGAATATTGGAGTGGGTTGCCCTCCCCTCCACCAGGCGATCTTCCCAACCCAGCAATCAAACCTGTATGTCTAATGTCTCCTGCATTGGCAGGCAGGTTCTTTACCACTAATGCCACCTGGGAAGCCCTTTACCAGTTCACTGTACTTCTCAAATTCTGGAAGTGTTGTCAAACTCACATAGTGATTCTGTTACCACCAGATCTCCAGCCTTGAGGAAAAGAGAAGTCTACCCATCCTTAACCCATGTGTGAATGTATGATTGTGTGTATATGGGGTCAGTGGAAAACTTATTTATAGCATCAGTTCTCTTCAAATAAATATCTACAGGTCCTCACAACTATCCAGTTCTTGACTTTTTTCATGTGCTTTTGATGGTAAGAAAATTTTAAAGTGGTGCAATCAGTTCCAAGTTATGTCCTTTGAAAATCAGTATTTGGGGTTATGTCATGTAATTTACAATTACATTATACTCTCTGTTATGCAATGAAAACAAAGCCTACAGAAAGTAGTCATTTCAAATTTTAGAAAGGATTTAAGATAATTCAATTCTCAAAATGATTTCTAAAATATTATATCAAATTAAAATTTCAAGAATATTTGAGAGTTCCAACTATCATTTTTAGCACTCCAATTTGATGAATTAAAAATAATTATTTCAAGAAAATTATTTTATTACACATTGTATACATTTTTCAAACTGCTAATAATCTTAAGCTCTATTGACTGTTATCCATTTAACCATCTCTATTAGCTATCTCAAAGGGAATCACTGTCATTTCATCTGCCCTGACTGTAACTATCTTGACCCTTTCCTTCACGTTTCTAACTAGGCTTTAACCCAATGTGTGGCTTCTTGCTTCTTCTAATTTGTATTAGTTTTGTGGACTAGTAGTGTTTTATCCTTACTTTACTGACTTAAATCTGCATTATTAATCATATTCTGTTGGTGTAATGTCTCATTTTGTTTCACTGATTTCATTTTCTTTTAATTTTTTTTCTATATACAAAACAAATGTTATGGAATGTTTTCTTCTCTTTCCTATACTGCATTGCCTCTCTATGTTATATAATTGAAATTCTTTCTTGCATTTTCTTCATCTGAATTTTCAGCTAGTTATCATGCTATTTCTTTTCATCTTATCATATAGGATCAACTCTATCCAAAGCTTCCATTTGCCCAGATATAAAAATGGTAACTTGTTCAAGACTCCCTTTTCCTTATTTGGGGTCTATTGGTATTTTCCTCAAAGTATCTGATGCTGTATGTTCTCCCAGCTTGTCTGTTACATGAGAGCATGGGGACTAGGATTCAACTAGGGATCTGGGCAACTGATGGTAGAAGAGATCTCTAATATTTTTGATAACTGTGCTCAAAATCTTGTATTGGTATTTATTCTACTTTTCAAGTATCTCTCCCATTTCCAAAGGGGTATTGTATCATTCAAGGTTCAACTACAGAAGTATAAACACTAGGAGATATATATACATACAGATAGATAGATAGGTATACATATATACATGTGGGATTATGCTCTATGTAGCTGGTTACTCTCTGTAAGGCTGTTTACATCTGAGTTTACAATTTTCAGAGCAAGCATCTGGGAAGGGAAGATAAATTTAAAGTGGAAGAGACCGAGAACAACCTGGAATTCACAAGCATAAGCTGTAACTCCATGAGAAAGTACTTGGACATGGGCGTCTTGCAGAAGCTAAGCACTACCTCAAAGAACTAAGCGCACTTACACACGGCTCAGGAGTCAGAGAAACTGAAGGAGAATGTGTGGCAAGATAGAACAGCTGCAAGTTCAGCAGCTGTTTGTATTTTTCATCTTGTATTTCACAAGATGAGTCAGTAAATCAGGAACAACATATTTGAGCTACAAAATGGCTGCTGCTTCCTTTCCTCCCTATAAATCTCCCAAGAGTCTTCCTCATGGACCATCCTAGCTGGAAACATAACGGAGGGCATTCTGGGAAATGCAGTATAACCTAGCCAAGTGGAAAAAAGTACAAAGGTACCCTTGGTTTCTTTTTATTATTATTATTTGAGTTTTGCCTTTAGGCCTTTACTTCTGATAAACACAATAAGATCAAAGCTTTATTTCCTATTTCATTCATTTCTCTCTTGAAACGAACCAAGAAAATGACAAAGTCTAAGCAATCATGCTGCAAATTAAAGTGCTATTTGCATTGGCTTCCCCAGTGGCTCGGTGGTAAACAATCCACCTGCAATGCAGGAGATGCAGGAGACATGGGTTCGATCCCTGGGTCAGGAAAATCCTCTGGAGGAGCAAATGGCAATCCACTCCAGTATTCTTGCCAGGAAAATCCCATGGACAGAGGAGCCTGTTGGCTACAGTCTGTGGGGTCACAAAGAGTTGAATATGACTGAGCAACTGAGCATGCACGCATAGGAGAAAACAAAGAGAATAATAGTCCTTATGATTTATTATACTCTGCATTTTGGTTTGATGTTCAAACTTATGCAAATTCATTCCAATAACAATTATTTCTTACAAGATATCTATGAAGCCAGGCTTACTACAACTGTATTTTCCATGTGCAGAGTGAAGTAAAAAGGAAGGTTTTAGCCAAATTTACTCTCACTAAACCTTTTTCTTTTCCTCTCAGAAACTTTCTGTAATCCTAAACAATCATTTATATAATCCTAAAAGCAAAGTCTTCATCAAAGTGCTTCCCTGAAATTACCTTGGCTACCCAAAGCATTTTTATTCAATGAAAAGGCTTTAAAATGACTCAGCTTCATTAGATAGTTATTTCAAAAGCCACAATTAACATCCAACTGTGAAAAACACAATAGTGACTTAAAAAAAAAATCAACTGGTGATGTGAAAAAATCAGCAAAACCTCATAATGAAAAAAAAAAAAAAAAAAAGATTACTGCCAAATGGCGAAACTATAAAGAAATCCATGCACCTAATTAAGCCTATACCTAAGGAACAATGATACTTCTATCAGGAGCCAAGAATTTGCTCCATGGCAAATGTACAAATTAAAAATTTAAACACAAAAACTAAGTATCTTAAATCAACCAGTGTTTTCTCTACTTGCCAGATTTGGTAATTAAGAGTTGTCAGCTGAATATGCATAGAAAATACAACAATTTAAGAATGAACTTTAGCTTCAATTTTGGTCTTGTGATTATGATGCTTATATATATACTGCTTGTATACTTTTTAACTTAGTGCTATAAAGCTATATTATATTCATTTAAAGTCTGCATTCTTTTCCACATTTTACAGAGAATGCCACAGCCAAGTCACTTCATAATTGCCTAGCAGAGCATGTAAAATTTCCCAAGGCCCTGGGTCTTTGTTTTCTTATCTGTGAAATGCTGATAAGAAGACCTGTATTTGATTATCTCAAAAGACCTTTTTGAGTTCTCTAAAGTGATTCTTTTTAAACTGCTCTGTAAAAATGAAAAGTAAATCATTATGGTTAAGCCTGGACTAAAAGAGTTTTTTGAACCTTTGTATAAGAGAACAGCAAAGCTTTTTAAGTAGTAGTAATCTCTCTGTGAAAAGTGAAGATTTGAATTTACATCCTCAGAGGCTCAGTGTAACTAGTAAATGACATCCTCAGAAATAGCTGGGAATACACTGAAAAATGTTAATTTCCTGGCAATAGACCTATACATTAAAAGAGAATGAGACTTTTACAACTCTGTAAAGTCAGATTGGCAAATTTGGGTCATTCAAATGTTTATCAGTATGGCAACTGTATATTATTTTGCCTATTCTTAACCTTTAGTTAATATGAATTGTTAACAGTTATAAGCTTTTACACTGTCCTTCTGAAACAGGCCACCTTGCGCTAGCACGCTGTGTTCCAGTGACAATGAAAATCAAGTTCTTATTGTGATCATAGTAGAATGATGGCTCAATAATTCCTGAGAAAGCCAATTGACATCAATCGTTAGAGTATAATTTTTAAAAAGTTAAAAATCATGGTGGTTATAAAGACAAAAAAGGAACACAAAATTTTACTTAAATTATTAATTGGATTTAGTTCATCATTTAATGAGGGAACCAATAAGGGAATAAACTGGTTCAACTACTTTACAGGAAACAAGCAAAAGCCTTGACGTGTAGTGTCTGCCAATCTTTTTAGTCCAAGTACTCCAATTATGGCTGATTTTAAGTTTCCAATGAGAAAACTATGAACTTTCAAAATTCTTGAAAATTAAATAATTGATTCTCATGAACCAGTCTGAGTTGGCGCCAGTACTCCACTGTAATAGATATATGTGTATTTTAATAAAAGAATGTTAAGATAAGGTGCTGTTGTTCAGTTGCTAAGTTGTGTCTGACCCTTTGCAACCCCATGGACTGCAGCACACCAGGCTTCCTAGTACTTCACTATCTCCCTGAGTTTGTTTAAACTCATGTTCATTGAGATGGTGATACCATCCAGCCATCTCATCCTCTGTCACCCCTTTCTCCTCCTACCCTCAAATTTTCCCAGAATCAGGCTCTTTTCCAATGAGCTGGCTCTTTGTATCAGGTGGTCAAAGTATTGGTGCTTCAGCTTCTAATGAATGTTCAGGCTTGATTTGCTTTAGGATTGACTAGTTTGATTTCCTTGTTGTCCAAGGAATTCTCAAGAGTCTTCTCTAGCACTACAGTTTGAAAGCATCAATTCTTCAGTGCTCAGCCTTCTTTATGGTCCAACTCTCGGTACATGACTACTGGAAAAACCATAGCTTTGACTATATGAACATTTGTGGCAAATATCATGTCTCTGCTTTTTAATCTGCTATCTAGGTTTGTCATAGCTTTCCTTCCAAGGAGCAAGCATCTTTTAATTTCATGGTTGCAGTCACCATCTGCAGTGATTTTGGAGTCCAGGAAAATAAAATCTGTTAATGTTTCTACTTTTTCCCCATCTATCTGCTATGATATAATGGGACCAGATGTTATGATCTTCATTTTTGGAATGTTGAGTTTTAAGCCAATTTCTTCACTTCCCTCTTTCACCCTCATCAAGAGGCTCTTTAGTTTCTATTCACTTTCTGCCATTAGAGTGGTATCATCTACATATCTGAGGTTGTTGATATTTTTCCTGGCAATCTTGATTCCAGTTTCTGATTCATCCAACCTGGCATTTCACATAATGTACTCTGTATAGAAGTTAAATAAGCATTGTGACAATACAGCCTTGTGAATTCCTTTCTCAGTTTTGAACCAGCCCATTGAAGGCAATGGCACTCCACCCCAGTACTTTTGCCTGGAAAATCCCATGGACGGAGGATCCTGGTAGGCTCCAGTCCATGGGGTCGCTAAGAGTCGGACACGACTGAGCGACTTCACTTTCTCTTTTCACTTTCATGCATTGGAGAAGGAAATGGCAACCCACTCCAGTGTTCTTGCCTGGAGAATCCCAGGGACGGGGGAGCCTGGTGGGCTTCCGTCTATGAGGTCGTCTATGAGGACACAACTGAAGCGACTTAGCAGCAGCAGCAGCAGCAGCAGCAGCAGCATTGTTCCATGTCTGATTCTGACTATTGATTCTTCATCTGCTTTCAGGCTTCTTAGGAGACAGGTAAGGTGTCTGGTATTCCCATCTCTTTAAGAATTTTCCACAGTTTGTTGTGATCCATAAAAGTCAAAGGCTTTAGTGTAGTCAATGAAGCAGAAGTCAATGCTTTTCTGGAATTCCCTTACTTTCTCTATGATCCAACAGATGTTGGCAATTTGATCCCTGGTTCCTCTGCCTTTTCTAAATCCGGCTTGTACATCTGGAAATTCTTGGTTCATGTACTACTAAAGCTTAGCTTGAAGGATTTTGAGCATTACCTTGCTAGCATGTGAAATAAGTGGAATTGTATGATAGTTTGAACATTCTTTGGCATTGCCCTTCTTTGCGATTGGAATGAAAACTGACTTTTTCCGGGTTACAAAACTGGTTGATATCTCAAGGAGAAATAAACTTTAAGAGTTATTTTCTTACCAGATAGGAAATTTGTATCTCTGTTGAAAAAAAAAATCTGTAAGTGAACCAATGCCCCCAAAGAGCCACAAAATAGCCCAATCAAGAGTCAAGCCCAGCACTTTACTGAAAGAACATCTAATAATTTCTCTTTTCTTTCCCAACTTATGAATAATATTTTCTCACAGAACAGATTGCTAAATCTATAATGAATTTATGTTCCTCTGACTCAATTTAAATATATGAAGTTTCCTTACTAGACTATGAGGTACTAGAAGGTAAGAAATCTTTTCTATTCTTTGTGCTTCAGCCCTCAGCAAGTACACAGCTCTATGGGTTCTCAATAAATATATGATAAATTGACGAGTAGAACTGTATATGAGAAATTCAGAGGCTAATTTCTAAAAATGTATAATCTCATCTTCATTTTTCTCCTTCCTCTTTAGATTCCTGCCAGTAAATATGACTGAAGCCAGTTAAGGGCAATAATGTTCTCTGCCCTCAGAGGAAGCTTTAAAGGCAATGAAAACAAACATATTAAAGACAGTAAAAATAAGTAGGATAAATGGTGGAAATAGGGAGGTCATAAAAATAATGTAGCAATTTAAATTTACTATTAAAACAGTTCTTTGAATTTTGACCTTAATTTTTCTTGAGAGTATAGAGTTAGGTTAAAATAGAAATTATCATTTCTAATGAGACAAGGTAGTAAGCATTAGATGAACTAGATTAGACCATTTCTTGGGCCAAATTTGAAACACAATGGCCACTAGTCTTTAACTAAAAACTAAACAAAAAAATTGATCAAAGTTGAGTTGATCACAACTTGTTAAATTAGGTGATCACTAATAAATCTAGTATAAAGACATATCTCATATAAATAAAGAATAAATGAATAAAGATATTGTCACAATAGTTTGTACTGTGGTCCATCCCTCGGTCATCAAAATTTTATTAAATGCCTATTCTATGTCAAACATTGTTCTAAATGTTAGAAACAAGAGTTGTGGAGAAAAAAGATAATTCTTACCTATGTAGAATTTACTCCCTAGTGTGAATGTATGTACAACTTGCCAAACGATCACCACAGTAATTTAGTTACCATCTATCACCATATAAAGTTAATACAATATTATGACTACAGTCCCCTTGCTGTATATTACATCTCTATGATTTGTTTTATAAAAGAAAGTTTTAAACTCAGTCCTCTTCACCTATTTCACCATCCCCAACCCCTAATTCTTCTACCCTCTAGCAACCCCAGTCTGTTCTCTGTATTTATGAGCCTGGATTTGGTATGGTTTTGTTTTTCAGACTCCATGCATAAATTAAATTATATAATATTATCTTTATCTGATTTGTTTCCCTGAACATAATGCCCTCTAGGTCCATCTCTGCTGCTTTGAATGGCAAAAATTTCATCCTTTTATTTGGCTGACTAGTATTTCATTATATATATATGTGATATATATATCACATATTCTTTATCCATTTGTCTTCTGTTGGGCAGTTGTTTCCACATCGTGGCTATTACAAATAGTGCTTCAACAAACACAGGAGTGCATATATTCAAATTAGCGTTTTCTTCTTCTTCAGAGAGATGCCCAGAAGTGAAATTGCTGGGCCATACATTAATTGTATTTTTATTTTTTGAGGAAACACCATACTGCTTTTCATAGTAATTTCATCAATTTACACTCCCACCAATGTGCATGAGGGTTTCCTTTTGCCTGCATCATCCTCACCAACATTATTTTTTCCTTTTTTTTTTTTTTTAAATGATAACCATTCTGACAGGTATAAAGTAACATCTCCTGGGTTTGATTTGTTTCCCTGATGATTTGTGATGTTGGACATTTTCTTATTTTTTCATATGACCTGAGTCATTTGTATGTTTCCTTTGGAAAAAAAGTCTATCCAAGTCTTCTGCCCATTTTTAAATCAGATTGTCTGCTTTTTTTTATTATTGAGTTGTATAAGTTCTTTGTATATTTTGAATATTAACCCCTTATTAGAAATATGATTAGCAAATATCTTCTTACATTCAGTAGGCTGCCTTTCACTTTGTTGATGCTTTCCTTTGCTGAGCAAAAAAAAAGTTTTAGTTTGTGCAGTTTTATTTATTTTTTCTTTTGCTGCCCTTGCCTTTGAAGTTATATCCAAAAAACATTGCTAAGAATATCATCAAGGAGCTTACTGCCTATGTTTTTTCCCCCCAGGATTTTATGGTTTCAGGTATTATGTGAAGTGAGTCACTCAGTTGTGTCTGACTCTTTGTGACCCCATGGACTATGTAGTCCATGGAATTCTCCAGGCCAGAATACCAGAGTGGGTAGCCTTTCCCTTCTCCAGGGGATCTTCCCAACCCAGGGATCAAACCTAGGTCTCTTGCATTGCAGGTGATTCTTTACCAGCTGAGCCACAAGGGAAGCCCAAGAATACTGGAGTGGGTATCCTATCCCTTCTGCAGTGGATCTTCCTGGGTCTCCTTCATTGCAGGCAGATGCTTTACCAACTGAGCTATCAGGGAATCCCTCAGGTATTATATCCAAGCTTTAATCTATTTTGAGTTAATTTTTGTATATGGTTTAAGGCAGTGGTCTAGTTTTCCCAACACCTTTTATTGAAGAAACTGCCTTTTTCCCATTAAGTACTTTTTTTTACTTCCTTTTTTTCTGAATTAATTTCCCAAATAAGTTTAAGTTTATTCTGGACTCTCTATTTTTTTTTTCCATTGATATATAGTTGTTTTTATAGCAATACCACACTGTTTTGATTACTATAGCTCTGTAGAATAGTTTGAAATCAGGGTGTGTGATACCCCTAGCTTGTTCTTCTTTCTCAAGATTGTTTTGGCTATACAAACTTTAGAATTATTTGTTCTAGTTCTGCGAAAAATGACATTGATATTTTGATATGAAACCAATGAATCTGTAGATTGCTTTGGGTAGTATGGTCATTTTAACAATATGAATTCTTTCAATCTAAAAGCATGGACTATCTTTCCATATTTGTGTCTTCAGTTTCTTTTATCATTTTCTTGTAGTTTTCAGTGTACAAATATTTAACTTCTTTAATTAAATTTATTTTGAGTTAACTTATTTTGATGCAGCTTGAGTGAGATTATTTCCTTGACTTCTCTTTCTGAGAGTTTGTTAGTGTATAGAAATTCAACAGATTTTGTATATCAGTTTTGTATCCTGCAAATTTACTAAATTCATTTATTAGTTCTAGTAGTTAATTTTTGGTGGAATCTTTAGCATTTTCTACATATAGTAGTATAGTATGTAGTTTTTGGTGGAGTCTTTAGCATTTTCTACATATAGTAGTATAGTATGTAGTTTCTACATAGTATCATGTCTTCCATAAATAGTGACAGTTTTCCTTCCTCCTTTGTTCTTTTTTGTTCTATTTTAAGAATGTCTTTATTCTTTACTTCATATTTGTGTATTTAAACTTTTTGACTACTTTTTATCAATAAAGAATGCCTAATTCTTCACTATTCTGATTGTTCACTGTAACTCCAAACATTTAAGCATATATATCCATATCAACTTTTCTAGTTAGCAACAGAAGGATCGATCCTATTGGACCAATATCAAAAGTGCAGGAGTATATGTACCTATCTATATCTATCTATCCATCTATATAGGTATTTATTTCTGTCATATACACATATGACAGAATTTTCAATATTAAAACACAATAAAAACTATAGAAACTATAATTTAAAAAACTATAAAGACAGAAATTATAATTTCTTAAAAATCTCAAATTTTTTCTTTGGCACATAATACTTAAGATCATTTTTCTTGTCTCAGTTTCCTATCATTTTTCTGTCCACAAAAAAGTGTTTTTATTTTGTTAAGGTAAAAAGTCTGATTAGTGACTTATCTCAAGGGATAGAATCTTGATAATATTTGTTTAGAAATGAAGAATGGGAAAGATTAATACAATGTCTGAATGTACCTCTTTCCATTTAATGTCAGAGTTTGGGGTGATTTCTGCCTTGATTAAGAAAATTATGGCAAGGGCAAAAAAAGGCTCTTTTGTAAACTAAGCTATGAATTGCTCTTTTGAAGATTTTGTTCTTTGCCATACAGACCCAAGTATATACATATATTCTAGAAAGAAACATGACTTCAGCGTTATGCTCTTTGATTTCTACTTCAGCCCTCTCATGCCTGTTCCCCTCATTCAATGTAATCCCCAATGCAACCTATAAGCCCCAGTGTTTACCTAAATGCCAGATCCATGCTTATTCACCTCTACCCCGTTCTCTACCACCACACTGGTACTAAAGTCTAAAGTATACCTGCCGTGATAAGAATATCCTGGCAGCACTTGCACTGTATACCAAACACAAGTGTCAGCCTTTGGCCTTGACTCTTATTCTGGCTACAATTATATGTGTAGCAACTAAAAGAATATACAAAAGATGTTGAACCTACCTGCCTCTATAACTCTCCTCTCTTTAAAAATTTCCTATCTCCATCTTACTCAGTTAGTAAATGACACTATTGAGTACAGTAAAATTCTATCTAAGATACAAATAGGCTCTGATTATGTCTCAGATTAGACCCTCCTCCTAAAATAAATGAACATATTTGGTGTTATATAGTTTAGCTGGTCTGGGATCTTTCTGTTTTTGGGGACCCTGGATGATTGATGTTACTAAGTAGTTGGTCTCTAGATATATGGAATATTAACATGTTAAACACTGAAACAATATGATTTCTAAGCCCAGTGTACAAAAGACAGATGAATAAACATTCCTAGCTGTGAACCTGTTTCAAGGAAAATAATTTAGATACAAAAATGTTTCAAAAAACAAATTTCTTGACAATTCTTTGTATCAGTGTTTTGAAGTGATTTATATACTATTATAAAGCCTGCTTCTAACAATCATTTTAAAACACAACGTAATGTTTAAAGAATTACTCGAAGCAAGTAGAGTATAATAGCTGAGGCATAAAATTGTCAAAATTAAAATGACAAATATTTTCTTTTAATAGAGGAAAAGTTTTAAGTTTATCTGAATGTAACATATCTCAAACAATGGTCATATTTAACATGTCACTGAATTTTTATTTCTCACATTTTAGCTAGATTATCCTGTAGATTCCAAAGGATAAATTTAAAGGGAAATAATATTTCCTTGATATTTCTCCATGAAGAAACTTGAAAATGAGTAGACTCAGAATTTTCAAATGTAGGTCTTGAGTTAGTAAGAGCATCATATACCAAAATAAGTATTGGTTAATATTGGAAAGTCTCTGTTATTTTCTACTAATGACCTACCATAGTGTAAGGACTATCCAGTACTTCACACCATCTTTTGACTACTACAGCTCAATTTCATATATGAGATATTATTTGTTTCTAGAATCATGATAGGTTGGTATTCTCCTTTCAGGGTATGAAAAGAGATCAGTTATTAGAATGCTGCTATAACTGAGATCTGGTAGTTGTTTTAATTTGGGAAGGAACTGGTGCTTGGGAAAGAAAATATCTATGCTAATCCTCTTCAAAGCTGCATAAATCTAAGTCTGTAACATAAAGGAAGCCCATTCTAGTTGACAGAAAGTGTCTCATATTCGGGGAGGGCAATGGCACCCCATATTCAGACAGGCCCATTTTGAATTCACAATTTTACCATTAACTAGCTTTATTGCTTTAGGATGTTTATCTGATTTCTAAAAGTTCCAGTTTTCGGCATTGTTTTGTGGGTTCTTCCAACCTTTGTCATAGAAAACCTGTGCAGGTTATGGCACTGTAAATTGAATTAAATAAAGAAGAAGCAAGGATGTGCCATTCACAGGTGAATTTAGTAAACATGTTTCAGAATGACCTGTGCTGCTAGTAGTGACTCTAAAGAATAGTATTGTTTTACTGGGCTCTTAAAAGCTGGCTAGTTAGACACAGTTGGGACTTAAAAGGTTCCTGTTTATGGTAACAACAATAAATAAACTTTACCAAGCAATTCATTTACTTCTATATATTTTCTGGCATCCTTGGAGATAAGTAGAGTCCTAGGATTAGCTCTGGCTAGTGAAATATTGGTTGGGTGACCCCTGTGACATCAGGGGCTGAAGCAGTGAAAAAAATGTAAAAGATTCAAGATTCTCCAGCTCCTCTTTGTCATGCCACAGTAAACAAGATGACTTTGTTTTAGATGGTGGAGTTATACAGTATTAAGAGTCTGCATCAATTAGAATCCCTGTCTGACAATGTGGAGTAGGCCCCCCACCCCCACTAGCTGTGATGAACGTGTAGTATGAGCAAGAAGAAAACCTTTGTTTTGTGACTGCATTGGAAATTAGAGTTTAGTTAATTACCATGGCATAAAGTAGTCTATTATGAGCAATACCTTGGTTTAGAGTGGCCATATTTTCAACTATTTTCCCTTACGAATTATTAAATTTAATTAATAGATTTTGTTAAGAATTTGAATTAAATGCACTGGGATTTCCAGATCAAAAAACTATAGAATAGTTATTGAAGATTATGCTATATATAGCTTTCACATAATATTAATATTCTCAAAGTCAGTAAAAATGAGAGATAAAATCAGGAAAGTCCATGAGTATAGCAATGAAACACACTAACAATACTGAAATAGGCTGATTGCTAAAATTAATAATGATTATATTTTGAGCTTGCATAGCATTTTGTAAAGTGTTCAATTCACTACTTATCCTCAGATAAAATTCTAGATCCAAGTGATACTGAACTCAGTGGGAAATATATCCAAGAATAGCATATTGAACTGTAAGTAGACTTGAACTTCAGTGGTAAGCAGTTAACAGCCTCTTCATGGAGGCAGAAAGGACCCTCAAACTATCCATTTTATTCATAGAATGAAATTTCCATTAGTACTGAAAGAAGACTTCAAAGCAGTCCAGAAACATTAACTGAGGATCACAACATGGCCAAAAAAGAGGAGAGAATTATTTTTCCCCATTTTTCAGGCCAGCAAGAAGCAGCAGGTAATAACTGGTTCATCTAGGGATAATTAATTTAGTAGTAAGATGAAGGGGCTTCCCCAGTGGTTCAGTGAGTAAAGAATCCGCCTGCTATGCAGGAAAGCAGGAGATGTGGGTTCAGTCCCTGAGTTGGAAGATCCTCTGGAGGAAGGCACGGCAATCCACTCCAGTATTCTTGCCTGGAGAATCCCATGGACAGAGGAGCCTGGTGGGCTATAGACCATAGGGTTGCAAAGAGTTGTACATGACTGAAGCACAGCACAGCACAACACAGTAAGATGAATAGGCTTTTGATTTCTAGAAATTAAACCCAGTAGGGTGTTATACCTGTGACTACAAATACTTATAGCACAGAAAATGAGTGCTGACTACATCAGAGAAATCTGGTCTCAAATCTCAGCTCTGCCTGGCTTTTTTTAAGCTTTAATATTTTTTTGCAAAAGTGGAAATAAACCATACATCTCAATTTATAATTTTCCCTCTTACTTTTTGAAAAAGTTTTTATTGGAATATTGAGCTTCCCTAGTGGCTCAGACTGGAGAAGGTAATGGCACCCCACTCCAGTACTCTTGCCTGGAAAATCCCATGGACGGAGGAGCCTGGTAGGCTGCAGTCCATGGGGTCACTAAGAGTCGGACACGACTGAGCGACTTCACTTTCATTTTTCACTTCCATGCATTGGAGAAGGAAATGGCAACCCACTCCAGTGTTCTTGCCTGGAGAATCCCAGGGATGGGGGAGCTTAGTGGGCCGCCATCTATGGGGTCACACAGAGTCACGACTGAAGCAATTTAGCAGCAGCAGCAGCAGTGGCTCAGACAGTAAAGAATCTGCCTGAAATGCAGGAAACAAGGATTAGATCCTTGGGTCAGGAAGATCCTTTGGAGAAGGCAATGGCTACCCACTTGCCTAGATAATCCCATGGACAGAGGAACCTTGCAGGCTATAGTCCATGGGGTTGCAAAAAAGTTGGACACCAATTAGCAACTAACCTTTGACTTTCATAGTTGATCTACAATCTTATGTGAGATCTTAAAACATGGTACAAATGAGCTTGTTTATAAAACAGAAATAGAGTCACAGAGGTGGAAAGCAATACTGTGGGGGACATGGTGGAGGGATAAACTGCCCCACTTATTTTTAATATGATCTTAGACAAGTTTCAGAGAAGGCAATGGCAACCCATTCCAGTACTCTTGCCTGGAAAATCCCATGGATGGAGGAGCCTGGTAGGCTGCAGTCCATGGGGTCGCTAGGAGTCGGACCCGACTGAGCGACTTCACTTTCACTTTTCACTTTCATGCATTGGAGAAGGAAATGGCAACCCACTCCAGTGTTCTTGCCTGGAGAATCCCAGGGACAGGGGAGCCTGGTTGGCTGCTGTCTATGGGGTCGCACAGAGTCGGACACGACTGAAGCGACTTAGCAGCAGCAGCAGCAGACAAGTTTACATCCATGTAGATGGAATAATCATGTCTCAAAAGGTGACATAAGACTTAAATGACAATGAAGGCAAAGAGTATAACACAGTGATTAACCCACTGTAGGTATTTTACAAATGGAGTTTTTCATTCTTTACTCATTTACCAATTATTCTATTAAGAGAGTTAGTGAGTTCATTTCTGAGGCGGCAAAAAAAAAAATCAAACTGAGGTTGGGATTGTAGCCACCATGTAATCCTCAACGGCATGCTCAGTTACTCTCTTGTGTCTGACTTGCGACCACATGGACTGTAGCCTGCAAGGCTCCTCTATCCACGACTTTTCAGAATACTGGAAAGAATACTGGAACAGGTTACCATCTCCAGGGGATCTTCCCGATTCAGGAATTGAATCCTTGTCTCCTGTGCTGCAGGCAGATTCTTTACCACTGATCCATGTGGAAAGCCCAAACCCTCAACTGACACAACTCTGAGTGTATATGTGAACTGTTTATTTAACAAACTGCACTATTTTAGGGTCCACCAGGTTTTACCATTCTTCGAGTATCTGACTCAAAGTCTCTGAACCAAAAGGGATCATTAACTGAGGATTAAGACAGACTCCTGACTGGAAAGCAATGATGTATCTGCCAAGATGCTTTAAAAATTGGCACCACAAATGTCTTTGTACAATTTTCCTTCTTAAAAAATACTAGATTAAAAATACTAGATTGTAAACTAAGGATCCCCATACAAAGAATCTTCAGAGTCCATTTTTTTATTCGGTACACTGCTATTCCAGAGATAGAAGCTAAGTAAAACCCATTCATGAAGTTACATTTTCAGGACTGTTTAGTTTGGAAGAAAAACACGTTTTTTTTTTTTTTTTTTTTTTTGGACCTAGCCTACTTTAAGTAACCATACATTAGGTAACATAATTTAAGGGCATTTTGTTTCAAGCTCTAGGAATGTTTGAACTCCGTGTATATTGTAATTGTATTGTAATTTTAATTTGAAGGGAAATTTATTTCTTGTTTGTCTGGAATTCTTCCTGCCTCTTTGTCTATTGCCCCTATGCTTATTCTTGTGAAAATTTGTTTTAGTTTTGTTTCCTATAGTTTCAATAAAAGAAGCCAGATTTAAAAGCTCTGTAACATAAAATCCCACACTGCAGACAAAGATCACAGGGTTATGTTAATTTCTAAAGAAGACTTGTAATTTATGTCTCTTGTTTCCTTTGTGGCCCTTGTCCAGTCACACACCCTCTTTGTCTGACCTCAAACTCTTCTTTCTTTCAATACTCTGTAATTCTCTACTACAGTTCTTTACTTTCTTTATAAATAGAAAACAAAGCTCTTGCCAAACAATACAGACAATGCTGTGGTTATGAAATCTGTGGAAGTCATCTATCCAGACATTTATTTTGCATATAATGAAATTAAGACACTGACCATAATTATATCCAAAGACCAGCAACCAATGAGAGGCAAAGCTGAAATTCAAACTATTTTCACTTTTGGAGAAAGATACAGAAAAGCATTTACCAAAGGTTTAGTTGGTAAATTGTGATATCAAAAACATAAGTTATGGTGGGGAAATAGAAGCGTAAAATTTTTGTAGGCAATCAAAGTTGTTATTAGCATAAAACAGATTGTTATATCTATAAGGTGTTTTATGTGAGTAAAAATTCTTTAAAAAGTACTAGTAAACAAAATTCAACAGTACATTAAAAGAAGCAAACACAATGATCAAGTGGGATTCATTCCTGGGATACAAGAATGGTTCAACATTTGCAAACCAATATATGTGATACACTAGAACAGTAGAATAAAAGATGAAAATCTTATGATCATCTTAGATGCAGGAAATACACTTGAATAAATTCAACATTTATTCAATATAAAATCTCTTAAATGGTGTACAGAAGGAAAATACCTCAGCATAATAAAGTTCATATATGAGAAACAAACAAAAATATACTCAACAGTGAAAGCCTGAAAGCTTTCCCACTGTGATCAGGAACAAGACAAGGGTGCCTACTGTCACTATGCCTAATCAACACAGTACTGGAAATCCTAGTCAGAGCAATTAAGCAAGAAAAAGAAAGAAGAGGCATCTAATCATAAAGAAAAAAGTAAAACCATCTGTGTTTGCAGATGATCTTAAATAGTTTGGAATCTTAAAATTTCTACAAAAAAACTATTAGAACTAATCAACAAATTCAGTAAAATTCAGAAAAAGCAGGATACAAAATTAACATACACAAGCAAGTTGCATGTCTTTACACTAATAAGAACATATCTCAAAAATAAATAGAGAAAATATTCCTGTTTACCATAGCATCAAAAATATAAAATGCTTAGGAATAAATTTAACCCAAGAGAGAAAAGGTCTGTATACTAAAAATTGTAAGACATTTATGAAAGAAATTGAAGAAGATAGAAATAAATAGAAAACTGTTTTATATTCATGGATCAGAAGAATTTATATTGTTAAAAGAAAGCAGTCTACAGATTCAAAAAAATACCTAAAAAATTCCAATGATTTTTTTTTTTACAGAAATAGAAAAAGCAATCCTAAAATTCATATGGAATCATAAAAGACCTCATCCAGCCAAAGCAATCCTGAAAAGAAGTACACTGGGGTCTTGGATAATGCAGGGAGTTAATCTGCACATGACTCACAACTGGCCCTCCTTAACTGAGATTCCTCTGCATATGTAGATTCAACTAAACACAGACCATGTTGTACTGTAGCATTTACTATAGAAAAATATCTGCTTATAAGTGAAACTGCATGGTTAAATCCCAGTTGTTCGAGGGTCAACAGTACAAAGTTGGAGGCATCAGAATTTCTGATTTCAAACTTTTATTTACAAAGCTATGGTAATCAAATCAATATGTTACTGGCATAAAAATAGACATAGAAATCCATGAAATTGAATAAAGATCCCAGAATTAAATCCATGTATATATGGTTAACTGACAAGGGAGCCAAGAACACTCCAGGGAGAGTGTAGAGTCTCTCCAGTAAACGACAGTGGGAAAACTGGGCAACCACATGCAGAAGAATGAAACTGGATCCCGGTGCTATACCGCTCACAAAAATTAACTTGAAATAAATTAAAGGCTTAAATGTCAGACTGAAACTGCAAAACTCCTAGAAGAAAACAGGGAAAAGCCTCCTTGACATAGATCTTGGCAAACTTTTTGGATATGACACCAAGAACACAAGCAACAAGAGCAAAAATAAACAGTGGAACTATATAACATTAAAAAGCTTCTACACAACAAAAGAAACCATCAGTCAATACCAAACACAATAATCTGATTTTAAAATGAGTAAATCCTCTGAGTAGACATTTTTCCAAAGACAACATACAGATGGCTAAAAGGGACATGAAAAGATGCTTGGCATCACCAATCATCAGGGAAATGCAAAGGAAAACTACAGCGACATATCACCTCACACCTCTTAGAATAGTTACTATCAAAAAGACAAGAGACAGCAAGCATTGGCAAGGCTGTGAAGAAAAGATAACACTTGTGTAACTGTTGGTGGGAATGTAATTTTGTACAGCCACCATGAAAAACAGTATGGAAGTTTCTCAAAACACTGAAAATATAACTATCATATGATCTAGCAATTCCACTTGTAAGTATATATTTGAAGGAAATGAAAACACTATCATGAAGAGATATCTGCACCCCATGTTTTTAGTGGCATCATTCACAATAGCCAAGACATGGAAACAAGCTAAGTGTTCATCAACACACAAATAAAGAAAATGTGACACACACAGACACACCAGAATATTATTCAAGTGTAAAAAAGAAGAAAACCCTGCCTTTCAACAACATGGATGGACCTTCAGGGCAAAATGTTAAGTGAAATAAGACAGAAAGAGAAAGACAAATACTGTATATTTTTACTTGTATGTGGATTCTAAAACAGCTGAATTCATGGCCGTAGAGAATACAGTGGTGATTTCTAGGGGCTGGGCATTGGTATGAGAGACAAACTGAAGAGATGTCAGTCAAAGGGAACAAACTCCTAGCTATAGGATGAGAAAGTTCTGAGATTCTAACATTCATAATATGGTGAGTATAATTAACAACAGTGTATTATACACTTAAAAATTAACACCACCAGAAGAAAAAGTAATTACATGATGGGATGAAGATATTAACTAACTTTATAGTGGTACTCATTTTGCAGTATATAAACATATCAAATCATCACCCTGTACATCTAAATTTACATATAAGTCATTAATATCTCAAAAAAGCTAGAGGAGATAAAGAGAGACTTGGTTGGTTGGGACCAATCACTAAGCGCTCAAATGTGTTAAATAGGTAATAAATGTGATAGTAAGTCTCTCTCACATATGGTGTACTCTGCCTTACATGCAGGTTGTGGTTAGGAATAACAAAGAAAGGGATGATAAATACCACATGCTGCTGCTGCTAAGTCACTTCAGTCGTGTCTGACTTTGTGCGACCCCATAGACAACAGCCCACCAGGCTCCCCCGTCCCCGGGATTCTCTAGGCAAGAACACTGTAGTGGGTTGCCATTTCCTTCTCCAATGCATGAAAGTGAAAAGTTAAAGTGAAGCTACTCAATCGTGTCCGACTCTTCGCGACCCCATGACTGCAGCCTACCAAGCTCCTCCATCCATGGGATTTTCCAGGCAAGAGTACTGGAGTGGGGTGCCACCATACTCTTACATAATATCACTTAATATTCAGGAATATACTTGATCTTGTATACTTTCAGTTGTCCTTAGCAAAAAATTTAATATTGGGCAAAGTCAACAGTAATGGTTTATACAATATGATATGCGTCAAACTGACAACATAAGATTTCCAATCTGCTTCATGTAAAATTTGTGTGCAATTAGCTAAGTACAGAAAAGTGTCTTTTTCAACCAATTGATCCCATATTCTTCTTATCTCCATGCTGGGCGGCCATGTGGTTGAGCAGCTGTTCTTCGGGCGGGTCACCACGAGGGCCCAGGATGACCTGAGGAAGGTCACCCACGGCGCCTATGCCCAGATCGTGCAGTTCGGGATGAGCGAGAAGCTGGGCCAGGTGTCCTTCGATCTCCCGCGGCCAGGCGAGGCGCTGGTGAAGCCGTCAGTGAGGCCAAGGCCCAGCCATAGACGTGGAGGTGTGGCGGCTCATTGGCTCTGAGCATGCGTGCACTCTGAGCAGGTGGACAAGGTGGGCAGGCGGCTGCTGGAGAAGGAGGTGCTGGACCGGGCCGACATGGTGGAGCTGCTCGGGCCACAGCCTTTCGCCGAGATCGCCTACGAGGAGCTCATGGAGGGCAGGGGCATCCTGGAGGAGGACACGGCCCTTCCCGAGGGTCTGCAGGGCTGATGTGGGGGGCCCGCTGCAGGAGAGCCCAGCCTAGCGCCTCCGCCTGGAGAGCAGCCTCCGGGACCCCCAGGAAACAAATTAAAGCACATGTAACCCGAAGCAGTGGCATCCCACTCCAGTACTCTTGCCTGGAAAATCCTACAGACAAAGAGCCTGGTGGGCTGCTGTCTATGGGGTCGCAGAGTCGGACATGACTGAAGCGACTTAGCAGCAGCAGCAGCAACCCAAGAAAAACAGCTTGAATATTAAAAACTGTCTCAAGACTGCATGCATTATGAAGTTTGTGTCTAACATTTGGCAAATTTTATGATTCACTAATTTGGAGAGAAGTCCTAATTAAGTCCTCAGTCTCAACACTGCTTGCAGTTCTAGTGTTCTGTTATACAAAGTCAAACCACCAAAGTAGAATTTTGAACATGTGGGAGATGTTCCTGACAGGAGACAATCTTTTTCCCTTGAAAGAACTGAATCTATATTTATAACATGAAATGTGTCACTTTTATAATAGGTTGTGGAAAAGCAATAAACAACCCTTGGTTTTTATTTTAAAATTTTGGAAAAGCTTCTCTCACTCAAAATACTTTCCAATGTTAAACAAAAAATCAGATATTCATTAGTGATAAAGCAAACTACAGAAATGAATTTAGTGTTGGCAGTGGGAGACTTTCTTTAAATCTGATAATGTACTATGACTATCTCAAACAGAAATAGTTCATACAACAAAATATTCTTTTCCCTGGCCTGAGGACACTTTTGTAGTTAAATATTTTTCCTAACTATCTTTTCACTTCCATTTACCACTGTAACATGAGGGGAAACTTTAAAATGTCAGGTAATCAGCTGCTGCTGCTGCTGCGTCGCTTCAGTCGTGTCCGACTCTGTGCGACCCCATAGACAGCAGCCCACCAGGCTCCTGCGTCCCTGGGATTCTCCAGACAAGAACACTGGAGTGGGTTGCCATTTCCTTCTCCAATGCATGAAAGTGAAAAGTGAAAGTGAAGCTACTCAATTGTGTCCGACTCTTAGCGACCCCATGGACTGCAGCGTACCAGGCTCCTCCATCCATGGGATTTTCCAGGCAAGAGTACTGGAGTGGGGTGCCATCGCTTTCTCCACAGGTAATCAGATATCAGTCAGTTATGTCTATTAAATTATCCTTATTTTATCAATGGCAAATCATGCTTCTGAGTTCTAGTAAACTTTATCACTTCTCTGCCTTATTTGCTCTGGTTCTACCACACATCTAGGAATCTGACATATTTATCGTAGTAAAGCCCTTACTTCAAATGCAGCTCCAGTAACTATGATTTTTTCTTATCCCAAGAATTTTATTTCGGTTGCTTAGGATCTGAAGTCTTAAACTATTTCCAGTAATAACCGGTGTTTTTGCTCTGAGCCACAGTTCCAAAATGTGGGTCCCTTACTCCTGTTGTCACTCCCTGAGCCCACCCTGCGCCTCCAGACCTTTACCTCGTCTCTCCTCATGCTAGCTTTCCACAGAGTCAACCAGCACAAGCAGTTTTGCCTGGCCTGACGCTCGCTCCCTCTTTCCACAGGTCAACCCTTCAACATGACTCTTGTAAACTGCGCAAAGGATTTGGCAAGGCGACATTTCAAATGTGTGAACTGCTGACTTTCGACTCTGTGGTGGAAATGAAGTGATACATTACTCTCGTTTTACTATTTCCAAAGATTAAGAAAATGGGGAAGGGCCTCTTTTTCCCATGAGTGCCTGCAGTCACTAAATCGCCTCAGACTTTTTGTGATCCCACTGACTGTAGCCTGCCAGGTTCCTCTGTCCCTGAAAGTTTTCAAGCAAGAATATGGGGGTGGGTTGCCATTTCCTCCTCCAAGGGATCTTTCCCATCCAAGGATCAAACCCATGCCTCCTGCACCTCTTACGTTGGCAGGGAGGGCTCTTTACCACTGAGCCGCCTCAGAACCAACCTCTGCCACCACTTAGGTGGTTGTTATCCTGCTTGTTGATCTATCTCTCAGTCATATTCACGAATTGCCCTCTCCCCTACAGCCCCAGTGCTAAGCAAACATGTTACTCACACTGCTCTTGCACTATTTGAACAAAAGCACTTTTTTTATTATGAAATATTTCACACAGAATCCATGGGATTCTCCAAGAATACAAGAGTGGGTTGCCCTGCCCTCCTCTAGGAGATCTTCCCAACCCAGGAATCGAACTCACATCTCTTCCATCTCCCTGTATTGGCAGGTGGGTTCTTTACCACCAGCACTGCCTGGGACGCTCACCAGACTTACCTGTACACAGTTTTTTTTTTTTTTTTTTTTTTTTAATGAATGTAATGCAATAGCGATAATGTAAAGAGAAGTAAAAAGAAAGCAGAATAGAGTAAAATAAAATATATTTCAACCTGTAAATGTTTGGACACATGTACACTGAAAATCTCATGGAGCAGTTACATTTCTTCTTAGATGCTTACAATGGATTTCTTTTGATATGGAATGTATAAGATCAAGAACCATTCCATATGGGAACAGAGTCAAAGATGGACACTCAAATTAAATGAATAAATCAAGCCTAAAATTTGGGTAAGTAATTACTGACCAGGCTTACTAGTACAATGGATAGGAAAGGCCATAAAAACGTGCAGGGATAACAGGCCGAGGCAAATTACAAACTGCTCAAGTGGAGAGAATGAGGTCCACCCTAGTCTCTCAAGTGATCTTCAGAGCTGTAATTGGTTCACAGCCAAAATTATTCACTTTGTTATAGCCAGGGATGCTGCCTTAAGAACTCTATATCCTGAAACCCTTTTCAATTACAAATGTAGTTGGAAATGCTAGACTAGGTTGAGTGAGCAGAATGTGCAGAATAAAACACTGAATAGGTTCAAGATGATGTCTTGATTCTAGTTAAACCTCACTCTGGATGAGGTCTGTTACATTACTGAGCTTTTAGACTAATTTCTTATAAAAATGTCTTATGTTTTCATGTATTAAAGTGCTTCCAGTTTATATTTGTGTTTCATTCAACAAGACATCCAAGAGTCCAGCAATGTCAATACAATGTGCTCCTAATCATGAATTTCTGCTATACCCCATAAAAGAGTGCTCCCACCCATGTTAAGAAATTTGAAGTTCCTGGTGTTCCTTCAGTTCCAAGCTCCTCTGTCCATGGAATTTTCCAGGCAAGAATACTGGAGTGGGTTGCCACTTCCTATTCCAGGGGATGTCCAAAACCCAGGGCTTGAACCTGCATCTCTTGTGTGTCTTGCATTTGGCAGGCAGATTCTTTACCGCTAGCACCACCTGGGAAGCCCATACAGGAGAGTATCTCAAGGGTCACATGTAGGAATAAAAAGAGTAGGTTTTGGAATAGGCTTATGGTTGAACTTAGAAGGTAATGCCAAGTGATTGTTTCAAAATGATTGTACTAATTACAGTCTCACCAGTTGTTTATATGTGTTCTTATTGTTATGCATCTTCATCAGCAGTGTACATGACTTTATTTTTTATAATATATGTGTGTGAAATGATATCTTATAGTTTCAATATTCATTTTACCAAGTACTCATAGCATTATCTTTTAAAATGAATATGAGGTATTTGAGTCTTGCCCTTTTGTGAAAGGCTTGTTTGTATATTTTGCTTTTTTTCTATTGGATTTCTTATTGCTTTCGAGTTCTTTGTATATTCTTTGTAATATCCTTTGTTGTTTATGTGTTGTCAATATCTTCTCCCAATGTTTGACTTATCTTTTAATTTACCTAATGATGTCTTTTGATGGGCACTAATTCCAATTTTATCTTGTAAAATTGATCAAACTTAAAAAAAATTGATTGCAGTGTTTGTGTCTTGTTTAAGAAATCATTCCCTTCTGCAAGGTGATATATTCTTCCTCCTATTTTTATTATAGTTTCAGTTTTTTGGTTTTCCTATTAAAATTATGAATTCTTCAAGAATTGATTTTGTGCAGATGTAAAATAATCAATTGTCCCCCCAAAATTTATTGACTATTTAATAATATTCAATATTACTCTTTTCTCTCTGATGTACAATCTTTCACTGTTATATTAAGATATTGCACTGTTATATTAAGATATTATTAAGGTAAATATAGATATATCTGTATTTCTGCTTTCTATTAAACTATGTTAGTCTTTGATTGCTCTGTAATGGTGATATGTATTTTAAATACTA
Organism: Tragelaphus eurycerus; assembly: GCA_935064755.1. Taxonomy (NCBI): domain Eukaryota; kingdom Metazoa; phylum Chordata; class Mammalia; order Artiodactyla; family Bovidae; genus Tragelaphus; species Tragelaphus eurycerus. The sequence goes on from CAKXYN010000006.1 coordinate 12,409,470, forward strand.
GAGCTTTTTATTTATTTACTTTTTATGGACCTTGGAACATAAATCTCATACTTTATTTCAGAATTTCAGGATAGATATTGTATACATTCATTCCTTCACTTGTTCACCATTCATCTCTTTCAGTCAGTCAGTTAGCAAGTAACTTTCCAACATCTACTGTTCTCTGGGCTTATTTTATTTTAATTTATTTGTTTTGACTGGGGGCTAATTACTTTGCAATATTGTAGTGATTTTGCTATGCTATGCTGCTAAGTCATTTCAGTCGTGTCTGACTCTGTGTGACCCCGTAGACGGCAGCCCACCAGGCTCTGCCATTCCTGGGATCCTCCAGGCAAGAACACTGGAGTGGGCTGCCATGTCCTTCTCCAATGCATGAAAGTGAAAAGTGAAAGTGAAGTCACTCAGTCGTGTCCGACTCTTAGCGACCCCATGGACTACAGCCTACCAGGCTCCTCTGGAAAATCCATGGGATTTTCCAGGCAAGAGTATTGGAGTGGGGTGCCATTGAATCAACCATGGGTGTACATGTGTTCCCCATCTTGAACTCCAATCCCATCTCCCTCCCCATCCCATCCCTCTGGGTCATCCCAGTACACCAGCCCTGAGCATCCTGTCTCATACATCAAACCTGGACTGGTGATCTGTTTCACATATGATAATATACATGTTTCAATGCTATTCTCTCAAATCATCGCACCCTAGCCTTTCCCCACAGAGTCCAAAAGACTGCTCCATACATCTATGTCTCCTTTGCTGTCTCACATATGGGGTTATCATTACCATCTTTCTAAATTCCATATATATGCGTTAGTATACTGTATTGGTGTTTTTCTTTCTGGCTTACTTCACTCTGTATAATAGGCTCCAGTTTCATCCACCTCATTAGAACGGATTCAAATGTATTCTTTTTAATGGCTGAGTAATATTCCATTGTGTATATGTACCACTGCTTTCTTTATCCATTCATCTGCTGATGGACATCTAGGTTGCTTCCATGTCCTGGTTATTATAAACAGTGCCACAATGAATGTTGGGGTACAGGAATCTTTTTCAATTCTGGTTTCCTTTGGTGTGTATGCCCAGCCGTGGGATTGCTGGGTCATATGGAAGTTCTATTTCCAGTTTTTTAAGGAATCTCCACACTGTTCTCCGTAGTGGCTGTACTAGTTTGCATTCCCACCAGCAGTGTAAAAGGGTTCCCTTTATCCACACCCTCTTCAGTATTTATTGTTTGTTGACTTTTTGATAGCAGCCATTCTGACCGGCATGAGATGGTACCTCATTGTGGTTTTGATTATCATTTCTCTGATAATGAGTGATGTTTAACATCTTTTCATGTGTTTGTTAGCCATCTGTATGTCTTCTTTGGAGAAATGTCTGTTTAGTTCTTTCACCTATTTTCTTATTTGGTCATTTATCTTGCTGGAATTGAACTGCAGGAGTTGCCTGTATATTTTTGAGATTAATTCTTTGTCAGTTGCTTCATTTGCTATTATTTTTTCCCATTCTAAAGGCTGTCTTTTCACCTTGCTTATAGTTTCCTTCGTTGTGCAAAAGCTTTTAGTTTAATTAGGTCCCATTTGTTTATTTTTGCTTTTATTTCCATTACTCCGGGAGGTGTACAATAGAGGATCCTGCTGTGATTTGTCCATTTCTTCCAAGTTGTCCATTTTATTGGCATATAGTTGCTGATAGTGAGTCTCTTATGATCTTTTTTATTTCTGTATTGTCTGTTGTGATTTCTCCATTTTCATTTCTAATTTTGTTGATTTGATTCTTCTCCCTTTGTTTCTTGATGAGTCTGGCTAATGGTTTGTTAATTTTATCTATCTTCTCAAAGAACCATCTTTTGGCTTTGTTGATTTTTGCTATGGTCTCTTGTTTCTTTTGAATTTATTTCTGCCCTAACTTTTAAGATTTCTTTCCTTCTACTAACCCTGGGGTTCTTCATTTATTTATTCCTTTTCTAGTTGCTTTAGGTGTAGAGTTAGATTATTTATTTGACTTTTTTTCTTGTTTCTTGAGGTAAGCCTGTATTGCTATAAACCTTCCCCTTAGCACTGCTTTTACAGTGTCCAATAGGTTTTGGGTTGTTGTGTTTTCATTTTCATTCATTTCTATGCACATTTTGATTTCTTTTTTTATTTCTTCTGTGATTTTGTACAGAAAAACTGCACAAAAAAACATCTTCACGACCAAGATAATCACGATTGTATGATCACTCCCCTAAAGCCAGACATCCTGGAATGTGAAGTCAAGTGGGCCTTAGAAAGCATCACTAGGAACAAAGCTAGTGGAGGTGATGGAATTCCAGTGGAGCTATTCCAAATCCTGAAAGATGATGCTGTGAAAGTGCTGCACTCAATATGCCAGCAAATTTGGAAAACTCAGCAGTGGCCACAGGACTGGAAAAGGTCAGTTTTCATTCCAATCCCAAAGAAAGGCAATGCTAAAGAATGCTCAAACTACCGCACAATTGCACTCATCTCACATGCTAGTAAAGTAATGCTCAAAATTCTCCAAGCCAGGCTTCAGCAGTACGTGAACTGTGAACTTCCAGATGTTCAAGCTGGTTTTAGAAAAGGCAGAGGAACCAGAGATCAAATTGCCAATACCGGAGTCAAGCTCCAGCAGCCAGGGAATCAGCCTGAAGGGGTAAGCAGTGTCGGCAAACAATGATGAAGCCTCTGACTCGAGGTAGGGGACTACATGTTTATTTCAAGCTTCAGGTTTTCTTTTATACTTTGACAAAAGCATTAGGTCAGAGGTTTGACATTTTTAGTTTCTGCAACCCAGATTTATTGTCTCCAGAAATCACTGTTGCCCTACAAACTGAGTTCCTGCTTCAGCAATTCTCTCAGAATTGGCTTTACTACTATCTACTTCCTTTTATGTGTCCTATACTTAACTTGTGATTACATTGTAACTCATGCTACATTCCTCAGTTTATTTCTTATCTTTCTAAATCCTGTTTGCCCCTAGCTTCTTAAGATCACTATCTCCTAAGAAGGCTTATAGCTATTCTTAATTATTCCTAAACCTTAAGCTCAGCAAACTTCTTTTGCCATAAACATTCCCCTGAAAAAAAGGTCTCAGATAACAATCCTTCCCATGGCTTCAAGCTGCGGCCTACCTGCTGATCCTGGAACATTCTTTGTAAAGATCCTTGAACAAATGTCAATGGTTACTTTATAGATTATTTTCTGAGCACAACTGCAGAAGGCTTTGTGCTTTCTCAGGCTTCTCTCAAGAACAATAAGCACCTTAACATTTTTTCTAGCCAACTCAACTGAAGAAAGGAAAGAACAATTTAGAATCACTAGACCTGACTCCTTCATCCCAGGACCATGACTGTGGGATGAGGAGAGGGGGTAGCCTCCATGCCTCCATTTTGTCAGTAATACCTAATGTGGCTTCCAACATGCCAACATCCACTGGATCATGGAAAAAGCAAGAGAGTTCCAGAAAAACATCTATTTCTGCTTTATTGACTATGCCATGCCTTTGACTGTGTGGATCACAATAAACTGTGGAAAATTCTTCAAGAGATGGGAATACCAGACCACCTGACCTGCCTTTTGAGAAACCTATATGCAGAAGCAACAGTTAGAACTGGACATGGAACAACAGACTGGTTCCAAATAGGAAAAGGAGTACATCAAGGCTGTATATTGTCACCCTGTTTATTTAATTTCTATGCAGAGTACATCATGAGAAATGCTAGACTGGAAGAAGCACAAACTGGAATCAAGATTGCTGGGAGAAATATCAATAACCTCAGATATGCAGATGACACCACACATATGGCAGAAAGTGAAGAGGAACTAAAAAGCCTCTTGATGAAAGTGAAAGAGGAGAGTGAAAAAGTTGGCTTAAAGCTCAACATTCAGAAAACGAAAATCATGGCATCTGGTCCCATCACTCCATGGGAAACAGATGGGGAAACAGTGTCAGACTTTATTTTTGGGGGCTCCAAAATCACTGCAGATGGTGACTGCAGCCATGAAATAAAAGATACTTACTCTTTGGAAGGAAAGTTATGACCACCCTAGATAGCATATTAAAAAGCAGAGACATTACTTTGCCAACAAAGGTCCGTCTAGTCAAGGCTATGAGTTTTCCTGTGGTCATGTATGAATGTGAGAGTTGGGCTGTGAAGAAAGCTGAACGCCGAAGAATTGATGCTTTTGAACTGTGGTGTTGGAGAAGACTCTTGAGAGTCCCTTGGACTGCAAGGAGATCCAACCAGTCCATTCTGAAGGAGATCAGCCCTGGGATTTCTTTGGAAGGAATGATGCTAAAGCTGAAACTCCAATACTTTGGCCACCTCAGGTGAAGAGTTGACTCATTGGAAAAGACTCTGATGCTGGGAGGAATTGGGGGCAGGAGGAGAAGGGGACAACACAGGATGAGATGACTGAATGGCATCACCGACTTGATGCACATGAGTTTGAGTGAACTCTGGGTGTTGGTGACGGACAGGGAGGCCTGGCGTGCTGCGATTCATGGGGTTGCAAAGAGTTGGACACGACTGAGTGACTGAACTAAACTGTGATTTGTTGGTTCTTTAGAAGCGTGTTGTTCAGCGCCAATATGTTGGAATTTTTAAGTTTTTCTCCTGTAATTGACATCTAATTTTACTGCATTGTGGTCAGAAAAGACGCTTGGAATGATTTCAATTTTTTTGAATTTACGAAGGCTAGATTTGTTGCCCAGGATGTGATCATCCTGGAGAAGGTTCCATGTGCACTTCAGAAGAAGGTGAAATTCATTGTTTTGGGATGAAATGTCCTATAGATATCAATTAGGTCTAACTGGTCCATTTTATCATTTAAAGTTTGTGATTCCTTGTTAATTTTCTGTTTAGTTGATTTATTTGTAGGTGTGAGTGGGGTATTAAAGTTTCCCACTATTATTGTGTTACTGTTATTTTCACCTTTTATACTTATTAGCATTTGCCTTACATATTGTGGTGCTCCTATGTTGGGTGCACATATATTTATAATTGTTATATCTTCTTGGATTGATCCTTTGATCATTATGTAGTGTCCTTGTTTGTTTCTTTTCACAGCCTTTATTTAAAGTCTATTTTATCTGATATGAGTATTGCTACTCCTTTCTTTTGGTCTCCATTTGCGTGAAATATCTTGTGCCAGCCCTTCACTTTCGATTTGTATGTGTCCCTTGTTTTGAGATGGGTCTCTTGTAGACAGCATATATAGGGGTCTTCTTTTTGTATCCATTCAGCCAGTCTTTGTCTTTTGGTTAGGGCATTCAACCCATTTACATTTAAGATAATTATTGATAAGTATGATCCCATTGCCATTTACTTTGTTGTTTGGGTTCAAGTTTATTCATCCTTTCTGTGTTTCCTGTCTAGAGAAGATCCTTTAGCATATGTTGGAGAGCTGGTTTGGTGATGCTGAATTCTCTCAGCTTTTGCTTGTCTGTAAAGCTTTTTGATTTCTCTTTCATATTTGAATGATATCCTTGCTGGGTATTAGTAATCTGGGTAGTAGGTTTTTCTCTTTCATCACTTTAAGTATGTCCTGCCATTCCTGTCTGGCCTGAAGAGTTTCTATTGAAAGATCAGCTGTTATCCTTATGGGTATCCCCTTGTGTGTTATTTGTTGTTTTTCCCTTGCTGCTTTTAATATTTGTTCTTTGTGTTTGATCTTTGTTAATTTGATTAATATATGTCTTGGGGTGTTTTGCCTTGGGTTTATCCTGTTTGGGACTCTCTGGGTTTCTTGGACTTGAGTGATTATTTCCTCCCCATTTTAGGGACTTTTTCAACTATTATCATCTCAAGTATTTTCTCATGGCCTTTCTTTTTGTCTTCTTCTTCTGGGACTCCTATGATTTGAATGTTGGGGTATTTAACATTGTCCCAGAGGTCTCCAAAGTTGTCCTCATTTCTTTTAATTCTTTTTTCTTTTTTCCTCTCTGCTTCATTTTTTTCTACCATTCTATCATCTACCTCACTTATTCTATCTTCTGCCTCTGTTATTCAACTGTTGGTTCCCTCCACAGTGTTTTTGATCTCATTTATTGCATTATTCATTGTTGATTGACTCTTTTTTTATTTCTTTTAGGTCCTTGTTAAACATTTCTTGCATCTTCTCAATCCTTGTCTCTAGGCTATTTATCTGTAACTCCATTTTGTCTTCAAGATTTTGGATCATTTTTGCTATCATTATTCTGAATTCTTTTTCAGGTAGACTTTCCTCCTCTTTTGTTAGGTTTGGTGGCCATTTATCATGTTCCTTTACATGCTGGGTATTTCTCTGCCTTTTCATCTTGTTTATATTGCTGTGTTTGGGGTATATTTTCTGTATTCTGGCAGTTTGTGGTTCCTCTTTATTGTGGAGGCTCCTTGCTGTGGGTGGGGTTGGACAGGTGGCTTGTCAAGGTTTCCTGGTTAGGAAAGCTTGCGTCGGTGTTCTAGTGGGTGAAGCTGGATTTCTTCTCTCTGGAGTGCAGTGAAGTGTCCAGTAGTGAGTTTTTAGATGTCTGTGGGTTTGATGTGACTTTGGACAGCCTGTATATTGAAGCTCAGGGCTGCGTTCCTGTGTTGCTGTAGAATTTGTGTGGTATGTCTTGCTCTGGAATTTGTTGGCTCTTGGGTGGTGCTTGGTTTCAGTGTAGGTATGGAGGCTTTTGGATGAGCTCTTATCAATTAATGTTCCCTGGAGTCAGGAGTTCTCTGGTATTCTCAGGTTTGGACTTAAGCCTCCTACCTCTGTTTTTCAGTCTTATTCTTACAGTAGCCTCAAGACTTCTCCATCTATACAGCACCAATGATAAAGCATCTAGGTTAATGGTGAAAAGCTTCTCCACAGTGAGGGACACATGGAGAGGTTAACAGAGTTAAATGGAGAAGAGAAAAGGGAGGAGGGAGATAAAGGTGACCAGAAGGAAAAGAGGGGGTATCAAAAGGGGAGAGAGTGATCTAGCCAGTAATCAATTCCCTATGTGCTCTCCACAGTCTGGACCCCTCAGAGAGGTTCACAGAGTTACACAGAGAAGAGAAGAGGGAGGAAGGGGACAGAGGTGGCCAGGAGGATAAAGGGGCAGAGGAATCAAAGGAGAGAGCCAGAATCAGCCAATAATCACTTCCCTAAGTGTTCTCCACAGCCTGGAATACACAAAGAGATTCACAGTTTTGGGTAGAGAAGAGAAGGGAGAGGGAAGAGATAGAGGCGACCTGGTAGAGAAAAAGGAGAGTCAAAAGTGGGAGAAAGCAATCAAGCCAGTAATCACAGTCCCAAGTAAAAATGGGTATGGAAGCTTGGGTTCTTAAAGGTACAAAATTGATAACAAATACCAAAAAGCAAAGATTAAAAATCTAGAGTAGAGGTTAGACTCTCAAAAACACAATATTAAAAAAATAAAACAAAGTCACAAAAACTATAAAATATATATACATATATATGAAGTTTGCTTTAAAAATAGGGTCTTTTTTTGGCAAGGTAACCATAGATTATAAAAATGAAAATTAAAGGAGTAATAGAGGACTTAAAAACAATTTTTTTAAAATGATAATAGTAGAAATATATATAGTAATTTCTCTGGAGCTGTTGTGGGCAGTGTGGGGTCAGTTCATTTTCAGATAGTTCCTTGATCCGGCTTACACTTTTCAAGATCTATAAGCCCCTTCCTATGTAGTCAGTACTAACTACAGGGTTTTAATCTGTTGCACCTGTCACTTCCAAAGTGGTTCCCTCTGTTTATTTTAGCTTCTTCTGTTTTCTGGTCTCTTCAGTGTCTAATTTCCGCCCTGACACAAGGGGGCAAAGGTGGTCACTTATTTAGGTTCACTTGTTCAGTCGTGCTGTGGGGAGGGGGTAACACTGCAAACAAATATCACTGGCATGTTTGGGGAGTGCTTGCAGTGTTTTGGCCGCATTGGGTTTGCTCCCGCTCATGTCATGGGCGCTTTCCTGGTCTACACTGCTCAGGCTCTAAGTTGCTCTGCCAGGAACTGTCTGAGGCAGGCCCTGGGTTGTGTGTACTTCCCAGGTCTAAGCTGCTCAGGTTCAGGTTCTCAGGTACTCCACAAGGGCACAGACTCAGTTGGGCCTGCATTTTGTGCCCTTCCCACGTCCGAGCAGCTCAGGCAACCAGGTGCTTGGCGAGCACAGTCTCCCCAGGTGGGGAGTGCATCTTATCAACTCCCCAGTCCCAGCCACTTGGTTTCCTGGGTGGCAGCGGGCATGCCCATCTCAGGTATGCTGTGTGTCTCTTCTGGGGAGATGATCTCTGGCTGCAACCCTGCCAGCAGATGTCAGTCATCCATAATCCCAAGAAGTCTTGGTTAGCAACTGGAAGCCTGCTTGCAGTTTGGTAGCGGATGCCTCTTTGGGGCCGAGATTGGCCCTTTCTGGGTCTGGCTGATCCCCCGCCTGCCTCCCTGTCTCCAGCGGGGGATGGGCTGGTCCACAGCCAGCTAGCTCTCCTCTGGTATTTGTTCAGTCCTTTGTTCTGTGAGCAGGCCTGGCGGTGCCTCAGGTTAGGGCTTTTCACGGGATAGTTCTCTCTCTCTCTCTCTCTCTCTCTCTCTCTCTGGCTATCCCACAGTTTGGGTTGCTATCTCACGTTAGTTCCCTCAGATTGCTCTCAGGGCATTCAGGCTCGGTCCTTACCCTAAGCAATGCAGCCCGCACCTCCCTGTTCAGCCCCTGCTTGCTGGTAGCGGATGCAAGCGCTGGGAGTTGCAGATTAGGCATGTAATGTGTGGGTTTTATTTATTTATTTATTTATTTTTCCTCCCAGTTATGTTGCCCTCTGAGATTCCAAAACTCCCCACAGACCCGCCGGTGAGAGTGTTTCCTGGTGTTTGGAAACTCCTCTTTTAAGACTCCTTCCTGGGACGGATCTCCATCCCTACCTCTTTTGTCTGTCTTTTATCTTTTATATATTATCCTACCTCCTTTCAAAGACAATGGGGCTGCCTTTCTGTGTGCCTGATGATCTCTGCCAGCATTTAGAAGTTGTTTTGTGGAATTTGCTTAGCCTTCAAATGTCCTTTTGATGAATTTGTGGGGGAGAAAGTCGTCTCCCTGTCCTATTTCTCTGCCATCTTAGAACCACCCCTAAATACTAGAGGTTTTTAATATATCTTGATATTACTGCTGCTGCTGTTGCTAAGTTGCTTCAGTCATATCCGACTCTGTGAGACCCCATAGACGGCAGTCCACCGGGCTCCCCTTTCCCCGGGATCCTCCAGGCAAGAACACTGGAGTGGGTTGCCAGTTTCTTCTCTGATGCGTGAAGGTGAAGTCGTTCAGTCGTGTCCAACTCTTCGCGACCTCATGAACTGCAGCCTACCAGGCTCCTCTGTCTATGGGATTTTCCAGGCAAGAGTACTGGAGTGGGGGTGCCATTGCCTTCTCTGATATTACTGTTTCCTAAATACCCTACTTGAGAAGCATGTTAGTGAATTTTGGACCTTTCGTCTTCTATATGCATTTTAGAGTCCACTTATCAGATTCCATGCTAATACTAATATATCTTTGCTTATTGAAGTTCTATTTGACTCTTTTTCATATTTATCTGGTTGTATTTGATAGTCTCTTGTTCCTAATTCAAATTTAGAATTATTTTTTTATCTCTTTAACTATATTAAACATATTTCTATTCTTGGTTGATATTAATATCTTTGTTTCCATGGATCCACTGTGCTCATGTTCTCTTTTTTTCCTTACTGTATTTTGCATAGATCTGAAATAGGCCACAGCTTGGTTCCAGAACAAAGTTAGTGAAGCAAGACGTACTGATTCTGTACAACTTCTCAGCTCCTGGGATAGGATTTCAAAATGTGTTTCCTCAGTTTTGTTTGGATATTCTTTGTTCAAATTTCTGCATGCTGATGTAATTTCAAAATTATGCACAATTAGATATTTTGTTTTTCTCTTCTTTACTGTGACATAGTACAGAATAGTGATTAAGACTCCTGTTGTCATACTTACTGTCTGAATTCAAATTTGGACTTTACCAATTACTAGCTCTGCACAATGAAATTTACTTATGTGAGCCTGTTTCTCATATTAAGTTAGTATAAATATGGTTCAATGGTATATTAGGCTATTGGTAGCAGTGAATATGTGAACACATGTAAAGACTGCATCAGATCAGATCAGATCAGTCTCTCAGTCGTATCCGACTCTTTGCGACCCCATGAACTGCAGCACGCCAGGCCTCCCTATCCATCACCAGCTCTCGGAGGTCACTCAGACTCACATTCATTGAGTCAGTGATGCCATCCAGCCATCTCATCCTCTGTCGTCCCCTTCTCCTCCTGCCCTCAATCCCTTCCAGCATCAGAGTCTTCTCCAATGAGTCAACTCTTCGCATGAGGTGGCCAAAGTACTGGAGTTTCAGCTTGAGTATCATTCCCTCCAAAGAAATCCCAGGTCTGATCTCCTTCAGAATGGACCGGTTGGATCTCCTTGCAATCCAAGGGACTCTCAAGAGTCTTCTCCAACACCACAGTTCAAAAGCATCAATTCTTTGGCACTCAGCCTTCTTCACAGTCCAGCTCTCACATCCATACATGACCACAGGAAAGACCATAGCCTTGACTAGGTGAACCTTTGTTGGCAAAGTGATGTCTCTGCTTTTGAATATGCTATCTAGGTTGGTCATAACCTTCCTTCCAAGGAGTAAGCGTCTTTTAATTTCATGGCTGCAGTCACCATCTGCAGTGATTTTGGAGCCCAGAAAAATAAAGTCTGACACTGTTTCCACTGTTTCTCCATCTATTTCCCATGTAGTGATGGGACCAGATGCCGTGATCTTCGTTTTCTGAATGTTGAGCTTTAAGCCAACCTTTTCACTCTCCTCTTTCACTTTCATCAAGAGGCTTTTGAGTTCCTCTTCACTTTCTGCCATAAGGGTGGTATCATCTGCATATCTGAGGTTATTGATATTTCTCCCGGCAATCTTGATTCCAGCTTGTGTTTCCTCCAGTCCAGCATTTCTCATGATGTACTCTGCATATAAGTTAAATAAACATGGTGACAATATACAGCCTTGACGTACTCCTTTTCCTATTTGGAACCAGTCTGTTGTTCCATGACCAGTTCTAACTGTTGCTTCCTGACCTGCATACAGATTTCTCAAGAGGCAGATCAGGTGGTCTGGTATTCCCATCTCTCTCAGAATTTTCACTCATCTCACACGCTAGTAAAGTAATGCTCAAAATTCTCCAAGCCAGGCTTCAGCAATATGTGAACCGTGAACTTCCTGATGTTCAAGCTGGATTTAGAAAAGGCAGAGGAACCAGAGATCAAATTGCCAACATCTGCTGGATCATCGAAAAAGCAAGAGAGTTCCAGAAAAACATCTATTTCTGCTTTATTGACTATGCCAAAGCCTTTGACTGTGTAGATCACAATAAACTGTGGAAAAAAGACTGCATAGTGCTCAGTAAATGGTGATAGCTCAATTAACATTCATTATCATTAGTTCTGTTGTTTCTCCTTTAGCCCCAGCACTGAATGTTTCTTATAATTGATACCAATAAGGATGTGGATTGACTGATATGTGCTGAATATCTGGCTTTTGGACTTCTTACTAGCAGCTATAGTATACATTTCAGAAAGTGAAAATGAAATACTGATGGAGGGGAAATTTAGTGTACACTGTACAGACAAAAGAGGGCTACGTATAGACAGCACAGATATACATACACTTGAGTGTGGTAGCTGTCTCGGGGCAGTCCTGCCCACATGATGGAGCTCTTCTCCTGCATTCCCAGGAGGTCTGAGGTGTCAGGGCAGTGGAATGCAGCAGGGAGAAAGAAATCATTTGGTTCCCCGTCCTCTGGAAATTACATATGTCGTTATGTTTTTTTTTTTTTTCTCCTGGGCATTAATCTTAAATTCAATCTCAAAAGACTTGATGAATCATCTTAATCATCTTTTCCTTTTTTTATATCCAAAGAGAAATTTACTCAAAGCATTCCAGTGGTGGATCCCCAAAGTCTTTTGGGAATGTAGTCCAAAGATAAACAAACTGTAGTCTTGAGTTATATTATTTTAGAAGAATGAGTGTGTGCATTATAAATGCAATGAAGAAAGGACTCATTTTTTTCCTAGCCTAAATTTAAACATTTTAAATCAAGTTAAACTTGAAAATGTGATTTTAAAATATCTTTTTTGTTGTTCCTAAGAGTATCTTTTTCCTTCTTCTTTCCTTTCTTCTGGTTCTCCTGAAGTTACTTGCCTTGTCACTACTCACGTCCTCTAGTGTTTTGAAGCTATAGGGCCTCACTAAAGCAAAAGGGATTTCAGAGCTCTCATATTCTTTCAGCACTCAGCTCAACTGGTAATTTTCTTGAGGATTATCGTATACTACTACCGTTAAAATATTCATTAACACATTGAATCAGACCTCTCAGTATAAAATTATTCTGAATCTACTAATTAGTCAAGGTGAGAAATTTAGCAGCTTAAATTACTTTTACTTGGTTTTATTACCATTAATGACTCAGCTTATTATACCTGAATGATTTTTAAGTCCTTAAAAAAAAAAAAAAAAAAACTGCAGTTTTTAAAAAATCTGTGTAAATTTCCAGTGTTTAAGCTCACTCTTCTGGTTTGTCCTTATACATGTTGCATACATTGCAGACACTTTTACAGAATAAGATTATGCTAGAGATTTGTGTGTATGTGTGTGTGAAAACAACATTGGAGAAAACGAATTTTGTAGTAGTAAATTGCCAAACAGTGTGTGCCAGAGTCAGTGCCTCACTTTCTCCCCCGTTAATTTGGCTGGTTTGATTCTGTTTATGTAGTATTATCCCCCCAAGGAGGAGGAAAGGTTTTTTCAGTTCTTCTCCCAGGACAAAGACTGGACTTAAGATTTATACCTGAGTCTGGGCTTACATTCCAAGAGGGCTAGTGAAAGAAGGGATCAAATACTTTTCACCTCTCTTTTGAAAACATCTTAAATTGAAGGAAGAAAGAAAGGACTTTTAAAGGAAGGACATATTTTGATTGAATTCTTTATACTACAATGATTTGCAATCACAAGACAGCTTATCATTCATTTACATTTATCCTTTTTGTTAATTGATAAGTAAATATACTGTTCTTATTAATATAACTATTTGCATTTTGAGTTAGTCTTCAAAATGAGAACAGATTTCCTTGAGAACATGTGGACTGGCAACAGGACACAGAAATGCATTAGAGTGATTTTATGATGTATGTGGATCACAATGTATTCCAATGACCTCTCTGAGATGTTGCCTGTAGTTTTCTTGCCATACTTAGTAATTTTGTCAGCTCATGAGCCTCACTCAGCTCGCCTGCAGTCTATCTGAGGACTTACCTATACAAAGAGGATGCTACTGTAACTATTTTCCTCAGGTACCCCAGTGTGGTAAAATAGTATATTTAGACATTGACTTTATTTTTTTTTAATTTAATTTAATTTTCTTTTTTTAACTTCACAATATTGTATTGGTTTTGCCATATATCAAAATGAATCCGCCACAGATATACATGCGTTCCCCATCTTGAACCCTCCTCCCACCTCCCTCCCCCTACCATCCCTCTCGGTCGTCCCAGTGCACCAGCCCCAAGCATCCAGTATCGTGCATCCAACCTGGATTGGTGATTCATTTCATATATGATATTATACATGTTTCAATGCCATTCTCCCAAATCATCCCACCCTCTCCCTCTCCCACAGAGTCCAAAAGACTGTTCTATACATCAGTGTCTCTTTTGTGGTCTCGTATACAGGGTTATTGTTACCATCTTTCTAAATTCCATATATATGCGTTAGTATATTGTATTGGTGTTTTTCTTTCTGGCTTACTTCACTCTGTATAATAGAGTGAAGTAAGTTTCATCCACCTCATTAGAACTGACTCAAATGCAGACATTAACTTTAATCTTCAGTAAGAATTTTTCACAGCAGTGTATACATTTATAAGTGTACTCACCTATTGCAATTGAATAGAATGTCAAGAAACAGTGGACACTTTTACTAGTTAAAAATTTCTAGATATTTCTATTTTATTTAATTAAAAATGCTATTTGGGACACAATAAATTAATTTCATGACCCATAGTTTGAAAAATGCTATTCTAAAAGATGTTTACATAAGAAAAATATACTTGTAAGTACAATTTTTCACCTCTCTTAATTAATGAAAACTTATATTGTTTCCAATAAAAGCACAGAATAGTCAGTTTTGCCACACTAAGGTGATAAATCTTATCCTCAGAAAAGAAGCTTTCCTTTTCATTTCTGTTATGCTTTGTGGAGAAAGAAATCACTCTATTGACCCAATACTTTCTCCCCAGACTCCAGGTTTGAACTGTTTTCCTATAGGTTTTGGGGGAAGTGTCTCTTAGGTCCTTGTATAGTTGGAAAAATATATATTTACCTGACATTTATAGTTTACTTTTTGCTTTATGGGCCTTGTGTGAACATTGTCTGCCATTCAGCCACAAGGTACACAAGAAGAAATGAAGTCCATAGAGGAAATATCATAAAGAAAATATAAACTCCTTATTTCATATTGTGTGTATCAGTTTTTCTTGGTTGTAATGAAAAAGATAACACAAATCCATCTCCTATGTGTTTTTGAAACGTAAATTGCTGATGATTTGACAATGCTGCAGGAGCTTTTACCAGCCAGTCAGACTCAGTTACTAGCTATTTCTTTCAAGTATTGCTATTTGATGAGATGAAGTTGACCTTGGGGATAATAAGTGCTTTTCACAGTTAGGTCACTGATTTGGTGAAAAGAACATGAGACTATCAAGACCATCATATAACTTCTCATCTCATGGCTCATGCAAGGATGTATACTTAGACTTTAAGGCAGGGGATCTCTCTCACTTCTCTCTTTTTTGGTTTTTAACTTTTTCAGCAAAATGAAAAAAAAAAAAAAAAAAGGTATGTTTAAATGTCTAAGAGATTAAAAGCTTAAAACCAAAGATATACTAGGTAAGTTCATACAACATCATAGCTCCTATACAATTTAGGATGAAAATCAAAGCAAAAGATTTAGAAATGTACCCTTGACCAGAAGTGAGAAGGGAAAGAAGTGATGCCACCTGGAGTCTTTAACTATTCAAGTCCCCAATAACAACCAGCATCAGCTCTTCCATGGTTATACCTAGAATCAATTTGTCTGAAGATGGTCAATTTTGAGAGTGTGGAAATAAAGATAATAAGAATAATATATAAACTTTACTGAAATAGCTTGCAAATTATGAACAGTGTTTTATTAGGAACCAGAATACCCAGGAATTTTTCAGGATATTTTGGTACAAATGGATTTTCTTTCTTTGGACTTTCTTGCAAAAATATCACTTAAGGTAGATATAATTTATATTGACCTTCTCATTCTATTTGGCTTGAGACAGTGGAATAATTAACATGTAATATATGAAATATATGCAGTTTTCCTTTTACTATCATGGGAGTTTTCAGAATTTCAGAATTCACCATGAATTAATACATTTTCAAGAAAGGAGCATTCAGTGTTTCAATTTGACAAGGCTTGTCATAAAATGGAGTATTATTTCTTATAAATGAGAAAAGAATGTAAACATGAGAAAAGCACAGTAATCTCTTCTGAGCCTTTGCAGATTAATCTTACTGATTTAAATAAGTAACACAAATCCCAGTCACTTTACCTGGGAGCTGTTATCACAGACTCTTCATGATGAATATCTTGGCACTCTGTACTGGGATGGGACTCAACCTTGCCATCAGAGAGCTGTTTTAACCTTGAGTTCAGTTCAGTCACTCAGTCGTGTCCAACTCTTTGCAACCCCATGAATCGCAGCGCGCCAGGCCTCTCTGTCCATCACCAACTCCCGGAGTTCACCCAAATTCATGTGCATCAAGTTGGTGATGCCATCTCATCCTCCGTCATCTCCTTCTCCTCCTGCCCCCAATCCCTCCCAGCATCAGGGTCTTTTCTAACGAATCAACTCTTCACATGAGGTGGCCTAAGTATTGGAGTTTCAGCTTCAGCATCAGTCCTTCCAAAGAACACCCAGGACTGATCTCTGGTTGGATCTCCTTGCAGTCCAAGGGACTCTCAAGAGTCTTTTCCAACACCACAGTTCAAAAGCGTCAATTTTTTGGTCCTCAGCTTTCTTCACAGTCTAACTCTCACATCCATACATGACCACTGGAAAAACCATAGCCTTGACTAGATGGACCTTTGTTGGCAAAGTAATATCTCTGCTTTTTAATATGCTATCTAGGTTGGTCATAACTTTCCTTCCAAGGAGTAAGCGTCTTTTAATTTCATGGCCGCAGTCACCATCTGCAGTGATCTTGGAGCCCCAAAAAATAAAGTCTGCCACTGTTTTCACTGTTTCCCCATTTATTTGCCATGAAGTGATGGGACTGGATGCCATGATCTTCATTTTCTGAATGTTGAGCTTTAAGCCAACTTTATCACTCTCCTCTTTCACTTTCATCAAGAGGTTTTTTAGTTCCTCTTCACTTTCTGCCATAAGGGTGGTGTCATCTGCATACCTGAGGTTATTGATATTTCTCCTGGCAATCTTGATTCCAGCTTGTGCTTCTTCCAGCCCAGCATTTCTCATGAGGTATTCTGCATAGAAGTTAAATAAGCAGGGTGACAGTATACAACCTTGACGTACTCCTTTTCCTATTTGGAACCAGTCTGTTGTTCCATGATCAGTTCTAACTGTTGCTTCCTGACCTGCATACAGGATTCTCAAGAGGCAAATCAGGTGGTCTGGTATTCCCATCTCTTTCAGAATTTTCCACAGTTTATTGTGATCCACACAGTCAAAGGCTTTGGCATAGTCAATAAAGCAGATGTAGATGTTTTTCTGCAACTGTCTTGCTTTTTCCATGATCCAGCAGATGTTGGCAATTTGATCTCTGGTTCCTCTGCCTTTCCTAAAACCAGTTTGAACATCTGGAAGTTCACCGTTCACGTATTGCTGAAGCCTGGCTGGGAGAATTTTGAGCATTACTTTACTAGCGTGTGAGATGAGTGCAATTGTGGTAGTTTGAGCATTCTTTGGCATTGCCTTTCTTTGGGATTGAAATGAAAACTGACCTTTTAACCTTAAGCCCAGGTAATTCCACATTATTGCCTTGTTTTAATTAGTACTCCTTTCCTATCTTCTCTTCTCTCCCATACTAGCAACCTCTTGAGGCTCTTGCTTGATTCTCCTGCTCACTGGTTACTACCTTCTCTCCCAAACCTTTCAGTTCTAGCTTCAGCAACCCCTATGCCACACTAAAATCACCTTAATTGCTAAACTTTCCACACAATATGATTTTAATTTTTGTTGCCCTATATAAACCCTAGGAGCTTCTCCAATGGCTCAGCAGTAAAGAACCCGCCTGTAATGCAGAAGGTGCAGGAGACAGGTTTGATCCCTGGTTCAGGAAAATCCCCTTGAGGAGGAAATGGCAAGCCACTTCAGTATTCTTGCCTGGGAAACCCCATGGACGGAGGAGTCTAGCAGGCTACAGTCCTTCGGGTTGCAAAGAGTTGACCTTTCGAGTAACTGAGCATGCACACAGGTAAATGCTATCTTTCCTTGTGGATACAAATGTCCCTGGAACATTTCAGGCAGAAGTATTTGTTCTCTCAGCACATCAGTTGTGGCAGGTTGAATGATGCCCTCCTACCTATCCCCTGAAGATGTCCACATCTTAATGCCCAGCACCTGGAGATTAATGTACTTTACATGGTAAAATATATTTTGAAGACGTATTAAGTTACGAATCTTGAGCTGGAGATATACTCTTGGATTATCTGGGTGGGTTTACTATAACTACAGGGCTCCTTAAAGGAGGTGGGGCAGAAAGATAAGAGTCAGAGAGAAAAAAGTTATATGGAATGAAAGAGTTCAGAGAGAAGATGTTATGCTTTGGACTTTGAATATAGAGGGAAAAGCCATGTGTCAAGAAATGCTGGTGGCCTCTACAAACTAGAAAGAGCAAGGGAACAGGTTCTTTTTAGATATTTGAGAAAGATCACAGGCCTGCCAACATCTTGATTTGAGCCTAGTGAAACTGATTTCAAACTTTGACTTCAAGAACTTCAAGAGAGTAAACTGGTGTTGTGTTGTGCTACTAAATTTCTATTTTGTTTTAGCATCATTTGGAAACTAAAACACCATTATTTATCAACTTCTGTGGCAAAAAGCTCCCCCTTGAGGTTTATGACATTCATCTATATAAATCCTTAAACTCCCAATTTCATTTCCACAATTATAGAAGACCCTGGCACTTGCCTCTTCTCCATCTCCTGCTCTTCTGTCCTCCCAGAAGCCCACCACCTTTGTTCTGCTCTGGATCTGTCCTCCCGGAAGACCACCACCTTTGTTCTGCTCTGGATTTTGTTCTCAAGAACTACTATTTTACTTCTCTCTTACCTAACTTCAGTATTCATTCAAAACTCATGCTTGATCACCTAACTTTTCTTAATTCCCTTGGATCTTCATCTTTCTATGACATCTATCTTGTAAACCCTCAGGCTACAATTAATATCACTGTCTGCCTTTTATAACTGAGCTCTTAAAGATTGCTAGAATAAAATTTCTCAAATATTCAGACTGCTTGATACAAATTCATGGTCTCCATTTGAGGGCAGGAGGAGAAGGGGACGACAGAGGATGAGATGGCTGGATGGCATCACTGACTTGATGGGTGTGAGTCTGAGTGACCTCCGGGAGCTGGTGATGGACAAGCAGGCCTGGCGTGCTGCGGTTCATGGGGTCGCAAAGAGTCGGACACGACTGAGCGACTGATCTGATCTGATCTGATGGTTAACCAGATCCTTAAAAACTGGTCATGACTCATTTTATGTGGCCACAAACAGTTCTGTCTCTCATTATCATCAATGATTGTTATGAATCTTTATAACTCTTCTTAAAGCTCTATAACGGGAAAGGCAATGGCACCCCACCCCAGTACATTTGCCTGGAAAATCCCATGGACGGAGGAGCCTGGTAGGCTCCAGTCTGTGGGGTCGCTAAGAGTCGGACACGACTGAGCGACTTCACTTTGACTTTTCACTTTCATGCATTGGAGAAGGACATGGCAACCCACTCCAGTGTTCTTGCCTGGAGAATCCCAGGGACAGGGGAGCCTGGTGAGCTTCCGTCTATGGGGTCGCACAGAGTCGGACACGACTGAAGCGACTTAGCAGCAGCAGCAGCAGCAAAGCTCTATAAAAAATTTACCTTTTCCACTTGTGACAGATGATCTTAATTTTTGCCTTACGGATAAAATTAAGGTCAGTGAACGTGAATTATCCTTACCCAGCACTGCTTATAAGGTATGTAAGGCCCAGGATAAATATTTCGCAAGGTCCATCTTGGTAGAAACTGATTTGATTTTTTAAAATTTAAAACATTAATGGAGCCATGTGAGTTTTAGTAATTATTGGTGAAGATTTAGATTCCTGAGTAGAATCATCTGTATATCTGCTTATTGTCCAATCAGTGCATGAGAAAATTCTTCATAGTGTCTCATACAATCTCTTCCTGTTCAAATCCAGGAACCATGGCTTCATGGTATTTATTTCAGATGAGCCACTTCTGGTTAAGTTTATCTCCCACCATTAATAATAGATAACAGTACTGTGATTACATACAATGTTGATATTAAAGCAATATATATCTTCTTGCCTCTGCAGTTCCCAGATATCATTTTTTAATGGTGGGGCCATGATTACTCATGATGTTGTTTCATCCATTGTATTATCCATGAATACAGGCTTCTAATAACTCTCCTGAAGGTTGTTTTTATGCTTAGAACTCTGCCTACCACACTCTTCTTTATCTATATGTATTTCTTGAGATGGTTTCAATTACCACCTATAAATAGGTGGTTCTGAAATCTGTATCGTCAGTCCCAGTCTCCCTATTGATCTTTTTCCAGGCCTCCAAATACCAATAGACCTGTTGCTTCTATTTCCAAATCTCATAGCCATTTAAAATTTGACATGTTCTAAAAATGAATGTATTCTATTTCTTCTTTCTCATCTACTCCTCCTATATTCCTTGTCTGGTTTAATTTTTTTTGAAGTATAGTTGATTTACAATGTTATGCCAATCTCTACTGTATAGCAAAGTGTCTCAGTTTTATACATACAACATTCCTTTCCATTATGATTTGTTACAGGATATTCAGTATGGTTCTCTATGCTATATATTAGGATCTTGTTGCTTATCTATTCTAAATGTAAAAGTTTGCATCTAACAACCCCAAGACTCCCAGGCCATTGCTATCCCTCCCTTCCCCTTATAATTACTAGTCTGCATCCATATTGCTACAAACAGCATTATTTTTTATTTTTTTATGGCTGAGTCCATATTCCATTTTATATATGTACCACATCTTTATCTATTCATCTGTTGATGGACATTTATGTTGCTTCCACATTTTGGCTATTGTGAACAGTGCTGCTATGAACATAGGGGTGCATGTATCTTTTTGAATTATAGTTTTCTCTGGTTACACTCCCAGAAGTGGGATTCCTGGGTCATATGATAATCCTATTTTTAATTTTCTGAGGAACATCCATACTGTTTTCCACAGTATCAACTTACATTCCCACCAACAGTGTAAGAGGGGTCCCTTTTCTACACCTCCTCTCCAGCATTCGTTATTTAATAATGGCCATTCTGACCGGTGTGAGGTGGTGTCTCATTGTAGTTTTGATTTGCATTTCTCTAATAATTGGTAATGTTGAACATCTTTTCATGTGCCTCCGGGCCATCTGTGTGTCTTTGAAGAAATAGCTTTTTAGGTCTTCTACCCATTTTTTTGGTTGAGGTGTTTGTTTTTTGATATTGAGCTACCCATGAGCTGCTGGTATATTTTGGAAATTAATCCCTTGTCAGTTGCTTTGTTTGCAAATATTTTCCCCCATTCTGAGGGTTGTCTTTTCATTTTGTTTATGGTTTCCTTTGCTGTTAAAAAGCTTTTTAAGTTTAATTAGGTCCTATTTGTGTATTTTTATTTTCATTAAATTTCTCAATCCTTTTATTTCAATATGATCTCTTCTTTCTCTGAAATCCCATGCTATTTTCCACTTCTTTTTTGATCATTATATTTCATCTTTAATGATAAAGTCATTTTAATATTTGTTCTGTCCTATCTCCCATCCAAATCTCAATTAAGGGAGAAAGTATGGAAAACTAATGCATGAAATTCAAAAATGTATGGACTTGGGATTTATACTAATTTTAATGGAAATTTATTATGGAAAATTTTAAAACATAGAGAGTAGTATAGTAAATTTTTATGTACCCATCACCCAGCTTCAACAAGGATCGTCAGATCAGATCAGATCAGATCAGTTGCTCAGTCGTGTCCGACTCTTTGCGACCCCATGAATCGTAGCACGCCAGGCCTCCCTGTCCATCACCAACTCCTGGAGGTCACTGAGACTCATAATTCTGGCTTAATTCAGTTTTGTATCCCTTATTAACTGAGTGATAATGGGCAATTGAGATAGAAATTAAGCTACTGCCTGTGGAATAGATACAAAATGCATAGAAACAAGTGTAAATTTGAACCTGACCATGGTTGTATGTTCAATAACATCTGATTTGCACACATGAATTTCCATTTGACATGTTTTAACATTAATATTTTTGTGTTAACAGTTTGGTTTTAAAGTTTCCTATGTTCCTTATATATGTGTGTCCAAATAGTTTAACCAAGTTTCATTATGGAGTGAACCAATAACTTTGGTCTTTATTTCAGAATAGGGTAATTTTCATCCTCCCTTTCCTTAACTCTTCTTTTCATAACACCTTCACTCCTTCCTTCCTTTTGATCTGTTTTCTGGTGGTAAATTTTCAGAGCACTCAACTCTTAAGAACAGAGCACCTAGAGACTTATGGAATGTTAGAGTTGATGAGACATCAGAACAATAAAGTGATTTTCCCACTGCCATCTCTTCAAATTATTTGTGTATGTATGTGTATGTGTCTTTATATAATGACCAGCAAGTGCAAGATATATTATAAAAGTGAAAGAGAGCTATGGCTTATTATGCACTAAAAAACTAATTTTTAAATGTATATAAAAGGTAATTTTGTTCATTACCACATTGAAGAGTACTTTTAGTGAAGAAAGATAAAATCCACATTATTAAAGGGACTTTTAAATAAGTTTTTCAAAATATATTTTTAGGAGGCAAGAATGCACCATATGAAATACAAATAAGATTTGATAAATTAAAGATGTAGGCTCTTAGCTTTCCTATCTAGAAAAAGAAGAGAATATTTTTACTCTTAAAAGTGAGAAATACATGAAAAATAAAAAAAAACCCAATAGACATCAGTTATCTTTAATTATATCTATTATTGAATAAGTGTACAATGACATATTCTTCTCACTTTTCTAACGGTAATAGCTTTTCCATTAAGTTATAACAATCACACACACACTCAACTATGTGAACAATATAGGTCAGCAGCCAGTTATATAATTAACTTTGTAGGATAATAAATCAGTTTAAAGTGATTAGTCTTTTAGAATGCTTGAGTACTACAGTGAATCTTTGGGAGTTTTGTGGGTGGAGAGTAAAGGGGGCAGCAGAGTGATGAATAAATGGTTAATAGCGTATTTTCCATGGATCTGTCCAATAACCAACAGAATAGTGGTCACTGAAAATGTTAAATTGTACAATTTGTGCAAGTTGGTTTGGTAGCTGGATGAGCAGAGAAATGTGCATGGGTAACTATGTTTCTTGTTAGCATTCCTGGGATGCTTCATTTGTTCATATTCCATTCACATAGAAAAGCCTGTCTTTTCAAAGGTTTTTCAGCACAACTTATATTTTTTTCCTTCAAATTATTTTCATTTTCTGCCAAACCTTGCTGATGATGTTGACATTTTGTGCTACCCAGGCAGTGACTCACTCACACATTTTGTTTTGTCCACACTGGTTTAGTGACTCTTGCATCCTTACTAACACAGTAATTATTCTGGCTTGCACTTACATTGAGCAATTGATTAATGCCTGCCCCCTTCCATCTGCAGTAAAACAAAAGCATTTGCACAATCATTTTAACAACCATATGGCAGATCATAAAGGTAAACTGCAAATATTTAGGCAATATTTGTTCTAGAGCAACAAAAGATTTTAATGTCATATTGTTGCCAGATAATGGAGAGATAGGAAAGAAATTGGAGGTGAGAACTAGATGATGTTTAGTAAAGACTCTTAAAAGTGAATCTCTGAAAAGATTTGAAGTAATCATTTTGCATTTAGCACATTTTAGTTCCAGCTTATAGTTTGTTATGTCCTATTCCAATTTTATCTGCTGGATTGTGGGTTAATTAAGTGAAATGTAGTTCTTTACCATTGTTAGTGAAAAATTAAACTATTGTTTTAAATGACATCCACACATGAAAAAACTTGTATTTTAATATCACATTAAGAGGCACATGCATGCCTTACCTTTAGATTTATGTTCGATGTTTAATTTCTCAAATCTTTTTTTTTTTTCTGTGAAGATGGGCTTAGTCCATTGTTTTCCCTGTTCTTTAACAGTATCATTGTTATTTAAGTGAACTTTAAATTTTTTGAATCAGGAACTGATGATTATTTGAGTCCTCGCTTTTCTTGTCTAATAAAACAAGGATGCTTATCTTTGCCTTCATTCTCAACCTAACCTTTACTCCTTCTTCTTCTCCTCCTTATCATTAGCAAGCTCTTAAAACACATTATGTTAATAATAGCTTATGTAAACTATCCATTATAACTATTCTAATCCTTGTCTGCTTTATTTTTTGGCTTTATTGAACGCAACCAGTAGAATCAGTTTATAGCATATTCATTTTATTATAATAATATCCAGTATTATTTTGTATGCATGTGCCACATCTCTCAGGTGTCCATAGCATTTTAACCAAACAGTATCATTAGCAGGTCCTTAAATAAGTGATAATAGCAATAATTTGTAAAAGATTAGAGAACCCTTTTTTCCAAAAAATAGCAAAATGCTGGCACTTGCAAAATGAGAAAATTCAACCATCTTCCACATCTTTTCTGAAATATTTGATATTTTTAGGAACTTAATATCCCTCCAAGTAACTTAATATAATATTATACATAGCTAGTATTCATTGTTATTCATCAATACAATTAGGTAACATATTATGTTATAGACTATAGTTGAGAGGACAGATTCACTTAATAGTGTCATCACTCCTTGCCTTTTCTAAACAGATGGAGATAAAGCTTTCAGCTGAAAGAACTTCCTTGAGTTGACAACTCAACGTTAAATCTTCAAATTAAGCATGACAACTGTGGTGCAAAAGGTGAAATGAGAAGGTTCTACAACAAACTAAACAACCCCAGATTATCCATAGTACAAGGGTATGAAAATAAAATTGGGCCGTTCAAAATGTAATAAAATTAACCTGGAAGTATTCCAGTCTGTAAAAAACAATGATAAGAGAGAGAAAAAAAAGTGGATGGAAAATTTCCTGGTTAAAAGCAAATATGCAACTGGGACTTGGTTTGTATTTTCAAACAGATTAATATTAAGCTAGGTTGGCATTCTCCAGCTAGTTTTTATGATGTGTTATCATTTCTTCACTCTGCATAATCAGTTTATATAGTTTTCAGTATATTGTTTTATGGTCTAATCCAAACAAAGAGGGCTATTCATTAGCACAGCCATCCCAAGAATTTATTATTCAGTTAACCAGCAATCCATGTATTTCAGTTATATTTGGGAATTTGTGCTTCTTGCTTCCTAAGAGTTTTCTGTTGAAACGAAGGTGAATTTCAGGTTCAGTCTCAGATAGGGACATGTTCTGAATGTTTTTCTACCATATTCTGGAAGTTGTATTTCATAATTCATTAGGCAGGCACTAAAGTTGCAGGTATTAGTGGAATATTTTGGCTGGTAGATCTGCTTTGCAGGACTAGTGAAGAGAAGAGCAAAAGAATGGAAACGACCACTTTTGGAAGACAATGAAAGTTAATGAAAATCGTGTGAGTGGGCAAGGAGCACTCCACACTTCTAAAACTGTATTTGAAAATATCACATATTGTATTTCCCTCTTGAAGATATTGAGAAATGGAATATTTCCTGCCATATCAGTGAACAAGGATGTCATAATCATCAGCGATTGTAACTCTCCAATGTGATCTGATCAGCCTGAGGAAACTCAGGAAGGAAGAGAATATCTGCCATTGAGCAGCCGTCAGACTGCAGCCACTCCCTAGGATGAGCCTTGAGTAAACTCAGGTTGTTGCAAAAACACAGAATACTGGCCCCAGATAGGTGAGGTGCATATCAAAAGAATGATTTCAGTGAACCCAGGTTCTTGTATCTTCCCATACATAGAAAAGCACTAAACTCCTTGACTTGGAATATCTTGTTTTCTTTAATTAAGAATAATCTTTTGATGTTCAGACTGCCTGCCTCTTGTTGCAAAACTCCTATATAACGTAGCTTTTCAGTGTAGTTCTCTCAGGGTTATTTCAGATGCTGTCTCCTGGCGTGGAAACCCTAAAAATTTCTACCAAATAAAACGTAACTCTCACCTTTTAGGTTATGAATATAAATCCACAGTATTCAATATGCCTTAGAATATTAAAGGCTCTGACAATAAACTTCATTTAGCCTAGAAATTCCCAAATTTATTTCACCAGGTATGCTTTCTTTCACCACGGACTTAATAATATAGTGAGGAGCTTTTGTTTGTTCCACACACATTTGGGGAAAGAGTATATATTATCACTTCTGGGAAACAATAACAAAGAGACTAGTCAGAACGGAAGTAAAGTAGCTAGCTGGCTGAGACCACATGAAGTGGGCATGGAGCATAGCTCCTGAGGATGTGAATAAGAGTGATGGAACAGGAAGCTCTGATCCAGGCAGAACAGGAAATAGCTAGCTACTCAAGCTACATTATTTGACTTTTGTTTATGTCCTGGATGGAGAAATGTAATGCTGTAGAGGAGAGGCATAGGACCAAAGGAATGCAGTCTGCTGCGAAATTTGTCTCTAATCAGAATTTAAGAGGGTTATTTTATTGCTCATATAATTGTCCCCATCTTTGATCCTTCTTTATTAAAACAAAAAATTAGCAATAGAATACCTGTCATCCAAACCACCTCCAAGATAAAGAAGCAATCTGTTCATGTTGTTGTAGACTCTTCCACTGGGAGAAAGAACTTATATGGGAAGAACAGGAGCTTCAGGATCAGGCTGAATCAGGTTCAAATTTTGGATTACAACTTAACAAGTTCATGGTCTTGGGAAAGATATTTCATTTCTTTAATACATTTTCTCTCAAGTATGGATAATACTGTATACTTTGCTGCACTATGATGTGCACTTTCAAAGCAATAGGATGTTTATCCTTGCATTATGCTGTTTTGCATATATTATGTCATTTGTTTCTTGTAATAATCCCATGACAAATAAGTTCTATCATTATATCTGTTTTACAGAGTAGAAAACTGATACACAGAGAAATGTTACAGTTTACCTGCATATTAAGAGGTGGAGTTAAGGTTTTAGTCTGATTCTGAGTGTACTTTTCGGACTGCTATTCTGCCTAGATATACAGTAGCCAGAGGGAGATGATAAAATGTAAATTATCTGTATATCCTCAGATGTCTAATATTAACATATTGACAGTTAAACTAGAATTCTGCTGACTCTAAATCTCCAACTACTTACTCTGGAACTCCAGTGTCTACCAAAGACCTCTCTGAGTATTCTTAGACTCTTCTAGATGACCACAGAGATAATCAACACTTTTCACAGTTATTATTTAGTCACTGAGTCTTGCCTGACTCTTTTGCAACCCCAGGGACTGTAGCCCACCAGGTTCCTCTGTCCATGGGATTTCCCAGGCAAGAATACTGGAGTGGGTTGCCATTTCCTTATACAGGCGATCTTCTCAACCCAGGCTTGAATCCACATCGCCTGCATTGGCAGGCACATTCTTTACCACCAAGCTACCAGGGAAGCCCCTTTTCACAGTATCTCTTTCAAAAGTAAAAAGGATGGATTCTTTCCTGACTTACATAGTAGAGCCTGCAGCATATTTGATTCTAGGTTGAATGATGCAAACCATTTAGTCTATTACTACTACACTATCCTTTCCCCTGGCACAAATTAGTTGGATTTAAATAGTTTTTTATATCTGCTGTCATTCTGAACTTGACTAACAATATCAACTCTTCTCTGACCCTCAGTGTTTATTGCTGAATTCAGCTCATTGTAGAAGCTCTCGTTTTGATGGTTTCTTTCTTAACATCACGAAAATATTATTAATTTTACCCTTTTCCCTCTGAGTTTCACAGACATGCCTGCATGTGTTTGAAGCCCAACTGCAGAAAAAACATAGTTCAAAAGTACCTCCATCTGAGGAAAGTTCCTTAAGTCCATTGTAAGTCAAAATTTTGAAATCAGTGTCTATAAGGAGATATGTCAAGTAATATGCCGAGTATATTAATAACTAAATTTCATTTCTTACCAGTCCAGGACTATGATACACAAGCAGGTTAATAATTTCAAGTGGAGAGCTGGAACTGACTCATACTGGCTCAGAGACTGTTAAATTTTACAACAATTTCCAAGCCAGTGGGTAGCTTGCAATCAGCCATGGTGAGAGTTCATATACCATGGAAATCAACAAATTCTACAAATCAGTGCTTCCTCCCACTTCCCTCATTCCACCCTCAGAGAACTACTTGTTAGACATTTCCCAGGGCACCATGGCTTTTCCATCTTTTTTGTTGTTGTTGTTGAGAGCTAATAAAAGTTGGGGGTTGGTGGGGAGTTTTAGCAAAAAGGAATGTTGAACGTAGGGTAAATAAAAGAAGTCATCCATTTGTAAATCCAGTGAGAAATTTTTAAGGAGCTGCAGTTCCCTTCTAGGGAGTCTAGGCTGTCTTTTGATACTGAATATTATAAGATTTCAGGTAAATGTTTCTGATTCAAGTAATATTGCAGTTAGCAAAAAAACAAAAGTCTGAAATTAAGTATATTTTATTTTTGTTGCTGTGAATTTAGTGATATAAATCTTTAAAAGCTTGTTTCCTAAGTAAAAATTGACATATGATAGAGAAATTAAGAACCCAAGATGTTTTACTTTAGTTCGAATCAACTTTAGGTTTAGGCTCTCAACCCTGTAGGCATATTAGAATCACCTGTGTGCTTTGTAAGCCCTTTGATGCCTAGGACCCTCCCCAGATCAATTTGCTCAAATTCTGGAGGTAAATCACTGGCTACCATGTTTCTCAAGTTCCCCAGGTAATTCCAATGTACATTGAGGATAGAAAAGTGCCGGGTTGCCTCCAGAAACTCCCCTCTTGTTTGAAGACAGTGTGTGTTTGGGGCAGAATGTGGGCTGTTTTTCTGAAGTGCTGGTGTTTCCTCAGAGACTTGGAGATGAACACAGAACTGTAAGTGGTTTGAAATTTAAATTGTGTTGTTTTTGCATGTTTTTAATAGTGTACTATTTATTGCTGGCACACTTTGAAGTTGTAGTAAAAGCATTTACAAATGTAAAACACTTATAAATGTAAAACATTTATAAATGTAAAAACACTGGAGAGTAACTAGAAATCTTGGAAAATCAGTTGCAAATCAACTTTATTTTCTTGCTGACTGTAGAAATAAATCTCAAGTGAGAAAGGGGTAGGATTTCTCTGAAAGCATTTCCTCAGTATTTCTCCACCCTATCTCCATGGTATTCTTTTGTTAAGAGAGATTGTTGGGTAGAAACTGAAGTAGTCATGTCTGGATTTGCATTTTCCTTGTTGCAAAATTGTTGTCACTTTTCTTCTCTGGTTGTGGTACAAAACACACAACTTTTATCTAGTGGCATATTAAGGGAGGCCCTGATTTATCCCTTTTGTGGCCCTGAGTGGTGGGGAAAAAGAATGATAGGATTCCCACCTCAAATGTATTAATAAATAAATAAATAATCCAAACCAAAAACTAAGCTTTAAAAGAAGTATGAAGATATCCAAAGAAGTTCTGGCTTTTTCCAAAATATCTTGACTCCCTTTTAAAAACAAATCTGAAACACTCTCAAATTTTTAGTGCCTTAATTCCATTCACAGGTTGCCTAATAGGCTGAGTAGCCCAGAACTAGAATCAAAATGACTTCTCTGTTTTTGCTGACTTCTTTCCCAGAGATTTATTAACCATAAATTTCCAATTCTTGACATGGCCCAGTGACTGAGACTAGAGTCTGAAGATGATAAATTATCACAAAAAATGATACACTGTGAAATAAAAAGTGAAAAGTCAGAATAATGTTAGAAATCTGATCTAGATGACAAATGCTAAAATAAGACACAGCTTTGCCAGTTAATCATAATTGTTTGAAAAGCCATAGAAAGGTTTAAACTCATTTCTTTTTTTTAACTCATTTCTTTATTAAAAAAAATTGTAGATTTTAAAAAAATTAAACTACATGAATTGAACTTATATGAGATCTTAATTCAAGAGCAAGTTGAACTTATGATAGGCTTTCTCTAGAACTGATCTTTGTTTTCACATTATCCATATATATGGGAGAAAACCACTTAATTGGCAAAAAAAAAAAGATTCCCACTTATAACAGTTATAAAAGTAAATATATTTAGGTGCAATTATCATGTTAATTTCATACATATTAAAGGAGTTAAAATCAATTTAGTTTTTTAGCTTCTAAGTGGATTTCTATGAAGAAATTAGAAAGTCACATTTAAATTCAATCACACTGAAGAGTGAGAGTAGTTTTTCAAAAGGTCATAGAAGTACTTCTGTGTCTCATAGAACATGATTTTCAGACTTCCTCATGAAGAACATGAAAAATAGAAATGCCATTTGTTAAAAATGACATGGTGGATAGCTTTAATATTGCAGGTTTCTTTTATACTCTATTCTCAAATTCATCTTGAATATGAATATTTATCACTTTTATAAAGTCATAGTGAGGCTGAAATCATGTGATGATTTTGTGTATAAGAGTTTATTCTTCTAGGAGGGCAAATTGCACACAAGAGGACTTCAGATTATTGTTAGAAAGTTATGATTCTGTTGGTTACAAGAGAGCAAGGGGACATATTTGGATGTTTGAACTATCTGAAGATGGGCCTCAGAAATTTAAGTGCTGTAATTAAAATATAACATATACATAAAGGATAAATAAATCATATATATATATATAGCTTGATACTATTTTATGAAGTAGACACACCTGTGTAGCCACTGCTCAGATTATGATGTGGAGGACTAGGAGCACCCCAGAAGTACCACACATCACCCCCTTAAGATAATTGCTATTGTGATCTCTTTCAGCAGAGATTTGATTTGTCTGTTTGGGACCTTTATATTCAATATAAATAAAAACATACTGGATGATATCATTTGTTTACTTTTGCTCAACATCTTGTCTGAGATGCAACCAGGTTGCATGTATTTCTTTCTCAATACTACCTAGTATTTCATGAGAAGAAGGTACTACAATCTTATTTTCCTTCCATTGATATACTTTTGGATTGTTCCCTGTTTATTGCTATAATGACTAATGCTGCTATAAATATTCTTATATGTGTCTTTTGTTGCACATATACAGACTCTTCTACTGGGAATATGTCTAGAAGTGGATTCCTGAGCTTTAAGAGAGGTATATGTTCAGGTTTTCAAAATACTGACAGATACTTTCCAAAGGGGTTCACATCAACAGTCTATGAACACAATAATGAAGTCTGGAGCAAGTTTGTGTAGGGGCAACCAGAGTCAGGTAAAACCATACAGATAAAACCTGTATGTTCTACCAAAATAGACATGCAGTAATGGACGTAGTATTAGAGCTGGAAATGTGAATTTGGTACATGGATGCTCAGTGGATGGCTAGAAGAATGGAAAAGAAAGAAAACCCAAGAGTAGAACTTTAGGAGATGCCTACTTTTAGGGAGAAATGAAAGAGAATCAGGAAAGATGGACATATCAGACTTGGAGTAAAGGAATTTCAGTGTTAAGTGGAGTAAGTTAAACAGGTACAAGGAGGTACAAACTCTATTATGGCATATAGCAAAATGTTTGAAGTTGCCATAATTCAAAGAGTATCCTGGTATACTTCAAAGAATACTAAGAAGTTGCTATTGGATTTGGAAATCAATGTCCCGGTTTACATTAAGAGAAAAAAATTGAGAAAAAGAAAGAGTGTGGAAGGCTCTTTGCAATGGAGTAAAGAGTGAGAAGGAGGAAAGAAATCAATGACTTTAGGTTCTCAGTGCCATAAAGATGGAGAGTCTAAAGGGATGAAGAGAGGACTTTGGATAACTCAACCTGATGAAATGGAAGGTGCACTAAGAGTTTGAAAAACTACAATGAGTAGAATCTGGACAGATGTGATTGGCTCAGTGGTGTGTCTATTTTATATCCTTTGGGCCAGAGTGATCTCTGATAGGGTGGAAGAAAAGAGTTAAAGAGCTTGTGTCCATCTCTCTGCTGTTAGGGGTATTTCAATGAAATATTGTCAAAAGAACATATTTGAAATTCAATGAAATTGTGAATTGATTAGTAAGCAAGCAGAAAGGTAATTCAAAATTTTCCAGATCCTTTCTTTTTTAGAAGCCTCATTTCCTAGTGCTTGTCACATTCTGTTGTCTAAAACCAAGGATTCTCAGCAGTATTAGTCAAGTCGGCCCTCCATATCCTTGGAGTCCACATCTGAGAGTTCAACCAACTGTGTACTGAAAATAGTGGCAGAGGAGTCCAGAAATTTCCAAAAAGTAAAACTTGAATTTGCCACATCCTAGCAGCATGATGTCCTGAAGTTAATGAAGAAACATCAGATGATGGAATAAATATTTCATTTTGCAATCTCCAGATTTCTGAAGACTATACATATGCAACGACACAGTGTCCCCTAAATTTGCTTGTGTTTTAAATGAACTAACAGTTTGACATCAGTGACATTTTAAACCTGTTGGATTACCCCCTGGTGGCTCAGCTGGTAAAGAATCCGCCTGCAATGTGGGAAACCTGGGTTTGATCCCTGGGTTGGGAAGATCCCCTGGAGAAGGGAAAGGCTACCCACTCCAGTATTCTGGCCTGGAAAATTCCATGGACTGTATAGTCCCTGGGGTCACAAAGAGTCAGACATGACTGATCAAATTTCACAAACACAAACAAACCCAGTATATTAAACATGTTATAGAATTACTGTTAAAATACATAACATCTGACTACTTTGATCTGCATGCAAAACCCATTCTTAATTCTATTAATAATTCAAGTCAGGGTTATCTGAGGCAAGGCATTTGGATTAAAGAATTTTCTTTCTGATGTTGACTATTTTATCTTATGACATGCCTAGTGTATTAAAATAATCAGATACAAAGAATGTTTCATGTTTCCCACTCCTTGACTTATTGTTGTTGGGCAACATTGCATTTTAATGATAAGGACTATTTTTTACTTTTTTAGGGAGAGGGCTGTTAATGATACAGATGGCAGATAGTGGTCTGTTAAATTCTCTTGAGTAATATGAGGCAATTAGACATGCTTCTTAACACAGATTTTTCTTGTTAAAAGTAAAGAATTCTATCAATAGACTAGAATTTCTCAATATGATCCTTGAACCAACTACATTAACATCTTCTGGGAACTTGTTAGAAATGTGAATTCTTGGTCTGCCCATGCCAAGCCTCCTCTCCCCCAGCTGAGTCAGACATTCCACCTCCAGATTCTGATGGATGCTAAAGTTTGAGGACTACTGCCTAGGACTATGAAGACACTGTGATGGTGCCTATCATTTCTCTTACCTCTTCATTTCTACCTTATCATTCAAACACTATAAAATAAAATGAAATACTTAGAAAGTGCTTCTCCTTCCCATAAACTTGTCATGTCTGTGCTGTGATATGTTGCTGCACACAAATAATTTCCAGTTATCAGAAGGATGATTTGTTTGGCTAGTGTATTACTCATATGTTTGTGGTGTCTAACATGTCACCTGTAACTCTTGCTGGCAGTTTTGCTGGTAGAATGTTGCTGGATGCAAAAACAAAATCTTTTACTTTACTGCTACCTATCCTCTGCTTGGTTCTATCAACCTTAGACATAGCAAGAGATTTTTTTTTTTTAAAGAAAAACAATCAGTAGGATGCATAAGCGTAAAATTAATGTAGGAACTGGCTTACACAATTATGAGGCCAAGATGTCCCATGATCTGTCCTCTGCAAGCTTGAGAACCAGGAAAATGGTGGTATAACTTTGTCTGGGTCCTAAGACCTAAGGTTTGAGAAGCCAATGCCGTTAAGTCTCACTTGAGGTCAGAACTGCCTGAAAACTAGGAATGCTGAGGGAAGGGGAATATGCTGTCACCCTTCCTCAGCCTTTTTCTATTCAGATCCTGAACACATTGTTATGATACCCACTCTTATTGGTGAAGGTAGTTTTTACTTAGTTTGCGGATTCAAATGCTAAAGTTTTCCCAAGACATCAGGTATAATGTTTATCACCTATCTGAGGATCCCTTAACCTAGTCAAATTGACAAATAATTATTACACAGTCTCACCAAATTCCATGTAGTTTGGTCTGCTCAGTTTTATTTCCTATTATTCTCTAGCCTAGTTCATCTAGTCTCTCCAGCTGCTGTGTGAATGTTTGGGAATCTTAAGGTTATTTTATAGCAACAACATACTCATTTCGAACAGTATATATTCATTCCTCCCCTTGCACATTTACCAAGTCCTTTATTTTCATCCTCCATTACTCATCTAATTTCTTCTCTCTTTGGTCGGAGCTCAACATATCCATGTCAGTGAGGAAACCAAATCCAGAGAGGGTAACTCAAGCAAAGGCCTAAGCATGAGGACTGGCCAGCTAGACAAAGGGATATGGCCAGGCAGCAACCTGGTGGGAACCAAGGATGAAGGCCTCTCTGACAGATACAGGTTCTAAAATCAGCAAATCTCAAGTGACCCCTGTTGGCAGATGAGGTCTAGGCACAGTCAGGATGGCTTTGAGACTGGCAGAGGCCAAGCCTGTAGGCTGAAGACACCAGCAAGTCCAGCTAATAGATTGTAAAGGCCTACAGAGGTCTGGTTGCAAATCCTCCAAAAACTATTCCCTGGTTACCCTCACTCTCACTGTTTTTTTTTGTTTTTTTGGGGGGGTCTTTTCTTTGACCGAAGCTTGTTACATCTCACAATGTAGGACTGACTTGATATCCTGCTCTGTTTTCTTGTACTGTCATTGTATTGAAAGTGTTAGTCACTCAGTTATATCCTCTTTGCTACCCCATGGACTGTAGCCCACCAGGCTCCTCAGTCCATGGGATTCTCCAGGCAGAATACTGGAGTGGGTTGCCATTCTTTTCTCCAGGGATTGAACTGGGGTCTCCTGGATTGCAGGCAGACTTTTTACTGTCTGAGCCACCAGGAAAGCCCATCAATGTATTAGTTCATGTTTCTATAAAAAAGTACTGTAGGCGAGGTGGCTTAAACAACAGAAATTTCTTTCTCATAGTTAAAGAGGCTGGGGAGTCCAAGATAAAGATATTGTCCAGTTTAGTCCCTGGGTGAGGGCTCTCTTCCTGGCTTTCAGCTGACTGCCTTCTCCCTGTGTCCTTACATGGCAAGGAGTGAGAGAAAGCAAGCTTAGATGATCTTCCTTCTCTGACCAGAGGTTACCACATCACCTGCATTGTGATGTGGATTCTTAACCACTCAGCTGGTAAAGAATTCTGCTGTAATACAGGAGAGCTGGGTTTGATCCCTGGGTTGGAAAGATCCCCTAGAGAAGGGAAAAGCTACCCACTCCAGTATTCTGGCCTGGAGAATTCCATGGAGTTATACAGTTCTTAGAGAAGGAAATGACAACCCACTCCAGTATTCATGCCTGGAAAATCCCATGGACCGAGGAGCCTGGTGGGCTACAATCCATGGGGTCGCAAAGAGTTGGACACGACTGAGCCACTTTCACTTCACTCAGGGAAGTCCCAAGTTTCTGCTGTATTAAGCATTTGCTTGTTGTAATTCATTGTGTTAGCCTCTGGAGAAGAAAAAGGGTCTAGAAACAGTAACACTGCTGCAAGCAGTCTTGTTCAGTAGGCCAGGGATTACAGCGTATGTACCTTAAGGTCTGCTTTCAGATCAGAAATCAAAAGGAGATGAATTGAAGGTTGCTCATTTTAATCTAAAATAATTCTTAATCTAAAATAATTCCTCTCCTTTACTTGGAATCTAGCCCTATTCCTGGGAAAGCATTTCCACAGCTAAAACAAATCAAAGAACAGCATATACTGAGAAAACCCAATGTGCCAGGTTCATTCTGGTATATTGATGACTAGCTGGAATTATTTCTTTCAGAAAATGCATTTGATTTGGAGATCGATTTGGAGATAGATGAGTGGAGGTTATTTTGGACACATGGACCAAACTGTTAGGAAAGCAAAAACAAAGGTCTGCTAACAGAGCTTCCCCTGTACTCAAAAAAACACTTCTCTTGTACATTTCAGGTAAAAAATACAAACTCTCATTGTGTTCCAGTGTGTAC
This sequence comes from Tragelaphus eurycerus, assembly GCA_935064755.1. Taxonomy (NCBI): domain Eukaryota; kingdom Metazoa; phylum Chordata; class Mammalia; order Artiodactyla; family Bovidae; genus Tragelaphus; species Tragelaphus eurycerus. The sequence goes on from CAKXYN010000006.1 coordinate 12,445,001, forward strand.
ACTCAGTTTGTTATGTAATGGGGCTCTGCTTTCTCTTTAAATATAAACTACTTCTTGAACAGAAATAACAAAAATCAAATTCTATCAGATTAATGCAAAACTTCAGCTTTTTCCCAAAAGACCTTTTTCTCAAAGGACCTTTTTATAACTTATCTTTATCAGCGTGAAACCCCCCTGAGAATATGGTGAGCTCTGTTTCCTCCCTGAGATACCACAGCCTGGAGTCTGGCAGCATTTCCATCATTTACCACCCACAGAGCTTGCATTTTTTTTTTTTTTTTAAGTTGTTTTTGTCTGTTTAATGAGACCAGTGATTTCTAACAGCAGTCACAGCCAAGTTTCTTCTGGAATTGTCAGCTGTGTATCTAAGTGTTATTTCCCTGCTGTCTTTTCTTTGTTGTATTTTGAAATTTAGATTTACAAAAGAGTTACAAAAATAGATTTTCTTTATATGTTTCACTTAGCTTCTTGTGATATCAACCATGAAACATTTATTAAAACTAAGAAATTAACCTAGGTAAAATACTGTTAGCTCCATATTTTGTTTAGTTTTCCCAGTTTTTCTACTAATGTCTGATCTGTCCCAAAATCAAATCCAAGATGCTGTGTTGCATTTAGTCTCCTGTCTCCTCTTGCATGCATGCTAAGTCACTTCAGTTGTGTCCAACTCTTTGCAACCCTTTGGACCATAGCCCGCCAGACTCCTCTGTCCATGGGGTTCTCCAGGCAAGAATGAGTTGCCATTTCCTCCTCCAGGACATCTTCCCGATCCAGGGATCGAACCCGCGTCACTTATGTTTCTTGCAATGGCAGACAGGTTCTTTACCACTAACACCATCAGTCTCCTTTAATCTGTAATAGTTTCTCGGTCTGTCTCTCCCTTTGATTTGAATGCTTTCTGCTGTTTTTAAAGCCTTTTATAAATATACCTTTTCATACATGCAAGATACCTTGTAACTATTGGATAGAATTGCTTATTTAAATATACTTAAATAAGTTACACATGATGTTTTTTCTATATTGCAAAAAACCTTGAAAGGAGCAAAGTATTTGCTGAAAAAAAATTAGCAAGGAAGAACTAATCCCTTAGCATTTTTATTTACCTTTCTTGCTTCTAATATCACTGTAACAAAATGCAGTGGGTACATCTCAAACATACAGAATAATCTTTTTTGTGCTTGTTATTTTGTATTGGAGTATAGCCAGTTAACAAATTTGGGATAGTTGCAGGTGAAGAGGGAAGGAGCTCAGCCATACATATACATGTATCCATATTCCTCCCCCAAATCCTCTCTCATTCAGGCTGCCACATAATGCAGAATTACATGTGCTATACAGTAGTTCCTTGTTGGTTATCCATTTTAAATATGAGTGTGTACTTGTCCATCCCTAATGCCCTAACTGTTCCTTCCCCACTGGTAGCTATAAGTTCGTTTTCTAATTCTGTGAGTCTCTGTTTTGTAAATAAGTTCATTTTATCACCAGAATGATCTTTCTAATGTAGGAATTTATCATACAGTAATTGTATTGACAGGTCCATATTACCTGCCTAAATTCCAGACTCTTTAGCATGGCACATAAAGTCTCTTGGTCTGGCTCCCATCCATCCTTCAGGAAGCACCTTGAGCTGTTCCTGACCACTCGTCAAGTCCTCTGCGGTAGGCAGCCTCAGAGAGCTTCCAATAATCCCCACCTCCTTTACTTTATGGCCCTGGGTTATCTATCTCTTCTCTTTGAGTGTGGGCTGAATTTGACTGGTTTCTTAGGAATAGCATATGATGAGAAGTAAAGGAATGCCATTTCTGAGATTGTGATAGCAAAGACTGTGGATTCTGTATTGAGTGTTCTTTCTTTCATTTAAGGGAAGCCAGCCACCGTTTGTGATAATGAGAGGACCACTTGAGAAAACATTGATATCTCTGACCAGTAGCCAGTGTGGACCCACACACTGCTAATAACCATGTAAGTAGGCCTGAAAGCAGATTCTTTTCCAGCAAAGCCTGGAGATGACTGCACCTCTGACCCAATGCTGGACTGTAGCTTTGCAAGACACAGCTCAAATCTAGTTGTTTTGAAACCATGTCTATCTCTGCCCTTAATGATCTCACCCATTCAATTACTTACAGTCACATATGAAAGTGGAGAGTGAAAAAATTGGCTTAAAGCTCAACATTCAGAAAACGAAGATCATGGCATCTGGTTCCATCACTTCATGGGAAATAGATGCGGAAAGAGTAGAAACAGTGTCAGACTTTATTTTTCTGGGCTCCAAAATCACTACAGATGGTGACTGCAGCCATGAAATTAAAAGATGCTTACTCCTTGGAAGGAAAGTTATGACCAACCTAGATAGCATATTCAAAAGCAGAGACATTACTTTGCCAACAAAGGTTCGTCTAGTCAAGGCTATGGTTTTTCCTGTGGTCATGTATGGATGTGAGAGCTGGACTGTGAAGAAGGCTGAGCACCAAAGAATTGATGCTTTTGAACTGTGGTGATGGAGAAGACTCTTGAGAGTCCCTTGGACTGCAAGGAGATCCAACCAGTCCATTCTGAAGGAGATCAGCCCTGGGATTTCTTTGGAAGGAATGATGCTAAAGCTGAAACTCCAGTATTTTGGCCACCTCATGTGAAGAGTTGACTCATTGGAGAAGACTCTGATGCTGGGAGGGATTGAGGGCAAGAGGAGAAGGGGACGACAGAGGATGAGATGGCTGGATGGCATCACTGACTCAATGGATGTGAGTCTGAGTGAACTCCGGAAGTTGGTGATGGACAGGGAGGTCTGGCATGCTGCAATTCATGGGGTTGCAAAGAGTTGGACACGACTGAGTGACTGATCTGATCTGATCTGATTGTTCTTAAAGTGCTGCCCTAGTAAACTCTTTGTAATGGTGAAGTGTCTTTTCTTTTGTGTGCATATCAACAACATTGCTAAGCAAGTAAAGTTAGATAAATTCTTATTGACATATTGAAGATGGCATTTAACTTTTGTGTTTTTTGAAGTCTGAATTAAAATGATTAAGCTAAATATACTTACACAACAACTCTAAAGCAACACTGAGATGCATGTCTGATGATGAGAATGCAAATACAGGGGAATGGTTAGTGAAATCTCAGCTGATGTTTAGAAACATTTGGGATGTCAGTAGGCAAGGGAAGACTTGACTGTGAGAAGAGCACACGAACATGCACAGATGGGGCTGAGTGTTACATAGATGGAAGGTTCTAGCCTGACTGGGTGGAACTTTGTTCCAGGGAGCAGTGTGAGGGGTGATTGGGTGGCCCAGGCAGGCCTAAGTTACAAGATATAAGCCCTGATCCATGAAGGAGAAGCCAATTTGGTATTTGCCTATGTGTTCTGGGACTCCAAAATGCATATTCTGGAGGACGCATATCACTGTTACCTGCCTGTGAACTCATATTAATGTTGCTGTTGTTTAGTCACCCTGTTGCAATCGTATGGACTGTGGCCCATCAGGATCCTCTGTCCGAGGAATTTCCCAGGCAAGAATACTGAAGTGGGTTGCCATTTCCTTCTCCAGTGGATTTTCCCAGATCAGGGATTGAACCTGAGTTTCCTGCATTGGCAGGTGGATTCTTCACCACTGAGCCTCCTGGGAAGCCTTACTCTAATTAATGCAGGGTCATAAATCCCTGAAGATCCCACAGAGTATTTCAGGGAGTTGAGAGAGATGTTCCACCTGAACTCACTTGCCAGTGAGTCAAATCAGTTATGTGCAGCATCCACGTTTGCTCCTTTTCTTTTTTCCCATACCTCCTACCCCGTCTCTAGCATAGGACTGCTGCTTGTTCTTTCTGGCCCCTCCCACAGAGCATGAAAGAGGCTTATTCTGGGTGGGCTGTTACTGTTGGCTCTTATAGATTGGGCTCAGGGCACTCAAGCTTCTGGCCATCTCTGTCATTATAATACTTGTAGTCATATTCCCTGTATGTTGCCCTGATGTGTTGTAGAATATATATAAATACATACACACACATACATATACATTTCTAATTGTAGAAATTTTACACCCTAATCACATCTTCTGCCCTCCAGGGCTCAGTCATGAGTCCCGCCAGGGCTAAGCAGAACAGAGCAGGGAGCTGGACTTGGATAAAGATCTTCATGATGTCGACGTTCTATTGATGATTGATCTTGATGTTTCTAATGATGAAAGATGTTGATGTTCTATTTGTCTTTTCTTCTTCCTCAGCACTAAGACTGCATTACCCTATCAAGTGTGTCTGACCCTCTCTTTATTCAAGGACTATTTGTAGTCTCTCCATAGACTTGTGGTAGGTTGACTCAGATATTCTCTAAACTTTGGTGGGGAACCCAGCTAGAGCTCAAACCAGGACCACAGCTATACCTTGCTTATGTATGCAGAACAAGTGCCATACTGGGAAGGAATTGTGTCACCCAGGTAGGGAAAGGACAATTTTGTGTTGGAATGGACCAGGGGAGTGATGATCTGCATAGATTCTAAAGACATGGATCTATTACTGCCTTTGCTGTTCATAATTTTACTCATTCTTGGCATGTGTTTGTATGGACACACCATTTAAGTGAGAGGTGGGACTTCTCTGGCAATCCAGTGGTTAATGTTCCACATTTCTAATGCATGGGGTGCAGGTTTGGTCCCTGGTCAGTGAATCAAGATCCCACATGCCTTATAGAAATAGAAAAATAGAAAAGTAATAAAAATTGATAAAAATTAAAAACTTATCCAACAATGAGACAAGCAATGGGTTAAAATTATTAAAATCTTGACATTTTAAAGTCCTAATCGGACAGAGATATGCAGAATGATTTAAGTTAGAGTGATCAGGAAGACCGGCTGGAAATTACTGAAATTATCCAGGTGGAGAGTGCTTTATATTTTCCTTATCTGTCAGGAACCCCAGAGTTTTGTGCCAACTTGTTGTAACTGACATTTAGTCACATTTAGAATATAATGACCTTTCCTTTTCATTTTTTAAACTACATACATGCTTCTTTTGCCTTACTGGTCTTTAGGTTTTATTTTACTTGAATTTTTCCTTGTAAGTTATCTCTTCTTACTTTTTAGAAGTAAATAGGCTGTATATCAATAACCTCAGATATGCAGATGACACCACCCTTATGGCAGAAAGTGAAGAGGAACTAAAAAGCCTCTTGATGATAGTGAAAGAGGGGAGTGAAAAAGTTGGCTTAAAGCTCAACATTCAGAAAAAGAAGATCATGGCATCTGGTCCCATTACTTCATGGGAAATAGATGAGGAAACAGTGGAAACAGAGTCAGGCTTTATTTTTTGGGGCTCAAAAATAACTGCAGATGGTGACTGCAGCCATGAAATTAAAAGACGCTTACTCCTTGGAAGAAAAGTTATGACCAAACTAGATAGCATATTCAAAAGCAGAGACATTACTTTGCCAACTAAGGTCCATCTAGTCAAGGCTATGGTTTTTCCTGTGGTCATGTATGGATGTGAGAGTTGGACTGTGAAGAAGGCTGAGCGCCGAAGAATTGATGCTTTTGAACTGTGGTGTTGGAGAAGACTCTTGAGAGTCCCTTGGACTGCAAGGAGATCCAACCAGTCCATTCTGAAGGAGATCAGCCCTGGGTGTTCTTTGGAAGGAATGATGCTAAAGCTGAAACTCCAGTACTTTGGCCACCTCATGCGAAGAGTTGATTCATTGGAAAAGACTCTGATGCTGGGAGGGATTGGGGGCAGGAGGAGAAGGGGATGACAGAGGATGAGATGGCTGGATGGCATCACCGACTCGATGGACATGAGTCTGAGTGAACTCTAGGAGATGGTGATAGACAGGAAGGCCTGACGTGCTGTGATTCATGGGGTCGCGAAGAGTCGGACACAACTGAGCAACTGAACTGAACTGAGTTAGGAGGTGTTGCCTAGGGTTTGAGTTGTGGTGGTAACAAGGAGTTAGAGAATAAACTTAAGATGGCATTAGTAATTTTTAAGCTTCAAGTGACAAGAAGTTCGATCTATGTTTCAAAAATTGTTGGACTCTAAGGATGTCTTGTGTCTCTACACGCACTTTAAAGATCAGTGATCAAAACTGGATTATGTAACAAGCTAAATGGGAAAAGAATTTGAAAAATAATAGATACATGTGTGTGTATAACTGAATTACTCTGCTGTACACATGAAACCATTGCAACATTGTTAATGAACTATATTCCTATATGGTCTTCCCCAGAGACTCACATGATAAAGAACCCACCTGCCCATGTAGGAGATGCAAGAGATATGAGTTTGATCCATGGGTTGGGAAGATCCCCTGGAGAAGTAAATGAGAACCTGCTCCAGTGTTCTTGTCCTGGAAAATTCTGTGGACAGAGGCACCTACTGGACTAGAGTCCATGGGGTTGCAAACAGCTGGACACAGGTAACAAAGAGTCGGACACAACTGAGCCCACATCCATGCACACATCAGATCAGATCAGTCGCTCAGTTGTGTCTGACTCTTTGTGACCCCATGAATCACAGCATGCCAGGCCTCCCTGTCCATCACCAACTCCCGGAGTTCACTCAGACTCACATCCATTGAGTCAGTGATGCCATCCAGCTATCTCATTCTCTGTCATCCCCTTCTCCTCTTGCCCCCAATCCCTCCCACCATCAGAGTCTTCTCCAATGAGTGTACTCTTCGCATGAGGTAGCCAAAGTACTGGAGTTTCAGCTTTAGCATCATTCCTTCCAAAGAAATCCCAGGGCTGATCTCCTTCAGAATGGACTGGTTGGATCTTGTTGCAGTCCAAGGGACTCTCAAGAGTCTTCTCCAACACCACAGTTCAAAAGCATCAATTCTTCAGTGCTCAGCCTTCTTCACAGTCCAACTCTCACATCAATACATGACCACAGGAAAAACCATAGCCTTGACTAGACGAACCTTTGTTGGTAAAGTAATGTCTCTGCTTTTGAATATGCTATCTAGGTTGGTCATAACTTTCCTTCCAAGGAGTAAGCGTCTTTTAATTTCATGGCTGCAGTCACTATCTGTAGTGATTTTGGAGCCCAGAAAAATAAAGTCTGACATGGTTTCCACTGTTTCCCCGTCTATTTCCCATGAAGTAATGGGACCAGATGCCATGATCTTCGTTTTCTGAATGTTGAGCTTTAAGTCAACTTTTTCACACTCCACTTTCACTTTCATCAAGAGGCTTTTTAGTTCCTCTTCACTTTCTGCCATAAGGGTGGTGTCATCTGCATATCTGAGGTTATTGATATTTCTCTCAGCCATCTTGATTCCAACTTGTGTTTCTTCCAGTCCAGCATTTCTCATGATGTACTCTGCATAGAAGTTAAATAAACAGGGTGACAATATACAGCCTTGAAGAAGTCCTTTTCCTATTTGAAACCAGTCTGTTGTTTCATGTCCAGTTCTAACTGTTGCTTCCTGACCTGCATACAAATTTCTCAAGAGGCAGATCAGGTGTTCTGGTATTCCCATGTGTTTCAGAATTTTCCACAGTTTATTCTGATCCACACAGTCAAAGGCTTTGGCATAGTCAATAAAGCAGAAATAGATGTGTTTATGGAACTCTCTTGCTTTTTCCATGATCCAGCGGATGTTGGCAATTTGATCTCTGTTTCCTCTGCCTTTTCCAGAACCAGCTTGAGCATCAGGAAGTTCACAGTTCATGTATTGCTGAAGCCTGGCTTGGAGAATTTTGAGCATTGCTTTACTAGCGTGTGAGATGAGTGCAATTGTGTGGTAGTTTGAGCACTCTTTGGCATTGCCTTTCTTTGGGATTGGGATGAAAACTGACCTTTTCCAGTCCTGTGGCCACTGCTGAGTTTTCCAAATTTGCTGGCATATTGACTGCAGCACTTTCAGAGCATCATCTTTCAGGATTTGGAATAGCTCAACTGGAATTCCATCACCTCCACTCGCTTTGTTCATAGTGATGCTTTCTAAGGCCCACTTGACTTTACATTCCAGGATGTCTGGCTCTAGGTCAGTGATCACACCATCATGATTATCTGGGTCATGAAACTCTTTTTTGTACAGTTCTTCTGTGTATTCTTGCCACATCTTCTTAATATATTCTGCTTCTGTTAGGTCCATACCATTTTTGTCCTTTATCGAACCTATCTTTGCATGAAATGTTCCTTTGGTATCTCTGATTTTCTTGAAGAGATCCCTAGTCCTGCCTGTGGGGCAACCCCACTATGGGCGGGTCATGGTGGAGAGATCTGACAGGATGTGGTCCACTGGAGAAGGGAATGGCAAACCACTTCAGTATTCTTGCCTTGAGAACCCCATGAACAGTATGAAAAGGCAAAATGATAGGATACTGAAAGAGAAATTCCCCAGGTCAGTAGGTGCCCAATATGCTACTGGAGATCAGTGGAGAAATAACTCCAAAAAGAATGAAGGGATGGAGCCAAAGCAAAAAGAATACCCAGCTGTGGATGTGACTGGTGATAGAAGCAAGGTCCGATGCTGTAAAGAGCAATGTTGCATAGGAACCTGGAATGTCAGGTCCATGAATCAAGGCAAATTGGAAGTGGTCAAACAAGAGATGGCCAGAGTGAATGTTGACATTCTAGGAATCAGCGAAGTGAAATGGACTGGAATGGGTGAATTTAACTCAGATGACCATTATATCTACTACTGTGGGCAGGAATCCCTCAGAACAAATGGAGTAGCCATCATGGTCAACAAAAGAGTCCGAAATGCAGTACTTGGATGCAATTTCAAAAACGACAGAATGATCTCCGTTCATTTCCAAGGCAAACCATTCAATGTCACAGTAATCCAAGTCTATGCCCCAACCAGTAACGCTGAAGAAGCTGAAGTTGAACGGTTCTATGAAGACCTACAAGACCTTTTAGAACTAACACCCATGCACACATACTTCAGTATAAAATAAAAAGCTAAAAAAATATGAAAACAAAAATACCCTGGGTCATGTCCTAAGTAACACAGGGCTCAGTAAAGTCTGTTCCTCTCCAAGGCTGGAAAGATGGAGAAGTAGGAGGGTGGTGTGATCAGAGTTCCCAGCAATTCACAGTGAGTGGATGTGTTCGTTGTTACCATAGAGCAGTGACTATATGAGGAACACAGTTACGTGCTAGGTGTTAGAGTTTATTAATTAATGAGGACGCTTGCTTTTCAAAAGCTTAAAGAAAATATAAAACCATGAAGGATTAGCAAATAGAAATATAATGTGCTATATCCTCCAGGATTTGGCAAAGAGCATCCAAACTCAACTGCCTACACGGTCCAGGCAGATCGTCTTGAATGAGTCAAGTGGACAAAGTGTATACAATATAAAGAGGAGTGGTGGGAGGAGGGTGGACAGAAGTTTCCAGCCCTTCAGTCATAGAGTTGATTCCCTTGGCAACCAGCCCCCAACGCCTCATCCTTAGGTACTTTCCAAAAATCACTACATTAATGTAAAACCAGTTATAATGGAAAGGGGCATGTTATAAGTAACAGGACATCCATTTCATCTTTATGGCTCTGAGATATCTTCAGGAACTGAAGATTTAATATTATCACAAAAGATGTTCCCATTTCTCTTAATGCTCAGGAAATTCCAAGGGTTTTGAGAGCTGTGAGCCACAAATCTTGGATGAAAACCAAATAAATATTTCTTATAAACCAACATACCAGTTGGGGGTGAGGGCTAGGAGTCTAAATTTACAGTAAAAGCATGGATAAGCCTTTTGGTACAAGGCCAGAAAGAATGTGGCTGCCATAGCTTTTGTATGACAACTAATCCCAAAGTGGGGGAAAAAAAATTCAGTCAAATGCATGTCATTTAACATTCACTGTGTGAGAAAGACAATTTACAAAACCCTCCAAGTTTCCAAAGGCTTAGATTATGTGATATGCAGTCAGGTTTGGGTTCTCAATCCTAATTTTGTTTTCTGCTTATAATAGTATTCATGTGATTACTAGTACTAGAAAGTCTTTCTGCATCCCGTATCCGTTATTCCTTATGAGACCCCTGAAACAGGTTCTATTATTAGCCCACATTTGATATTCCAGGATATGAAGACTTTGGAAAGTAAAGCAACTTGCCCGAAACCACATTTCTAGGTAAGTTGTGCTCGTTGAGTCGCTTCAGTTGTGTCCGATTCTGTGAAACTGAATAGACTGTAGTCTGCCAGGCTCCTCTATCCATGGGATTCTCCAGGCAAGAGTACTAGAATGGATTGTCATTTCCTCTTCCGGAGGATCTTCCCAACTCAGGGGTCAAACCCGTGACTCTTATGTCTCCTGCATTGGCAGGAAGATTCCTTACCACTCGTGCCATGTTGGAAGCAACATATTCTAGAGCCAGACTGGTCTGACTGAAGAGTGTGAGCTTCACTGTGCAGCTTTCTCCATTGATTTGAATGTGACATGACAAGCTTTTGACTTGCCTTGAGTGGATTTTTGTTTTTTTTTTACACAAAGTCAAAAGTCATGATATACATCACATGTTCTATAAATATATATAAATGCATAAAACAGATGTTTTATTAACTATGAAATAATGGTTGATGTAATTGGCATTTATCTGGCACTAAGTTCCAGAAAAGTTGCTAGGTGAACTCACTTTTGAGCCTTAACTATTATTTAAAATTTTTCCTCATGTGAACTTCTAAGGTGGTTTCCACTATGTCCATTCAAAGGGAGGAATCTTGCTCTGTCCCTTTTGTGCTAGTTATCATCTGCATCTTTATGTAGCCCCTTTAACCTCTGGGACAAGTTGAATATGAGGAGAGATCCAGCCCACCTGAGGTTCCTGTTCATTGAGTGATTATTTTACCACTGTTTCCAAAGCCCAACACCTAGAGAACTTTTCCTTCTTAACAGTGAACGTTTCTTCCCACAGGCTTCTAAAATAAAAAGTCATGGCCCACTGCTGAGCATATATCCAGAAACACTCAGTTAAAACCACAGGAAGAACTATTATTGCAGAATGTGAAAACTTGTATCCTCATACAATTTCATCTGAAATGCCATATTCTTTGACTCTCTCAGGGAGGAAAAGGAGTAGAAACAAATGAAAAAATAGGGATGGATATGAGGAGGAATCCAACCAAGCAGTAGGTTGCCACATAGAAACACAGAGAATGGTTTCTGCTAGCAAACAAAAGCCTGTGACAAGACTGGGAAATAGAGGGTTGAACTGAATATAGGTACCACATATCATGAAAAAAAATGAACCTGTGTAAGAGGGAGAAAAGTAGGACATGCATTCTTTTTTTTTTTTTTTTTTTCTCTAAATGGCTTAATAAGTACATTAGGTTAGCAAAGAAAATTACTTCTTGGTTGGTACAGGGATAGCAGGTCATTGGGGAAATAAATTCTTCTTGTTTAAAAAATACTTTTAAGGAAGGAAAATAGACCTTAGAAAAAGAGATAAAAACCAGACTGTTACAGCAATGATTTCTTTTGAAACTTATTTTATGATAGACTATTAAATAGTCTAGAAATTGCTTTAGAAGATTTATACCTCACTGATAAAGATAGTTTGGTACATCAGACCCAGGAATCACTGGTCCTTAGGTTGATCTCTTAATAAATAGTTTAAAAGTTTGCTGCATGCTTTTCTATTTAAACATGGTAGGTAATATTTCTTTATTGCCACATCTTTAAGATAAAAGACATCTCAAATGTAAAGTACATAGAATTCAAATAAGGTATCCTTTCTTCAGTGCTTATTATACAAAAGCCACAGTGTTAAGTGCTATCATTCAGATCATCAGTTCTTCAAAACCTTTCAATGTCTTCCTATTGAACTTGGAATGAAATCCAAATTCTCACAGTGATGTCCTGTGATCTGCCCTCCACCTGCATGCCACTTCACCTGGACCACTCTCTCTCTCTCCTTCCAGTGCCTCTCATAGTCTAAGCCCTTTGCCACTGAAGGTCATCTCCACTTTGTTTATTCTGTCTTGAGTACTATTTACTGTTGTGTTTCTTTACAGGGGTCTTCTTCACACTGGTCAAATCCCAGCTTAATGTCATATTTTCAGAAGGACCTTCCCTGGTCCTCATTTTAAAATAGTTTTCCTATCTATCCCCGCCCCCATCCCACCATCACTGATTCTGCCACAGCATGCTTTTATCTCCTTCATAGAACTTGTCACACTCTGATTTCTTGTTTGCTTCTCCAGCTGTACTAGGGACTTTGTCATTCTTATTATCTATTTTATCAATTCTTATAATGGTGCCTGGTACACTCAACATATGTCACTTTTCTGCTAAATGTAAGGAATAGAAACTAATGTTTATAGAATCCTACTTTTATATTGAAAATTTTACTGACTATATGTTAGTTTATATAATTACTATGAGATACATATTTTTGTAGCTCACTGAGGAGAAAAGTGGAAACTTAGGTCTTATAATGGTGCTAAGTCCTTAAGGAATGCCCAGTCTAACTATATCATTGAAAGTGAGCTCATCATATAATGGATCTAGATTTTCTGTTCTTCCATGAAGCTATGTTGAAATCTCATATAACTTGCATAAATTAAACCATCAGATTTAGCCCTACTTATCATGCCTCCAGTGAATCATGCATGTGTTTGTGGTTATGAATGTCTCTATAAAATAAACTTCTTTTGGAGCAAAGACGCTATTTCTGTGTTCATAAATGTGAAATGCCCATTAGATTAACACTTGGAATCCTTTAATTATAATATTTTACATTCATATAACAATTTTGCAAAGACTTCTCAAGCACATTAGCTCCTTACATTTCCTTTCGTGTCTCCAATAGGCAAGCAGGGCAGGCATTATTATCCTCCTGCTGCAGATGCTGGAGCTCTGTGATATTAAGTGGCTTGTCTAAGGTGGCAGAGCTAGCATGTGGTGGAGAGGCCTATTGGCCTCCACCTTCTGTCCCCAGAGCACAATTCCATTGCCCTAAGGCTCATCTTGTCCATCTTCCCCACCCCATCCATCCTTTATCCTCTGAGCATTTCCTGAAAGTCAGCACTATGACATACCGAGAGCTTTAAACAGGGGTGAGAATGAAGGGGTTCTTGGTAGGGAAAACAGATGAGCAAACAGATTTCTCTGCCTGCTCCCCAGCTCCCCCAGTGGCCCTCTCCTGCTCCCTCTCCACGGAGCCCTTACTTTCATGCTTACTGATCTGTAATATTTTAATAGGTGACAATGATGAGATAAATATTCTTTCTCTGATCATTTGGCTCAATATGCTAATAAAACATGGCTGCTCTCTTAGTTGCTTGTGTTTTCTTTGCCCCCCCCCTCGTTGTTTTGGAGTGGGTTGCCATTTCCTTACCCAATGCATGAAAGTGAAAAGTGAAAGTGAAGTCGCTCAGTCGTGTCCGACTCTTAGCGACCCCATGGACTGGAGCCTACCAGGATCCTCTGTCCATGGGATTTTCCAGGCAAAAGTACTGGGGTGGGGTGCCATTGCCTTCCTCAAAAACATGGCCTAAAATGTCCCAAATAGTTTCCTTCTCCTCCATTCCCACTAGTCCTACTCTAGTTTCAGTCTTTGTCTTTCTATTGTCTGCCAACATTTTTGACTTGTTCTTTTTTCTTCAGCATAGTTACCATCCATTTCACTCTCTATACTGTAAGTGGAGCTTGAATTCTATAGCACAGATCTAATCACATTGTTTTCCCTCTCTCAAGTAATCAGCGGCTTCCTTTCACTTGTAGCCTAAGTCCAGACTCTTCAGTGTATCATCCAAAGCCCTTGATAACTGAGTCCCTTGCTATTCCAGCTCTCTTCCTGGTATATACTGTGGTTTTCTTTTTAAAAAGACTTCTATCTATTGTCTGTGCATGTCATGCAATCTCATAACCCTTGTCCCTTTTCATGGTGTTTCTGCCTCCTTGAATGTTCTGTCCACTTCTCTAAAGTTCACCTCAAACATAACTTCCCATTTGAAGCTTTCCTGGACTTGTCTCTATTACATCTTTTTACCAAAGAAGATATTTTTCCTCCAGTTTTACCTCCCATGGCATTTTGTTGAGCTATCTGTTAGGGCTACAGTTATGGTTCTTTGTGGGTGAGAATTAACTCAGTATTTGAACAAAAAAATCAGGAAAAGGAATTTGGAGGAAAGTATGGGGGGGATGGATAAGATTAGTAGAGACTGAGTGGGACATAGCATCAACAGTGTTTCATGTAAGGAAGTGAAGTAAGTCCATGATTAACTGGATTTGCTTTCTATCACCTAAATGAAAACTTATCCCAAGTAAGATACATTGGCTGAAAATGAAAAATAGTGCCATTGACAAAAGATGTAAAGTACTTTAAAAGTGCTTGAGCATGTAGCGAGTCCTAATCTTGTTTACATGGCTGGCAGAGAAGGCTGACTTACCAAGTGTCACCTCCTGACTGTGGTTTTTATTCTTCATTCTCTACAACCTCAAAGCCATGTAGTATTTGGCAAATCTGACAAACAAATAGCATACATAATTACATCATTTCCCACTGAACATCTGCAGCACTCTTATTTGGCCATAGGAAGTGCAAGAAAAATCAGGTGGGACATTGGATGAAAGGATATTTAAAAAAAACAAAACCCTAATAAATCCTCTTACATGGTGACATTGTTAGATGAGGTTATTGCAGAACACTTCCAGGTTGGTTTGGGGATTTTCAGAATTTTCAACATTTTAAAAGGAACAATACATTTCCTTTTTGCAAGAAGGACATTTCTGACCGAAGAAGTTATGGTGACACACTTTCCGGAGATGAGAGGATGGTGCACACACATGTTCACCAATAATCTTAGAAAAAGAGATGTTGTGCTCTCCACTTGAGGGAAAGGGCTTTGCTTCTTTAAAGGAAGCAAATTAGTTGCAGGCAGCATCTGAAAAGTTGAACAAACATCTGGAAAGGCCGATAATAGACTGACTTCCTGAAATGTGGTTTTGACTGTGATGACTTCAGACAGGAAGCTTATGCTTCTTATCGTAGCATTGGAAAAAGACATAAAATTGCAAAGTAAAACTGATTTAATTGCATACAGGGTTGGAATTCTCTTTTATATTAAAGTCATTAAGGTTTAAAAATGTTATCTTCAGAAGATTTAACAGTTATCAAATATTTTTATCTACTTTCTTTTAAAGGGAATATTTAAAGAAAAATTTATGCACTTTTGCCTATTAAATCCAAATGTTATAATCTCTTTTTGAATTGTATCATGGAGGCAATTTTAATAAAAATGACATTTCATTCCTCCAAACCAGAATTTTGATATGAGAAAAGTTTTACCTATGATTAAGCTTAGTTGAGAGTACTCCTGAGAAGAAAAATAATAACCAGCAAAGAAATTAACCATGTTTTTCTAATGATGTGGTTTTTGGCTCTTTTATTTTATGAAAGCTTTTTAGTTTATCTTTTTTTAGTTGCAGGAAAATTGCTTTGCAATGTTGTGTTGGCTTTTTAAGACCTTAAGGCTATAAGAATAATCCTAGGAGTTATCAAATGCATGTGTAATCTTTTTTAGATTTTATACACATGTGAGTATTGTTCACAAATATAAATTTATGGCATTCTCTCAGGAGATTGGGCAAATCCTTTAGCAGCATATTTCCCTCATTACCAACAAGTTGCAGTGCTCTATTAACATTTAAATAAATATGCCATTTAAGGCACTCCACATACTTCGGAGGAAGTATTATGCTGTATTTAAAGAAACATGTGCATTTTATGCACCAAACCTTGAACGTCCTTTGGGACTTCCTGTTGGCCATCTCTGAATACATGAAGTTGTAAAGCAGCTTATATTTTCATGTTAAAAAAAGGGAGTTACCCTTTATCTCCTCTTGTCAGACACATACATCTCGGCTTCTGACCTTAAGTTGAACATAGGAACATAACAATTCTTTACTCAGTTGCTGTTAATGAGGAAGTTTGCTTTTTAATGAGTGCAGAGAATGTGGTGTCCATCTAAACATGGCTATGGACACATGCTTTTGAATCTTACCCAAAGTTCACACATCAGTTTCTTACAGTTTCATTATAAAAAATTAAGCCTTCAGTTTTTAATCACATGTAGATGTTGCACCTCTGTTCTCTAATGTCCCATTTGTCCTTTATGTCCAGCCAAGCAAACTTTCCAATCTTCCCCTGACAAGCTCTACTTTTTGGGATTTGTTGGCCTGCTTCCTCTCCTTGTAATGAGCTTTCTCATTTCTCCACTTCTCAAAGTCTTTCCATCTTTCTAGGATTGATCAGCTCAAATGCAATAATCTACTTAAAGACATATCCATTACCTCTTCAATAATTAGGCTTTTTCTCCTTCAGTTGAGCTCTATTAATTCAGAAAGGATTAGCAGGCTGTCCTATGTCCTGTGAGGGTTGGACAAATAAGAGAACAGCTACCCTCAAAAATTAGAAAATAAGGTATATGCAACATAAACATAATACAGTGCAGATTCATATTAAATATCTGTATTCTACTGAATGAGACAGAATGAAGTTGTGCACACACACATACATGCATGTATGTACATATAAGATTTACCTAATAGTGGGCCTGTGAGTGATTAAATGAGAGTTTAATGGTATTGCACAGATTTCATGGCGTTTACCCTCTTGTTCTGTTGGGGGTTCATTCATTTATCTTAAAGTGCATGTTATAAGCATTTTCTTTTATTACTATAAAAATGTTTATTGTAGAATAATGCAGAAACTTATAATATAAAAGTTGAAAGTTATTTTATTCCTATTCTCACTCTTAAGGGGTAACTGTATAAGCAGTTTTTATATCCCTTTGGGCTTTTCACTGTTTATAATTTGTGTGCACATAAAATTTGTACATATATAAAACAAAGTATTAATATACAGACAGGCATTTCAAAATAGCAGAGTGAGGATTTGAACCTAGGCAGGCTGGCCCCAAAGTTTACATTCTTGATCACTGATACATGCTGTCTCTTAAGAGTTGTCCTTAAACTTCCTTCTTCGGAGAAGGCAATGGCACCCCACTCCAGTACTCTTGCCTGGAAAATCCCATGGACAGAGGAGCCTGGTGGGCTGCCGTCTCTGGGGTCGCACAGAGTCGGACACGACGGAAGCGACTTAGCAGCAGCAGCAGCAAACTTCCTCCTTATTGTTTAGGTCGTTCCCATTCACAGATTTTAGTTCTATCATTCCAAAAATGCTTTGGTGCTCTAAATAAAATTCTGAGAGGCATTATACAAAAACAATTTGTGTTTTTAGAGAAATTCACCTTGTGTTTTCACATCCTCTACACTTACATATAAAATGGCTCTTTCTCCTTGAAGATAGATTTAAAAGCATACAGCATGGAACCTTCCTATGCCCCCTTTCCAAACACTTTTCTCTCTCTCCCTCCCCCTGCCCCCCCCCCCCCCCCCCCCCCCCCGCTCCCTCTCTGCTACTACCTGAATCTCACAGTCCTGATGCTGGAATCATAAGCAGCATTCAGTTTGCAGGAGCACAGTTGTTCACAATGTTGTGTTAGTTCCTGCTCTACAGCAAGCGAATCAGCTATGTGTACATATATCCCCTCTTTTTTGGATTTCTTTCCCGTTTAGGTCACCACAGAGCACCGAGTAGTTCCCTGTGCTATACAGTGAGTTCTCATTTGTTATCTATTTTATACATAGTGTATATATATATCAATCCCAATCTCCCAATTCATCCCACCTTCTTTCTCCCTTTGGTGTCTATACATTTGGTCTCTGCATCTGTCTCTATTTCTCCTTTGCAAGTAGGTTTGTTTATACCATTTTTCTAGATTCCACATATTAGGATAAGACTGCTGAAGGTTTTTCAAAGATAATTATTATTTGTGAAAATATATCTACAAATGATATGGTTTGGGCATAATAGCAAGATCTGGTACCAGTTTTATGAATTAAATAAATTTAGAGGGAGACTTTTTAAATTTCACTATGAAGCTCTCACCTTTGTTTCTAACGCTAATGATGTTAGATTTTTCTTTTATCCAAGGGCTAAGTTTCATAGAAACTAATCAATAGTCATATTACTCATTCTGAGGGAATAAAGCAGTAAAATTGGATTCAGAACAATATGACCTTCATTAAGAAGTTCTGCGATAATTTTAAAGTAAGGAACTCACATGATATCTTAAAAAGGCTCACGTAGAGTGATCTTTCAACTCACAATCAGTCATAGCAGTTAAACAATGCAGATGAGATGTTTCAAATCTGCTGTTTTCCTCTGTCTTAATACTAAATTCCATCGCAGTGGCTTCAGTGAATGTTCAATTTTATTTTTATTATCTGCAGATTCAGCTGGTAATTATTGAGTGTGACAGAAGCCCCAACTGAAAAACCTATGACCTTATGACATCCTTTTCACACTAGCTTGTCAGCAACTGTGATCTCAGTGGAGGCTGTAATTACCCCATGAGGAGAGCTACCATGTGGATTCTGTCTTCTTTGTGAGATTGATCACCTTCCAGTCTTCTGATGATGAAACTTGCAGAAAAGTATCAGATCAGATCAGTCGCTCAGTTGTGTCTGACTCTTTGCGACCCCATGAATCACAGCACGCCAGGCCTCTCTGTCCACCACCAACTCCCGGAGTTCACTGAGACTCACATCCATCGAGTCAGTGATGCCATCCAGCCATCTCATCCTCTGTCGTCCCCTTCTCCTCCTGCCCCCAATCCCTCCCAGCATCAGAGTCTTTTCCAATGAGTCCACTCTTCGCATGAGGTGGCCAAAGTACTGGAGTTTCAGCTTTAGCATCATTTCTTTCAAAGAAATCCCAGGGCTGATCTCCTTCAAAAGTATACTTCAAACTATTTGACTATTTACTAGTTTTCAGGTTTGCTTACATTTTTAGTAGTTTTAAGTTTCTAAGTCTTATAAAAAAACACAGTATTTCCTCTAAAAACATCTATTTGTACGTTAAGACCAGTGGGGTGTAGCGAAAGTACTGAGTCCAGCAGTGGCCCGTTAAATTCAGTAAACAATTTCAAAATACCTCAAATTGTAATTAGAAATGGGTTCAGGATATGACTATAAGTCAAAATATCTGGCTATGTAAGTAACATTAGCCAGACTCTGTAAATCAGCTCAATTGTCTGATTTTCCCCCTTCAGAATGCACTCCCAAATGAATTGAAACAGTTTTAGTTTGGGCTTTACTCCCTTTTCCACTCAGACCCTACTCTTGATTTGTTGTCTATAAGAGAAATGGGAGGGCTCTGTCAGCTGAAGGTCTGTGCCTCTGTGTCCCTCTGTTGTTCAGTCTCATCCAGCTCTTAGTGACCCCATGGGCTGCAGTGTGCCAGGCTTCCTTTTCCTTCAGCATCTCCTAGAGTTTGCTCAAACTCATGTCCATTGAGTCGGTGATATCATCCAACCATCTCATCCTCTGTTGCCCCCTTCTCCTGCCCTCAATCTTTCCCAGCATCAGAATCTTTTCAAATGAGTCAGTTCTTCGCATCAGGTAGCCAAAATATTGGTGCTTCAGCATCAGTCCTTCCAATGAACATTCAGGGTTGATTTCCTTTAAGATTGACTGGTCTGATCTCCTTGCAGTCCAAGGGGACTCTCAAGGGTTCTTCAGCATCACAGTTTGAAAGCATCAGTTCTTCAGTGCTCAGCCTTCTTTATGGTCCAACTCTCACATGGGTATATAACTATTTGAAAAACCATAGCTTGACTATGGGCTTCCCTGGTGGTTCAGACGGTAAAGTGTCTGCCTGAAGTGCAGGCGACCCAGGTTCAATCCCTGGGTTGGGAAGATCCCCTGGAGAAGGAAACGGCAACCCACTCCAGTATGGACCTTTGTTGGCAAAGTGATATGTCTGTTTTTTAATACACTGTCTGGGTTTATCATAGTTTTACTTCCAAGGAGCAAGAATTTTTTAATTTTGTGGCTGCAGTCACAGTCTGCAGTGATTTTGGAGCCAAGAAAATAAACTCTGTCACTGTTTCCATTTCCCCCCCATCTATTTGCAACGAAGTGGTGGGGCTGGATGCCATGATCTTAGTTTTTTGAATGTTGAGTTTTAAGCCGGCTTTTTCACTGTCCTCTTTCACTATCATCAAGAGGCTCTTTAGTTCCTCTTTACTTTCTGCCATTAGGGTGGTGTTATCTGCATTTCTGAGGTTATTGATATTTCTTCCTGCCATCTTGATTTCAGCTCGTACTTCATCTAGCCTGGCATTTTGCATGATGTACTATGTATATAAGTTTAAATAAGCAGGATGACAACATACAGCCATACTCCTGTCCCAATTTTGAACATACTCCTTTCCCAATTTTGAACCAGTCCATTGTCCCATGTCTGGTTTTGACTCTTGCTTCTTGACCTGTATACAGATTTTTCAGGAGGCAGGTAAGGTGGTCTGGTATTCTGGTGTACTTTAGGAATTTTCCACAGGTTTTTGGTGATCCACACAGTCAAAGGCTTTAGTGTAATCAGTGAATCAGTGATTACACTGAAAATATCAGTGGATATTTTCTGGAATTCTCTTATTTTTTCTATGATCCAACAGATGTTGGCAATTTCATCTCTGGTTAATCATCAGGGTTCACCTGGGGTTTTGGGTTCCTCACTTGGTTTTCTTTTTTTTCTCACTTGGTTTTCATACCTTTTAATCATGGCTTCTGGGACTATGATGTTATTATTTCTAAACAAGGCTTCTTATGACTGTAGCCACTGTGGTTGGGGACAAAGAAACATGGTTTTCTAGGCTCCACTCTGCTGAAGACAACTTTTTACCAATTATTTTTGAAAAATCAGTATTTAATTTATATTATTATGGCTCTATAAGTATTATCCACAGTTGAACCATGCATCTGTGATTATGATGGTAATTATTATTTTCCTTTGTATCCAATGTGCTTTTCTTAGAGTTATTGTTGCTGATTTCTATTTAATACTTACCTGACACTCAAATCTTAATTTTCTTTTAGTGCTGAAAGTCTGTTTCTGGAAGACTTACCATCAGGCAATCACTTGCGTTCTCTTTCATTCCAGAATTTTCTGCTTCTCTGCTCCAATATGGATGAACTTATCTACAGACCTGCTGTACTACTACTATTAACTAGAAAGCCTTTTACACCATCATCCTGGGAATTTCTTCATCTCTCTCTTCTGTCAGATCTTTTGATTTACCTAAATCCCATGTTTTTCTCTTAATTTACTCCTGCATGTTGATATATCCTCTGTGCTATGCTTAGTTGCTCGGTGGTGTTCTACTCTTCGCAACCCCATAGAGTGTAGCCCGCCAGGCTCCTCTGTCCATGGGATTCTCCAGGCAAGAATACCAACTAGGAGGGCAGCCTATCCCTTCTCCAGGGGATCTTCCCAACACAGGAATAGAACCTGAGTCTCCTGCATTGCTGTGGGATTCTTTACCAGCTGAGCCACCAGGGAAGCCTGATACATCCTCTAGCTGCTTCCTATAAAGTAAGATAAATTTGAGGCATGTTATGTCTGGGAGTTCCTTAATTCTATTCTTAATTTGACCTTTTGCCTTGATCTATAATTCTACATTTGAAATATTTCTTTCAGAGTTTTGAAAGCATCATTCCGTTTTCTTCTTACTTCCAGATTTGCCATTAAGAAATCTGATGCTGTTCTAATACTTAATACACATGACCTCTTAAATAATATCCTTCTGTAGAAGCACCCGAGATCTTTCCATTATCCCTAATACTTAGGAATATTGTAGTAAAGTACCTTTTAAAATTTGTTGTCTCCTTTTAAACTGAAAATTCACATCCTTTGGAGAAGGAGGGCAAGGAAAGTTCTATGATGCTTCTTTTTTTAACTTAATAAGCATATATATTTTGAAAAAGATATGCATGATGGTTTATTTACCCTCTTTTGAATTTGTTAGTGTTTCCTTAGTTTAATGATGTGCCTTTCTGGTAAGGTTTTTCTTTTTTTTTTTTTTTAATTGAAGTATGGTTCATTTAAAATGTGTTAGTTTCAGGTGGGCAACAAAGGGGATCCATTATACATATGCATATATACACTCTTCTTTAGTTTCTTTTCCCATATAGATCATTACAGAGTATTCAGTAGAGTTCCCTGGGCTATACAGTAGGTTCTTATATCTATTTTATGTATAGTAGTGTGTATGTCAATCCCAACCTCCCAATTTATCCTACCCATCCCCTTTCTCCCTGGTAACCATACATTTGCTTTCTACATCTGTAACTCTATTTCTGTTTGTAAATAAGTTCATTTCTACCACTTTTTTAGAGTCTACAACTGTATCTTATTAGTTTCATTTTGACGGCAATGGCACCCCACTCCAGTACTCTTGCCTGGAAAATCCCATGGACGGAGGAGCCTGGTAGGCTGCAGTCCATTGGGTCACTAAGAGTTGGACACGACTGAGTGACTTTACTTTCACTTTTCACTTTCATGCATTGGAGAAGGAAATGGCAACCCACTCCAGTGTTCTTGCCTGGAGAATCCCAGGGATGAGGTAGCCTGGTAGGCTACCCTCTATGGGGTCACACAGAGTCGGACATGACTGAAGCGACTTAGCAGCAGCAGCAGCAGCAAGACTGCTCCTACATCTGGTTTTCTGCTTCAAAACTTTTGTTCCTATTTCTCACCTGTTTGTGCTCTTATCTCCCATTCTCTTTGACCTTGGGTATTTGTCTTTTTAAAATTCTTTAACTGTCATTATAATAGAGTTTTGGGAGAGGGTAGAAATAAATGCAGGTGTTCAAACTACCACAATTACCTGGAACTTCAGAATTTATATTGCATTTCATGTAACCTTGATGGTTCTAGCTGTCAGTATAGTTTGCCAAGATTTTTCAGATCTTGGCACACAGTGTGTATCACCAAGCTTTTTGATATCTGCAAATATATCCTTTTGGGGAGTTTAGGATGAACGCAACTATTCTGTAGGTTTTTCTAAGGTTTTCAGCAAAAGAAATACTCAGCTATATTTGTCTCTCTAATGCACACCTCCACATACACACACAGAGTAGTTACTCATAAATCTATAACTTATGATTTTTGAATAGCATAGTTTGAAGCTTTAACTGGCATGGTTAACCAGAGTGCAAGTTGATTACTTTTAATAGTACATTATTGATTCTGTTTTTAGACCTTTCCACTATGCTTGCTAAATAGCCTCTATTTAACATGGGTTGAAGGTGACCCATAAGGCACATACACAATTTTTGTTTACCTTATGTTTTACAGAGAAGGGGGCTTAAATCAATTTGATGGAAGATACCAAAATATTCTAGAAAGAATCAAGTCTTTCTCACAAATGCAAAAAAGGCAAATTTGAAGCAAAATAAATAAAATTCTTTTTGTGATTTCAGATTCTATTTTATTCACATATTTAAAATGAAGTTATATAAAGTCTGAGCTGCAACTTAATATCTCTAAAAATTTTGCTTTTGAAACTTTGAAGGTGAAATTTGAGTTTGTTTACCTAACCTAGTTTCCTTACCATTGTCTGTCTTATTGCAGATCTCTCCTGTTGATATTTACAAGTTCTCTTGATTGTCATTGAAATCATTATTGTATATATGTGGCATTTCCCTTTCTATTTTTTTAGGTGAATCTAACTGTTCATAGGAAGGCACAAAATATAAAAGTTGAATATCACAAATGGTCATACTTATCTTTCAGTTTAAAGTTACAAAGGCATATTCCCACTTAAATTACATACTAAAAGACATAAATTTCCTTTTTAAATCATCTTTAATCATTAAATTCTTTTAAGAGGAAAAGAATTTGAACCTCATCCAAGCTGGTTTTATTCTTCAATACCCACTACATATTTTCACTTTCATTCAAGAATTCAGATCATTAAGAATCATAAGTCAGTTGATCTGGCTAACATAAAAGTTGTGAATTTTTCTGAGTATCCTTTCACTAGTCTTAAGTAATAACACTGGTAACTGAAGGGGAAGGAAAATATTTTACATCAACTCAAGCCCTAAGTATCAGTGAATTCAGTTACAAAAGATGCTCCCTTGGACTTTCTTGGTTCTAAGTCTATTTCATAAAATCTAGCCCTGGAAGGCCCAGGACACAGTCACCAGCCAGCTGCTATGCTGTCCGTCCCCAGAAAAGCTTGTTGTCCTGCTGATAATTTAAAGTGTCTCTGAGCAGGCACTCTGCCTTGTAACATTAGCTCATCATTTCTCTTGGACTTAAACAGAGAGGATCTGCCTCCGTATGATATCAGATCGAAAGCAGATGCTGGTGTATCTGAGTTACAGGGCAGTAAAAATGAATGAGACTTACCATGGTGCTTGACCATGCAGTAAAGATCATGATATAGCCATCACTGCTGCTATTGTAAGGTTCGTCCTTCTCATTTCTTATCATAGTGGTTTATAAAATGAATAGAGAAATCCTGTGCTTTTTATATAGCCCTATGAGAGCCATTATTAAGACAAAATGGCTGTAATTGTACAGCAACCTGTAATTACATATTATAATTAGGCCAGGGCAGTTCAGGTATGATTATTTCACTATTACTTCTTTTTGTGATTTTTTTTTCCTGTTGTAGTGAGAACTCTTCCAATAGAAGATACGGAGGTGGGGGAAAATAAAACCCTGACAAATTTTCTTTGATAAAGCAACTTAATACATAAAATACTTTTACAGTAAAAGCTTAAAATGAGTTCTAGCAATACTAGATTAGGCTAATCTGAACAGGAGTATTAATGTAGCATGTGCAATTAAAATATTATTGCCAACTTCATAGCTAAGAAAAGACTTTCCCAGTAGCACTCAGAATATTGTAAATATGTACTTAGAAGAAGTAAATATGTATTTCAACAGATAGATAGCATACATAAAGATGTCATAAAAGCATCCTTCAATATTCCTCCAAAATATTGTCCTACAATAATGGGATTATGTTGGAAGGGCACAAAGGTCACATTTCAAGAAACAATTCAAAAAGTTGGCTTTATACTTTTGAATGCCCTGAGGCAGTGAATAGAGGGTTTTGGTTTATGGGGACTTGAGATAATAATTCTGTCTTGCGAGAGAGAGATCAGAGATCAGTCGCTCAGTCGTGTCCGACTCTTCGCGACCCCATGAACCGCAGCACGCCAGGCCTCCCTGTCCATCACCAGCTCCCTGAGGTCACTCAGACTCGCATCCATCGAGTCAGTGATGCCATCCAGCCATCTCATCCTCTGTCGTCCCCTTCTCCTCCTGCCCTCAATCCCTCCCAGCATCAGAGTCTTTTCCAATGAGTCAACTCTTCGCATGAGGTGGCCAAAATACTGGAGTTTCAGCTTTAGCATCATTCCTTCCAAAGAAATTCCAGGATTGATCTCCTTCAGAATGGACTGGTTGGATCTTCTTGCAGTCCAAGGGACTCTCAAGAGTCTTCTCCAACACCACAGTTCAAAAGCATCAATTCTTCGGCGCTCAGCCTTCTTCACAGTCCAGCTCTCACATCCATACATGACCACAGGAAAGACCATAGCCTTGACTAGGCGAACCTTTGTTGGTAAAGTAATGTCTCTGCTTTTGAATATGCTGTCTAGGTTGGTCATAACTTTCCTTCCAAGGAGCAAGCGTCTTTTAATTTCATGGCTGCAGTCACCATCTGCCGTGATTTTGGAGCCCAGAAAAACAAAGTCTGACACTGTTTCCACTGTTTCCCCATCTATTTCCCATGCAGTGATGGGACCAGATGCCATGATCTTCGTTTTCTGAATGTTGAGCTTTAAGCCAACCTTTTCACTCTCCACTTTCACTTTCATCAAGAGGCTTTTTAGCCCGTCTTCACTTTCTGCCATAAGAGTGGTGTCATCTGCATATCTGAGGTTATTGATATTTCTCCCGGCAATCTTGATTCCAACTTGTGTTTCTTCCAGTCCAGCATTTCTCATGATGTACTCTGCATATAAGTTAAATAAACAGGGTGACAATATGCAGCCTTGACGTACTCCTTTTCCTATTTGGAACCAGTCTGTTGTTCCATGACCAGTTCTAACTGTTGCTTCCTGACCTGCATACAGATTTCTCAAGAGGCAGATCAGGTGGTCTGGTATTCCCATCTCTTTCAGAATTTTCCATAGTTTATTGTGATCCACACAGTCAAAGGCTTTGGCATAGTCAATAAAGCAGAAATAGATGTTTTTCTGGAACTCTCTTGCTTTTTCCATGATCCAGCGGATGTTGGCAATTTGATCTGTAGTTCCTCTGCCTTTTCTAAAACCAGCTTGAACATCAGGAAGTTCACGGTTCACATATTGCTGAAGCCTGGCTTGGAGAATTTTGAGCATTACTTTACTAGCGTGTGAGATGAGTGCAATTGTGCGGTAGTTTGAGCACTCCTTGGCATTGCCTTTCTTTGGGATTGGGATGAAAACTGACCTTTTCCAATCTTGTGGCCACTGCTGAGTTTTCCAAATTTGCTGGCATATTGAGTGTAGCACTTTCACAGCATCATCTTTCAGGACTTGGAATAGCTCCACTGGAATTCCATCACCTCCACTAGCTTTGTTCGTAGTGATGCTTTCTAAGGCCCATTTGACTTCACATTCCAAGATGTCTGGCTCTAGGTCAGTGATCACATCATCATGATTATCTAGGTCTTGAAGCTCTTTTTTGTACAGTTCTTCTGTGTATTCTTGCCACCTCTTCTTAATATCTTCTGCTTCTGTTAGGTCCACGCCATCTCTGTCCTTTATCGTGCCCATCTTGGCATGAAATGTTCCTTTGGTATCTCTGATTTTCTTGAAGAGATCCCTAGTCTTTCCCATTCTGTTGTTTTCCTCTATTTCTTTGCATTGATCACTGAAGAAGGCTTTCTTATCTCTTCTTGCTATTCTTTGGGACTCTGCATTTAGATGTTTATATCTTTCTTTTTCTCCTTTGCTTTTCGCTTCTCTTCTTTTCACAGCTATTTGTAAGGCCTCCCCAGACAGCCATTTTGCTTTTTTGCATTTCTTTTCCATGGGGATGGTCTTGATCCCTGTCTCCTGTACAATGTCACGAACCTCATTCCATAGTTCATCAGGCACTCTATCTATCAGATCTAGGCCCTTAAATCTATTTCTCACTTCCACTGTATAATCATAAGGGATTTGATTTAGGTCATACCTGAATGGTCTAGTAGTTTTCCCTACTTTCTTCAATTTCAGTCTGAATTTGGCAATAAGGAGTTCATGGTCCGAGCCACAGTCAGCTCCTGGTCTTGTTTTTGCTGATTGTATAGAGCTTCTCCATCTTTGGCTGCAAAGAATATAATCGATCTGATTTCGGTGTTGACCATCTGGTGATGTCCATGTATAGAGTCTTCTCTTGTGTTGTTGGAAGAGGGTATTTGCTATGACCAGTGCATTTTCTTGGCAAAACTCTATTAGTCTTTGCCCTGCTTCATTCCGTATTCCAAGGCCAAATTTGCCTGTTACTCCAGGTGTTTCTTGACTTCCTACTTTTGCATTCCAGTCCCCTATAATGAAAAGGACATCTTTTTTGGGTGTTAGTTCTAAAAGGTCTTGTAGGTCTTCATAGAACCGTTCAACTTCAGCTTCTTCGGCGTTACTGGTTGGGGCATAGATTTGGATTACTGTGACATTGAATGGTTTGCCTTGGAAACGAACAGAGATCATTCTGTCATTTTTGAGATTGCATCCAAGTACTGCATTTCGGACTCTTTTGTTGACCATGATGGCCACTCCATTTCTTCTGAGGGATTCCTGCCCACAGTAGTAGATATAATGGTCATCCGAGTTAAATTCACCCATTCCAGTCCATCTTAGTTCGCTAATTCCTAGAATGTCAACATTCACTCTTGCCATCTCTTGTTTGACCACTTCCAATTTGCCTTGATTCATGGACCTGACATTCCAGGTTCCTATGCAATATTGCTCTTTACAGCATCGGACTTTGCTTCTATCACCAGACACATCCACAGCTGGGTATTCTTTTTGTTTTGGCTCCATCCCTTCATTCTTTCTGGAATTATTTCTCCACTGATCTCCAGTAGCATATTGGGCCCCTACTGACCTGGGGAGTTTCTCTTTCAGTATCCTATCATTTTGTCTTTTCATACTGTTCATGGGGTTCTCAAGGCAAGAATACTGAAGTGGTTTGCCATTCCCTTCTCCAGCGGACCACACCCTGTCATATCTCTCCACCATGACCCGCCCATCCCAGGTTGCACTAAGAGCGCGGCCGAGAGGAGCTACCCCACGACCGAGGAAGGACGGCGGTGAGGGCCAGCGCACTAAGCACGGCCGAGAAGAGCTACCCCACGACCGAGGTCAGGAAGGGCGGCGGTGAGGAGAGACCCCTGGTCCAAGGTAAGGTGCGATGGCTGTGCTTCGCTGGCCGGGAGCAGCCAGGAGCAGCCGGGATGAGATACCCCACGCCCAAGGTAAGAGAAACCCAAGTAAGACAGTCTTGTGAGAAGAAGAGAGGAATGAAAAAAAAATCAAGACTTGCCCAAGGGAGAAAAACGTAAACTGTTTCCAATTACATCAAAGTGAAGTGGGCATAAGACAGTGAGCCCAGCCTCAAAAGGAAATGTGATGGATGCAGAGCTGTATGTATACTCACAACTGTTGAATTCCTTCTCCTCTCCCTGTGGGAGCAATGTGGTCAATAGTGTATTCGGATCACATCTGCAATGACTGCAGGAAATCTTATTGCAGTGTTATCTCTGTGACTGCTCTTCTGCTTGTTGAAATTTCCTATACACAGTCTGCCTGCAGGAACAGAGGGGTTTATGCAGAGGGTTCAGTGGTATTTCATGTAGTTGGAAAAACATTTGGAAACATCCTTCTATTTTTTTTTTTTCCTTTTATGTCATCTCATCATTGCCTGTGTTTCTCAAAAACAAGTTCTTAGCTTTAGAGTGACAAATAAAGGAACACTTCTCTCCTATGAACTGTGATTTCGGTAATTTTTTAAGAAAGTACATATTCTTTATGGAGTAATACCTCTTCCTTTTTGAACTTTTCCCACACCAATATGTAAACTGAAATATGTTTATAAAGACAGGGAAAACTAACTTTTTTAGCATCTGCAATAAAATTACCACCAGAATCAATGAATTACATCTTTCTTTGGGGATACTTGATCATTTGAACACCTATATTTAATCTGAAAATTATAAGCTCTCATGTTGGGATGCAAGGTGAAAGGTAAGAAGAGAGTACCCATAAAATAGAACGTGTAGAGTGTAGGTACGTGATGCAGGTTGAGTTGTGCCCCTGCGTAAGTAATGGTGCTAGAGAAGCTGGGTTGGATGATGCATGACATCAACCAAGGTATAATCAGTGTGGGTATGATGGCAGAAATAAAGAGGCCAGGCACCCCTCAGTGGCCATGTGAAGGAGATTTGAGTTGAATTTCCAGGGAAAGGGTGCTGACTCTCAGAGGACCTGCCAGTTATTCAAACAATGATGTTTTTTCTATGTAGTCAGAAACTTCAATAAAAGAATAATGAAATCTGAATAATCAATGCTTCTCTCAAAACATCATTGGTTATTAAGTTCTTGGCAAACTGCAATAGAAACATTTTCAAAGAAATAGGAACATCTGTAAATACCTTATCAAAAGTCTACTCTTGTTATTTGCTTATGTGGTATTTGGCTTCTCATGATCCTCGTTTTGTGGTATATATGAGGCTTCTGTAGCCATTTCTAGGAAGAGGGAGGGAAAAGGGGAAGGATACAGGGAAGTCTGAAAGCAGATCAGATCAGTCGCTCAGTCGTGTCCGACTTTTGTGACCCCATGAATAGCAGCACATCAGGCCTCCCTGTCCATCACCAACTCCCGGAATTCACTGAGACTCACATCCATCGAGTCAGTGATGCCATCCAGCCATCTCATCCTCTGTCGTCCCCTTCTCCTCTTGCCCTCAATCCCTCCCAGCATCAGAGTCTTCTCCAATGAGTAAACTCTTCGCATGAGGTGGCCAAGTACTGGAGTTTCAGCTTTAGCATCATTCCTTCCAAAGAAATCCCAGGGCTGATCTCCTTCAGAATGGACTGGTTGGATCTCCTTGCAGTCCAAGGGACTCTCAAGAGTCTTCTCCAACACCACAGTTCAAAAGCATCAATTCTTCAGCGTTCAGCCTTCTTCACAGTCCACCTCTCACATCCATACATGACCAGAGGAAAAACCATCACCTTGACTAGACGAACTTTGTTGGCAAAGTAATATCTCTGCTTTTGAATATGCTAATTAGGTGGTTATAACTTTCCTTCCAAGGAGTAAGTGTCTTTTAATTTCATGGCTGCAGTCACCATCTGCAGTGATTTGGGAGCCCAGAAAAATAAAGTCTGACACTGTTTCCACTGTTTCTCCATCTATTTCCCATGTAGTGATGGGACCAGATGCCATGATCTTCGTTTTCTGAATGTTGAGCTTTAAGCCAACCTTTTCACTCTCCACTTTCACTTTCATCAAGAGGCTTTTTGGTTCCTCTTCACTTTCTGCCATAAGGGTGGTGTCATCTGCATATCTGAGGTTATTGATATTTCTCCCAGCAATCTTGATTCCAGTTTGTGTTTCTTCCAGTCCAGCGTTTCTCATGATGTAATCTCCATATAAGTTAAATAAAGAGGGTGAAAATATACAGCCTTGACCTACTCCTTTTCCTATTTGGAACCAGTCTTTTGTCCCATGTCCAGTTCTAACTGTTGCTTCCTGACCTGCATACAAATTTCTCAAGAGGCAGATCAGGTGGTCTGGTATTCCCATCTCTTTCAGAATTTTCCACAGTTTATTGTGATCCACACAGTCAAAGGCTTTGGCATAGTCAATAAAGCAGAAATAGATGTTTTTATGGAACTCTCTTGCTTTTTCCACGATCCAGTGGATGTTGGCAATTTGATCTCTGGTTCCTCTGCCTTTTCTAAAACTGGCTTGAACATCAGAAAGTTCACTGTTTGCATATTGCTGAAGCCTGGCTTGGAGAATTTTGAGCATTACTTTACTAGCATGTGAGATGAGTGCAATTGTGTGGTAGTTTGAGCATTCTTTGGCATTGCCTTTCTTTGGGATTGGGATGAAAACTGACCTTTTCCAGTCCTGTGGCCACTGCTGAGTTTTCCAAATTTGCTGGCATATTGAGTGCAGCACTTTCACAGCATCATCTTTCAGAATTTGGAATAGATCAACTGGAATTCCATCACCTCCACTAGCTTTGTTCATAGTGATCCTTCCTAAGGCCCACTTGATTTCACATTCCAGGATGTCTGGCTCTAGCTCAGTGATCACACCGTCGTGATTATCTGGGTCGTGAAGATCTTTTTGTACCTTTCTTCTGTGTATTCTTGCCATCTCTTAATATCATCTGTTTCTGTTAGGTCCATACCATTTCTGTCCTTTATCAAGCCCATCTTTGCATGAAATGTTCCCTTCGTTTCTCTGATTTTCTTGAAGAGATCCCTAGTCTTTCCCATTCTGTTGTTTTCCTCTATTTCTTTGCATTGATCGCTGAAGAAGGCTTTCTTATCTCTTCTTGGTATTCTTTGGAATTCTGCAATCAGATGTTTATATCTTTCCTTTTCTCCTTTGCTTCTTGCTTCTCTTCTTTTCACAGCTATTTGTAAGTCCTCCCCAGACAGCCATTTTGCTTTTTTGCATTTCTTTTCCATGGGGATGTGGTCCACTGGAGAAGGGAATGGCAAACCACTTCAGTATTCTTGCCTTGAGAACCCCATGAACAATATGAAAAGGCAAAATGATAGGATACTGAAAGAGAAATTCCCCAGGTCAGTAGGTGCCTAATATGTTACTGGAGGTCAGTGGAGAAATAACTCCAGAAAGAATGAAGGGATGGAGCCAAAGCAAAAAGAATATCCAGCTGTGGATGTGACTGGTGATAGAAGCAAGGTCCGATGCTGTAAAGAGCAATATTGCATAGGAACCTGGAATGTCAGGTCCATGAATCAAGGCAAATTGGAAGTGGTCAAACAAGAGATGGCAAGAGTGAATGTTGACATTCTAGGAATCAGCGAACTAAAATGGACGGGAATGGGTGAATTTAACTCAGATGACCATTATATCTACTACTGTGGGCAGGAATCCCTCAGAAGAAATGGAGTGGCCATCATGGTCAACAAAAGAGTCCGAAATGCAGTACTTGGATGCAATTTCAAAAATGACAGAATGATCTCTGTTCCTTTCCAAGGGAAACCATTCAATATCACAGTAATCCAAGTCTATGCCCCAACCAGTAATGCTGAAGAAGCTGAAGTTGAATGGTTCTATGAAGACCTACAAGGCCTTTTAGAACTAACATGCAAAAAAGAGGGGACTGGAATGCAAAAGTAGGAAGTCAAGAAACACCTGGAGTAACAGGCAAATTTGGCCTTGGAATACGGAATGAAGCAGGGCAAAGACTAATAGAGTTTTGCCAAGAAAATGCACTGGTCATAACAAACACCCTCTTCCAACAACACAAGAGAAGACTCTACACATGGACATCATTGGATGGTCAACACTGAAATCAGATTGATTATATTCTTTGCAGCCAAAGATGGACAAGCTCTGTACAGTTAGCAAAAACAAGACCAGGAGCTGACTGTGGCTCAGACCATGAACTCCTTATTGCCAAATTCAGACTGAAATTGAAGAAAGTAGGGAAAACTACTAGACCATTCAGGTATGACCTAAATCAAATCCCTTATGATTATACAGTGGAAGTGAGAAATAGATCTAAGGGCCTAGAACTGATAGATAGAGTGCCTGATGAACTATGAAATGAGGTTGGTGACATTGTGCAGGAGACAGGGATCAAGACCATCCCCATGAAGCAGAGTAGACTAGAAAGTATGAGATAAGAAATATCTAAATTTTTAATTTAATGAAAGATTGGTTTTCCATCATTATGGGAAATGCCACTTGGGCCTTTATATTCCTTAGTTCCTGAGCCCCCTCCCAGACCAGAGCTGCTCTGTGTTCCTCTTTGCCACAGGAAACACTCAACATTTGGTGACCCTCCAACCTGGGGGACACCCAGTGTGTTTTCTGTTTCTGAATCAGGAATGACTGGATAGTTTCTCTCCGGGTCGTGAGTTTTCTAGACTCTACTTCCACCTTCAGAGGCTGGAGTTTCTTAGGACTGCAGTGGGTTTTGAGGGTATATCTTGGCCTGGGCAACTTCTGCCTGTCATTTCAGACTTGTAACAGCCTTTAATTGGCTTCCCTTCCTTAATCCATTCACAAATGATTGGTCTGTGGAAACAAAGAACCTGCTTTGCCATTTCTTCCCCCAGAAATACTAGTTTGAATTTTTATTTTTCTTTACAGTCGTAACAGAAAATCTTGGCCAAAAATGGCACTTGTGCAAACTCACAAGATACGTGTGATCTTCTGCTTTCCTAGAATAGTTAATGGTATATGACTAATTTTTTCTCCTCTGTTTTTTCTTCAAATTTTCATTCATAGTGGTCAATTCTATAGACATAGATGTGATTTGCTGGCAAAGAGGGCCTGATTGATTCCTCTTTGGCTTCTCTAGGTTACTGGAAGTTTCTTATGGGCAGTACCCTGTTCTGTTTCACTTTGTCATCTTTAGGCCCTACCATGAAGCTTGATATCCAATAAGTGATTCACTAATGATTTTAAAATTAAAACATAAATGCATTTAACCAAATTTGATGTATAAAAAAGAATACATTATTTCCCATTCATACCCTTTAGAACAGTTTCATACCAGTTTCTACAGTGTTTTGGGGGCACAACTGGTCTCTCTCTCTTTAACTGCAGGCTTATCATAATATTAATGAGTTTGCTCACCCTTAATTACCATTATTATTCAAGTATCCTGTGCCTCCACTGTGAAGTAGTTCTTTCGTGTCACTAACATCAAGAAGCATACACCCAGAGTCTAATTGGCTTACTTATTAGGCAGCCTAGCAAGGAGTCAGACATGACTGAACAACAACTCTTGCTTTAGACCAGGCAGTATGTTTTGTGTTGGTCTTGCTTACAGGAAGCAGTTTGTTAGACTTGAGATGATTTGAGGCTAATCTATTAAAATAGGTGCATCCAACCTGTGATAATTATAGTGGTGAACCCTTCAGTGATGTAACCTGGACATTTCAGATGAACACACAAAAGCCCATCAAATAGCTGTATGCCCTAAGAGCTTCACTTAGTAGTGTCCAGTTTAAAGAAAACTTACAATGTTTATAGCAAAAAAAAAAAAAAAATGAAGTCAAGAGGAAAAATAAATATTGCTTTTACTTCCAGTAGCCTCAACATATTTAGAACTATCTATGCTGAAAATGAAGATCATGGCATCTGGTCCCATCACTTCATGGGAAATAGATGGGGAAACAGTGGAAACAGTGTCAGACTTTATCTTTTTGGGCTCCAAAATCACTGCAGATGGTGACTGCAGCCATGAAATTAAAAGATGCTTACTCCTTGGAAGGAAAGTTATGACCAACCTAGATAGCATATTGAAAAGCAGAGACATTACTTTGCCAACCTAGTCAAGGCTATGGTTTTTCCTGTGGTCATGTATGGATGTGAGAGTTGGACTGTGAAGAAGGCTGAACGCTGAAGAATTGATGCTTTTGAACTGTGGTGTTGGAGAAGACTCTTGAGAGTCCCTTGGACTGCAAGGAGATCCAACCAGTCCATTCTGAAGGAGATCAGCCCTGGGTGTTCTTTGGAAGGACTGATGCTAAAGCTGAAACTCCAGTACTTTGGCTACCTCATGCGAAGTGTTGACTCATTGGAGAAGACTCTGATGCTGGGAGGGATTGGGGGCAGGAGGAAAAGGGGACGACAGAGGATGAGATGGCTGGATGGCATCACCGACTCAAAGGACATGAGTCTGAGTGAACTCCAGGAGTTGGTGATGGACAGGGAGGCCTGGCATGCTGAGATTCATGGGGTCTCAAAGAGTCAGACACGACTGAGTGACTGAACTGAACTGACTGATGCTGAAATATTATCTACTAAGAGTGGACAGGGAAAGCCCTTATACTTAGCTTCAGACTTGAATCTCAACCCCATAATTTTCTAGTCATGGAAACTTGGGGATTTCATTCACTTCTCTCAGCCAGTTTTCTGACTTGTAAGTATAGAAAATAGCTGTGGTTAAATAAAATGTTTAATTTCTATCATCGTGACTTACAGCATGAGCTCACATTACATATTAGATTCTTCCCTCCTCAAATATATCTGGTATTGATATTAATATTTATTATTGAAAATCAATGCATGATGGACAAAATATAAGAGAAATTAAACAATTTCAATTTCAAATTTTGATGAATTGATCAATGCTCAGAATATTGAGTAACTTGTTTTCTAGAAGTATAAAGTAAAAGGAGAATGAGAATATTTTAGTGCAAAATCTTGATAGAATAATAAGGAAAAGCCTTTGATTGGGAGTCAGAAGACCTATTCATTAGTCATACATCTTCCCCAAACACAATACATCAAACACACAACCATCTTCTTTATTCATCATCTCAACTCTCCCTAAAAGCCAATCTCAAAGCCATCTATATTAGTTTTCCTCAGATTATCTTTGTCTTCTTCCATACATCTAATGAGTCATTATTTTGTTGCTTCCTGCTTCATAATGGCTTTGTCATCTACTCATTTCTTTTTATTCTCACTGCTAGGTCCTAATCCAACAATTAATTCTGATTTGCAGACAATTATAGCAGTCCTAATTCAGTTTCCTATTCCGTACCTCTACTGAAAAACCAAACAAACCTTATTTGTTTCAAATAATTATCTGCCTAGACTACTGAAAACTTATCTTTATAGCTAGCTGCAAATTTCCCCCATAGACTTTATAAGGGTGATCACATTATACTGATGGAGCACATGCCATGGACTGCAGTAACTGACAGACAACCCAAGGAGCTATGCAGTAGATAGCCTGTGTGGCCTGACACTGCGATCCATCTATAAAATATCCAAATTACTCATTTAAACAATCCTTGAGGCTTATCAGCCTTCACTGATTCTCACTGTCCCTACCACAAATACAGATAATCAGAGAGAAATCTGGGAATCCTTATAATGTAAATCTGACCTGTCTTTCCTACCCTATCTTCCAGAATTTCCTGATAAGCATCTGCCATGTTATCCAGACTGGTTATCACTTGACTCTTGAATGGAATAGACCAATCTAGGTGTTACCTATGGAGTAAGGTATAGAAAGAAGGAACAACAGTATCAATAAATAGGGAGGGCTAGATTAAATATTTTGAGAATCTATACTAAACCAGGTAGAAAAGTTATTACTAGAAGGGTCCTAGGGACCAAAAGCCAGAACTTTGATTGGGATACTACACCATAACTCCATTGGCTCAGAAAGGCCAAGCAAGCATAGAGTCTGAATTCCTCAGCTTTTTATGGACTCCCATCTTCCTATTAAAAAACTCAGGATAGCAAGTCCAAATCCTGGCCCCATGATAGAAGTCCTATAAATGATGGTTAGAAAAGGAATGTGTAAGATATATTGAATAAAACAAGAACCACACTTTCAAAAGGATGAGGAAAAAGTAACTCATTGACTTGGTTGCCAGGGTCACCCTAATTAATAAAGCCTGTTTGTTTTTTTCACAGAAAGAAAATTATTATTGCAATTAAAGTAATTTGAAGCTACCAGAATAGCACTAGGAACTCTTTGTTAATTTTACTTACTTCTGTCATGTCATGCCTCTCATTGCCTTCTGCTTAACCTCATATTCTTGTCAAAATGAAGGCAAAAGAATTCCAGGTCTCAGACATGTGCTGAGAGGTTAATGAAACACATTTTGGAACAGAGGGAGGGTGGAAGAAATAGCACCAAATCTTCATGTTACATGTGCTGCTGTAAGTCCACATTCTGTAGCCAAACCCTCTTCCCTCCCAGAGTGCCTTCCTTTCAGTCCCCCAACTTTAGATTGCCTGTCACATCCTGCTTCACATCACTGAACCAGCTTCTCAATTTCAGTGTTAGAATAGTAATACTGCTGCCAACCACACTGCCACATACCCCAGAGGCTGAAGGTGCATATACAATATAGGAAGGTAGGCTCATTTATATGAGCATAATAAAAATGCATAATATTTATCGTTTTCATATGTATTATATACATATGAAAATTTAGCTGGGCGTGTATCAGGTATGTATTGTGGTTCTAGCTATTACTTTAACCCAGATATTTGAAAAGTAAAGAGAAACAAGATGATGCTACAAAAGGAAAAAAAGAGAAACAAGATGATAGCACAAAAGAAAAATCAAAAAGTGTTCAGAAGTCATTGCTGCTGCTATCTTCAGGGGAATAACTGATAGAATGGATTAGGAAGTGTCCAGAGAAAAGGGCAAGGGACTCTTTCAAGTTCTACTCATCCTACAAATTGTTTTCTTAATGATGAGAAGGGATATTTATGAAACACACCATTACTGAAACAAAAAGATCAAAGAATTATCCCCAGATAGAAAACAGCTAAAGCCTATAGTTTATAATATTGAACTATAGTTGCAATTCCAGCATCTGAACAAATTTGTGCAGTGATATAAAGAATCAGAAATATCTAGAACTGTTATTGATGAATAAACCTTCACAATTTAGAACCTAGATGTTGTCATTGCAAGACACTAAGTCTCATGATTTTTTTTTCCCTTGTGTGTCAACTTTTAGCAAGAGGGTATTAGTTCAAACTGAATGGATTTTGGGTTTTTGACAGAGAAAATTGAGGAGAAAGTAAAAGACTTGTTAAGCCTTTGTGGGATTTTCCCTCATCTGGTCAATGGAGTTACAAACCTCATAATGAAGTGGACTGGCAAGTAACCACACTCTTACACTGAAGGATTTGGTAGAGTTTTATTTATATTATTTATGATTAAACTTTTTAATAAACTGAATATTGTACAATTCCTAATTTGAATCAGTTCTTAACATGCTTTGATCTTACCTTCACAGATGTTTTGTGGCAACATCTCTTTATTATAGGTATATATGTGGATGCTAATCATACCATATATTTCTTTGAGAATTTCACATAAAAATGGGCAGATCAGGCATGCAGCACTACTTACAGAGTTATGTCTCTTACAGGCTTATCCCTTTCTAGATATTCTTCTTGACACATAGACAGTTTGTGAGTTCTCCCTAGTAGTGAATTTTAACAAATATTTGAGAGAGCAAGAGAAGGAATTATATTTCATGTTTATATAAAGGGTAAGTCCTGGATATACATTACATCCAGATGTATAAAAATAGATATAAGCATATAAAATATGTATTCACTAAAAATGTTAACATGCTAACAACAGGCCTACCTATTTTGTCTTTTGGGGTGGGCACTTTTATATTTATTTCAAAATAATCCTTGAATAGGGTGTGTTCCTATTCACATTTGCTATATCTATACAGGAGTCAAAACATACAGCAAATATATCACTTTGAAGACATGAAATCTCACTGGAGATTGTTACATGAATAGTAAAAAAGCAAAAGTGTAAGAGCAAAACAAATATGATTAGAGGCAAAATTGATGTGAATATCAAGTATTTATGGCATTCATTCATATATTCATTCAACAAACACCAAGTGCCAGGCACTCTTCTAGGCACCAGGAGTTAGGTGGAAGGGACAATTATTTACTGTCTAACTACAAATTATTACTTGGAAAGAGTTAACTTTAGAGGGAAAAAGGCACTTGATATTTTATAGATAATGGGGGAAACCCTCTCTATTAAGGGTCCCGAAGATAAGGGTTTAGGCTAGGAAGGCAGAGCATTCTAGGCAGAGGAAGCAGGTAGAAAGGCTTTCAGGCAGGGTATACTCATGGTACAAGGTATACAGTAAAAGTCATGTATGGCCTCAGAAAGTATTAAAAGCCCCTGAGCTTTTTCTGACAGAAGAAATCATCCAAAGAGTTTTGAACAGAAGATGACATTGTTTGACCATGGTGCTGTGATGGTTCAAAGGAGAGACAATGGTTGAATTAACAAATGTAATAGAATTAATGATGGAATTAATCAAGGTGATGAGAAGTGCCAGATTATGAAAATACTGTGAGGGAAAAGTAATATTGCTTTTTGTTGAGTATGAGGGGAGGAAGAGAATTCAAGGAGTCAAGGAGAATTCCAGGTTTTCTGATAGGAACATCTGGGAGAATGATGTTTCCATCAACTGAGGAGAGTTGCAGAAAGAGCATCTTAATGTGGAGGCTGGAAATCAGAAAAGCTCAACATTCAGAAAACTAAGATTATGACATCTGGCCCCATCACTTCATGGCAAATAGATGGGGAAAGAGTGGAAACAGTGGCTGACTTTATTTTGGGGGACTCCAAAATCACTGCAGATGGTGACTGCAGCCATGAAATTAAAAGACGCTTACTCCTTGGAAGGAAAGTTATAACCAACCTAGACAGCATATTAAAAAGCAGAGACATTACTTTGCCAACAAGGCTATGGTTTTTCCAGTAGTCGTGTATGGATGTGAGAGTTGGACTGTAAAGAAAGCTGAGCGCCAAAGAATTGATGCTTTTGAACTGTGGTATTGGAGAAGTCTCTTGAGAGTCCTTTGGACTGCAAGAAAATCAGTCCTGAGAGTCATTGGAAGACTGATGTTAAAGCTGAAACTCTACTTTGGCCACCTGATGCGAAAAGCTAACTCATTTGAAAAGACCCTGATGCTGGGAAAGATGGAAGGCAGGAGGAGAAGGGGACGACAGAGGATGAGATGGTTGGATGGCATCACTGACTCAATGGACATGAGTTCGGGTAAACTCTGGGAGTTGGTGATGGACAGGGAGGCCTGGTACGCTGCAGTCCATGGGTTCACAAAGAGTCGGACACGACTGAGCAACTGAACTGAACTGATTTTCTAAATCAGAATTAAAAGTATTTATGTCTCTTTAATTTATGACTACATGTTGTTGTTTAGTTGCTAAGACATGTCTGACTCTTTTACAACCCCATGGACTGTAGCCCCTCAGACTCTTCTGTCCATGGGATTTCCCAGGCAAGAATACTGGAGTGGGTTGCCATTTCCTTCTCCAGAGGACCTTCCTGACCCAGGGATCAAAGCGAGATCTCTTGCATTGGCAGGTGGATTCTTTACCATTGAGCCACCAGGGAAGCCATGGCTGCACTTTATCCAATCCTATATACCTTTATTGCAATCATATAGATGTAACATTAAAAACAAGTTAATTTCCTAAGTAGATGTCCCCCACATAATTTAGACCTAACTTTTAATTATTTTTAATCACTTTTATTCATTTATACTTTTAAATGTAGTGTTTCAGAGAATAACATAACAGATACCCATATATTCACTGAGGATTAATGGATGATAACATTGACTACAGCTTATCAGATGGCTCTTGTGGTAAAGAACCCACCTGCCAATGAAGGAGATGTAAGAGATGTGGGTTTGATCCCTGGGATGCACCAACATTGACTAC
Organism: Tragelaphus eurycerus; assembly: GCA_935064755.1. Lineage (NCBI taxonomy): Eukaryota > Metazoa > Chordata > Mammalia > Artiodactyla > Bovidae > Tragelaphus > Tragelaphus eurycerus. The sequence continues at coordinate 12,485,318 of CAKXYN010000006.1, forward strand.
ATTTGTTCATATTTTCATAACTTATGAAAAATTCCAGATTTGGGTTCTGTTTTTCTATATCTCTCTTCTTCCATTGTCTTCACCTGCTTTCCAGGAGGAAATCACTATTCTAATTTGCATTAATATTTGTCAGTCTTTATACTTTACTCCCATATGGCACTAGAAATAAAGAATCTGCCTGTCAATGAAGGAGACATAAGAGAAGCAGGTTTGATCCCTGGGTTGGGAAGATCCCCTGGTAGAAGGCATGGCAAGCCCCTCCAGTATCCTTGCCTGGAGAATCCCCATGGACAGAGGAAGCTGGTGGACTACAGTCCATAGGGTCACAAAGAGCTGGACACGACTAAAGCAACTTACCACCATTAATACTTTACTTCATAATACGCCCATGAGCAATGTATGGTATTTATGTATATTTTACAATTTTGCATAAATATAACCAGTTTTTCTCATTCAACCTTATTTTTAAACTTCTTACAAGTTAATATGTAGATTGATTTTGTTCTTTTCACCTTCTATCATAGTACTTAACTGCATGATTATAACACAAATTCTCATATTAGTAAATATTTAGGTTGTTTCTAATATTCCCATCATTACAAAAGAACTATAATCAAAGTCCTTGTGCATAACTACCTGTAAAAAAGCTTTTCTAGGGGGTAACTTTTAACCTAAAGTCAATAGAATGAACATTTTTTATACCAATGAAAAATTTCTTTTTAAGTGATAGTGTTTATATTTCTCCCATAAAATTTGAAAGTTCACATTTTTATACATTTATTCATACTTAGTATTGTCAGACTGTTTTGTAAATGTGATGAACTGTAAAGTGGTTATCTCAGTTCAGTTCAGTTGCTCAGGCACGTCCGACTCTTTGCAACTCCATGGACTGCAGCATGCGAGGCTGCCCTGTATATCATCAACTCCCGGAGCTTGCTCAAATTCATGTCCATCAAATCAGTGATGATGGCATCCAACCATCTCATCCTCTGTCGTCCCCTTCTCCTGCCTTCAATCATTCCAAGCATCAGTGTCTTTTCTAATGTGTCAGCTCTTCGCATGAGGTAGCCAAAGTATTGGAGTTTCAGCCTCAGCATCACTCCTTCCAACAAATATTCAGGACTGATTTCCTTTAGGATGGACTGGTTTGATCTCCTTGCAGTCCAAGGGACTCTCAAGAGTCTTTTCCAACACCACAGTTCAAAGGCATCAGTTCTTCAGTACTCAGCTTTTTTTATAGTCCAACTCTCACATCCATACATGACCACTGAAAAAACCATAACTTTGACTAAATGGACCTTTATTAGCAAAGTAATGTCTCTGTTTTTGAATAAGCTATCTAGGTTGGTCATAACTTTTCTTCCTAGGAGCAAGCATCTTTTAATTTCATGGCTGCAGTCACCATCTGTAGTGATTTTGGAGACCAAAACAATAAAGTCTGCCACTGTTTCCCCATCTATTTGCCATGAAGTGATGGGACCAGATGCTATGATCTTTGTTTTCTGAATGTTGAGCTTTAAGCCAGCTTTTTCACTCTCCTCTTTCACTTTCATCAAGAGGCTTTTTAGTTCCTCTTCACTTTCTGCCGTAAGGGTGGTATCATCTGCATATCTGAGGTTATTGATGTTTCTTCTAGCAGTCTTGACTCCAGCTTGTGCTTCATCCAGCCCAGCATTTAACATGATGTACTCTGCATATAAGTTAAATAAGCACAGTGACAATATACAGTCTTGACCTATTCCTTACAAGATTTGGAACCAGTCTGTTGTTCCATGTCCAGTTCTAACTGTTTCTTCTTGACCTGCATACAGATTTCTCAGAAACCAGGTCCGGTGGTCTGGTATTCCCATCTCTTTCAGAATTTTCCACATTTTGTTGTGATCCACACAGTCAAAGGATTTGGCCTGCTCAGAAAAAGCAGAAGTAGATGTTTTTCTGGAACTCTCTTGCTTTTTCCATGATCCAGAGGATGTTGGCAATTTGATCTCTGATTCCTCTGCCTTTTCTAAATCCAGCTTGAATAGTTCACGTACTGTTGAAGCCTGGCTTGGAGAATTTTGAGCAGTAGTTTGCTAGTATGTGAAATGAGTGCAATTCTGCAGTAGTTTGAATATGCTTTGGCATTGCTTTTCTTTGGGGTTGGAATGAAAACTGATTTTTTTCCAGTAATGTGGCCACTGCTGAGTTTTCCAAATTTGCTGGCATATTGAGTTCAGCACTTCCACAGCATCATCTTTTAGGCTTCGAAATAGCTTAACTGGAATTCCATCACCTCCACTAGCTTTGTTCATAGTGATGTTTCCTAAGGCCCACTTGACTTCACATTCCAGGATGTCTGGCTCTAGTTGGATGATCACATCATCATGGTTGTCTGGATGATGAAGTTCTTTTTTGTATAGTTCTTCTGTGCATTCTTGCCACCTCTTCTTAATATTATTCTGCTTCTGTTAGGTCCATACCATTTCTGTCCTTTATCGAGCCCATCTTTGCATGAAGTGTTCTTGGTATCTCTGATTTTCTTGAAGAGATCTCTAGTCTTTCCCATTCTGTTCTTTTCCTCTATACCTTTACATTGATCACTGAGGAAGCCTTTCTTATCTCTCCTTGCTATTCTTTGAAACTCTGCATTCAAATGAGTATATCTTTCCTTTTTGCCTTTGCCTTTCACTTCTCTTCTTTTCTCAGCTCTTTGTAAGGCCGCCTCAGACAACCATTTTGGCTTTTCGTATTTCTTTCTCTTGGTCACGGTCTTGATCACTGCCTCCTGTACAAGGTCATGAACCTACATCCATAGTTCTTCAGGTACTCTGTCCATCAGATCTAATCCTTTGAATCTATTCATCACTTCCACTGTATAATCCTAAGGGATTTGATTTATGTCATATGTGAATTGTCTAGTGGTTTTCCTTACTTTCTTCAATTTAAGTCTAATTTGGCAATAAGGAGTTCATGATTTGAGCCACAGTCAGTCCCTGGTCTTGTTTTTGCTGACTGTGTAGAGCTTCTCCATCTTTGGCTGCAAAAAATATAATCAATCTGATTTGGGTATTGACCGAATGTGTATGTCCATGCATAGAGTCTTCTCCTGTGTTGTTGGCAGAGGGTGTTTGCTATGACCAGTGCATTCTCTTGGCCAAACTCTATTAGTCTTTGCCCTGCTTCATTTTGTACTCCAAGGCCAAATTTGCCTGTTATTCCAGGTAACTCTTGACTTCCTACTTTTGCATTCCAGTCCCTTACAACGAAAAGGATATCTTTTTTCAGTGTTAGTTCTAGAAGGTCTTGTAGGTCTTCATAGAACCATTCAACTTCAGCTTCAGCATTACTGGTTGGGGCACAGACGAAGATTACTATGATATTGAGTGGTTTGCCTTGGAAACAAACAGAGATCATGCTGTCGTTTTTGAGATTCCATCCAAATACTGCATTTTGGACTCTTTCATTGACTATGAGGGCTACTCCATTTCTTCTAAGGGATTCTTGCCCACAGTCATAGATATACTGGTGATCTGAGTTAAACTTACCCATTCCAGTCTATTTTAGTTCACTCATTCCTAAAATGTTGAGGTTCACTCTTGCCATCTGCTGTTTGATCACTTCAAATTTGCCTTGATTCGTGAACCTAACATTCCAGATTCCTATGCAATATTGTTCTTTACAGCATTGGTCTTTACTTCCATCACCAGTCACATCCACAACTGGGTGTTGTTTTTGCTTTGGTGAAAACAACCAAGTGGTTCTCTAACAACCTTTACAAATTTTCCCCAACATGACAAAATTTTTCACGTTTATTAGTCATTTGGATCTCTTTGTCCGTGAATTACCTGTTAAACATATATCTATATGTATATAAATGTAATTGTATTATTGTTGACTTTACTGGGTCTTCATTGCTTTGTGGCTTTCCTCTAGTTGCCACAAGTATGGCTACTCTCTAGTTGTGGTGAGAGTAGTTGCGGCTTCTAGGCTCTGGAGCACATGCTCAGCAGTTGTGGTCCATGGGATGGACCGATAGCACGTGGGATCTTCCCAGGCCAGGGATCAAACCTGTATCTCTGCTCTAGCAGGCGCTTGAGCTACCAGAGAAGTCCCTATATATATTTTTGATTGGGTTTGATATTGTTCTGTAGTAGTTCTACTTAGGCTTATAGCAGGAATTTTTTGTTATATGTATTGCAGATGTCTTTTCCCAACCTGTGGCTTTTCTTTTTACTTTGCACATGTGGGCTTTCAAAATTGTATCTTTACAAGATTTCAGCATGTTTATTAATCTTTCTTTTTATGGTTTGTATATACATTTTATGTCTTATTAAATAAATGTCTTGTCTTCATTACTGAGAGGCCATAAAAATCAGATCAGATCAGATCAGTTGCTCAGTCGTGTCCGACTCTTTGCGACCCCATGAACTGCAGCACGCCAGGCCTCCCTATCCATCACCAGCTCTCGGAGGTCACTCAGACTCACATTCATCGAGTCAGTGATGCCATCCAGCCATCTCATCCTCTGTCGTCCCCTTCTCCTCCTGCCCTCAATCCCTCCCAGCATCAGAGTCTTCTCCAATGAGTCAACTCTTCGCATGAGGTGGCCAAAATACTGGAGTTTCAGCTTTAACATCATTCCTTCCAAAGAAATCCCAGGGCTGATCTCCTTCAGAATGGACCGGTTGGATCTCCTTGCAGTCCAAGGGACTCTGAGGTTATTAATATTTCTCCCGGCAATCTTGATTCCAGCTTGTGTTTCTTCCAGTCCAGCATTTCTCATGATGTACTCTGCATATAAGTTAAATAAACATGGTGACAATATACAGCCTTGACGTACTCCTTTTCCTATTTGGAACCAGTCTGTTGTTCCATGACCAGTTCTAACTGTTGCTTCCTGACCTGCATACAGATTTCTTAAGAGGCAGATCAGGTGGTCTGGTATTCCCATCTCTTTCAGAATTTTCCATAGTTTATTGTGATCTACACAGTCAAAGGCTTTGGCATAGTCAATAAAACAGAAATAGATGCTTTTCTGGAACTCTCTTGCTTTTTCGATGATCCAGCGGATGTTGGCAATTTGATCTCTGGTTCCTCTGCCTTTTCTAAATCCAGCTTGAACATCAGACAGTTCACGGTTCACATATTGCTGAAGCCTGGCTTGGAGAATTTTAGCATTACTTTACTAGCGTGTGAGATGAGTGCAATTGTGCGGTAGTTTGAGCACTCTTTGGTATTGCCTTTCTTTGGGATTGGGATGAAAACTGACCTTTTCCAATCTTGTGGCCACTGCTGAGTTTTCCAAATTTGCTGGCGTATTGAGTGCAGCACTTTCACAGCATCATCTTTCAGGATTTGGAATAGCTCCACTGGAATTCCATCACCTCCACTAGCTTTGTTCGTAGTGATGCTTTCTAAGGCCACTTGACTTCACATTCCAGGATGTCTGGCTCTAGGTCAGTGATCACACCATCATGATTATCTGGGTCGTGAAGCTCTTTTTTGTACAGTTCTTCTGTGTATTCTTGCCATCTCTTCTTGATATCGTCTGCTTCCGTTAGGTCCATACCATTTCTGTCCTTTATTGAGCCCATTTTTGCATGAAATGTTCCTTTGGTATCTCTGATTTTCTTGAATAAATCCTTAGTCTTTCCCATTCTGTTGTTTTCCTCTATTTCTCTGCATTGATCGCTGAAGAAGGCTTTCTTATCTCTTCTTGCTATTCTTTGGAACTCTGCATTCAGATGTTTATATTTTTCCTTTTCTCCTTTGCTTTTCGCTTCTCTTCTTTTCGCAGCTATTTGCAAGGCCTCCCCAGACAGCCATTTTGCTTTTTTTTGCATTTTTTTTTAATGGCGGATACTGAAAGAGAAACTCCCCAGGTCAGTAGGGGCCCAATATGCTACTGGAGATCAGTGGAGAAATAACTACAGAAAGAATGAAGGGATGGAACCAAAGCAGAAAGAATACCCAGCTGTAGATGTGTCTGGTGATAGAAGCAAAGTCCGATGCTGTAAAGAGCAATATTGCATAGGAACCTGGAATGTCAGGTCCATGAATCAAGGCAAATTGGAAGTGGTCAAACAAGAGATGGCAAGAGTGAATGTTGACATTCTAGGAATTAGCGAACTAAGATGGACTGGAATGGGTGAATTTAACTCAGAGGACCATTATATCTACTACTGTGGGCAGGAATCCCTCAGAAGAAAAGGAGTGGCCATCATGGTCAACAAAAGAGTCCGAAATGCAGTACTTGGATGCCATAAAAATAGCCTCCTTTATTTACAAATGTGGAAAGCAAAACTTTAAAAATTTTTATGCCTTTAATAGATCTGAGTTTTGATTTAAGCATGTTAAAATTCCTATATTACACATATTTTCCCTTCATATGTATGAAGGGACTATTCTATCTTTCACTTATTGATTTATAATATCAGCTCTCTCATATACAAGTTCTATATTGTTATGAGTCTCTTTAGAGGCACCTTTTTCTTTTCCACTAGTCTCTTTGTCTGTCCCTGAACCAATAGCTAATTCAAGTGATGTAAATGAACTCTCTTCATTCTTTTATGCCAAATTGGTCTGTACTATTTGTGGTCTTTTTTTTTGTCTTTGAATTTAGAATTAATTTATTAAGTCTCATGAAAAATACAGTTGATATTTGATTGTAATTGCATTTAATATAAAGTTTTATTTAGAAAAATTGCCCTTTTTTTGTAGTAGTATATCTTCTCACCCATCAGCACTTTAAATCTTCTACTTATTTAGATCACTTTTATATCCATCAGTGATATTTTATCATTTTCCTAATATAGGTATTAATATTTCCGGCTATTTTTAGTTACTTTTGAAAATCCTCTTGGAAGTGAAAGTGTTAGTTGCTCAGTGTCCAGCTCTTTACGACCCCAAGGACTATAGCCCACCAGGCTTTTCTGTCCATGGCATTCTCCAGGCAAGAATGCTGGACTGGGTAGCCATTATCTTCTCCAGGGGTTCTTCCTGATCCTGGGATCAAACCCGGGTCTCCTACATTGCGTGCCTTTGTGCTAAGTCACTTCAGTCATGCCCAGCTCTTTGTGACCCTGTGGACTCTAGCCTTCCAGGGTCCTCTGTCCATGGGGATTCTCTAGACAAGAATAGTGGAGTGGGTTGCCCTGCCCTCCTCCAGGGAATCTTCCCGACCCAGGGAATGAACCCTAGTCTCTTATGTCTCCTTTTTGGCAGGCAGGTTCTTTACCAATAGCACCACTTGGGAAGCCTATTGTAGATGGATTCTTTACTGTCTGAGCCACCAGGGAATCCCAATTCTCTAAGCATAATAGAAATGCTTTTTTAAGTTTTTTATTATTTATGTTGGCAAAAAATATGTAGAAAATGTGTATAAACAGTTCATGTTGTTAGAATAACCTTGTTAATTCTGTTGTTCAAAACTTATTAATTTTGTCTTTTTGATCTATCCATTAGAGAGAGGGGTGTAAATTGTTTCTCTATGATCAGAGGAGTTATCAGTCTCATCAATCTGCTTCTGCTTTGTGTTTTTCAGAGATACACTGTTCAGTACTTATGTATTCAGAGATTCTAAGTGTCTTCATTTTACACTGAAAAATGACCCTCTTTATACTATTAATGGCTTTGCAAAGAGATATATTTTTTTCTGATGTTAATTATGCAATAAGGGCAATCTTTTGATTAGAATTTGCCTGCTATATCTTTTTAGAATCTGTTAAAAATTTACTTAAAATTTGCAAAACATCAAGACATATCAAAAAAGATTCACATTAAGTACACATTCACCCTTAAATTGAAGAAAGTAGGGAAAACCATTAGATCATTCGGGTATGACCCAAATCAAATCCCTTATGACTATATAGTCAGTCAGTTCAGTTGCTCAGTCGTGTTTGACTCTTTGTGACCCCATGAATCGCAGCACGCCAGGCCTCCCTGTCCATCACCAACTCCCAGAGGTCACTCAGACTCGCATCCATCGAGTCAGTGATGCCATCCAGCCATCTCATCCTCTGTTGTCCCCTTCTCCTCCTGCCCCCAATCCCTCCCAGCATCAGAGTCTTTTCCAATGAGTCAACTCTTCCCATGAGGTGGCCAAAGTACGGGAGTTTCAGCTTTAGCATCATTCCTTCCAAAGAAATCCCAGGGCTGATTTCCTTCAGAATGTAGAAGTGACAAACATATTCAAGGAATTAGATCTGATAGATGAGTGACTGAAGAACTATAGACCAAAGTTCATAACATTGTACAGGAGGTGATAGTCAAAACCATCCCCAAGAAAAAAGAAATGCAAAAGCCAAAATGGTTGTCTGAGGAGGCCTTGCAAATAGCTGAGAAAAGAAAGGATGTGAAAGGCAATGGAGAAAAGGAAAGATACATCCATCTGAATGAAGAGTCCCAAAGAATAGCAAGAAGAGATAAGAAAGCCCTCCTAAGTAATCAGTGCAAAGAAATGGAGGAAAACAATGAAATGGGAAAGACTAGAGATGTCTTCAAGAAAATTAGAGATACCAAGGGAATATTTCATGCAAAGATGAGCACAATAAAAGACAGAAATGGCATGGACCTAACAGAAGCAGGCAGTATTAGGAAGAGGTGGCAAGACTACACAGAGAACTATACAAAAAAGATCTTAATGACGCAGATAACCACAAAGGTGTGATCACTCACCTGGGAGTGTAAAGTCATGTGGGCCTTAGGAAGCATCACTATGAACAAAGCTAGTGGAGGTGATGGAATTCCAGTTGTTATTTCAAATCCTAGAAGATGATGCCGTGAAAGTGCTACACTCAATATGCCAGCAAATTTGGAAAACTCAGCAGTGGCCATAGGACTGAAAAAGGTCCTGTTTTCATTCCAGTCCCAAAGAAAGGCAATGCCAAAGAATGCTCAAACTACCGCACAATTGCACTCATCTCACATGTTAGCAAAGTAATGCTCAAAATTCTCTAAGCTAGGCTTCAACAGTACATGAACCAAGAACTTCCCAAGCTTCAAGCTGGATTTAGAAAAGGGAGAGGGACAAGAGATCAAATTGAAAACATCTGTTGGATCATCAAAAAAGCAAGAGCGTTCCAGAAAAACATCTGCTTCATTGACTACCCTAACACCTTTGACTGTGAGGATCACAACAAATTGGAAAACTCTTAAAGAGATGGAAATACCAGACCACCTTACCTGCCTTCTGAGATGTCTGTATGCACATCAAGAAATAACAGTTGGAACCGGACATGGAACAATGGACTGGTTCCTAATTGGGAAAGGAATACATCAAGGCTGTATATTGTCATTATACTTATTTAACTTATATGCAGAGTATGTCATGCGAAATGCCAGGCTGGATAAAGCACAAACTGAAATTGAGATTGCCGGGAGAAATATCAGTAACCTCAGATATGCAGATGACACCACCCTTGTGGCAGAAAGTGAAGAAGAACTAAAATAGAGTCTTTTTTTTTTTTAATAGAAATATTTTATTTTATTTTTTTTAATTTTTTTTTATTTTGCTTAACTTTACAATATCGTATTGCTTTTACAATACATCAAGATGGATCCGCCACCAGTATACACGTGTTCCCCATCCTGAACCCTCCTCCCTCTCCCCTCCCCACACCATCCCTCCAGGTCGTCCCAGTGCTCCAGCCCCAGGCATTTGTTATCGGGCATCGTACCTGGACTGACGACTCATTTCAGATATAATATTGTACATATTTCAATGCTATTCTCCCCAATCATCCCACCCTCTCCCGGTCCCAGAGTCCAAAAGTCTGTTCTATACATTACTGTCTCTTTTGCTGTCTCATAAATAGGGTTATTTTTACCATCTTTCTAAATGCCATATATATGCGTTAGTATACTGTATTTGTGTTTTTGTTTCTGGCTTACTTCACTCTGTATAATAGGCTCCAGTTCCATCCACCTCCTTAGAACTGATTCAAATGTATTCTTTTTAATGGCTGAGTAACACTCCATTGTGTATATGTACCACAGCTTGCTTATCCATTCATCTGTGGATGGACATCTAGGTTGCTTCCATGTTCTGGCTATTGTAAACAGTGCTGCTATGAACATTGATCAACCTGCCTGACTTCAGGCTCTACTACAAAGCCACAATCATCAAGACAGTATGGTACTGGCACAAAGACAGAAATATAGATCAATGGAACAAAATAGAAAGCCCAGAGATAAATCCACGCACATATGGTCACCTTATCTTTGACAAAGGAGGCAAGAATATACAATGGATTAAAGACAATCTCTTTAACAAGTGGTGCTGGGAAAACTGGTCAAACACTTGTAAAAGAATGAAACTAGAACACTTTCTAACACCATACACAAAAATAAACTCAAAATGGATTAAAGATCTAAATGTAAGACCAGAAACCATAAAACTCCTAGAGGAAAACATAGGCAAAACACTCTCTGACTTACATCACAGCAGGATCCTCCATGACCCACCTCCCAGAATATCGGAAATAAAATCAAAAATGAACAAATGGGACCTAATCAAACTTAAAAGCTTCTGCACAACAAAGGAAACTATAAGCAAGGTGAAAAGACAGCCTTCAGAATGGGAGAAAATAATAGCAAATGAAGCAACTGACAAACAACTAATTTCAAAAATATACAAGCAACTTCTATAGCTCAATTCCAGAAAAATAAATGACCCAATCAAAAAATGGGCCAAAGAACTAAATAGACATTTCTCCAAAGAAGACATACAGATGGCTAACAAACACATGAAAAGATGCTCAACATCACTCATTATCAGAGAAATGCAAATCAAAACCACTATGAGGTACCATTTCACGCCAATCAGAATGGCTGCTATCCAAAAGTCCACAAGCAATAAATGCTGGAGAGAGTGCGGAGAGAAGGGAACCCTCTTACACTGTTGGTGGGAATGCAAACTAGTACAGCCACTATGGAGAACAGTATGGAGATTCCTCAAAAAACTGGGAATAGAACTGCCTTATGATCCAGCAATCCCACTGCTGGGCATATACACTGAGAAAACCAGAATTGAAAGAGACACGTGTACCCCAATGTTCATAAAATAGAGTCTTGATGAAAGTGAAACTGGGCAGTGAAAAAGCCTGCTTGAAACTCAGCATTCAGAAAACAAAAATTATGGCATCCAGTACCATCACTTCATGGCAAATAGATGGGGATACAATTGAAATAGTGAGAGACTTTATTTTCTTAGTCTCCAAAATCGCTGCAGATGGTTACTGCAGCCATGAAATTAAAAGATACTTGCTCCTTGGAAGAAAAGCTATGATCAACCTAGACATTACTTTGTCAACAAAGGTTCGTATAATCAAAGGTATGTTTTTTTTCCAGTAATCACGTATGGATGTGAGAGTTGGATCATAAAGAAACCTTAGCGCTGAAGACTTGAAGCTTTTGAAACTGTAGTGTTGGAGAAGACTCTTGAGAGTCCCTTGGACTGCAAGGAGACCAAACCAGTCAGCCTAAAGGAAATCAGTCCTGAATATTTATTGGAAGGACTGATGCTGAAGCTGAAGCTCCAATACTTTAGCCACCTGATGCAAAGAGCATCATTAGAAAAGACTCTGATACTGGGAAAGATTGAATGCAGGAGGAGAAGGGCACAACAGAGGATGAGATGGTTGGATGGCATCACTGATTTGATGGACATGAGTTTGAGCAAGCTCCGGGAATTGGTGATGGACAGGTAGGCCTTGTGTGCTACAGTCCAGGGAGTCACAAGGAGTCAGACATGACCGAGCAACTGAACCTATAAGTATAAATATCTCCATGCTAACATTAAAAGGTAGAATATTGCCAATAGAGTTGAGTTCTTGCTGTATTATATTCACTGATCAAATCTATTCCATTCCCTGTGTTAACATTAGCCTGAATTTGGTGTTCTTATTTGTCTTGCTTTCGCTTGTACTTACACTACTGTTTGTGTTGCTCTGTGTGTGTGTGTGTGTGTGTGTGGGTAAATGCCATCTTTTATATATTTATATATGTTGTATATATTTCTATTTTGCCTTTTGAAAACCCTTGCTACATTTCCATATTTTAATACATTTTTGTATTTTTTCTAACATATTTATAATGGTCTAAGTTTTTGTTCAGGTCATTTTAATTTGGGTAGTATTTTATTGCATGCATTTATCATTTATCTTTCTGATATACAGGTTGTCTCCATTTAAAATGTGTGTATATATATGTATGTATGTAGGTACATATGCATAGATATGGAGAGAGACTGTGCTACTATGAACAGCTTTTATCTCTGTACCCTTGTGTTACATTTGAGGATATTTCTGAAGAATATAAACCCAGGAAGAGAATTGCTGGGTCATATGACTATACTAATTTATATTCCTTTCAGGAAAGTATAAATTCCAGTTATTCCACAGTTTTGGTAACTCTTGATATTGTGAGACTTCAGCTTAAATTATTGCTTCTCTGGTGGTGTACATAGTATCTTATTGTGACCTTAATTTACATTTACCTTTTTATGCTGAAGTTGAATATTTTTACATGTCTTTATAGGCTATTTGGGAATCTTTTTCTCTTAAATACCTATTCTATCTATATCTTCTGTTTTTACATTGATTAGCTTGTCTACTGTTACTATTTTGTAGACTTCATGTACTCTGAATGCAAACTCTTTTGTTAATGATACAGTTTAATTTCTCTTCCCTTCTAGTTTGTTTCTTGATTCCTATTTGACAAAATTTCTCCACCTCAAAGTCATAAAGGTAATTTCAATTGCCTTCTAAAGGTTAACTTTTGCTTTTTACATTTACATCTTTATTACACTTAAGAATAGATTTTTGTGTAGGGTATATGGTAGGCATCTTGTTTTTCCCTATATGTATAGTCCATGATCCAGTACCATTTACTGAATAGTCCATCTCTCAGTTGACTTGCAGGATCATTTCTGTCACCTATCAGGCTTCTAGTCTGAATTGGTCTGTATCAAAGTTTCTGTTCTATTCTTCTGTATATCTTTTACATCAGTATTACACAGAATAAATCGCTACTCTTAGCCAAGTCTACACACCTAAAGTTCGTTACAAACAATACATTTGTTAGGGACCATGGCTGTATATTGTCACCCTGCTTGTTTAACTTATATGCAGAATGCATCATGAGAAATGCTGGGCTGGAAGAAGCACAAGTTGGAATTAAGATTGCCGGGAAAAATATTAATAACTTCAGATATGCATATGATACCACCCGTATGGCAGAAAGTGAAGAGGAACTCAAAAGCCTCTTGATGAAAGTGAAAGAGGAGAGTGAAAAAGTTGGCTTAATGCTCAACATTCAGAAAACGAAGATCATGGCATCTGGTCCCATCACTTCATGGCAGATAGATGGAGAAACAGTGGAAACAGTGTCAGACTTTATTTTTCTGGGCTCCAAAATCACTACAGATGGTGACTGCAGCCATGAAATTAAAAGACGCTTACTCCTTGGAAGGAAAGTTATGACCAACCTAGATAGCATATTCAAAAGCAGAGACATTACTTTGCCACCAAAGGTCCATCTAGTCAAGGCTATGGTTTTTCCAGTGGTCATGTATGGATGTGAGAGTTGGACTGTGAAGAAGGCTGAGCGCCGAAGAATTGATGCTTTTGAACTGTGGTGTTGGAGAAGACTCTTGAGAGTCCCTTGGACTGCAAGGAGATCCAAGCAGTCCATTCTGAAGGAGATCAGCCCTGGGATTTCTTTGGAAGGAATGATGTTAAAGCTGAAACTCCAGTACTTTGGCTACCTCATGCGAAGTGTTGACTCATTGGAAAAGACTGTGATGCTGACTTTTTTGTAAAGTGGATGAAATTAATAGATTTTCTAATATTGAAATATCTATTTCTTCAGTAATCCAAACTTGGGTTTTAAAAAATGTTGGTTTACCAATAATTTGGTTTGTAAGTAAAAATGGCTCAGTGTTCCTTCTCATACTGTCTAAGAAAATAGCAGTATTTTTTAAGTTTATATTAACATTATATTAGCTTGTTTGTTGGAGAAGGCAATGGCAACCCACTCCAGTACTCTTGCCTGGAGAATCCCAGGGATGGGGGAGCCTGGTGGGCTGCCAGCTATGGGGTCGCACAGAGTCGGACACGACTGACACGACCTAGCAGCAGCAGCTTGTTTGTATTAAGATTATATTAAGATTACAGTTTGTAGTAAGATTATATTAACTTTAGACAGAATCAGGAAGAAGCCACACTTTTTCTATTATCTGAAATAGTTTGCATCAGTTCTTAAATATTTGTTTCTTGTATATTTGTTATTTTTACCTGTAAAATCTTCTGGATTTTTATTTGTTGTGAAGTGGCTTTCTTTTGATTTAAAAACATTACTGATAGTTAAAAAAAATTTTGTGCTTTCTATTTCTTAATCAGTATGCTTTGGGAAGTTATATTAAATAGAACAAATTGTTGAAAATGTCATTTTAAAGTTAATGACAAAGTGTTTCTTTCACTCTTATCAATCAGTCTTTAAAGTTTTTGCATCATCTTACTCCTCTAGTTTAGGTCTCTTCAACAATGCAATTAGCTATTCAGTGCACCCACTTTTTTTAGAGAATGTGAAATGTAATTTTCCTATTTAAAGAAGTACAGATTTACTGTAAGTTTATAAGCTTACAGATCTATAGATATTATTTTAGTATATGTCTATAAAATGTTAATAGGAACTCTTTTCATAATGATTATGACTTAAGCAAAATTAATCCTTAATATTAAGTTTTATTATCAGTGTTTATATTTTCAAATTTTTAAAAAATAATTTTATTTTTTTAATTAGGATAAAATTAATTAAAATTCCATAACTGAAATTGGTTGCTATTTCAAGTCTCAATGTATTGATTATCTGATTTGTTGATGAAGTTTGGTCATTCTTCCTATAGCATTTCTTAAACATTTGCTTAGATTGTATCTTTATGATGTCATTTAACATGTCAATATCTCTCTAGTATTTTCTATATAAAATTGGATTTAGATATAGTAACATGAAAATTCCATTTTGGAGAGGCAACTCTACCTAACAGAAGGTTATATAGTTTCATCATAATGTCCGATTTTCTCTAACTGTCATGATTTTGGAACCATTGATGATCATTACTAGATCTAATTTATTAGAAGCTGCAAAATATTCTAGTTCTATCATTTATTATTATACAGGGCATGTCTATTAAGTGAAACTTTCCTTCTTGAATTGCTTGTTTGCCTGGAGTTATGATTGGCATAGTAAAGGCAATTTAAATTCTGAATTCTATCCTATTATTTACCATTTCTCTAAATAATCAGTTTATTCCTTATCTTTCCCTATCTTTTAATGTATAGTTATGCCAGCAGATGACACCACCCTTATGGCAGAAAGTGAAGAGGAACTCAAAAGCCTCTTGATGAAAGTGAAAGTGGAGAGTGAAAAGGTTGGCTTAAAGCTCAACATTCAGAAAACGAAGATCATGGCATCTGGTCCCATCACTACATGGGAAATAGATGGAGAAACAGTGGAAACAGTGTCAGACTTTATTTTTCTGGGCTCCAAAATCACTGCAGATGGTGACTGCAGCCATGAAATTAAAAGACGCTTACTCCTTGGAAGGAAAGTTATGACCAACCTAGATAGCATATTCAAAAGCAGAGACATCACTTTGCCCACAAAGGTTCGCCTAGTCAAGGCTATGGTCTTTCCTGTGGTCATGTATGGATGTGAGAGCTGGACTGTGAAGAAGGCTGAGCACCGGCAAATTGATGTTTTTGAACTGTGGTGTTGGAGAAGACTCTTGAGAGTCCCTTGGACTGCAAGGAGATCCAAGCAGTCCATTCTGAAGGAGATTAGCCCTGGGATTTCTTTGGAAGGAATGATGCTAAAGCTGAAACTCCAGTAGTTTGACCACCTCATGCGAAGAGTTGACTCATTGGAGAAGACTCTGATGCTGGGAGGGATTGAGGGCAGGAGGAGAAGGGGACAACAGAGGATGAGATGGCTGGATGGCATCACTGACTCAATGGATGTGAGTCTGAGTGACCTCCGGGAGTTGGTGATGGACAGGGAGGCCTGGCGTACTGCAGTTCATGGGGTCGCAAAGAGTCGGACACGACTGAGCGACTGATCTGATCTGATCTGATGCCAGCAGTGGGATACACATTTATGATCAATTATTTTTTTTTTTTTTTTTTTTAGGATTCCTGTTGTTACATGTTTTAACTGTTTTCAGATTGCTGCTCCAAATTTTCTCATGATTTCCTATTGGTGGATTTTTGTGTGTCTACTGTTCTGGGAGCCACCACAAGCCTGGTACCTTCCCTCAGTTTGCCCTTGACCAGATGCTTATTCCCACATGGGTCTTATAGGTATTTGTGGTTTGATCCTATCTTTTAATGTTTGGAGAGTTTGGGGGTGGTATGTTTTTATTTTTAACAACATACTTACTTTTGCTATATGTATTTTCTTGTGTTTTTTTTTTTTTCTTTTTTTGGTGGAAAGAGGGTGGGGAGTTTGAGATTTAAAAACTATACCCTGTGTTAATTCATCCGCATAATTTTTGTAATTCTATTTAGATTGAGAGGTTTAGAGTCAAACCCCTCAGTAGGAAGGAAGGTATCTAAAATCTGGATCTTAACTTCTAAATACCATCCTCTAGTAAAAGCAATTGGAGTACTTGGAGAATTGGTTCATTCTGTGCCTGACTCATATAATGGAAGTGCTCACAAAAGAATAGGTGGGTCATATGGCAGTTCTATTTCCAGTTTTTTAAGGAATCTCCACACTGTTCTCCATAGTGGCTGTACTAGTTTGCATTCCCACCAACAGTGTAAGAGGGTTCCCTTTTCTCCACACGCTCTCCAGCATTTATTGCTTGTAGACTTATGGATTGCAGCCATCTGACTAGTGTGAAATGGTACTTCATTGTGGTTTTGATTTGCATTTCTCTGATAATGAGTGATGTTGAGCATCTTTTCATGTGTTTGTTAGCCATCTGTATGTCTACTTTGGAGAAATGTCCGTCACGGATTCATGTTTATTTATGGCAAAACCAATACAATATTGTAAAGTAACTAGCCTCTAATTTAAAAAAAAAAAGGAATATGTGGGAGGGTTGACAAGACATAGCAGCCAAGCTGAAAGAATGACCAATGGTCAAATACAGAATTATTTGAGAAACAAAATGAATAACCATGTTAGATTATAACCCATAGAATAATACACATATCCATTAGTCCATATTAATGTAACAAAATAATTGAATAAATAAATGAGGGTAGAGGAATTCCTTGAACAGAAGAAGGATATTAATGGAAAAGCTGCAAAAAATTGAGAAAAATCTGTATTTTAGTTAATACTCTTTACCAGGGTCAATTTTATAGTGATTGGACTATGGCTATACAATATGTTAACATTAGAAGAAGCTAGGCCAGGGTATATGAGAATACACTGTACTATTTTTGGAAAAAATTATGAAATAAAAAGTTTTAAAAAACTTAGAAGCAATCCTATGCCACAACCACTATCAACCTTTTAGGATTCCCATTTGGAATTTAATGGCTTTATTTTTTTATTTTCCTAAATGTGTTCTATCACTTTTTAAAGCTATCTGTTTGACTTTTTAGATTGACTTCATGTGGTTTTGTTTTTTATTCATTATTTTACACAATTTTTCCCCAATCCTTCTCTATCACTTTTTATTTGCAGTAATTGATTATGTACCTGTTGTTATATGATCTTTTCATGGTGTTTGGCTTTTTCCTATAGTTTGTAATCTGGGCTGCTTTAAGCTTGCATTCCATTCCAAATTCAGGAATCAATTGTTCTCCAAACAGTAAAATAGAAGGATTTGATTTTGTTTTTGACCTAGGCCCAGAGGATTCAGTGATCCCAGCTGTTTAATTTTCTAGTCTCATGTTTAAGGCTCCTTCTTTGATTTCTTGTGTCCATCCTCCTCTCCCAGGGTTATGAAGGGAGTAGGAGAAGGACCAGTAACAAAAGTTTCCTAATTTCCTCTCACAGGACTGGAGAGCTTTCTGTTCTAGCTCCTCCATCTTCCACAGCCTGAGAGCAAGTTTGTCATCCATGTGTGGGCACTGGAAGCCCAGTATTAGCCCCTCAAGCTTGAATTCAGAACCAATATCCTTTTGGTCACCATTGCCTCAGCTCCAGATTGAAGATCTGGCTTTTAGTTTCTTTTCTGATTCAGTTCAGTTCAGTTGCTCAGTCGTGTCCGACTCTTTGCGACCCCATGAATTGCAGCACGCCAGGCCTCCCTGTCCATCACCAACCCCCGTAGTTCACTCAGACTCACATCCATTGAATCAGTGATGCCATCCAGCCATCTCATCCTCTGTCATCCCCTTCTCCTCCTGCCCCCAATCCCTCCCAGCATCAGAGTCTTTTCCAATGAGTCAACTCTTTGCATGAGGTGGCCAAAGTACTGGAGTTTCAGCTTCAGCATCATTCCTTCCAAAGAACAACCAGGACTGATCTCCTTCAGAATGGACTGGTTGCATATTCTCTAAACGAGAGTTAGATTTTTGTTCTATATTTTTGCACTTCAAACTGGAGTGTGAGTTTTTCCCACCATCCTCGTCTGTCATGTTACCAGAAGTCTTTCAACTTATCTCTGAGCAGTTCATGTATATTCTCTGAAAAATGAAAATGGACTCTAATATATTAGTGAAATTTAAGAATTCAGGCATTTTAAGAAACTTAAGTATTATTCAGTGTTTTCCTCAGAATTATTAAAGTGTTCTTTCCTTACTTTTATATAAGTAATGTCTGTGGTTGTATGATAAAATATAGCTTTGGAGGGAGTTGTTCCCAATAATAATTATTTTAGCAGAGAGTGTTTCCAGCTGAGATTGATGAATATAAAGATTCTGTGGTCCTCATACTTGGATGCTCCTTTCCTAATTTGGGGATGTGAAGGAACAGTGGATTCTTCTGTTTGAAGAATATGTTGAAATATACTTAAATGAATATGAGTTCATTCAGGTTTTTCCTTAAGCTCATATGAATGAACTTTTGGGCCAACCCAATAATATGACTTTATCCTCTACTGTTACACATTTATACTTTCTTTTTCCTAATGGGGAAGCATCATCCTTTTTTTCTTTATTGCCAAAAGTTAGGAAATACATTTGATTCCATAACAATTCGTTATAGTAGATTACATTTCAGTTCATAGATTTTTCTCAGGGCTTTCCTCCAGTGAAAATTCTCTGTGTGTGTGTTTGTGGAAAGTTTGAATACTTCAGACATTTAATGTATATGGAGCTACCACTGGGTGGTCATAATTTTGTTCACCACATTATTGGGAGGAAAACCAAGTTGATAGTTTCTAGCAGCAAGTGCTAGTGAGGCCCTGTCGACTGCACAGTTAACAGAACTGAAGGCTATCCTCCTAACAAATCCCTGCATCACCAGTTCACAGCATGAGCCTTGCAAGCACCAAGTAAAGAGATTTACTTGCAGATGTATGTTTGGGGGCTGATGATACCAGCTTCCTTAGCGGACGTGTCAGCACATGTGCTGGGCATAAGAGAAATCAACAATTCATTTAAAAAAATTCCTATGAATGTTGAGCATTCTTGTATCGGGAAATATTTCTTTCTTAATGATGAAAAACACATGTCTGTCAGATACTTGTAACTGTGCCTGCCAGACCCAGTTTAGGGAACAAAAGCAGCAAATAGAAAAAGACTTGTCCATCACCAGGATCCCAGTAATAGGGGCTGAAATCATGTTCTCAGTCCCATGAGATGCTAAATAAATGCAACAGAGGGACTTGGATCTGGGAGTAAGCAGGTATTTTCAGAGTTAGAAGAATCCTTATAATACTTAAAAATAACTTACTTAGATCTACCCAATCAAATATCCCCTTAAAAGACATCCAAATTCTTCTGCATTTGTAGAGCATTCTAAAATACAAATACTAGGGCAAATTCGAATCTTTAATTATCTTGGAATAACTCTGAAAAGAATTCTTATTCATTCTTTTAATTGAAAAAGAAACAAATTGAAATGTAGACTAGCTTCCACTTTCTCATCTCTCGAATTAACGGGTGGGGTGGGGTGAGATGATGTGGGTAAGTGTGTGGAGGCATGAACTGAGGGTTGAGAAGAGCATTTGTTTAGGCTGGTAAACAGGGAGAAATAATGTTGAGTGTTTTGTATACAGGAAGCTTTAATACTTAGAATTATGCAGTGAAGAAGCTACCACTATTATCTCCATTTTACAGATTAGGGAAAAGACATAAGTAGGAGTCTCAGGAAGTAACAGGGGAAGGATGCAGCTCTCTGGTGTGTTACATCCTCAGAGTTAAGGAGAAGGGTTCAGGGTTAATTTAGAAAGTGCCACATAGGTTCCTAAGTAGTTGACTTAGATTTTAGTTAGGAGTTTTCATAGCTAATTTTAAATATAACAACACATAGAACACATTCCCATTCTCCAGTCTTCATGGCCTTTCCCCCTTCTCTAACCAACTGAATTTGAGGAATTATTTAGATAGAATTATGATGCTCCCTATATCACTATCAGCACACTGGATCAGACCTGTCATAGAAAAAAATATGCTTCTGCTTTCAGAACTGGGGTCATTTAAAACTAAACTTTTTATCTGTACCTTATGGGCTATGCTGCAAAATAGAACAGGGCTATTTAATCTCGTGATTCTCTTTACCTCTCTATATGTCCAAATCTCCACAGTCACAGCTCTGATTTCCTTTTTTGGGGATGTGGAAGAGGCCAAAAACTTTTTCTACTGTCTTTATTTTACATATGTGTAAATTTTATATCTTACTCTAACAAGAACTGAAATTCTTTGAATTCACTACTAAATATCTTTGAATCCTAGAAACTCTGGCTTTGCATCACCTTGGTGACAGAAGCAAAAGTAATCAGTTGGTCTTGAGTTGCCACACTACAGTTTAGCTGTAATATAGCCTTTAATTTAGTCAAGAGGCAGTCTATGGATCACTAAAACCTTATTTCCTTTTTAATAGTTATTTGTATAATTTTAGTATTTTTTCCTTATATTAAATTGAAATCTGTCTTCCAATCATTTCCATTCCATGGGGTTCGTTTTCCTTCTAGCATGTTCATCAGATCCAATGCTGCCTGTTTTCATCTGATGGTGATTTTCGATATTTTCAGTTAGCTCTCAGGTAGCCTCCTGCTAACTGCTTTTTTTGCTTTCAAATGAAACATCCACTGTTTCCTCACTCAATCCTCAAGATGTGATTTTCTTACTCTTCTTACTACTCATCACCTCTTTGCAATCCATCCTTCTTTGCCAACAGCTTACTCAGCATACTTCCCAGATGCAATACAGTTTTACAGATTTAGTCAGCCAGGGTATACAAAGACAGAATTTGTTCAAGATATTTTCTTTCTACTAATGCTTTTGACTAAGCCATGAGAT
This sequence comes from Tragelaphus eurycerus, assembly GCA_935064755.1. Lineage (NCBI taxonomy): Eukaryota > Metazoa > Chordata > Mammalia > Artiodactyla > Bovidae > Tragelaphus > Tragelaphus eurycerus. The sequence continues at coordinate 12,506,719 of CAKXYN010000006.1, forward strand.
GGGTGGCAGTCAGCCTCTGGAAGAAGAACATGCCAAAGACATAGGCAGACAGGGCTGTGGAACTGACTTGCATAAAGACAACCTGTCTTTCCCCTAGCAGAGAAGGCAGATAGATTTATCTTCTAGGCACTAGACACTGTGTACTCACATCTCTTTGGTTTTCTTTATGTGGAATGTCCTCTGCCTCATACATCTACTTGGCAGATGTCTCTTCCCCTTTCCAGACCCTCCTTTGTGGGGAGTTCTTGCCTGCCACACCTTTTGCTTAGTATTATTATTTAGTCACTAAGCTGTGTCCCACCTTTGTGACCCCATGGACTGCAGCACACCAGGCTTTCCTGTCCTTCATTATCTCCCAGAGTTTGCTCAAACTCCTATCCATTGAGTCAGTGATGCCATCCAACCATCTCATCCTCTCCCACCACCTTCTCTTCTTGTCCTCAGTGTTTCCCAGCATCAGGGTCTTTCCAAAGAGTTGGCTCTTCACATCAGTTGGTCAAAGTATTGGAGCTTTAGCTTCAGCATCAGTCCTTCCAATGAATATTCAGGGTTGATTTCCTTCAAGATTGACTGATTTGGTATCCTTGCTAAGTGACTCTGCCCTAAATGCAGAAGCTAATGAGGTGAATGGCTGTGTCCAGTCTGAAGTCACAGCTAATTGGGCAAAGGAGTGGGACACCTAAGTTAATGGCATGCATGGAATGGTCCAGCAGAAAATGTTAAATGAGTCTTTTTGTTTGTTAGTCATCCAGTCACGTCAGACTCTTTATGACTCCATGGACTGTAGCCCGCCAGGCTCCTCTCTCCATGGAACTCTCCAGGCAAGAATATTGAACTTGGTAGCCTTTCCCTTCTCCAGGAAATCTTTCCAACCAAGGGCTCAAACCTGGGTCTCCTGCACTGCAGGCAGGTTCTTTGCCATCTGAGCCACCAGGGATGTGAAAAACAGAATCTGGACCTATAGCTACAGATGCACCAAGTCAGACATTACTTGGGGCTGCAGTCGCCCTCTTGTGCCATATAAGCTGCAACCTGGGGACAACAGTTCATAGAGGGAGGAGAGCAGAGAAGACACATGGGAAGAAACAAGGCCTTCATAAGTGAGAGACCATATGGCCCACACATACTCCCAACTTCCTTATGGCTTTCTGGTTGCTTCCATTTCTAGTTCATAACTCTGCTTCAATAAGCCCTACTTTGCTTGAGGTAAAGTGAGGGCCCCTTTGAAACAAGATGCTAAAGCATCTTCCATGTGGGATTATCAGTTCCAAACTGTGCAGTCTTACTCTACCTACTATAGAGTTCTGTGATGGAAACTGCTGCCCTCCTTGCTCTTAAAGCTTCTTGAAAACTAGGGTATTCTTGGTTCCTATCTTTTGATGGGATGTCTTTACTGTATGAAATTGTTATTTATATAAAATATTACCTATCAGGTTGGGTTGTAGATTCTAGGTGGTTCCAATTTTCTGTTTGAGGTACATGCTAAATATTTGTTGAATATTGGGTAGGTATTTTTGTATTCTATAAATATATTGAGCACTGTTCTGGGAGGGAGTTAAAGTACTTGGAAAGAGTTTTATACTTTTGGATCTTACATTTAAGATTCATTAGGCGGGACCAGAGAAGTGCTTAGATAAGGGCTAATTATTTTGGGCTCTAAAATCACTGCAGATGGTGACTGCAGCCATGAAATTAAAAGATGCTTACTCCTTGGAAGAAAAGTTATGACCAACCTAGATAGCATATTCAAAAGCAGAGACATTACTTTGCCAACAAAGGTCTGTCTAGTCAAGGCTATGATTTTTCCTGTGGTCATGTATGGATGTGAGAGTTGGACTGTGAAGAAAGCTGAGCGCCTAAGAATTGATGCTTTTGAACTGTGGTGTTGGAGAAGACTCTTGAGAGTCCCTTGGACTGCAAGGAGAGCCAACCAGTCCATTCTAAAGGAGATCAGCCCTGGGTGTTCTTTGGAAGGAATGATGCTAAAGCTGTAACTCCAGTACTTTGGCTACCTCATGTGAAATGTTGACTCATTGGAAGACTCTGATGCTGGGAGGGATTGGGGGCAGGAGGAGAAGGGGACAACAGAGGATGAGATGGCTGGATGGCATCACTGACTTGATGGACATGAGTTTGAGTGAACTCCGGGAGATGGTGATGGACAGGGAGGCCTGGCATGCTGCGATTCATGGGGTCACAGAGAGTCGGACACGACTGAGTGACTGAACTGAACTGAACTGATTCCCCCATTATTGAAGCAAAACCATTCCAAGTACTCTATAATTGCCTATAGATTGAGTTGTTTTTTTTTTTTTTCCAATCTGCCTGTAGCAACAGGCACTATTTTAGCTCTGTAAGGTTTCCAGTCACTGTTTCTTTCTTCTAATCCTTTCAGGTGTCTCTTGTCCTGGTTTTGAGTGGTTTCGTCATATGCATATGTACTAGATACATCTCTACTGAATATATGAAAAGAACTCTCTGGAGCTCTCTGGAGTTCTGTCTATGCTACTCTCTCTTATTAGGTATCCTGTCCTACAAATTCGAGCTGCCTTGGTCTTCTCTGAGTCTCAGCCCTCTCTCCTCCGCAGGGAGTACACCAATCTCTTCCCTGGTGGCTCAGACAGTAAATAATCTGTCTGTAGAGCAGGAGACCTGGTTCAATCCCTGGGTTGGGAAGACCCCCTGGAGAAGAGAATGGCTACCCACTCCAGTATTCTTGCCTGGAGAATTCCATGGACAGAGGAGCCTGGCAGGCTACAGTCCACGGAGTTGCAAAGAATCAGACACAACTGAGCTTTCACTTTTTTTTTTTCCCACTCAGTGGTCTGGAAATGGGATAAAGGCAGCGTTGGAGCAGTCTTAATTCATCTTGTTCGTTTTTCATCTCTCTGGGCTCACTCTTCTTCATTTTCTCATGTCCAGTATCTTAGAAAACTTTTAATATATATTTTATCTTCTTTGAAGTGAGAGGGTAAACCAGGTCACTGCTTTTCTACCTTGGAAGTGAAAGTTATATAACTTGTTAAGAGTTCTTTAGGAAAGTTTGATAAATACTATAGTTGTTATGCTTGACTACATTTTGATGAATTGAAAGATTTTCTCTGATTCTTGATCAGGGCCTTAATCAAAGTGATATAAGTTATTCTCATAATTTAAACCAGATCTACTGTACAATAAGTATCTCTGACATGTGAATAACATGTATTAAATCCATTGCTACTCAAAATCAAGGCTGAAGTTAAAGGCAATGAGTTAAAATGGATAAAGATGTTATCACATTTTCTTTAGAGGAAATCCATTCCAGTGAACCATTTTGGTAAAAATAGTTTCTCAAGAGGAACTTAATTCTGGAAAGATAATGATCTGTTTTAGATGACTGTAATTTACAATTATGTGTGGTTAACTTCTGAATTGTGAGCGTGGGAAGTGTTGCAAGTCTTAGAAAGTTAGTTGATATGTAATTCATGCAATTTATTTCTGAACCTCAGGGGAGCCAAACATTTGGGAAGAGAACCTGGACCTGTATTTGAAAAAGCCATTCAAAGTATGTAGGCTCTACATGGAAAGTACTAATAATATTGTTATCAGTCATAGTAATATACTTTTCCTTAAAAATAAAAGGAAAATGGCAAAATGACTTTTATCTCAACCTAGAAGAATATCCACTTATCTGTGAAATCCTAAAGGAAGAGATGGCATCACTGACTCAATGGACATAAGTTTGAGCAAGCTTCAGGAGATGGTGAAGGACAGAGAAGCCTAATGTGCTGCAGTCCACAGGGTCACAAAGAGTAGGACATGAATGAGCAATTGAACAACAACAAAAGGAGGAGAATTCTTTCTCTTGCCAAGTACTGAGGCTAGGAATGGATTCCAAAATTTCAGGTTTTAAATGAGGGTCCCTCTGTAACCAAGTAGAGCAGAGAAAGGCAGATCATAGTTGAGCCCTTCCACCTAAGAACAGCACCTATGTCTCTTCTGTGGAGAAAGCCCCTACTACTCAACAGCCTCAGAGTAAACTTTGCTCTTATTCCCTACTGGACTGAAGGAATGCTGCTACTGCATGCAGTTAGACATGAAGCCCATGGTTTCTTCAAGCTTCCTTTGAGAGGACTGATCTCAGGCCATTCAGTGAGAAAAGACTCCACTGGTTGGCAAATAATAAATAAGAAAGTATTTTCAGGAGGGAAAAACAGAGCTTTTTGCCACATATAACCAAATCGCTCCCTGAAGGTAAGTGTGTGGCATGATTCGTTGAGTTATCAACTTCTGCCTCATCTCACTTTCCTATATCCTAGTCCAGATCTTTGCTCTGGGCATCACAGATGCTATAACTTTATCTCTAGGGATCAGATTTTTTTAAGAAAGCTATTGATATATGATTTATCTCTTACTAATTATAAAGCTAAAAATCAATTGTTGCCTCTAAAATGCAGAATTAAATGTCATTGATTTGGGGGAACTCAGAAGTAAAAATACAGGATGTTTAATAAAATACAGTAGATGGATAGATGAAAGCCTTCAGCATAGTGTACAGTCACTAAAGTATGTATTTAGGGCCTGGGAGCCAAGCCAGCCACACATGGGCCTGTTCTCCATGAACTCTGAGGCCTGAGGAGTGGCAGAAGCTGGAAAGTGATACACTCATGAGGGGGAGGGGTAGAAACCATAGGAGTAGCCAAGGGAATTTGCCAACCACTGTGTACACCTTGGACCTTAAGAAATCTGACCCTGGGCAGTGAAGTAAGGTATGTCAGTTGCTCAGTTGTGTCTGACTCTGACCACATGCCCTGCAGCATCCTGGGCTTCTCTGTCCGTCACCATCTCCCAGAGTTTGTTCAAACTCATGTCTGTTGAGTTGGTGATGCCATCCCACCATCAAGTAAGGTAAAATGGTCACAAATTGAGGGTGAAATGGTAGGTAAATTGTTTCTTCCATCACCTTAGTGACTTTGCAGGACCAGAAATGTGTTCTGTGAATTTTATGTTTTCCGAAAATCAGTGCTGGCCACTACAGTTGGGATGGAAGCTCTGGGTAATATAGAGCTCATGTTTACAGTGGTCTAGAGGAAGGCAATGGCACCCCACTCCAGTAATCGTGCTTGGGAAATCCCATGGATGGAGGAGCCTGGTAGGCTGTAGTCCATGGGGTGGCTAAGAGTTGGACACGACTGAGCGACTTCACTTTCACTTTTCACTTTCATGTATTGGAGAAGGAAATGGCAACCCACTCCAGTGTTCTTGCCTGAAGAATCCCAGGGACGAGGGAGCCTGGTGGGTTTCCATTTCTGGGGTCACACAGAGTTGGACACGACTGAAGCGACTTAGCAGCAGCAGCAGCAGCAGAGGGGAAGGTCCACATCTTCTGTCTTTCCCCTGAAGTGTATGACGTGAGTGTTGATGATGATGGTCATCATTTAATAGATGCCAGCATTTCTGGCCAACATCTTGCTACTGGGCCCCTGTTCTCACTGCTCAGTCTCCAGGCATGGAGTCCTAAATCTGTCTGTCAAGACCACCCTTTTGAACTTGAATACTATTACCTATAAAAACCTATGAAATCTGCTTTATCCTGCCAGTGTTTCTCAATGGGAGCCTTTCTGTTATCCTGGGTCAGACAGTTCTTCAGTCAAATAGACTCTTCCATTGCTTGACTTGTAACAACCATGGTCTCAGCATTAAATGCCAGCAGCAACCTGTCATTATGAGAAGCAAGCAAACTGTCACATTTTTCAATGTTTGACCCTCATCAAGTGCAGTGCCTTGCCTATTTAAACTTTAATTCATCATGTCTGACCTGCCCTGACTTCCAACCTTTTGGTGCCACTCTAGATCACTCATTTAGTTCCAGATTTCAAGACTCTCCTATTTTGTAAGGTAAGCTTATATTGTCTCTGTTTATTGTCTCTATGTGTTCAGAGGGAAAGTTAGCAAAATATTCTGAATCTTTTTTTTTTTTTTTGCTAAACAATAAATGCATCTAAGTAGACCCCATTGGGTAAGATGAGAACTCCAATCAAATGATTTTCCTCTTGCAAAGAGAAAAAAGAATAAAATCAATAAACAAAAATCAACAAAAACAATCATGAGGTTTTTTTTTCCCCATAAACAACTGTTCAAACAGCAATGCTTTCAGTTATAATTGTTTTTAAGCCACCTGATGATTTCATTGTGATGCAGTTCTTACACATTGAATACAGTCTTGAATTATCTCAGCTCTTTTCCAGTCCTATCAAGGCATAGCTTTTAGCTAATGGTTGTTCTGATTCAATTCCTTATAATAATATTTCCTCATAATATGACATTTTTGTCCACCTGTCTTAAGACAAAAGTGAACAATAAACTCGTCCCACGTTGGGCTTTGACCCATAACAGCAGAATTATTTGCTTAGTGTATATAATAATTGATATGATTTGAGTTGTAAAGTATAAACATTTTATTCATTTTATTACCTACAGTCTTCCACTGAGAATAGGCACTCTTAATAATTTTATGTGGGCTAGTAAATTTTCCATTGTTATTAATAAAAATGATTTGTTTTTTAAACCAAAAGATTACAGAAGAAATATTTTATGATTTGGGAATACTTTAAGTGAATGTTGAAGTGAAATGTCATTTTATTTAATTAGAATACACCACAAGAAGCTTTAAATATTATTTGAATAATTTTCAGAAACACTCTCAGATATTATTGCTTAAATGATGAAGATGATTTTGCCACTTCCAAGTAACTAAGTGCTGCTGTTGTCCTACAGACAGGAAGTGATTTAATTGTCTTACTTCTGCTAACTTTTTTCTTAATTCTTACTTTTACTTCCAACTTTATTGCGATACAGTGCTGTATGTCAATTATAAGTTTAAAGTGTACAGCATAGTGATTTTGCATAATTATGAAAGAATAATCACAATAGAGTAAACATCCATTATTTTATAGAGATGCAAAACTAAAGAAATAGAAAACATTTTTTTCCCTGTGATGAGAACCCTTAGGATTTTCATGTACAGCATACAGCAGTGTTAATTATACTTACCAGGTTGTACACCTGTAGCACTTATTTATCTTATAACTGCTGCTACTGCTGCTAAGTCACTTCAGTCGTGTCCGACTCTGTGCGACCCCATAGACAGAAGCCCACCAGGCTCCCCCGTCCCTGGGATTCTCCAGGCAAGAATACTGGAGTGGGTTGCCATTTCCTTCTCCAATGAATGAAAGTGAAAAGTGAAAGTGAAGTCGCTCAGTCGTTTCCGACTCTTAGCGACCCCATGGACTGGAGCCCACCAGGCTCCTCCATCCATGGGATTCTCCAGGCAAAAGTACTGGGGTGGGGTGCCATTGCCTTCCCCATCTTATAACTAGAAGTTCATATTTTTTGATGCCTTCATCCAATTCCCCTCCCCTATCCCCTCCTCTTGGAGAAGGCAGTGGCATCCCACTCCAGTACTCTTGTCTGGAAAATCCCTTGGACAGAGGAGCCTGGTAGGCTGCAGTCCATGGGGTCACTGGGAGTCAGACACGACTGAGTGACTTCACTTTCACTTTTCACTTTCATGCATTGGAGAAGGAAATGGCAACCCACTCCAGTATTCTTGCCTGGAGAATCCCAGGGACGGGGGAGCCTGGTGGGCTGCCATCTATGGGGTCACACAGAGTCGGACACGACTGAAGTGACTTAGCATCCCCCTCCTCTGGTAACCACAAGTCTGATCTTTTTATTATGTTAGGTTTTAAAGGATAATTGTGCTACAACACAGTTAGTAGTTCCTGTTACACAAAACCGGGATTTGACGTTTTTGTTTCAAAATGATTTTCATCACAATAAATCTAGTTATGATCTGTCACCCTACAAAGATACTACATAGTGACTATTTCCCCATACTGTATACATTTCGTACCCATTTATTTTGCAGCTGAAACTTTGTACCTCTTAATGTTCCTCACCTCCCCCAACCCCCTCTCTTGTGTAGTCTACCAGCTCTCTGTTATCTACAACTGTTTCTGTTTTGTTTTTCAGATTCCACATATAACTGAAATCATGTAGTATTTGTCTTTGTCTGACTTATTTTGCTTAGCATAATACTCTCTAGGTCCATCCACGTTGTCATAAATAGCAAAATTTCATTTTTAGTGGCTGAATAATATTCTGTTATGCGTGCCCACATCTTTACCCATTCTTGTTTTGATGGGCACTCATGTGAAGAGTTGGCTCATTGGAAAAGACTCTGATGCTGGGAAGGGTTGAGGGCAGGAGGAGAAGCGGACGACAGAGGATGAGATGGCTGGAGGGCATCACCGACTCAATGGACATGAGTTTGGGTGAACTCCAGGAGTTGGTGATGGACAGGGAGGCCTGGCGTGCTGTGATTCATGGGGTCGCAAAGAGTTGGACGTGACTGAGTGACTGAACTGAACTGAACTGAAGATTGCTTCTGTATCTTGGCTATTATAAATAATGCTTCAGTGAACATACAGGTGCACATATCTTTTCCAAATTAGTGTCTATTTTTCTTCGGATAAATACCTAGTGTTTGAATAGCTGGATCATATAATAGTTCTATTAATTTTTTAAGGATTTTCAATATAATTTCCATAGTGCTTCACAAATTACATTCCCACCAAGAGGGCATGAGGACTCCCTTTTCTCCATGCTCTTGCCAAAACATGTTATTTGTTATCTGTTCTGAAAACAACTGATAACAGCTGTTCTGACAGATGTGAGGTGGCATCTTCTCTTGGTTTTGAATTGCATTTCCCTGATGATTAATGCTGTTGAGCATCTTTTCACGTGCTTGTTAGGAACCTGTATGTCTCCTTTGAAAAATATGTCTATTCCGACCCTTTGCTCATTTTTCAATCAACTTGTTTTTCTTTTTTGATATCTAGTTGTATTGTTTCTATATGTATTTTGGATATTAACTCCTTATTGGGTATATCATTTACAAATATCTTCTCCCAGTAAGTAGGTTGGCTATTCATTTTGTTGATAGTTTCCTTTTCAATTTGAAAGCTTTAATTTGATATAGTTCCATTCATTTATTTTTGCTTTTGTTTCCCTTGCCTGAGGAGACATATTAAAAAAACTAAGACCAATGTCAAAGACTTACTGCCTATGTTTTCTTCCAGAAGTTTTATGATTTCAGATCTACACTTAAGTCTTTATTCCATTTTGAATTTGTGCATGGTGTGAGAGAACAGAGTGGTCCCATTTGATTCTTTTGCATATACCTATCTGATTTCCCCAACAATATTTATTGAAGGAAACTGTCTTTTCCCCACTGTATGCTCATGCCTTCTTTGTCAAAGGTTAATTACCCATATCAGTGTGGGCTAATTTCTGGGCCCTGTATTCTGTTCCATTGATCTATGTGTTTGTTTTTGTGACAATACCATACTGTTTTAATTACTATAGTTTTGTCATTCAGTCAGTTCAGTTGCTCAGATGTGTCCGACTCTTTGTGACCCCATGAATCACAGCATGCCAGGCCTTGCTGTCCATTAGCAACTCCCAGAGTTTACTCAAACTCATGTCCATTGAGTTAGTGATGCCACCCAGCCATCTCATCCTCTGTCATCCCCTTCTCCTCCTGCCCCCAATCCCTCCCAGCATCAGGGTCTTTTCCAATAAGTCAACTCTTTGCATCAATGAACACTCAGGACTGATCTCTTTAAATGGACAGTTTGGATATCCTTGCAGTACAAGGGACTCTCAAGAGTTTTCTCCAACACCACAGTTCAAAAGCGTCCATTCTTCAGCACTCAGCTTTCTTCACAGTCCAACTCTCACATCCATACATGACCACTGGAAAAACCATGGCCTTGACTAGACCATAGCCTTGACTAGATGGACATTTGCCGGGAAAGTAATGTCTCTACTTTTTAATATGCTATCTAGGTTGGTCATAACTTTCCTTCCAAGGAGTAAGTGTCTTTTAATTTCATGGCTGAAACCACCATCTATGGTGATTTTGGAGCCCCCCAAAATAAATTCTGACACTGTTTCCACTGTTTTCCCATCTATTTCCCTTGAAATGATGGGACCAGATGCCATGATCTTCGTTTCTGAATGTTGAGCTTTAAGCCAACTTTTTCACTCTCCTCTTTCACTTGCATCAAGAGGCTTTTTAGTTCCTCTTCACTTTCTGCCATAAGGGTGGTGTCATCTGCATATCTGAGGTTATTCATATTTCTTCCAGCAATTTTGATTCCAGCTTGTGCTTCATCCAGCCCAGCATTTAACATGATGTACTCTGCATATAAGTTAAATAAACAGGGTGACAGTATACAGCCTTGACGTACTTCTTTTTCTATTTGGAACCAGTCTATTGTTCCATGTCCAGTTCTAACTGTTGCTTCCTGACCTGTCATGGTGGAGAGGCCTGACAGAATGTGGTCCTCTGGAGAAGGGAATGGCAAACCACTTCAGTATTCTTGCCTTGAGAACCCCATGAATAGTATTAAAAGGCAAAATGATAGGATACTGAAAGAGGAACTCCCCAGGTCAGTAGGTGCCCAATATGCTACTGGAGATCAATGGAGAAATAATTCCAGAAAGAATGAAGGGATGGAGCCAAAGCAAAAACAATACCCAGTTGTGGATGTGACTGGTGATAGAAGCAAGGTCCGATGCTGTAAAGAGCAATATTACATAGCAACCTGGAATGTTAGGTCCATGAATCAAAGAAAATTGAAAGTGGTCAAAAAGGAGATGGCAAGAGTGAATGTCAACATTCTAGGAATCAGCGAGCTAAAATGGACTGGAATGGGTGAATTTAACTCAGATGACCATTATATCTACTACTACGGGCAGGTATCCCTTAGAAGAAATGGAGTGGCCATCATGGTCAACCAAAGAGTCTGAAATTCAGTACTTGGATGCAATCTCAGAAATGACAGAATGATCTCTGTTCCTTTCCGAGGCAAACCATTCAATATCACAGTAATCCAAGCCTATGCCCCAACCAGTAACACTGAAGAAGCTGAAGTTGAACAGTTCTATGAAGACCTACAAGACCTTTTAGAACTTACACCCCAAAATGATGTCCTTTTCATTATAGGGGACTAGAATGCAAAAGTAGGAAGTCAAGAAACACCTGGAGTAACAGGCAAATTTGGCCTTGGAGTAAAAAATGAAGCATGCAAAGGCTAATAGAGTTTTTCCAAGAGAACACACTGGTCATAGCAAAGACCCTCTTCCAACAACACAAGAGAAGATTCTACATATAGACATCATTGGATGGTCCACACCAAAATCAGGTTGATTATGTTCTTTGCAGCCAACGATGGAGAAGTTCTATACAGTCAGCAAAAACAAGACCAGGAGCTGACTGTGGCTCAGATCATGAATTCCTTATTACCAAATTCAGACTTAAATTGAAGAAAGTAGGGAAAACCACTAGACCATTCAGGTATGACCTAAATCAAATCCCTTATGATTATACAGTGGAAGGGAGAAATAGATTTAAGGGACTAGATCTGATAGAGTGCCTGATGAACTATGGACAGAGGTACATGACACTGTACAGGAGACAGGGATCAAGACAATCCCCATGGAAAAGAAATGCAAAAAGACAAAATGGCTGTCTGAGAAGGCCTTACAAATAGCTGGGAAAAGAAGAGAAATGAAAAGCAAAGGAAAAAATAAAAGATATAAGCATCTGTATGCAGAGTTCAAGAGAATAGCAAGAAGAAATAAGAAAGCCTTCCTCAGTGATCAATGCAAAGAAATAGAGGAAAACAACAGAATGGGAAAGACTAGAGATCTCTTCAAGAAAATTAGAGATACCAAGGGAACATTTTATGCTAAGATGGGCTCAATAAAGGACAGAAATGGTATGGACCTGACAGAAGCAGAAGATATTAAGAAGAGATGGTAATACACAGAAGAACTGTACAAAAAAGATCTTCATGACCCAGATAATCATGATGATGTGATCACTGAGCTAGAGCCAGACATCCTGGAATGTGAAGTCAAGTGGGCCTTAGAAAGCATCACTACGAACAAAGCTAGTGGAGGTGATGGAATTCCAGTTGAGCTATTTCAAATCCTGAAAGATAATGCTGTGTAAGTGCTGCCTTTAATATGCCAGCAAATTTGGAAAACTCAGCAGTGGTCACATTACTGGAAAAAATCAGTTTTCATTCCAATCCCAGAGAAAGGCAATGCCAAAGAATGCTCAAACTACCGCACAATTGCACTCATCTCACACGCTAGCAAAGTAATGGTCAAAATTCTCTAAGCAAGGGTTCAATAGTATTGAACCATGAACTTCCAGATGTTCAAGCTGGTTTTAGAAAAGCAGAGGAACCAGAGATCAAATTGCCAACATCCATAGTTTTGTAGGATAGTTTAAAGTCAAGGTGCATGATACCTCCAGCTTTGTGTTTCTTTCTCAAGATTATTTTGACTGTTTAGGTTTTCTTTTTTTTTTTTTTTGGCTTTTCCATACAAACTTTAAATTTCTATTTCTGTGAAAAATTCCATTTGTATATTGATTGCATTGGATCTGTAGATTGCTTAAATAATATGGACATTTTAATAATATTCTTCTAATTTAAGAGCCAGTATATCTTTCTATCTGTGTTGTCATCAATTTTTTATATCAATGTTTTATAGCTTTCTGAATACAAAATTTTTACCTCTTTACTTAGATTTATTCCTAGGTATTTTAGACTTTTGATACAGTGGTAGGTGAGATTGCTTCTTCAATGTCTTTTTCTGATAGTTTGTTATTAGTATATAGAAATCTAATAGATTTTTGTATAATAATTTTATGTCCTGCTGCATTATCAAATTAATTGCAACCTAGTAGATTTGTGGTGCTATCTTTAGGATTTTCTATGCATCATGTCGTCTACAAGTAGTGACAGTTTTACTTCTCCCTTTCCAATCTGAATTTCTGTTATTTTTTTTGTCTTATTGACTAAGACTTCTAATACTATGTTGAACAAAACTGGTGAGAATAAGCATCCTTTTCTTGTACCTGATATTAGAGGAAATGCATTTAATTTTTCACTGCTGATTGTGATATTAGTTGTAGGCTTGTCACATATGGCTAGTTGTAATATATATGTCTATTTGGTCTAATGTGTCATTTAAGGCCAGTATTTTTTTTAAATTGACTTTCTGTCTGTCCATGGATGTCAGTGGGGTGTTAAAAATTCCCTGGTGTTGTATTACTGTAAATTTCTCCCTTTATGTCTGTTAATATTTCCTTTATGTATTTAGGTGGTTTCCCTAATGGCTCAGAGGTAAGGAATCTGCCTGCTAGTGTAGGAGATGTGGGTTTGATCCCCTAGAGAAGGAAATGGCAACCCACTCCAGTATTCTTGCCTGGGAAATCCCATGGACGGAGGAGCCTGGGGTCACAAAGAGTCAGACATGACTTAGCAAATAAACAACATTAATGTTGGATGCATGTATATTTACAATTATTATCTCTTCTTGTTGGATTTATCCCTTTATTCTTACGTAACATCCTTCTTTGTCTCATGTTACAGTCTGTTTTAAAGTCTGTTCTGTGTAAGTATTGCTACCCTGGCTTTCTTTTAATTTCCATTTGTGTGAAATACCATTTTACATCCGTGTATTTTTAGATCTAATGTGAGTCTCTTGTAATGTGTTTATATATGGGTCTTGTTTTCGTATATATTCAGCCACTCTGTCTTTTGATTGGAATATTTAGTCCACTTATATATAAACTAATTATTGCTATAAATGTACTTTTTGTCATTAAAATTTTTTCTAGTTTTTATTTTTTTTGTCTTCCCTTGTGACTTGATGACTATCTAGTATTATATTTGGATTCCTTTCTCTTGTACATGTTTCTATTATAGATTTTCATTTTGTGGCTACCATGAAGTTTATATATAGCAATATATACATATATATTATATGTATAATATATATGATTATTTTAGATTGCTGCTTCCTTAAATTTAGAAGCATTTTAACAACACTGCATTTTTACTACCTCCCCCCAATATTTACCGTTTTTGATATATTTTATCTTTTTGTCTTGTTTATTGCTTAACCACTTAATATGGATAAAGATGACTTTACAACTTTTGTCTTTTTAACCTTCCTTATAGCTTTATAAGTAGTTGGTTTACTTTACAGTATATCTGCTCTTACCATGAGATTTTTCCTTTCATAATCTTAATATTTCTCATTGTGGCCTTTTATTTTCCACTTCAAAAAGCACCTTTATCATTTCTTGTAAAGTTGTTGGTGAAGCTAAACTCTTTTAGTTTTTGCTTGTCCATAAAACTTTTGCACTCTCCCATCAAATCTGAATGAAAGCCTTGCTGGGTAGATTATTACTGATTGTAGGTTTTCCCCTTTCATCATTTAAGTATATCATGCCAATCCCTTTCTGGCCTGGAGAATTTCTGCTGAAATGTCAGCTGAGAAACTTATGAGTGTTGCCTCATATATAAGTTGTTCTTTTTCCTTGATGCTTTTAATATTCTCTCTTTATCTTTCATTCTTGTCATTTTAATTACCATGTGCCCCAGTTATGGCACTGTCCTCTTGCTCCTTGGGGAGAACCTCTGTAATCTTAATTATCATCCTATTTGTGGGTCACCCACCTGGGATTATGGTTCTTGACCTCCTCATCTCTACCCCTCCTACCCATCTTGTTGTTTTTGCTTTTTTTTTTTTATCTTTAGCTGTAGAAAATTTTTTTTCTCCTAGTGTTCCAATCTTTCTCATCAGTGTTAGTAGTAAATTTGGTGTGTCCATGAAAGAGGATGAGCTTAGCGTCTTCCTATCCTGCCATCTTGATCACTCCTCCTCTGCTCATTTGAATTATTAATAAGGATCAAAAATTTGACATTTGGAAGCAAACTGAAATAACTGTTTTTACAAAATCAGAAGATGGGATATACTCTATTGGAGCTTTAATTATCTCAGTATTAACTCAGTAACTAAAATTTTTATATTCAGTTTATATACGCACATAGGCTTGACTTTTAAAATTACCTAATTTATCTATTAATGAGTTATTTGGTAAGTTTTGATAGTGCAAATAGTGCTGCTTTATTTACTCAGAACTTACCATAAAATCTCATTGCCAAAACGGTAGTTTTTCATCTTGTAATGGCTAATGTCATGTAAAATTAAAATTGCTTTTGACAACTTTTCTATAAGAAGTTTGATTGTTGTTGGTGTTCTTGAACCCTGTGTCTATGAAATTGAACAGCAGGTTTTATTTTAATGATTCTGCTGTTTGACATTCATTTCAATATAGCCACATTTTTTAACTTGACTATAGAAAAATAGCATACTGCCTTAGAGGGACATCTCCATTGACTAAATGTGTATAATTAGTGTATTTCTCTTTGACTTTAGGTGCAGGAAAGATCAAAATAAGTGGAATATTTGATTAGCTCTTGATGAAACTGAAAGAGGGGAGTGAAAAAGTTGGCTTAAAACTCAACATTCAGAAAACAAAGATCATGGCATCTGGTCCCATCACTTCATGGCAAATAGATGGGGAAACAGTCGAAACAGTGTAAGACTTTATTTTTTGGGCTCCAAAATCACTGCCGATGGTGACTGCAGCCATGAAATTAAAAGATGCTTATTCCTTGGAAGGAAAGTTATGACCAAGCTAGACAGCATATTAAAAAGCAGAGATATTACTTTGCCAACAAAGGTCCATCTAGTCAAGGCTATGGTTTTTCCAGTGGTCACGTATGGATGTGAGAGTTGAACTGTGAAGAAGGCTGAGCGCCAAAGAATTAATGCTTTTGAACTGTGGTGTTGGAGAAGACTCTCGAGAGTCTCTTGGACTCCAAGGAGATCCAACCAGTCCATTCTAAAGGAGATCAGTCCTGTGTGTTCATTGGAAGGACTGATGCTAAAGCTGAAACTCCAATACTTTGGCCACCTCATGCAAAAAGTTGACTCATTGGAAAAGACCCTGATGCTGGAAGGGATTGGGGGCAGGAGGAGAAGGGGATGACAGGGGATGAGATGGCTGGATGGCATCACCGACTCAATGCACATGAGTTTGAGTGAACTCCAGGAGTTGGTGATGGACAGGGAGGCCTGGCGTGCTGCGATTCATGGAGTGGCAAAGAGTCGAACATGACTGAGCGACTGAACTGAACTGAAGGCCTAATACAGGGGCACAGGTGCAGTGTACCTATGCAAATCATATGGGCAATGGACCAGTTGAAACTAGCCTCTTTAAATCATAAGGTTGCCTAGCTACCCAATTCCAAAGATCTCTGGAAGCACATATGAAACCTTCCAATGCCAATCAGATCATTAATGTATCATATGATAGTTACTGGACAACAAGGAAGACTAAAATGATAAAATCTTTCATGGGTAACTAATATGTGAATACGTAGGTACTGGTAACTGATAATAGGGATTGTGTTCAGTTTTCTACAACCAATGTACACAGTATTTCTACCATTTCTACCTAATAGTTTTGTTGACCCTATCTAAAATTTTATTCCAACTAAATAAAATATCTGAATTCTAAGGTGTACTCTATGGGAAAGGACTGCTTAATGTCAGTACTACTGGCATTTTGGGCCAGAGATTTCTTTATGGCTAGGAAATGCCCTGTGTATTATAGAATGTTCAGTGACATCCTTGGTACACGGTAGATGCCAGTAGCACCTTCCTCCTCCCTTCCCACGCCCCCCTCCACATCAGATGTAATAAACAAATGTTTCCAGACATTACCAAATGTCTCCTACAAAGAAAAATTATCCTGGTTAGAATAACTACTAAAGTACAAGAAGGGGAGAAGTCATCTCTCTCATCTCATTCTTTTAATCCTCTTGGAAGAGGCTTCCTCATTATTACTTGGCATTCTACATAATTATTAAGAAGTTCATTTTTCTGTTTTTTTAAAAAGACAGCTATATTTTGCTCAGAAGCCAAAATTTCCATCTTAGGACAATGTTGTTTTTTTTTTTTTTTTTTTTTTTAATTTAAAATTTGTCTTGATTGGTTTTATGCAAGAACTAAATTTTCCAAGAAGTACCTCAATACTTTGTGCAGAGTAACAATGGATTGGTGCTCAAAAATTTAGTTGCTTAGATGCAAAGCAGACATTTGGAAGGGTATTTGTGTGTGTAATGGAGAAGGCATTGGCAACCCACTCCAGTACTCTAGCCTGGAAAATCCCATGGACGGAGGAGCCTGGTAGGCTGCAGTCCACGGGGTCGCTAGGAGTCAGAGAGGACTGAGCGACTTCACTTTCACTTTTGACTTTCATGCATTGGAGAAGAAAATGGCAACCCACTCCAGTGTTCTTGCCTGGAGAATCCCAGGGACAGGGCAGCCTGGTGGGCTGCGGTCTCTGGGGTTGCACAGAGTCGGACACGACTGAAGCAACTTAGCAGCAGCAGCAGCATGTGTGTGTAATAGGGATACATGGGACTAAAAATTCTTTTCTATTTTTTGTAATACAATATGAACAGCTATTCTTCACTTTCCTTTTTTAGCTTTTGATGTGTATATCAAATAGGAATGTGTTGCAGGTCACAGATAGCAATCTATTGTCTAAAGTTGAGAGAAATACTGGCATTGGGTCAATTCAATATATTGGAATTATATGGCTGTCAGAATCTCTGTTGAGGCTCATCTCTGTTCTGAGTGTGTAATATTGGCTTCCTTTCAAGACAAGCACTCTCATCATGTTTGTGATACAATTACAGTTTAAGGTTTATGTCTCAAGTTTTTTAACTTTAAATGCAAGAAGGAAGACAGGATTTCTGTATCAGAAGGTAGTGTCTATCCTATCCAAACTGCTTGAGTCTTAATGGATAGAACGGTTTAGGGATGCTAACCCTTGGTTGTAGTTAAAAACATCTAGGTTACTTATTGTCAGCTCTCCCTATCTGTGGTTCCTCTCCAATCAGGGTTCCTCTGCATCTACGGATTCAACTCTAGTATATTTATTGTTTTAAAAAGTCTGCATAAAAGTGGGTTTGTGCAATTCAAACCCATGTTGGTCAAGTGTCTATTGTACCTAGTTGACTAGAAGAGAACTGAATGGTTTTTGAGGATGAAAATAACATATGACCGTTTCTACATAGTGTCCAATCTCACTAAAAACAAAATGAACCATTGGCAGAAGGAATCATGTCTTATATTTCATTGTACTTCCCTTGGTCCTTTGTGCTCAACAGACATATAATGTAAAATTTGTAGGTTAAAAAGAGCTTGGAAGTCATACTTATTATTCTTTCAAAGAGATCAAAGCATTTTTTAATGTTTAAAACACACAAAATTCTCAGAATTCCCATGGAACAGGAGAAATAGAGGAGGGATGCTATCTTATTTTAAAGTAGTAATCATTCAAATGACTTACCTGTTGTTGTTGTCTAGTTGCTAAGTTGTGTTCAGCTCTTGCAACCCCATGGACTGTAGCCCGCCAGGCTCCTCCATCCACAGGATTTCCTAGGCAAGAATATTGGAGTAAGTTGCCACTTCCTTCTCCAGGGAATCTTCCCAACCCAGGGATTGAACCTGCATCTCCTGCATTACAGGCAAATTCTTTACCACTGAGCCACCCAGAAAGTCCACAACCTGTGGTCAGAGATAGTAAGATAATACATTTTCTACTTACTTATTATCTTTCAGAGAGAAGGCAGGTCAAACTAATTTCTAAGTAAGGAAGTGAAGTGAAGTCGCTCAGTCGTGTCCAACTCTTTGCGACCCTATGGACTGTAGCCTACCAGGCTCCTCTGTCCATGGCATTTTCCAGGCAGTAGTACTGGAGTGGATTGCCATTTCCTTCTCCAGGGGATCTTCCCAACCCAGGGATTGAACCCGGGTCTCCTGCACTGTAGACAGACGCTTTATCGTCTCAGCCATCAGGGAAGTCCTAAAGAATACAAATATATATTATTAGTATTGAGGATTTCTTTCAGTAACAAAGTAGAGTTTTCCTCTCTAATGTAAACTATAAAAGGACGGTTAATGAATATCTGGATTCTAAGATAACAAACACAAAGATCTAGATATCGACAACTAAAATAAATATAAAGCTTATTTACATCATGTTTGTTTAGGAATTAATCTATGTAAGAAAATTGGACTTCACATCTCCTCAGCTTAACTTCATATTCATTTAGGTGTTTGGAAGCTATATTGTTTTGATATCACTTACAATAAAGGAAACAAAACCAAACTCTAAAAAAGGCAATTAATGTATCATCAATATGAGTCCTGGTTTTGATCAATACCACACTTCATTCACCCCAAAGAATGAAAGCATGGTGCCCCCATTGTGCTTTCTAATGATACTTCTCTGTATGAGAGAAATGTGATTGTCATTTCACAAAACACAGAGCACATTAGGTTTGATGAGATATTATATTTCCACATTTTTGGCAAAAGCATTCACACAATTAACGTGTTTAGTTTTAAAAATACAATTATTTCTTCTAGTGTAATGAAGATGATATTTAAAGTAGTACTGAAAGCTTTAAGATTTTTATTTATGGGAAAAGAGCATAATTCTAAATTGCTTATGTAAATATGTTTAGATGATCTCTCTACACATTTTCAAATGTGACTCATTTCAAACAATACACTTAATTTGTTGCCAACTCAAATACAAATAAATTTGATCTTGTAATATTTTAAAAATATCCCTTTTTCAGGTTGGAGATGATTACATGTTTATAACTTGGAGCAGGTCCCAATTTATATAGATAATTTAAAGAATAAAAATCTAAGTGTTAGTAGGAAGAATTGTGGAAGTGCTTTTAGTGTATTTTAAGTAAGTTTTATTTTTTGTTGTTGAATAAGGATATTCAGATCTGCTCTTTCACTGTAGTTGTTAATTATCTGGGAAAACCCTATTGACAGGTATTTTTGCTGTATTAAGCTTAGGTTTCTAGTTTGAGTAATGCAGGTAACCAGTAAAAGAGTCCACACATGCCATGGTGTTTACCTTCTGGACAGAGTTGGTGAACTTGGGGTGCTTAGTGCATGGGGAAATGTCCTGCTGATGGTTAGCTAGGTATTTATAAATTCTTAAGTGATGTCTTCCTTATGTACTTTTCTTAAAAACATGGCTGAATAAAGGAGACCTTATTGTTGAGAGCACAAACAATTGAGACACAGTAAAGGAGACCTTATTGTGTTTGTTACTTATGAAAGTTGCAAGGTATCTAACTCCTTTAATCCTTAACTTCCTAATCTGTAAAATCAAAATAGTGACATCTATTTATAGAATAATTGGGGAATCATATGAGAAAAGGGATGTGAAAAAGCTGGTACAAGGTCTAGGAGCCTGGAGGCTCAATGGTTCCCCCTTCTTCCCCCAAATTCCAATGTCCCATCTTCTTAGGTGACTTCTGGCTTCTGGTTTTCCCTTGCTTCTCTCAGCCTGAACCTGCAGCTACACAAAATGACCTCTTCCTGGAGCTGTCTCTGGTTCTACCTTAGACCAAAGTTTCAATGAATGGTGTTTAATTTTCTGAGTAGATTCATAGATATCATTATATTTCCAAACCAACTTGGGGAGGAGGAATCTTGTTATTATACAAGATACCTAAAGTAGGAGAACAAATAGCCTCACAATGTGACCATCCATCAACTTACACTGTCTTCACAACCTTACCTTTTCCACTGGCTTTCTAGGAAAGAATGTCTTTAACTTAAATTCAGATGTAAAGAATTTAAGGTGGGAGGAAGGGGGAATCAGTGATATATCAATTTAGGCTATTTCTTGAAAGATAGCCATTCTAGTTGAATCTCTTAGTTCCCCAAAAGAAGGGTGATGTGGGTACAGATCCAGAGTATAGGTTTCACAACTTTGGCAATGGTTGTATAATTTCTACAAATCCTAATGTTCTCTATTTTCTGTGACTAGATAGGAATATTCTTTCTCTGATATAATTACAGCAATAACCATAAAGTTGATAATTAAAAGTTGTTCACTAATGGAACACAAAGGGAAAAAACTGCTACTACTTACCATTTGAAAATAATCATCAGCAAGGAAGTATAAATGAAATAGCTACTTATCATAGTTTCAATAGTTAATTAGTCATAGACTTTAGCAAAATGTAGTCAGACTAAATTAGTGGCTAATTGAATTTTCAGTTGTCACAGAAATTTGAAATAAAGTAGTATTCATTGCTTAATGACAAGTGATCTAATATAATAAAATGCTGCACTTATTTTTAAGAGTTTCTAAATGTAAAATAAAGGAAATAGGTGAAAGTATTTGAACTCAAAGTATTTCTTCCTAGATAATGAAGGCTATTGTTTTCAGTGCATTTAGAAGCAAATCTGATTTTTCTGATTACTAAATATGGTTTTCCCATGCTAATAACAACTCTGTATGTTTTATGGAAAACTTCATAAAAGAAAAATCAGAAATTTTACATGCATCTCGACAGAAGAAGAGTCTGTGCGTAGCAATTCCCTAAAAGGCAGGGCTAAAAAGAATCCTAAAAGGATCTTCCACCCCAGTTCCCTCGTTTCTGGGACCCTATGAGGCATCAACAGAAAAGGATTCATATTTTCCAGTTAAATGTGAGCCAAGAGACCCATATATTAGATACTATAGATATATATATTAGATATTGTATATATGTGTTCGATCCCTGGGTCAGGAAGATACCCTGGAGAAGGAAATGGTAACCCACTCTAGTATTCTTGCCTGGACAAACCCATGGATGGAGAAGCCTGGTAGGCTACAGTCCATAGGGTCGAAAAAGTCGGACACGACTGAGTGACTTCATTATACTATACTGCTGCTAAGTCACTTCAGTTGTGTCCGGCTCTGTGTGACCCCATAAACGGCAGCCCACCAGGCTTCCCTGTCCCTGGGATTCTCCAGGCAAGAACACTGGAGTGCGCTGCCATTTCCTTCTCCAATGCATGGAAGTAGAAAAGTGAAAGTGAAGTCGGTCAGTCATGTCCGACTCTTAGTGACCCGATGGACTGCAGTTTATCAGGCTCCTCCGTCCATGGGATTTTCCAGGCAAGAGTACTGGAGTGGGCTCCATTGCCTTCTCCAATACTATACTATACTGTACTGTACTGTACTATACTATATACTATACTATATACTATACTATATACTATACTATACTATATACTACACTATCAGACCAGATCAGATCAGTCACTCAGTCGTGTCCAACTCTTTGCCCCCATGAATCACAACACGCCAGGCCTCCCTGTCCATCACCATCTCCTGGAGTTCACTCAGACTCACGTCCATCAAGTCAGTGATGCCATCCAGCCATCTCATCCTCTGTCGTCCCCTTCTCCTCCTGCCCCCAATCCCTCCCAGCATCAAAGTCTTCTCTAATGAGTCAACTCTTCACATGAGGTAGCCAAAGTACTGGAGTTTCAACTTTAGCATCATTCCTTCCAAAGAAATCCCAGGGCTAATCTCCTTCAGAATGGACTGGTTGGATCTCCTTGCAGTCCAAAGGACTCTCAAGAGTCTTATCCAACACCACAGTTCAAAAGCATCAATTCTTCGGTGCTCAGCCTTCTTCACAGTCCAACTCTCCCATCCATACATGACCACAGGAAAGACCATAGCCGTGACTAGATGAACCTTTGTTGGCAAAGTGATGTCTCTGCTTTTCAAAATGCTATCTAGGTTGGTCATAACTTTCCTTCCAAGGAGTAAGCGTCTTTTCATTTCATGGCTGCAGTCACCATCTGCAGTGATTTTGGAGCCCAGAAAAAGAAAGTCTGACACTGTTTCCCCTGTTTCCCCATCTATTTGCCATGAAGTGATGGGACCATATGCCATGATCTTCGTTTTCTGAATGTTGAGCTTTAAGCCAACCTTTTCACTCTCCACTTTCACTTTCATCAAGAGGCTTTTTAGTTCCTCTTCACTTTCTGCCATAAGGGTGGTGTCATCTGCATCTCTGAGGTTATTTATATTTCTCCTGGCAATCTTGATTCCAATTTGTGTTTCTTCCAGTCCAGCGTTTCTCATGATGTACTCTGCATATAAGTTAAATAAACAGGGTGACAATATACAGCCTTGATGAACTCCTTTTCCTATTTGGAACTAGTCTGCTGTTCCATGTCCAGTTCTAACTCTTGTCTCCTGATCTGCATACAGATTTCTCAAGAGGCAGATCAGGTGATCTGGTATTCCTGTCTCTTTCAGAATTTTCCACAGTTTATTGCGATCTACACAGTCAAAGGCTTTGGCATAGTCAATAAAGCAGAAATAGATGTTTTTATGGAACTCTCTTGCTTTTTCCATGATCCAGTGGATGTTGGCAATTTGATCTCTGGTTCCTCTGCCTTTTCTAAAACTGGCTTGAACATCAGAAAGTTCACTGTTTGCATATTGCTGAAGCCTGGCTTGGAGACTTTTGAGCATTACTTTACTAGCGTGTGAGATGAGTGCAATTGTGCGGTAGTTTGAGCATTCTTTGGCATTGCCTTTCTGTGGGATTGGAATGAAAACTGACCTTTTCCAGTCCTGTGGCCACTGCTGAGTTTTCCAAATTTGCTGGCATATTGAGTGCAGCACTTTCAGAGCATCATCTTTCAGGATTTGGAATAGCTCCACTGGAATTCCATCACCTCCACTAGCTTTGTTCCTAGTGATGCTTTCTAAGCTCCACTTGACTTTACATTCCAGGATGTCTGGCTCGAGGTCAGTGATCACACCATCATGATTATCTGGGTCGTGAAGATCTTTTTTGTACAGTTCTTCTGTGTATTCCTGCCACCTCTTCTTAGTATCTTCTGCTTCTGTTAGGTCCATACCGTTTCTGTTCTTTATCGAGCCCATCTTTGCATGAAATATTCCTTTGGTATCTCTGATTTTCTTGAAGAGGTCCCTAGTCTTTCCCATTCTGTGGTTTTCCTCTATTTCTTTGCATTGATTGCTGAGGAAGGCTTTCTTATCTTTTCTTGCTATTCTTTGGAACTCTGCATTCAGATGCTTATATCTTTCCTTTTCTCCTTTGCTTTTCGCTTCTCTTCTTTTCACAGCTATTTGTAAGGCCTCCCCAGACAGCCATTTTGCTTTTTTGCATTTCTTTTCCATGGGGATGGTCTTGATCCCTGTCTCCTGTACAATGTCACGAACCTCATTCCATAGTTCATCCGGCACTTTATCTATCAGATCTAGGCCCTTAAATCTATTTCTCACTTCCACTGTATAATCATAAGGGATTTCATTTAGGTCATACCTGAATGGTCTATTGGTTTTCCATAGTTTCTTCAATTTAAGTCTGAATTTGGCAATAAGGAGTTCATGGTCTGAGCCACAGTCAGCTCCTGGTCTTGTTTTTGCTGACTGTATAGAGCTTCTCCATCTTTGGCTGCAAAGAATATAATCGATCTGATTTCGGTGTTGACCATCTGATGATGTCCATGTATAGAGTCTTCTCTTGTGTTGTTGGAAGAGGGTATTTGTTATGACTAGTGCATTTTCTTGGCAAAACTCTATTAGTCTTTGCCCTGCTTCATTACGTATTCCAAGGCCAAATTTGCCTGTTACTCCAGGTGTTTCTTGACTTCCTACTTTTGCATTCCAGTCCTCTAGAATGAAAAAGACATCTTTCTTGGGTGTTGTTCTAAAAGGTCCTATAAGTCTTCATAGACCCATTCAACTTCAGCTTTTCAGCATTACTGGTTGGGGCATAGACTTGGATTACTGTGATATTGAATGGTTTGCCTTGGAAACGAACAGAGATCATTCTGTTGTTTTTGAGATTGCATCCACGTACTGCATTTCATACTCTTTTGTTGACCATGATGGCTATTCCATTTCTTCTGAGGAATTCCTGCCCGCAGTAGTAGATATAATGGTCATCTCAGTTAAATTCACCCATTCCAGTCCATTTCACTTCGCTGATTCCTAGAATGTCGACATTCACTCTTGCCATCTCTTGTTTGACCACTTCCAATTTGCCTTGATTCATGGACCTGACATTCCAGGTTTGTATGCAATATTGGTCTTTACAGCATCGGACCTTGCTTCTATCACCAGTCACATCCACAGCTGAGTATTCTTTTTGCTTTGGCTCCATCCCTTCATTATATACTATACTATACTATACATGTATTAGATACTGTGTGTGTGTGTGTGTGTGTGTATTTATAAAATAAATCTCAAACAAACAAAAGACATAAAATAGAACACTATGGGAACACTAATAATGAGAAGAAATAAAGCACCTGAGAGACTAATGTTAAAACACTACACTTTCAAATAATAAAAAGGCAGTAGCATCTCCTGGGACTGCATAAAACAGGATTCTGACCTACTGTTTGTTGACAATGAAACTAAGAACAGAAGAGAAGGTACATATAAATGTTTCAAGTTTGCTCCAATAGAAAATATCCTCTTAAAAGGATAAAAACAAACAAGTAAGCTAGAGAATAAAATATGCTAGAACATTTCACTTCAGATTCTCTAAAGAGATTATTTCTAGTCTTATTGGAAAATAGGTGAGTAAGTTGAATATAAGGCTGAACAGATTCTTGAAAAATTATATTGGGAAGAATAGCTAAATCCTTTCCTCTGTAGTTTTTCCATCTTCTGATAGAACGCTCAGTCTGTCCATTAATGGACTAGATCTGGGGCAAGGCTGAAGGGAGGAGTATCAGTAAGACGCTGTTATGACAGTTCAGACAAGAGATAATGAGCACCTTGGCTATAGTCATGTGGGTGAACTGAAGGAAAATGAGGGCATGGATCACAAAACTATTTAGAAAGCTAAATCATCTGGATTTTCTGAGTAAATCAGCAGGAAAATAAAACAAAAAACAAAAAGGAAAGAGTTCAGCATGGCACTCAGATTTCTGGTTTGTATAAGAATGGATTGTAGCCTATGAGAACTGACTTGCCAATATTCAGCATCTTACAATGTGCAACTGGTGTGTAATGTTGACCCAGTACCTTTGCGCAGTGATCACTAGGGATATCAGGTGATGTTTTCTTATTTAATTTCCTTGGCCTGTGTGATACGTCCCCCGTGAATAAGACCTTCCCCTAGGGCTCACTAATGTCCAAATTATTTCAGTCAAGAGAGAGAGATCCAGGAGGTAGGGAAGAGTAAATAGGTGAAACATAGGATTTTTAGGCAGTGTAACTAATAATGATACTATAATGGTGGATGCATGTTACATGTTTGTTCAAATACATAGAATGCACACTAACAAAAGTGAACTTTAAACTATGAGCTTTGGGTAATAATGATGTGTCAATATAGGTTCATGCTGCTACTGCTGCTGCTGCTAAGTCGCTTCAGTCGTGTCTGACTCTGTGCGACCCCATAGACGGCAGCCCACCAGGCTCCCCCGTCCCTGGGATTCTCCAGGCAAGAACACTGGAATGGGTTGCCATTTCCTTCTCCAATGCATGAAAGTGAAAGTGAAGTCGCTCAGTCATGTCCAACTCTTAGCGACCTCATGGACTGCAGCCTACCAGGCTCCTCCATCCATGGGATTTTCCAGGCAAGAGTACTGGAGTGGGGTGCCATTGCCTTCTCTGATAGGTTCATGAGGTGTCACAAATGTACCACTCTGAGAGGAACATTGGCAGTAGGGGAGGCTATGGTTGTGTTGTGGGCACAGGGTATATGGGAAGTCTTTGTACCTTCCACTCAATTTTGCTGTTAATCCCAAACTGCTTTAAAGGTGAAATCTAATTGAAAAAAAGACAGTTACAAAGTAGATACCCACAAATCTAATGTCTTAGACCTAAATTAAGGGGTGGGATGAAAGGGAATGGTATAAAGTTGAAAATAAATTGTGGTGTATGCTGGGGTGCTATAATGATTGAAGTTACACAATTCTGCTTAAGGATCAGAAAGAAAAAAAAACAAAAACAGAAATGTTTTAGGAGAAGAATCCCAGAAAGAAACTGAATAGCATAAAAAATTATCAGTATAAATATAAGATCTGCAACTTACTACACAGAGGCAACCCTAATTCCTATGTTCCAGAAAAACTTGAGCACATGCATGCTAACTGTTCTCTTTCGGGGGTTTTAGGTTCTTTTTTATTATTATTATTCTCTCTCAGCGCCTGCAATGTATAACACATTGGCTGAAACATATATCTGAGGTGCAAGTTTCCTACTTTGAATCCTCATGTAATAATCTCTAGGAATTGAAAAACAATGCATCCAACACACTTTTAATTGTACACGTGATATGTTCCAGATACTGTTATGTCCTAGAGCCTGTTATGTTCTAGGTGGTGGGGATATACTAGTAAACAAAATAAAAAAATTTTTAGTTTCTTTGAGTTTGCATTCAGGTTAAGAGAAAAATACAAACATATTGCTAGCTAAGATTATATTTGTTGTTGTTTAGAAGCTAAGTTGTGTGCAACTCTTTTGTGCCCCCATGCACTGTAGTCTGCAAAGCTCCTCTGTCTGTGGGATTCTCCGGGCAAGAACACTGGAGTAGGTTGCCATTTCCTTCTCCAGGGGATCTTCCTGACTCAGGGATCGAACCCATGTCTCCTGCTTGGCAAGCAGATTCTTTACCAAAGAGCCACCTGGGAAACCCAAGATTATAGTACATATGAGCTAAGAATAATAAAGAAGCAGGAGAAGAAGCTAGAGAGTGAGAGGGAGGGAGATGATTGCCCTTTGACATCGGTTAGTGAGGAGACTTTAGCGAATGAAGGAGTTTTGTGTATACTGGGAGGAAAAGGACTTCAGGTATAAGGAGGAGCAGGAAATGTTTGATAGGTCAGAAAATATCAAGGAGGTCAGAGTGGCTGAAATAGAGAGGTGATCAGATCATCCAGTACCTTGTAGAACTATATTATCTTTTACTGCAGAGCACACACACTAAAACCAGGTGGTTTAACACAGTAATCAGTATTTCTCAGACTTCGGTGGGTTCACTAGGCAATTCTTCTACTGCTCTTGCCTGAGCTCCCTCAAGAGCTGAAGTCATCTGGCAGCTCTGATGGAGCTTATGGTCTAGGATGTCCTTAGGAAACATGGTTTTCCACATTAGCCTTCTTCACATGGTGGCATAAGTGTTCCAAGGAGGTGAGAGTGGGAGCTTTAGACCTCTAGATCCAGGTTCAGAGCTTGTTCAGAGTCTCTTCTGACACATTCTAAAGATCAAAGCAAGTCCCCAGGCCAGTCCAGATTCAGGGAGTGGGGAAGGAGACTCTGCCTTTTCATAAGATGAGAAGCAAAGCATCTGCAGCTATTGAAACACCACCTCACAGGCAGTGGCTCAGACAGTAAAGAATCTGCCTGCCATGCAGAAGACCTGGGTTCAATCCCTGGGTTTGGAAGTTCCCCTGGAGAAGGGAATGGCAATCCACTCCAGTATTCTTGCCTGGAGAAGTCCTTGGACAGAGGAGCCTGGCAGGCTATAGTCCATTGGTTCACAGAGTTGGGAATGACTTGAGCAACTAGCACTTTCACTTTCACAGGCTGTAGAAAAAGTTTAGAACTGCTTTGTAAGTGTCTTGAGAAGTGATGGGAGGATTCTGAGTGGAGAAGTCGTCTGAACAGACTTGTTTTTCAAAGGTAACACTAGCTTCATATGGAGAACAAACAAAAGACCACTTAGTAGGCTAATGTTGAAGAGCATTGCTCCATCAGTTATTAATATAAAACCTACAGAAGGGCTTCTCTGATAGCTCAGTTGGTAAAGAATCCACCTGCAATGTAGAAGACACTGGTTCAATTCCTGGGTTGGGAAGATGCGTTGGACAAGGGATAGGCTACCCACCCCAATATTCTTGGGCTTTCCTTGTGGCTCAGCTGGTAAAGAATCTGCCTGCAATGCAGGAAAAGTGGGTATGATCCCTGGGTTGGGAAGATCCCCTGGAGAAGGGAAACCCACTTCAGTATTCTGGCCTGGAGAATTCCATGGGCTATGCAGTCCATGGGATAGCGAAGAGTCAGACACGACTGAGTGACTTTAACTTTCACTTTTCAAACCTGCAGAAAGAAGCCAGCAGCTTTTAATAGAGCTGCTGTAGTCATATTCCATGGGTTTCCTCTTGGTTCAACTTTCTGCAAAGTAGTGAAAATCAGGACATAAAATTAAAGTTTTCTTTTCCAGAAAAAGGCAATGACCTTTATGTGCTATATTTTTACTTTCATTTATCTTTAGTTCAATTTACTTTTCAACATTCAAAAGTCATGAGCTTTTATATAAAGTCTATTACTGGCTTCTCTTGAAAAAATAAGTATAGAAATTACATTAAATTCTCCATGCTGCACAGAGACTTTGAGAGAGTCATGATATTCTTGTTTTAAATGACAAACAAGACATTTATGTCTTTTTCCAAAGAACTCTGAGCACTATAACAATACTCTGGAGTGGAAACAGCCATTTACATTGTCAACTGTAGGAATTCTTGCAGTCCTGTGCACATTTCATAGATGTCCTTATATTATGTATGCTAAACCTATGTGTAGATTCTAAGTTAAATCTTGTTTTCATCTTCTGATTTTGTCTTCATTTTTGTTGTTCTCATTATGTGGTCTTCCATACTGTAAGTACAGGTGAGAAGGCTGTATATGGAATGAATTTAAATAAAAGACTGAACAGAAGAAGGCCAAAAGGGATGTTGGTTAGGAGAGGAGAGAGAACCACGTTTGAAAATTTCCACTGCCCCAAGAGGGAAAATCTTAGAGCTTAAAGGCATTTAATGATCATCTACTTCAGTTTCCTCTTTAATAGTCAAGAAAATGAGCCTTACAAATGTCCCATCCTGGAGGCCTGTGGGCAAAATGCGGCCTGCAGATAAGTTTATTTTGCCTTCAATGAATTTTATTATTAGTTAAATTCGGCTTTACTGTTCAAAAATCAGGAGCTTTCACATCAATCTGTATTTCTGGATTCTCTTGGAGAATCATATTATCTTATAATCCTAGATTTTTCACAGTCTTCCCCTATCAAGCCTGCCTCAGTCATTTCCAATCCTACTTGAACTTTGGTGACATTTTATTATAACCTCTGGGTGACACAAAACTTAGTGGCAGAGACAAGGCCAGAAGCAAGCTCTAAACCCTTGTTCCTTCTGATTTATTCTTCTTGCCTTTCTTTGCAATTCCAGTGTTACTGATTTTTTTTTCTCCAGATAATAAATATCCATTAAAATCCTATTTTCTTATCCAAATTAGATAAAGATATTTCTGGATATTACATCTTAATAAAGCCACTCCACCCCCTTTAATTAAAAAAAAAAAAAAGTCTATTAACTCACTCAACAATAGGCATGCCATTTTAGAGTCAGGATCTTGAGAGATCATCAGCAGATAGTGAAAGGGCAGAGTGATTCCTTCCATACTGAGGTACATGGTGAGAGTGACTCCAGCTGAAAAGAAGTCATTAAGAAACTCCTAATAACCATATCTTGTACCTTCTCACTTCAGAGTCTACTCACTAGAAAGCATCACATATTATAGCCTTTTATTAATATGTTATAAAAAATTTGCCTTCTGTGTGTCGAGTGAGGCATACAGTAAAATAAGATTTCCACTGCCAGACAACATGTTAAACCAAAACTATCCATACAGAGTCTTACTCAACTTCTAGAAATATGCATTAGATACATTCAAGTTGGTAAATTCAGCTAAAGTAGTGTATTCATGACAGCATTCATTGTTAACTTTGTCTTTTCTGAAAAACAGACCAAATCCTAGAATACGGTTTCACATAATATCTTTAAATATATTTATGTAGAATGCTTGCTGCTTTTTAAAAATGTTTTTTCAACTAAATGTTTACTTATCCTCACCATGACCACTGTGCATGTCACAGGATGGTTTATAATTAATAGCTTTGTAGCTTTGGGGCTTTTTAAAGAAAACATCTCAAGGAGCTACTTCAGATATCATGGACAGGTAATGTGCAAAATAGCACATCCCATACACTGTAACTGACACAATTAATGGCCAATTTCTGTACATTTTACATATGTATGATGTGATCAGCATACCTCTATACTCTCAGCAGAAGATTATCTCCAGATTTTTCCAGAAAAGTCACTAGGTAGTACTTTAAAGCCATTCAAGCCATATTATTGACTGAAAATACCAAGTTCTGTAGTAAGAGTGAGGATTCCAGCCAAAATGTTTGTCAGTTCATTGAAATTCATATCCCTGTAAATGATAGAGTTAAAACATTCATCTTTGACTGTCTTACTATAATTGAAGGCACTAACAGTTTATAAGCACCATTTCTCTGAGGATGTCTAAGCTGCATTTAGATAATTACTTTTTGCTTTGACATCTTATTTGGCATATAATCAAACTATTGCCCTGCAGACCATATCCTGAAGCTTTCCATGGTTATATTTACTGTCCTGCTAAGTATGAAGCTTATGGACTTCTGTACTCTGTCTCTTCCTCTAAGTTACTGGTTACTAAATTGATTTATATCTGATTAGTAAGATCATATCCTTACCATAAGTCTTCCAATAAATTCTAGACTATTTTGGACTGCATGGAAGTGTCCAGGAGTATAAAAAAAGGTAAATGAGATCAAATTCCTTCAAAGGAAGATGCTTGTGTTCCTCTGTGTATTAAAATCTAACACACCTGCATTTTAAATCTGGCCTCCATTAAACTCTCCTCCTGCCAAACTGGCCCACCAGCAGGGTCTGTTCACACCTTCAGCTTTCCTGATTTCTTATTCTATCTGAATCACCAATCCTATCTTCCCCATCAACTTTTACTCAGCTTTTGGGACTTGGCTTCCTCACATCTTGGTTATAAGATCTGCTTTTGGAAAAACTGAGCTTATGTCTCCAGAGTCTATTCCAGGCCTTGAGCCAAGCTCCAAGGCTCTGAGGATGGCAGCCCCTGGGGCCCTGTTCTCAGGGCACTGCTGTCTGATGGGAGAGACCGTGGTCACACTGTGCATCCAGTGCTTTGACAGAGGAATTCCCAGAGGGCTGTGTGTGCTCAGAGAGGGACACTGACTCCAAAGATGGCAAATGGAAGTACAGCTGAATCATCAGAGGTCACCCGAGGAAGAGGCATGCAGAGATAGATGATCATAGCAGACTGTGAGAAGGGCACAGAGGCTCAGAGAAATGAGGATAGGATACTCTTGGGCTAGTCTAGATCCTGAAGTGGGAGGGAACAGCAGTGGAGATGCAGCTAGAGAGGTGAGCTGGGGAAGATTTTAAGGGTCCCATCTCGTATGTGAAGGTATCAGATCAGATCAGTCGCTCAGTCGTGTCCGACTCTTTGCGACCCCATGAACCGCAGCACGCCAGGCCTCCCTGTCCATCACCAGCTCTCGGAGGTCACTCAGACTCACATTCATCGAGTCAGTGATGCCATCCAGCCATCTCATCCTCTGTCGTCCCCTTCTCCTCCTGCCCTCAATCCCTCCCAGCATCAGAGTCTTCTCCAATGAGTCAACTCTTCACATGAGGTGGCCAAAGTACTGGAGTTTCAGCTTTAGCATCATTCCTTCCAAAGAAATCCCAGGGCTGATCTCCTTCAGAATGGACCGGTTGGATCTCCTTGCAGTCCAAGGGACTCTCAAGAGTCTTCTCCAACACCACAGTTCAAAAGCATCAATTCTTCGGCGCTCAGCCTTCTTCACAGTCCAGCTCTCCCATCCATATATGACCACAGGAAAGACCATAGCCTTGACTAGGTGAACCTTTGTGGGCAAAGTGATGTCTCTGCTTTTGAATATGCTATCTAGGTTGGTCATAACTTTCCTTCCAAGGAGTAAGCGTCTGAATTTCATGGCTGCAGTCACCATCTGCAGTGATTTTGGAGCCCAGAAAAAGAAAGTCTGACACTGTTTCCACTGTTTCTCCATCTATTTCCCATGTAGTGATGGGACCAGATGCCATGATCTTCGTTTTCTGAATGTTGAGCTTTAAGCCAACCTTTTCACTCTCCACTTTCACTTTCATCAAGAGGCTTTTTAGTTCCTCTTCACTTTCTGCCATAAGGGTGGTATCATCTGCTTATCTGAGGTTATTGATATTTCTCCCAGCAATCTTGATTCCAGCTTGTATTTCTTCCAGTCCAGCATTTCTCATGATGTACTCTGCATATAAGTTAAATAAACATGGTGACAATATACAGCCTGTGACAATATACAGTATGTGAAGGAGTTTGGCTT
The DNA here is from genome assembly GCA_935064755.1 of Tragelaphus eurycerus. Lineage (NCBI taxonomy): Eukaryota > Metazoa > Chordata > Mammalia > Artiodactyla > Bovidae > Tragelaphus > Tragelaphus eurycerus. The sequence goes on from CAKXYN010000006.1 coordinate 12,539,787, forward strand.
TTATACTGAGTTATCAGGAAGCACAGAACTGACAAGATCATCCCTAAGGTTTCTTACAGTTATGAAGACCGTAATTCTCTAATCCCAACTCTCTTCTACTTAACACACTTGCCCAAAACTAACTTGAATGGCATAGTGTCCTTATTTATGTCATATTCTTTATAATGGGCTTTGCATATTGTAGATGATTAAAAATAGCTTATCAGTTTCATTGTATTTTACAGTTATACTCTGGGAGGCAGATACTGTATCTTATCTGCAGTTTTATCTATACATGCCCAGTACTACAAATATTAAATGAGTGAATGAAAGATACAGGCAGCGCCCCAGCCTGAATCTATGTCATCTTCCTTTTAGTAGCCCCAAGGTTCAAGAGAGCTTCCCTGGTGGCTCAGAAAGTCAAAAAATTCTCTTGTAATTCAAGTGACCCAGGGTTGATCCCTGGGTTGGGAAGAGTCCTGGAGAAGGAAATGGAAACCCACTCCAGTACTCTTGCCTGGAGAATCCCATGGACAGAGGAGCCTGGCAGGTTATAGTCCATGGGGTTACAAAGAGTCCGACACAACTGGGTGACTATCCACAATGATGAAGGTTTAGAAGCCTGAATGAAAACATGTTTCCTTTACTATTTGCTGCAAAAATACTGGCTGAAGGCCTGGGAGGTCCCAGGACTGGGACATACAACGTTGACTGTGACAGTTACAGTCGCTGCGCTCATGGGTTCTTTAGTCTACGTTTTCCCTTGCCTTTCTGCCCTTATCCATGTAATTTCCAGGGTTCAGCAAAATTAGCCACCCCTCCAACATAAATCTCCATAAATGGAAAAGGAAATGACAACCCACTCCAGTATTCTTGTCTGGAAAATCCCGTGGACAGAGGAACCTGGTGGGCTACAGTCCATGGAGTCTCAAAAGAGTCGGACATGACACCCGACTTAGCGACTAAACAAATTCACATAAATCATGGGAAATAATTTAACAGGATCTGGAGCCATGCTTGGAATTAAATTATTCTTTATATTTCTGTTTTATTGCTGCTTCCACATGTTTGGTGTAGTGGAAAGATCATGGGATGACATGTCAGACAGACTGGATTTGAATTTTCATTCTGCCATTAATACGTGTATAATTTTTGCACATTAATACGTGTATAATTTTTGCACAGTCTGCCTTCTCTAATCTTGTTTATCCAACAGAAAAACTGAGCTCACTAGGACAACACATGGTATTTGTTGGATGCACAGTAGATGCCAGTTTCCTATTCTTCTGTTTGATTTTTTTATAAGGACATTGATTTCATCATGAAGCAGAGTGATGAGAAGAACTTGCACTAAAGCATTTGAGGTTCTCCTGGTGTCAGATGTCGGAGCAGCACAAAATCATTTTAGGCCTTTGCCACTTGAGGACAACAGTAGGAAATGCCAGACCAGTCAAAGCAAATGGATAATAAGAATAGAGGTTTTATGTCTTATCAATGTGCATATTAAATGCCTTATAATAACCCTAAGAGGCTGATAGCATTCATCTCCATTTCATATATGAGGAACGTGAGGCTCAGAGAAGCAAGCTTGCCCCACATTCATGCATAAGCTGAGATTCGACTCAAAGTACATTCACCATCAAACAGTCAAGCCTTTTCTTCCAAGCTACAACATATGGACACTGTCAATTATGAAAAAAGTAAAGTACTGCTGTCCAAGTTATGGCCTACCACTGATTGTAAGATCTAAAAGGCAGAGACCTATTTTTAAAAGTCTAAGAAAAATATCAGGAAAAGTGTGCTGTTACAGCTATATTCAGAAGCATAAATCATTAATTTTGTGTGTGTTGGTTAAGTTCTAGCCAAGGAAACTTAGTGAACAGTTGGGCTGAAAGGCACTGAGCATAACAGTAACTCCATCAAAATGTTCCCCTGGACACTTGATACACTTCTCTAGAAACATTGAGATACTGTGTATTACAAAACATTTCCATTCTCATGTGTTTATGTATGTCATGTATAATACATGACATGTCATATATGTAGGTTCAGACTATTAGCTTTCATAATTGTCTCTCCTGATTTCAGGAGATATAAAGCTGAGATGGAGCCCATTCTTTGCCAAATTATAGAGTAAATGCAATTAGGATTTAGGGTGTCATTAGTTTTTAAGAGCCCTGCTCACCTCCTGATGATGCCTCTGCTTTCCTTGTACCCTGGATTTCAGGTTCTGCCATGTTTCTCTGTCCACAGTGTCATTTTGTGCTCTAACCTGATCTGAAATTGCCCTGACTGATCAGTAAGAAGTGAGATTAATTCACTCTACAGTTATTATTAATAAACAAAAAAACCAGTGTGTTTCTTCCAAGCACACATGCACGCCCAGGCCCTCATTCATGGCCAACGCTTTGTGACCCCATGGACTGTACTCTGCCAAGCTCCTCTGTCCATGGGATTTTTCCAGGCAAGTATGCTGGAATGGGTTGCCATTTCATCCTCCAGGGTTCAAACCTGAGTCTACTGCATTAGAGGCAGATTCCTTTACCACTGAGCCACCTCGGAAACTCTTCTTCTAAGCATGCTTGGAACCAATGGAGAAAAATTGTGGAGGAATGAGAGCTGGTGCATCAGGCATAACGTGAGGTTCTGGTGTCATTAGAAGTAAAGGCATGTTTGGACAGGTAGTAGAATATCCCATGAGCGATTACTCTATTATAAAGAAAGAGACGAGGTAGAAATTACTGATGGAATTTTACTAACTTGGTGTGTGAGGGAAGAGGGGTGAAGAAACTAGATTTGTAAAGGTGCACAAAGAGTGGATTGATATCATTGTTCTCAGGTCCTAAGGAAAAAAATGCACATTTTTTTTTAACAGCAACTAGGAATAAACATAAATTTTGTGATAGCAATGTTTGTGTCTCTTTTAAAGGTATGTGTGTATGTGCGTGCACGTGCTCACTCAGTTGTGTCTAACTCTTTGTGACCCTGTGGGCTGTATTCCACCAGTCTCCTCTGTCCATGGAATTGTCCAGACAAGAGTACCAGAGTGGGTTGCCATTTCCTCCTTGAGGAGATCTTCCTAACCCAGGGATCAAACCCATATCTCCTGCATTGGCAGGCAGATTTTTTTTCCTCTTCACCAACTAGGAAGCCCCCAAACTACAAAATATTACAAAAATCTTCTCATGAGTTTCAGGTAACTTTTTCTACGCAAAAGCCTGGCGATTTAGGAAAGTATTCCTACATCAGACAACTTGCTATATTCCAGCCTGCTGCCCAGTGTCTCCTTATCCCAGGACCTCTGGCAGGTGTGTCCTTGTGTGTTAGGGACTCTGGTCCCATCCAGCTACTGACTTAGTTTCTCCGGATAGCTGCCTTCCCTACGTCACCTGGTTAGTTGGGGCCCATGGCAGGAACTGTTTTCTCAGTTACCTCAAAGTATTAAGTAAGTCCCAGAGCCTAAGAGGCATAATTGTGAAGTCAGTGAGAACCGAAACTCCAGGGCAGTGTTATTGAGGTGACAGTGACTTTAAATGATGCTGGAAAGTACTTCATCACAGCTATGCTGGAAGCCAGCAAATAGCTAATTGAGCCATCACTCGGTTAACAGGCAAAAGGCATCAATTTTCATTTACCCATCCCTGTGCTGCCTCACATTTAGAAATTCCTTGAAAACTCACATACTTAAGAGTGTAGGGAAAATAAAACAAAACAGCCAGGAAACTGAACATGTTGCTAGTCTTCTAGGGTCTTCTGAACCACACAGCTTACAAGGCACACTGTTGCCAGTGTACCGTTATGTTCATCGCCACCTCTCCTCTTCTCATGGCCCCATTAACTATGTGGGGAAGCCCTGCAAACTCTCTGCAAGCTTTGACAGGCAGCCATTCACAGGGCCTCCTGTGACCATTCCAGCTTCTAGATGTCAGAAAAGAGTTTTCTGTCAGCACAATTCATTTACATTCCAACTGACAAGGTTTTGGTCTCAGAGTCTTTGTTTTATGCTATGGTGTCTGTTCAAATTAACAGTAAGCTCAGTTGTGCTCTTCTGACCAAGGGTCACATTCTCATCTGGTGACTTGCTCTGGGTGGGTGCAAATTGCATTATAACAAAGGCCACGGCTGTTAACTTGCTTTTACAAGAGAATATCAGAATCTCCTTTATGCATAAAACCATTGATGTGTACATTAATTGTACTTCATTGGCAGCCAGATCTACCTTTTTTTCCCCTTATTGTGGAGTGAAAGATTCTATACAAGAGTGTGGGGCTCTTAGGAACTGAATCTTATGTGATTTCTTTAAAAGATAATTCCCAGTATGACTTGGGAATTACTGTGGCTTCAGTTCAAGAGGCTTTGATTCTGTCTTGTGAGCTAATGACTCTATAAAATTTCAGGCGAGCGTGTTAGTTGCTCAGTCATATCCTACTCTCTGTGATCCCATGGACTGTAGCCCACCAGGCTCCTCTGTCCATGGAATTCTCCAGGCAAGATAGTATCATAGTTTGTGCTGGCATGTTAAAAGTGAGTCTCTGCATAACAGGCAGATATGTGTCAGGGAAATAGCAATGGCCCTCACAGTGGGGAAGTGGGATTGGATAGACAGACATGTGAATAAATCAATGGCCTCTGCAATCACTGATGTTTGTTAGACTTTAAGTCCTTCCAATGACAAAATCTACTATGAGGCTCAAATGTATAAACTGATCCATTTTTAAAAGGCAAAATTATCTACAAATTAGCAAAAGAAAATTCTCAAGTTTAAAAAATTGATTTGTAATTAAAAGAAAAAAAAAACCCTTAGGCCTAGAAACTCTAAGAATTTTAAAGTTCAAAGAAAATCATTTTCTAAATGATTTATTTTTGATTTTTACTTTTTTAATTCAATCCTATGCTGAAACATGTGAAAAAGTGAAAGTCAAGTCCAACTCTTTGAGACCCCACCAGGATTCTCCATCCATGGAATTCTCCAGGTAAGAATATTGGAGTGGGTAGCCATCCCTTCTCCAGGGGATCTTCTTACACAGGGATCAAACCTGGGTCTCTTGCATTGCAGGCAGATTCTTTACCATCTGAGCCATCAGGGATGCCCACGCTGAAACATATCATAGTGGCCAAATTTGCAAATGGGATATTTTGTTTGGTAGGGACCAATTTCTGTCTACATATGGACTGATCTCTCCAACAACTAGGATGGATATAGTTATAGCTATATCATATCTCGGAGAAGGCAATGGCACCCCACTCCAGTACTCTTGCCTGGAAAATCCTATGGACGGAGGAGCCTGGTAGGCTGCAGTCCATGGGGTCACTAAGAGTCGGACACGACTGAGCGACTTCACTTTCACTTTTCACTTGCATGCATTGGAGAAAGAAATGGCAACCCACTCCAGTGTTCTTGCCTGGAGAATCCCAGGGATAGGGGAGCCTGGCGGGCTGCCATCTATGGAGTCGCACAGAGTCGGACATGACTGAAGTGACTTAGCAGCAGCAGCATATCATATCTAGAGTAAAGTGCATGATTCAGAAGGAACTACTCTCTTGTTCATGAAAAAAAAAAATGTAGTCACTCAGTCATGTCTGAATCTTTGCAACCCTGTGGACTCGAGTCTGTCAGACTCTTCTGTCCACAGCAAAATTACTGGAATAGATCACCATTCCCTTCTCCAGGGGACCTTCCCAACCCAGGGATTGAATCCAGGTGTCCTGCATTGCAAATAGATTCTTTACCATCTGAGTCACCAGGAAAGACTTCTTTTGCTCATGGCCCTTAGTAAATGAGTCTCTTTGCTTGAGTTTGACAAATTTTTCAGCTCACATCAGGGAAACCCAGGCATTAAATCTTACGTTCACATGGTAACTTTGGTGAAAAAGCAGGCACCATTTTCCTCATCTATCAAACGTGGGAAACAACTAGACCACATGCTCTCACACAATTTGAGTTGAGTGGGTTGGCCATGGCATTTGATGAATGGTGAACAAAAGTCATGTGTTCCATCTATGTGCTGTGAAGAAGCTGTTGTGATTTTTTTTCCTTTCCTCTTCTAGTAGCTGGTTGCGCATGATGGGGCCATAAGGATTGCAGTGCTGTAAAATTGAAGGAATTTGGTAGTCTCTGGGATTGAGTGGGAGAACCACCTTTGCCAGCCAGCTATACCATCTTGGGCTATTAGACAAATGAGAAATATTAGTTTCCTATTCTGTTTGAATTATTACATGTCTTGGAATGTGTCCTATGTATTATACCAGACATTTTATACCTATTTTCTCATTTAATCTTCAGATAGTTATGAACATAAATATTATTCTCAATGTCTGAATGACTAAAGATTGACAGTTGTTATAGGGCAACTAAGTATCAGCACTAGAATCTTAATTTGTTATTGCTCATAACAGTTTTGACACCCTAACCTTTGGGAATTAAAATCTGAAAATTCTCCTAAGTTTGTAATTAGAATCTTATATAATGTTTATTGTTTAAAACTTTCATGAACTATTGATTGGGTTTACTAAGTGTTTTACTAAGTGACTTCTTTTAGCAGAAATTAATAAATTTAAAAAAATCTCCCATCAATTATACTACCTTAAGTTCTTAATTTATATAGTTTGCAAACAAGTGTCTTTATATTCCACAGAATTTTCAAAAATGTTTGACTGTGACCATTAAAGGGCATATTTTAACTAAATTTCTGTTGTTCTAGTCTTTTCCCAACTCTGTAATTATGAAACTAGCAGATTGCTCAAGCTGGAGCCATGAGAATGAAAATCTATTTCCATAGATCATCAGGAGATTGAATGCTCCAAGATAGACAAATAGGCCTTTTTGTTTTTAAAGGATTTGTTTGGTGCACACGCCTATATCACTTTGTATTAGATGTTAGGTTAGATTTCTGCAGTATTTGCCTACCTAATTGAGAGGGTAACAGGCAGGAAGACTAGGAATCTCCAAAGGGTGGAAATAGGCTGCAAGTGTCAAGCTTTTTTTATCTAAGTGGCAGGAGGAAACAAACTACAAGTGTCAGATTTTTTTTCCCTTCTCTATACAAATTTAAAAGGAGCTTTCTCTTAAAATTTTGTGCTGCCTTGATGACACCTGGCTCCACCTGAACTTAACTTTTCTCAAACCTTGAGTTAACCAATGCATTTTTCCAATGGAAATGGTTTTCTTAAGCTATGTTAATGAACTATGTATTTACCCTAGACTGTCTTTCTTCAAGTCAGTTCGCTTAAGACTCAGAACCCATATGGGCTCAACAAACCAGTATGTTTTACTCATACACTGTTCTCCTAATCTATGTTAAATGAAACTATATATTTACTTGGAAAACTGCCTTTCTTCAAGATTCTTGTCAATCATTTTATAGCCTGCAATGATTCACCTGGTACCAGCGTTATCTCAAAATGCATGTTGTGGGTGAGGGGCCTGGTGCCACTCTGAGTTTTGAGACATCTCCTTTCTCTAATTAACAGCTTGCTGATAAAGAAAGTGAAGTAGCTCAGTTGTGTCAGACTCTTTGTGACCCCATGGACTGTAGCCTACCAGGCTCCTCCGTTCATGAGATTTTCCAGGCAAGAATACTGGAGTGGGTTGCCATTTCCTTCTCCAGGAGATCTTCCCAACCCAGGAATTGAACCCAGGTCTCCCACATTGTAGGCAGACTCTTTACTTTCTGAGCCGCCAGGGAAGTCCAATAGGTATATAACATACTGCTAAACACTATATGAGGGGCACACTTTCTGCCCCCTTCTTGCATCTATGTCAGAAGCTTTCTCTATCTTTTATACTTTAATAAAACTTTATTATACAAAAGCTCTGAGTGATCAAGACTTGCCACTGGCCTCAGATTGAATTCCTTTCCTCCAGAGGCCAAGAATCCTGTTGTCTTTCACAGCTCAGCAACAACTTTTTATGATGATAATTTTATCCTCTAATCATAAGACATTTTTGCTATGGGGAAAATCTTCCTCTTCATCTCTCATTCCCTGTAGTCCAGTGAGCTGACCTTCCCTGGTACTCTAGCCTCTACAGGTCTCATGAGTTTGTGGTTGGGTTGAGGGTTCATGAACTACATCTAGCTATTAAGTGTTTCCTATCCCATCATCTATGGTGACTGGCTCAGCAAGAGCCAGCAATCTTGGTTGATCCAGCTGTACTCAACCTGGGACTTTGTTGTTACTACTGGGAGATGCCACCTCTCCCTTCCTGCCAGACTATAAGCCTGGGGCCTACCATGTGAAGAGTGATTGCCTGCAAGCAGTTGGTCCAGAGGAAATGGGAATGAAAGATAACTAGAGAGAGACTGGGGAGAAAGCAATGGCACCCGACTCCAGTATTCTTGCCTGGAAAATCCCATGGATGGAGGAGCCTGGTTGGCTTCAGTCCATGGGGTTGCTGAGGGTCGGACACGACTGAGCGACTTCACTTTCACTTTTCATTTTCACACATTGGAGAAGGAAATGGCAACCCACTCCAGTGTTCTTGCCTGGAGAATCCCAGGGACCGGGGAGCCTGGTGGGCTGCTGTCTCTGGGGTCGCACAGAGTCAGACATGACTGAAGCTACTTAGCCGCAGCAGCAGTAGCAGAGAGAGACCAAGCCCTGATGCCAATATCTGCACCCTTGTTAGCAGCCAAGGTGATCCCTTAGCCATGTTGAATTGCATTCTTGGAACTTTGGAATGAAATGGTCTTCTTCAGTAAACATGCTTAAAATCTGAAGAGAATATAAGCAAATGCTGTGTACATAATTTTATTTCATATATCAAAACCATATTTCTCAGTGCTTATCATAAATACTTTAATTCCTACAAAATAACTTCCCCAAAGGAAATGGAAGGATTTACAAAAGCTAGAAGTAGTCCAATAGGATTTCTTTAGATAATTTTTTGTAGCAACTCTTGAGACTGTCCATTTCTAATCATCAGGGAGATGCATGTCTTCTCTAGAACTATTTTATCTCTGATTTTATCTGTACTTTAAAAATCTGTATCACATGTATATAACCCACAATTCTGCAGCTGTTGATTTGGGCAGTGGCAATATTTAAATGTCTCTATAAAAATGAAGATACTATGAAAGATTTTTATCAAAATAAGTTTATAATAGATTCACAGAAATATGTACACAGATTAACATTGCACATTTTAATATGCCTGGTTGAACTGCAACATCCTGCACATCACTGAAGAAATGAAAAGAAAACCAGCCCCTTCTGGGTGTTTCAAAATGCTTAATAGTTTTAAGCCAGCTTCATTTTATTCAAGTAAAAAAGTTGACTGTAGGCATGAACTTGATAACATTTTTTTTAACCATTCAAGACTTAGGAAACCATAGACCATTGCAACACTGCATATTTTACTTCATAAACAAAGATGCATATATAAAAGATACAATATTTTATAAACCTAATTGCTATGAAAACTTATAATATTTTTTTAAATAACATTAAATAAACACTAGGTATACTCTTAAAATCTCTTTAGGATAATCCTAACTAAATATATCAGAAACATGTCTGGACTTCTTTTTATAAAGATTAAGGGTTAAAAAAGAAAAATTTGCATTTAAAAATGTAAAGTATAGAATAAAGCTTTGGAAAAATTCCAAGTTCTTAACTATGTTTGTCTTAAAGATGTTCAATCAGGTATTTGCTATCCTAAGTTAAAGTAGCTATAATACCTTGTCTGTATACATGATTTTCTGAGTCAAATATCAATATATATATAATAGTCTACAAGTAATTTCCAAGAAGGAAGATTCTGGAATCACACAAACATATTTTAAGTTAATTCAAAAAAGTCAAATAAATTACTGATTTAATCAAGACTTAGAATAACTTTAACCATGTAATTGCAAGAAACTGAAATGTACTCATAACAATCTTCAACGGAAGAGTTTAACAGCACATTAAACCCAGCTGAAGATAAGATTATAGATCTGGAAAATCAGAGTAAAGTATCCTGAATACAGCACAGAGAAGAGATAGCAATGATGTTGTGAGACAGAGGAGAGATTATAGATTGAGAAGATCTAATATACATTTAAGCAGAACTTGAGAAAAATGTAAGGCAGACAAGATATTTGAAAATGTAATACCTGAGAGTATTCTAGAACTGATGAAAGACACTAATCGAAAGGTTCAAAAAAACCAATAAGTTCTAAACAATATTAAAAAAGAAATTCTATACTGAGAATGTATAGTAAAATTTCAAAACAGAGTTTAAAGGTGCCCTTTTGTGCTTAGTTGCTCACTCATGAATAGCTCTTTGCAACCCCATGGAGCATAACTCACCAGGCTCCTCTGTCCATGGGGATTCTCCAGGCAAGAATACTGAAGTGGGTTGCCATGTCCTCCTCCAGGAGATCTTTCCAACCCACAGATTGAAGCCAGCTCTCCTGCATTGCAGGCAGATTCTTTACCATCTGAGCCACCAAGGAAGGTGGCCTGAGGAAGGAGTATCATATAACTGATTACTTCTAAGATATCTATGTCATATGATCATCCAGCCAAGGATCAGATACTTTCTAAATTCCAAGACTGATCATTTATTCCCTGGTGGTTCAGATGGTAAAGAATCTGCCTACAATGCAGAAAACAGGGTTCAGTCCCCAGGTTAGGAAGATCCACTGGAGAAGAGAATGGCAATCCACTCCAGTATTCTTGCCTGGAGAATCTCGTGTACAGAGGAGCCCTGTGGTATAGTCCATGGGGTCACAAACAGTTGGACATGACTGAGCGACTAAGACTTTCACTTTCATTATTAATACTGTGGGATAAAAGACCAAGTCTAGGCTTCCTTCATGAGATAACCTGTTAGATGTGTGAAGATTAATCACTTTCCCATTGTTTTTTTTTTTTTTTTCATTTCAGATTGTTCAATCATCTTACAAATGGCCTAGCTTTAAGGGTTTGCATCAATCTGTCATTGTCTTTAAGCTCAATATTCTATATATGTCTTTTCAGCTCCCAGAACACTAACTGCTCAGCGAGATCTTATTAGGAATAGGGTACAGGGGGTGATCACCTTTGCACTTACCACTTGACTTCTGTTAAAGCCACCTTGAAAGGTCAGCAGTTTTGTGGTAACCACTTAACACTTGGGATTCACATTTAGGTCACAGAAGTTTAAAGATTATGAGTGCTTTCCACAAATGTTACTAAGTTATCCCTTCTGGCCCTTAGAATTCCCTTTGGGGACATAATTGAAACTAAATTAATCTCTGTCAACTGTCATTTTGTTGTATTTAATCTTGATTAACATAAACCACTCTGGGTTTCAGTCCCCTGTAATGAATCAAATAATATTTTCCACACAGGATCTAAAGAATGTAGCTCAGTACTCAGCATATACATATTATTACTGATTAAATCTGTGTTCCTGTCACTCTGCCAGTTGATTTTCATAATGCTATTTCACTACCATGTATGATAAGTAATAACTTTATACATGTGGAAAGTGGAGCTTGGGATGACTAAGAATATACCCAGTAAAAGGCAGATCTGGATTGACAGTCACCACCACACCCCTTCTAACATATCTTCTGTCATCCCACTTCTTTGCTATTCCTCTCAGTTTTGCAGTGAATTTATTTGATACCAAAGACTTCACTCCTTGTCCAAGTTATTACTTTTGCAATTCCCCAAATTAACATCAAGACCCATGTTATTTAGACCCTATCCTAACCTCTTCCATTTTGCTACTATATATTACAATAAATCCTTCCAGGTCTAAACATGACATACTGCTATATGAAGGGATGTCTTCATGTAAAGCATAACTGAATTATTTCACCATGTTCTTGCTGATAGTTAATAACATTAAAAATCTTCTCTAGGATTTAGGTCTTGTTGATAGTTGAAGTTTGCTCTTCTCTAGGATCCTTTGAAAATTTCTGTAATCCCACAACACTGTCAACTGAAACAAAGTTTAAAGCAGTATAGTAGACAAAAATGATACATTTCAGTCTCTTAAAACAACTAGCTAAGACAGTATATGTAAATTAACCAAGGGAATACAGGATTTTCAAAATCAGTGTTTTTAATAGGTAGCAAAGCTTGACCTATAAAAATGATCAATTGAATTATTATTTCATCTTAGTAAGGATGGTTTAATAATTAATAAATCAGAGAGTGGGCTTCCCAAGTGGCTAAGATTATAAAGAATCTGCCTGCAATGCAGGAGACCTGGATTCAGTTCCTGAGTCAGGAAGATCCCCTGGAGAAGGGAATGGCTACCCACTCCAGTATTCTTGCTTGGAAAATCCCATGGACATGGGATTTGGGACATGGGAGCTTGGCAGATTACAGTCCATGGGGTCACAAAGAGTCAAACACGACTGAGCAACTAAGCATGCACACATAGATACAACCTATTAAAAATGAAATTCCAAGGTTGACATCTATTAGTTCCACAGCATCATTCATTCAATGTTTTGAATAGATTACCATGTATTATAACATGTCTTTTTCTAATGTTCATCTTTGAAATGCAGCTAGCACCCGAAATGAGCATGCTCAGCCTTGGTTTAGTTTTTTACTCTCTAACACTGATTAGAGTTGTGTATGTGTGTGTGTGTTCCAATCTAACACTAATAAGAGGTGTGTGTGTGTGTGTGTGTGTGTGTGTGTGTGTTCCAATTTGTGTGGATAATTTCTTGGTATAGGTATAAATTTCCCCCAGGCAACTATTTGTAGAAAATTCATGAAAGAAGGGGAAGAGGCTGGTAATTTGGATAGATGCTTATTATACGATTAGAGAAAGGAGATTCTTTCTAAAATAGTGTTATTCAGTATTCTTAGGTGAAGTGGGAAAATGAAGAGAAGAACAAAGGTGTAAGAGAGAAGAGAGGTTTCTGAGTTAGGAGCTTTTACTTATCTGTTATTGAGGAGGACACAGCAACCCACTTCAATATTCTTACCTGGAGAAATCCACAGACGGAGCAGCCTGATTGGCTACAGTGTATGGGATGACAAAAAATTGGACATGACTGAAGCCACTTAGCACATGTGCATGCACATATCTGTTATTAACAAGTAAAGCAAAGCAAGCCTTTGTAAATAGTCATTGTCACTACCCCCTTAGTTTCCACTGGGACCAAATAAATGCGTATAAGGCATTCAGGATGGAATGCTCCTTTAGGAACAAACACTCATCCATAAAAGAGCAGCAGGGTGAACTGCATCAGAGAATGCATTTTCTGTCAGGATAACTGGTCATTCTAGTTCTTATCTTTTTGTTGCAAGCAGATTCTCTAGATTTAGACTTTATTCCATAAAGATTTAATTTAGTGTAAATTACTATTGCCTTTTATAATGAGTCATTTATAAAATAGAAATAAATCATATTGAAACCTATGGTGGTAAATTATATCTATGATTTTAAACTTAAATTTGCGGAGAGCCAATGCCAGTATTGTTCTGAGAGTCTTTATTTTTCCTTTTAACTAGGATGTAATGGAAACTCCCATTGTCATTTAGAACTTGTGAATGTCTCGTGTTTCCCTCATGTGTTTGATATGAATCTCCTAATCAGATCAGATCAGATCAGATCAGTCGCTCAGTCGTGTCTGACTCTTCGCGACCCCATGAACCGCAGCACACCAGGCCTCCCTGTCCATCACCAGCTCCCGGAGGTCACCCAGACTCACATCCATCGAGTCAGTCATGCCATCCAGCCATCTCATCCTCTGTCGTCCCCTTCTCCTCCTGCCCTCAATCCCTCCCAGCATCAGAGTCTTCTCCAATGAGTCAACTCTTCGCATGAGGTGGCCAAAATACTGGAGTTTCAGCTTTAGCATCATTCCTTCTAAAGAAATTCCAGGATTGATCTCCTTCAGAATGGACTGGTTGGATCTTCTTGCAGTCCAAGGGACTCTCAAGAGTCTTCTCTAACACCACAGTTCAAAAGCATCAATTCTTCGGCCCTCAGCCTTCTTCACAGTCCAGCTCTCACATCCATACATGACCACAGGAAAGACCATAGCCTTGACTAGGCGAACCTTTGTTGGTAAAGTAATGTCTCTGCTTTTGAATATGCTATCTAGGTTGGTCATAACTTTCCTTCCAAGGAGTAAGCGTCGAATCTCCTAATACACATTTGCAAAAACCCCAGTTCAACTCTGAGACTCTCGTATTGTCCAATTTTAAACTTTGGTTTTCTCCTCAAATTGGGAGCAGGAAAATTTGAGGTAAGAAATAGATGAAAAGGACACACAAAAATACTACTTGTATCACTGGCAACTTGTCATGATTACCTATAAAACAGTTTTTGAAAGGTCATAGATTCCTACCCCTACTTTCTTCTCAGAGCTTCCCTCAAAATTTAGAGAGGGTGATAGATACCCTTTCCCACCCCCCTAAATTTAGAAAACTGCTGTACATTCACAATGATGACTTTTTCTATAATCAGATATTATTCAATAATCATTCATGGAAAACTATAAATTTTTATTCAGTTCAGTTGCTCAGTCATGTCCAACTCTTTGTGACCCCCTGTCCATCACCAATTCCCAGAGCTTGCTCAAACTCATGTCCATCGAGTTGCTGATGCCATCCAGCCATCTCATCCTCTATCGTCTCCTTCTCCTCCTGCCTTCCAATCTTTCCCAGCATCAGGTTTTTTCCAATGAGTCAGTTCTTCACATCAGGTGGCCAAGGTATTGGAGCTTCAGCTTTAGCATCAGTCCTTCCAATGAATATTCAGGACTGACTTCCTTTAGGATTGACTGGTTTGATGTCCCTGAAGTCCAAGGGACTCTCAAGAGTCTTCTCCATTATACCACAATTAAACAGTATGTAAACATTGGCCAAATGAAAGAAATGAAGAATCTGCCATCAGGAAAAAGCATTTTATCTGTCTAAATATTAAATGTTATTGACAAAAATAATACCTCTCTTTTATATTATTCTAAGATGAACAAAATCAAAATTAGTGTAGCTCATTCCTTTGCATCCTGAGGAGAGTGGACTTTGAATATGCAGTTATATTATAGTTTTGAAAAGATTTGTTTAATTAAACTAGATTTAAAGTTGAGTATATCCTTTTTTTTTAATCAGGACTTCTACTTTATTTTTGTCCTTTTTTTAAACTTTTAACTTTATATTGGAGTATAGCTGATTAACAATGTTGCCATAGTTTCAGATGGACTGCAAAGGGACTCAGCCAAGTGCATATTGTTTTGTAATACATGAAGAGGAGAAGGCAGTGGCACCCCACTCCAGGACTCTTGCCTGGAAAATCCCATGGATCGAGGAGCCTGGTAGGCTGCAGTCCATGGGGTCGCTAAGAGTCAGACAGGACTTAGCGACTTCCCTTTTACTTTTCACTTTCGTGCATTGGAGGAGGAAATGGCAACCCACTGCAGTGTTCTTGCCTGGAGAATCCCAAGGACGGGGGAGCCTGGTGGGCTGCCGTCTGTGGGGTCACACAGAGTCGGACATGACTGAAGCGACTTAGCAGCAGCAATACATGAAGAATCACCCCTGATGCTAAAAATCAAGTTGAAAATTCTTAAGCAAAGCATCCCAGAAAGATGTACAGTTCTTTGTTTTCTGACCATGCCATAAATATATTCATTTAGAAGTTCCTGTGGTCTATAGAATTATCTTTTAAAAATGAAGTCCCTGAGACCCATAACCATCACCTCTGCTTTTACAGTAGACAGGAAATGCATATCACTCTTTCATGGGGGATTCATGAAAGCATATCTACACGGTTTTAGAAAGCAGAGGAAGAAAATTCCCTGTCAAATTTCACTGATGTCTTGTCCAAAATCATCTGTTGTTGGCAACGATGAGACACTATGAGAATGATTTGCAACATTTGAAGCACCTATTGCTCTAAAAAAAAGCCTAATATTACATTAGTGATAAATAAGATTTATAAATCAATTTTAGATAATTTTAACTTTCATCTTAATTGTTAGTCTAATAAGTTTGGCTACTTTACCCTTGATATTTTAACAAGTCATTAATTAAATTGTCAGGCTATTTTTCTTTCTCTTTTATTAGCTAAATGGTAAAACTAGGTGGAGACTTGTAGCTATCAGAATGATTTTCAATCTATTTTCACTTACTTTTGCTACTCTATAAATCTGATGGCTGTGGCAGGTTCATGATATAAGACATTAGTTATTAAAACCTGGTGTCTGAGTTATTATTTATGAAGTCTTATTATCTAGACATTGAATTAATAATGTTTCTCCAAAAGTAATATTATTCTTAAAATTGGACTATCTGGAATGGAAATGAAGAAAAATTCATGGTTATTGAAGATTTTTTAAAAAAAGCATTTGCCAACAAATTAATCACAGCCTTAGGGATAATTTAACTGAAGAGTGTAATAGAGGACATTGGCATTGCTTTTTGTGTCAACTGAAAAAAATGTACAACCCAAAAGTTGAGAATTATGTTTTATTAAGTTGACATACTGATGACGTAAGCCTGGGACACAGTCTCTAGAATGCTCTGAGGAAAGTGAAAGTTAGTCACTCAGTTGTGTCCGACTCTTTGTGACCCCATGGACTGTAGCCCACCAGGCTCCTCTGTCCATGGAATTCTCCAGGCAAGAATATTGGAGTGGGTTGCCATTTCCTTCTCCAGAGGATCTTCCCAACCTAGGGACTGAATGCAGGTCTCCTGCATTGTAGACAGACTCTTTACCGACTGAGCCACCAGGGAAGCTCTGAGCGACCACTCCAAAGAGGTAAGGGAGGAACCAGAGTATATAGGAATTTTGTCAACACACACACACAAACACCAGATAGTTGAACATCAAGGACTACTATTAATTAGAGGAAAAAATGGACTTCTCTGGTTAAATGAATTTAGGGTTTTTCTATTTATGGGAATATGCAAATGAAATAATTTCCTCCATATGCACCTTAACCATCTAGGACCAATATCCTGTTTTTCTCCATCCTGAGTCCCCTTATAGTGCACAGTTGGGGACGGCTGCAATGGTTGATGGCTTATTGGCTGCAACACCTTTGTTTACTGATGTGGCAAGGGACAGTCTTTGCCCACATGTGCATTTATATGCTGAGTAAGAGAAAATTTGTGGACATTATTAAATGACATTTATTCATGAGATTATTCAACACATAAGAAGGAAAAAGAGAAATGAAGATGATGTATTTGATACTACTAGGAATCAGAGGACCTGGATTTTAGTTGTTTTGTAGACATTTACTGCCTCAGTACCATACTTTCAAGGTTCATAGTTGCCACTATAAAGCCTATTGATGTTTGTGAATGTATCAGTTCCAATGGCCCTAAGCTCTTGTGCTAAACACCTGTGCCATGTTCTTGCTTCTGAACCATAGCTTATTGCAACCAACCACAGTTATATTAACATGAGTTAACAGAGTAAAAATTATGGCCACTTCAAAACTACAGCCAGCTGCTGCTGCTGCTGCTGCTAAGTCACTTCAGTTGTGACCGACTCTGTGCGACCCCATAAACGGCAGCCTACCAGGCTCCCCCGTCCCTGGGATTCTCCAGGCAAGAACATTGGAGTGGGTTGCCATTTCCTTCTCTAATGCATGAAAGTGAAAAGCGAAAGTGAAGTCGCTCAGTCGTGTCCGACTCTTAGCGACCCCTTGGACTGCAGCCCACCAGGCTCCTCCAACCATGGGATTTTCCAGGCAAGAGTACTGGAGTGGGGTGCCATTGCCTTCTCTTACAGCCAGCTAGTGCAGTTAAAATGTTCAGAGTAAAATCTCATCTAGGACAGTGAAACAAAGTCTAAGACTGTGGGCTTCAGAAGCAGTGATTCAAATCCCAGCCTGCCTGCCTTCAAACTAAATAAACTTGGGAGTCTGAGAACCTTTATTTTCTCTTTGAGGAGGAGTTATGTTCATGTTAAAATTAAAAAACAAATAATGACTGGTGGTTATTATGTGCCAGCTCTACGCTAGGTTCTTCCTCTTTAGAATACCTAGCCCAGAGGACTGCTGGGAAGAGTTAAATGAGATAATGAACACAGGACAGAGGAACACTTTGTAAATAATTGTTAGCTTTTCTACTACTGTTACTATCATAGATGGTAGTGTTCCCTTCCCCTCTTTCTCTAGATAATAGCTCTAACCTGAAATGGCCAGATAAAACACAGGATACCCAGTAAATACAAACTTCAGGTAAACAACAAACGTTTAAGTATAAGTTGTTCAGTCACTCAGTTGTGTTCGACTCTTTGTGACCCCAAGGACTGCAGCACGCCAGCCTTTCCTGTCCTTCGCCATCTGCCAGAGTTTGGTCAAACTTATGTCCATTGAGTCAGTAATGCCATCCAGCCATCTCATCCTCTGTCATCCCCTTCTCCTCCTGCCTTCAATTTTTTTTAGCATCAGGGTGCTTTCCAATGAGTCAGTTCTTCACATCAGGTGGCCACAGTACTGAAGCTTCAGCTGGAATACGGAATATGATTGTATCGAATATTACTTATCCTGAAGTCTTTTTGAAATTCAACTTTGAATAATTTGTATTTTTAGTTGTTAATCTGAGAATGCATGTGTGCATGTGTGCTAAATTGCTTCAGTTTTGTCCAACTCTTTGTGACTCTTGTGAATTGTAGCCTACCAGGCTCCTCTGTCCATGGGATATTCCAGGTAAGAATACTGGAGTAGGTTGCCATGCCCTCCCCAAGGGGATCTTCCCCACCCAGATGGAAACCATGTCACCTACATCTCCTGCATTGGCAGGTGGGTTATTTACCACTAGCGCCACCTGGGAAGCCAATCGGACAGTTCTTTTCAAATGTGTGTATATATATATATTGTCCTAGTGGTAAAGATTGGGGGAGCTTCCATATAATTTAGTCATCAGTATAAAAACCATTTCAGCACTTTTGCTAAGCTTAGGAGGGGCAGTGACCACCTCTGGATCTCCAGGGGAGAATTCAGCAATGTATCTCATTTAGTTTTGGATGTTCCATTCACAATGTATCTTGTAGGCTAATGGAACATTCTTTTAAATTTAATTTTATTTTATTAAACTTTACAATATTGTATTGGTTTTGCCATATATCAAAATGAATCTGCCACAGGTATACATGTAAAATATATGGACTCTATTCCTGGCTTTATGGGTTACCATTTTAATGCAGTGGTTTTGTTCAGATCACTATGCATAAATAAACAACAAAAACAATAAGGATTTTTAAATAACTGTGTTCTGAATTCATCAAACATTTCAAAGGAATTTTCAACTATTTGTATGGAAATCTCAAATATTTTGCCAAATATAAAATTCTTGATTATAAAATTTCTTTATTTTAAGGAAGCTTAAATCTTCTGCTTCTTTCTAATCTCTTTATCTCAAAACATAAGAATAACATTTATATCAAATTTATTTTTAATGTTCTTAAGAGATTCTTTGTCCATCCTCAATGTCTTTATTATTTCTAAATTATATATGTATATATTATAATTTACATATTGCAAAATGAAGTGTTTCATTCCCAGAGTATTGGCATAAAACACCAGGAAAGGATTCTGACTTTCACACTTGAGAGACATTTCTGCCCCTCCTCCCAATCACACATTCATCTAAAGATAAGACATGCCTCACATACCATTTGGAAGTTATTCTCCAAATGTCAGGGTTGAACATTAACATCATGTGTTTTTATCTGCAAAATCACCCCTTTGAGCATGAATATTAGTCTAGTTAGGCACTTTGCAATGTTATTTATTATTATGAGGTTGCTGTTTTAATATTGCATTAATTTGCCAGCCAGTTATAAATCAAAGGAAAGTACTTTCTCCTCTAAATAATGTCAGACTTTTATATTCTGCTTAACTTTTAACAATATAACATTTACCATTATCATCCCACGCTCCTCTTTTGGAAATTAGTAACATTTGCAGCATTCTCAAATAAATTCCATCTTTATTCATTTGCATGAGGGCAAAATCATGAAGTGAGTTAAGCTGGTCTCTCGTGACACCCTCCCACATGTCCATGACCGAGTTTCTCCTTCTTGACACCTTCACAAACATTTGTGGGAAGAATGAACAAATGAAAATTGAAGCAATCAGATGGCCAATGTAGAGACTGCAGGTTTCAAAGTGACTGACGAAACACAGTCTTTATTCCTTTGCTAAAATAACTGTCCAGGATGGACTGAGGGAAAGTGTCACATATTCATCACTGCAACAGCTTCTGTCGCCTCTAAAAACTGGTAGGAGGTAACAGGTCTCTAAACATTGTGCTTGTGTTTAGATTTTTTTTTTTAATTTCTTTCCTGCTATATGAAGAAATCTCAAAACAGCCACGATTATTGTCCTGACATTTGTTTGGTATTTTATGGTTCATAAAAACTTTTACGAATCATTTTAGAAAAATTATTAGCTAAAGACCAAGAAAAACTCCCCTCTCGCTGTGAGAGCCTGAAATAAACTTTTATTTGCTTTGCTTTTACATTTGTTTTAAATAAGACAGAAAATGAGAGACTCAAGGCCCCAAGGGACATGCAGCAGTAAAAAGTGTGTTTTGAGGGGCCAAGATACTTATCTTCTCGCTAGGTAACCTTAAGAATCAGACATTATCCTCCTCTCTCTTCTAGGATGGTATTGCTTTTGTTTCAAAAGAACAGTGAAAAGCTGTTCTTCATCCTTTCCTTTAGGGGGAAGAGGAAACTGATGAAACAAGAAGATTCATTTATAGGTAGAATCTTTTTTTTTTTTTTTTTTTGACACCTCGTTAACATTTGCCAGGGTCAAGGTGGCAACACTTCATTTCTTGTATCCTAGGTAAACTGGTAGTGATAATATTCAATTATGATTTTTCTCATTTGGAAGGTACTTCATGATATCTCCTTTATTCTTTCACAGGAAAGTGACAATGGAGTGTCATACGCAATTTCTCAAGGCAGATAGGAAGTTAAAACTGTTTGCAGAGCATCTCAAAATTCCATTCTTTTGGTTTTAGTAGTGTATGAAATGTCATGGGTAGTTGAATGGCCCAAACTGTGTAGAACTCTGCGGTAATACACTTATGATGTTTATCAATCCCCACTTGCCAAGATAGAGGAAACTTGTCACACAACAAATAGCCAAGAGGCAATCAGAATAAATCTCCAAGAGCTTCATTGGATCTCACCACTCAATGTATGGTCCCTGGACCAGCAACATCAACATCACCTAGAACTTACCTAACAAACTTCTACATTTCTAATATCTTAGTCCAGACCTATCAAATTAAAAACTGATTTTTAACAAGATCTCTGCTTTTTAATTAGATCTTTTTAACAAGATCTAATGGGGGCTTCTCTGGTAACTCAGCTGGTAAATAATCCACCTGCAATGCAGGAGACCCCAGTTCAACTCCTGTGTCAGAAAGATCCTCTGGAGAAGGGATAGGCTACCCACTCTAGTATTCTTGCCTGGAGAATTCTATGGACAGAGGAGCCCGGAAGCCTATAGTCCATGGTTTTGCCAAGAGTCAGACATGACTGAGCTACTTTCACAGGTGATTGGTGTGCACATTAAACTTTGAGAAGTATTGTCTTCACACATAAAGAGAATAAACCAGTGGTACCACTGGGGAGAGGGTGATTAGGGACAAGATAGAGTGATTGTTGTTATTCAGTCACTAAGTTGTGTCTGCCTCTTTGTGACCCCATAAACTGCAGAGTGCCAATCTCCTCTGTCCCTCACTATCTCCCAAAGTTTGCTTAAATTCATGTCCATTGAGTCAGTGATGCTCTCTAACAATCTCATCCTCTGCTGCCCCTTTCTCCTTTTGCTTTCAGTTTTTCCCATCATCAAGGTCTTTTCCCATGAGTCAACTCTTTGCAACAGGTGGCCAAAGTGTTGGAGCTTCAACATCAGTCCTTCCAATGGATATTCAAGGTTCATTTCCTTTAGGATTGACTGATACGATCTCCTTGCAATCCAAGAGAATCTCAAGAGTCTTGTCCAGCATTACAGTTCGAAAGCATTAATTCTTTGGTGCTCAGCCTTCTTTATGGTCCAATTCTCACATCTGTACATGACTGCTGGAAAAACCGTAGCTTTATCTATATGGACCTTTTTTTGCCATGTGATGTCTCTGCTTTTTAATATGCTGTGCAGATTTGGAGCTTGGCTTCCAAGGAGCCAAGTGTCTTTTAATTTCCTGGCTTAGTCATTGTCCACAGTGATTGTGCAGCCCAAGAAAATAAAATCTGTTGCTGCTTCTACTTTATCCTGTCTATTTTCCATGAAGTGATGAGACTGGATGCCATGATCTTAGTTTTTTTGTTTGTTTCTTTCTTTTTTCTTAATTTTGATGTTGGTTTTTTGAATGTTGAGTTTCAAGTCAGCCTTTTCACTCTTTTTCCATCCTCATCAAGAGGCTCTTATTTCCTCTTCACTTTCTCCCATAAGAATGGTATCATCTGCATATATGAGGTTGTCAATATTTCTCCCAGCAATCTTGATTCCTGCTTTTGATTCATCCAGCCTGGCATTTTGTATGATATACTTTGTATGAAAAGTAAAAGTGAAAGTCGCACAGTCCTATCCCACTCTTCGATCCCATGGACTGTAGTTTACCTGGCTCTTCTGTCCATGGAATTCTCCAAGCAAGAATACTGGAATGGGTTGCCATTTTCTTGTCCAGGGGATCTTCCCAATGCAGGGATTGAACCTGTGTCTCCTGAATTGCAGGCAGATTCTTTACCAGCTGAGCCACTAGGGAAGCCTGGTACTTATAATAGTTTGTATAGTATGTATACAAACTATATATGCTATGCTAAGTCACTTCAGTCGTGCGACCCCATAGATGGCAGCCCACCAGGCTCCCCCATCCCTGGGATTCTCCAGGCAAGAACTGGAGTGGGTTGCCATTTCCTTGTATATATACTTGTTTGTATATATATGTATATATATACAAACGACTATATTTGTATAGTAGGTAAATAAGTAGGGTAACAATATACAGCCGTGTCATACACCTTTCTCAATTTTGAACCAGTCCATTTTTCCATGTCTAGTTCATGTTGTTTCTTGGCCTGCATACAAGCTTCTCAGGAGGCAGGTAATGTAGTATGGATTCCCATCTCTTTCAAGAATTTTCCAGTTTGTTGAGATCCACATAGTCAAAGGATTTATGTAGTCAGTGAAGCAGAAGTAAATGTTTTTCTGGAATTCTCTTGCTTTTTCTATGATCCCACAAATGTTGGCAACCTGATCTCTGGTTCCTCTGCCTTTTCTAAACCCAGCTGTATACCTGGAATTTCTTGATTCATGTACTTCTAAAGCCTAGCTTGAAGGATTTTGAGAATAAACTTGCTAGTATGTAAAATAAGCTCAATTGTACAGTAGTTCAAACATTTTTTTGACATTGCCCTTCTTTGGAAATGGAATGAAAATGGACCTTTTCCAGTCCTATGGCCACCTTTTTCAGTCCTGAGTTTTCCAAATTTGCTGACATATTGAGTATAGCACTTTATCAGCTTTATCATTTAGAATTTGAAATAGCTCAGCTGGAATTCCATCACCTCCACTACCTTTGTTTGTAGTAATGCTTACCAGATCAGATCAGATCAGTCGCTCAGTCATGTCCAACTATTTGTGACCCCATGAATCACAGCACGCCAGGCCTCCCTATCCATCACCAACTCCCAGAGCTCACTGAGACTCATATCCATCGAGTCAGTGATGCCATCCAGCCGTTTCATCCTCTGTCGTCCCCTTCTCCTCTTGCCCTCAGTCCCTACCAGCATCAGAGTCTTCTCCAATGAGTCAACTCTTCACATGAGGTGGCCAAAGTACTGGAGTTCCAGCTTTAGCATCATTCCTTCCAAAGAAATCCCAGGACTGATCTCCTTCAGAATGGACTGGTTGGATCTCCTTGCAGTCCAAGGGACTCTCAAGAGTCTTCTCCAACACCACAGTTCAAAAGCATCAATTCTTCGGCGCTCAGCCTTCTTCACAGTCCAGCTCTCACATCCATACATGACCACAAGAAAAACCATAGCTATGACTAGACGAATCTTTGTTGGCAAAGTAATGTCTCTGCTTTTGAATATGCTATCTAGGTTGGTCATAACTTTCCTTCCAAGGAGTAAGCGTCTTTTAATTTCATGGCTGCAGTCACCATCTGCAGTGATTTTGGAGCCCAGAAAAATAAAGTCTGACACTGTTTCCACTTTTCCCCCATCTATTTCCCATGAAGTGATGGGACCAGATGCCATGATCTTCGTTTTCTGAATGTTGAGCTTCCCAAGGCCCACTTAACTTCGCACTGCAGGATGTCTGGCTCTATGTGGGTGACCACACCATTGTGGTTATCCAGATAATTAAGATCTTTCTAGTTCTTCTGTGTATTCTTGCCACCTCTTCTTAATCTCTTCTGCTTTTGTTAGGTCCATACTGCCTCCTTGTCCTTTATTGTGCCCATCTTTGCATGAAATATTCTCTTGATATCTCCATTTTCTTGAAGAGATCTCCAGTCTTCCGCATTCTGCTGTTTTCCTCTAATTTTTTGCATTGTTCACTTAAGAAGGCCTTCTTATCTCTCCTTCCTATATTTTGGAAATCTGAATTCAGTTGGGCATATCTCTCTCTTTCTGTCTTGCCTTTCATTTCTCTTCTTTCATCAGCTATTTGTAAACCCTCTTCTGCCAACCACTTTGCTTTCTTGAATTTTTCTTAGGGATGATTTTGTTCACTGCCTCCTGTACAATGGAGAAGGCAATGGCACCCCACTCCAGTACTCTTACCTGGAAAATCCCATGGATGGAGGAGCCTGGTAGGCTGCATTCCACGGGGTTGCTAAGATTCGGACACGACTGAGTGACTTCACTTTCACTTTTCACTTTCATGCATTGGAGAAGGAAATGGCAACCCACTCCAGTGTTCTTGCCTGGAGAATCCCAGGGATGGGAGAGCCTGGTGGGCTGCCGTCTATGGGGTTGCACAGAGTCGGACACGACTGAAGTGACTTAGCAGTCCTGTACAATAAAATGAAATTACCTATAAAAATAAATTGTATAGCACAGGGAATATAACTAGTATTTTATAATACTTATAAATTGGATATAATCTCTAAAAATTGTGAATCACTATGTTGTACACCTAGAAATTATATAATGTTATAAATCAACTATACCTTAGTAATAAATAATAATAAAATAATGCTTGCTATAAAAAGAAAGTATCATCTTAGCATAAACACAATATTTTATTAAAGCCTTGCAATAAACCCATGATGCAGATTGTTGCTATAATCCTTAGCATGGCTCTGAAAAAACTGAGACATTGAAGTATTGTTAAAATAGCCTTAAATTCATCAAGAATATAGCCTTTAATAGCAACACTAATGGGCTTCCCAAGTGGCTCATTGTGAAGGATCCACCTGTCAACGAAGGAGCCGACATGAGACACCAATTTGATCTCTGGATCAGGAAGATCCCTTGGAGAAGGAAATGGCAATCCACCCCAGTATTCTAGCCTGGAAAATTCCATGGACAGAGGAGCCTGGCAGGCTATAGTCCATGGGGTTGCAAAGAGTCAGACAGTACTGAAGGCACACACACACACACACACAGACACTCTTACTCATACACATTATAACATTAACAATATAACAGTTAAGATAAAATATGACCAGCAATACAGCATATGAGTGTCTGTGGTCTGGAGTTGAATAGCCTGGATTCAAATCCTGACTCTACAACTCAGCAAGTGCAAAATAGTCACCAAGGTGGTCAGTATCTCTGTTTCCTTTTTAAAAGATAAATAAGGATTTGGAAAGCCCTACCTCATTGTGTTGGAGGAGAGGGAATATTAAATGAATAAATTAAAATGCTTAGAATAGTGCCTAGCATGTAGTACAAATTCCATATATGTTAGACAATACTAATATTAGGTGTAATAGTAATTGTAGTAGTAACATTTTTTTCCAATGCCAGCTACATACTTCATTTGATTCAATCCTTGAAATAACCTTATTGTCCCCTATACCTTATCATAGAAGGACTGATGTTATCCAGATGAACTTGGGTCTGCTTCCTCAATGTTCAGCAAAGCCAATCTGCTGATACTGCGTTGTGGTAAGGACAGTATAGCATTTTCTGCAGGGTGGCAAATAAGAAGAAGCTCAAAAACCATCTCCCAGTGGCTTTCAGGGTAGGGTCTGGATGCTGTGTGATGAGCTTGTGGACACTTTTTCTGATGAGCTCTAATGAGATAACAGATTGATGTTTTCAGGGATCCTAACCTTAACCTGGTTCCAACCAGTCTAGGATCTAAATGCTTGTGGTCAGCATGTAGTTTCTTTCCTCTACATTTTGGAATCAGAGGAGGATCTTAATTTCTGCAGAACAACTCAAAGATATGTATCAGATTGCTATCTATATCCCTTCAGAAGGAATCAGGGGTCCTGTGACTGCTTTATGGATGAACTGTTGTTTAAGCTGTCATTTCTTTTCTTGCTTGACCGCATTTCTTTTGTTTCTGCATTCCCTCACTTCTATAATTAGTAATTTTTTGAATCTTCTCTTTTAAGCTGGGATAAGGCCAAGCAAGAAGCTGGGGCTGCAGAGGAACTGGTGGTTGGGAAGGCCTCACAGGGTCCTGCTAGATTTCACTAAGAAGTAGTTTTGGCTAAAGTCACATCACTGGTTGAATATTCAAGACTTGGCTCCACATTAAATTGCACTGCTCTTAAAGTTAGTGCTTTAAGTTCAGGTCTTTTGAATTCAAGCCCTCTATTATTCCACCAAACTGCACTTCTCTCCAACCATGAATGAGAAGAATATTTTCAGCTGACAGATGACTCATTAATGCTATTTGATTCAGAATGCAATTATCAGCTTTCAGATCTGCATCTCTGTTTTGCTCCAGGTCCTATTCCTTTCCTCTTTGCCCTGACCCTAGAGAACAGTCTTTTTTTGGTTGCCTCCAAAGAATTTGGTTTCAAATCAGCATCAAAATACTCTTAGAAGGTAATAGAATCCTGAGCTGAGAGTTCCAGCTTCCCTAGGATTCTTCTTAATAAATAGCCTCTTAGTACATCTGTTTCATAGTCCTTTGAGGGAAATTTGCATTTTGATGGAGAACTTCTGAAGATGAAAAGCCTTAACCTACAGACTGACTATGTAATGGTAGTATATCAGGTACAAGAGGGCAGTGCCTTCCAGGGTAAAACACAATTAAAGAAGAATAAAAGTTTTTCCAGAGAGATTTTGATCTCAGCCTGTAGGCAAATGATGTCCTGGATAAGAGCATACCTGCACAGTCTCTACGAGACAGTGAAATAGAACAGGATGATCTTCATGTATTAGGAGGTGGGAATTTCTGATTCTTAATTTAATATCATCAGTAGTTTCATAACTAAAAATTTATAAATTATCTACAATGGCCTATTAAATGAGAAAAATTACTCTCCACACCAGGGTGGGTTTCAGCATAGATGGGCTTGAGCATGATGTGAGTGTATGATGGAGGACTTAATAGATACATTTACACTTGCCCTTGAACAACACTATTTTGAACTAAGGTGGGGGGCCCATTTATACATGGATTTTTTTTTTCAAGAGTAAATGCTACAGTGCTACACAAACCCTGAACCTCAGTTGGGAATCCTGATACAGTTCAGTTCAGTCTCTCAGTTGTGTCCAACTCTTTACAGTCCCATGGACTTCAGCGCACCATGTTTCCCTGTCCATCACCAATTCCCAGAGCCTGCTCAAACTCATGTCGATCGCATTGGTGATGCCATCCAACCATCTCATCCTCTATCATCCCCTTCTCCTCCTGCCTTCAATCTTTCCCAGCATCAGGGACTTTTCCAAAGAGTCAGTTCTTCGCATCAGGTGGCCAAAGTATTGAGTTTCAGCTTCAACATTACCCCTTCCAATGAACACCCAGGACTGGTTTCTTTTAGGATTGACTGGTTTGATCTCCTTGCAGTCCAAGGGAATCTCAAGAGTCTTCTCCAATACAGCTCAAAAGCATCAATTCTTCAGTGCTCAGCTTTCTTTATAGTCCAACTCTCACATCCATACATGACACTGGAAAAACCATAGCTTTGACTAGACAGACATTTGTTGGTAGAGTAATGTCTCTGCTTTTTAATATGCTGTCTACGTTGGTCATAACTTTTCTTCCAAGGAGCAACCATCTTTTAATTTCATGGCTGCAGTCACCATCTGCAGTGATTTCGGATCCCCCAAAATAAATTTTCTCACTGCTTCCATTGTTTCCCCATCTATTTACCATGAAGTGATGGGACTGGGTACCAGGATCTTAAGCCAGCTTTTTTACTCTCCTCTATCACTTTCATGAAAAGGCTCTTTACTTTTTCTTCACTTTCTGCCATGAGGGTGGTATAATCTGCATATCTGAGGTTATTGATATTTCTCCCAGCAGTCTTGATTCCAGCTTGTGCTTCATCCATCCCTTTTGCATGATGTATTCTGCATACAAGTTAAATAAACTGGGTGACAACATACAGCCTTGACATACTCCTTTCCTGATTTGGAACTACACTGTTGTTCCATGTCTCATTCTAAATGTTGCTTCTTGACCTGCATAGATATTTCTCAGGAGGCAGGTCAGGCGGTCTGGTATTCTGTCTCTTGAAGAATTTCCCACAGTTCGTTGTGGTCCACAGAGTCAAAGGCTTTGGCATAGTCAATGAAGCAAAAGTAGATGTTTTTCTGGAACTCTTTAGCTGTTTCAATGATCCAACGAATGTTGGCAACTTGATCTCTGGTTCCTCTACCTTTTCTAAAACCAGCTTGAACACCTGGAAGTTCATAGTTCACGTACTGTTGAAGCCTAGCTTGGAGAATTTTGAGCATTACTTTGCTACTGTGTGAGATGAGTGCAATTGTGTGGTAGTTTGAGCATTCTTTGGCATTGCCTTTCTTTGGGATTGGAATGAATACTGACCTTTTCCAGTCCTGTGGCCACTGCTGAGTTTTCCAAATTTGCTGGCATACTGAGTACAGCACTGTCACAGCATCATCTTTTAGGATTTGAAATAGCTCAACTGGAATTCCATCACCTCCACTAGCTTTGTTCATAATGATGCTTCCTAATTCCCACTTGACTTCACATTCCAGGATGTCTGGTTCTAGGTGAGTGATCATACAGTCATGAATATCTGGGTCGTGAAGATCTTTTTTATATAGTTCTTCTGTGTATTCTAGCCACCTCTTCTTAATATTATTCTGTTAGGTCCATACCATTTCTGTCCTTTATTGAGCCCATCTTTGCATGAAATGTTCCCTTTGTATCTCCAATTTTCTTGAAGAGATCTCTAGTCTTTCCCATGATATTGTTTTTCTCTATTTCTTTCCACTGATCACACAGGAAGACTTTCTTATCTCTCCTTGTTATTTTTTGGAACTCTGCATTCAAATGAGTGTATCTTTCCTTTTCTCCTTTGCTTTTAGCTTGTCTTCTTTTCTCAGCTATTTGTAAGGCCTCCTCAGACAACCATTTTTCCTTTTTCATTTCTTTTTCTTGGAGTTGGTCTTGAATCCAACTTCTGTTGCCTTGTGTACAATGTCATGAACCTCCATCCCTAGTTCTTTAGGTACTCTGTCTATCAGATCTAATCCCTTGAATATATTTGTCACTTTCACTCAATAATTGTAAGGGATTTGATTTAGGTCATACCTGAATAGTACAGTGATTTTCTCTACTTTCCTCAATTTAAGTCTGAATTTTGCAATAAGGCATTCATGATCTGAGCCACAGTCAGCTCCCAGTCTTGTTTTTGCTGACTATATAGAGCTTCTCCATCTTCGGCTGCAAAGAATATAATCCATCTGATTTTGGTATTGACCATCTGGTGATGTTCATGTGTAGAGTCTTCTCTTATGTTGTTGGCAGAGGGTGTTTGCTAAGACTAGTGTCAGCTATGTGAACCGTGAACTTCCAGATGTTCAAGCTGGTTTTAGAAAAGGCAGAGGAACCAGAGATCAAATTGCCAACATCTGCTGGATGATGGAAAAAGCAAGAGAGTTCCAGAAACACATCTATTTCTGCTTTATTGACTATGCCAAAGCCTTTGACTGTGTGGATCACAAGAAACTGTGGACAATTCTGAAAGAGATGGGAATACCAGACCACCTGATCTGCCTCTTGAGAAATTTGTATGCAGGTCAGGAAGCAACAGTTAGAACTGGACATGGAACAACAGACTGGTTCCAAATAGGAAAAGGAGTATGTCAAGGCTGTATATTGTCACCCTGCTTATTTAACTTCTATGCAGAGTACATGATGAGAAACGCTGGACTGGAACAAACATAAGTTGGAATCAAGATTGCTGGGAGAAATATCAATAACCTCAGATATGCAGATGACACTACCCTTATGGCAGAAAGTGAAGAGAAACTACAAAGCCTCTTGATGAAAGTGAAAGTGGAGAGTGAAAAGGTTGGCTTAAAGCTCAACATTCAGAAAACGAAGATCATGGCATCTGGTCCCATCACTACATGGGAAACAGATGGAGAAACAGTGGAAACAGTGTCAGACTTTATTTTTCTGGGCTCCAAAATCACTGCAGATGGTGACTGCAGCCATGAAATTAAAAGATGCTTACTTCTTGGAAGGAAAGTTATGACCAACCTAGATAGCATATTCAAAAGCAGAGACATTACTTTGCCAACAAAGGTCCATCTAGTCAAGGCTATGGTTTTTCCTGTGGTCATGTATGGATGTGAGAGTTGGACTGTGAAGAAAGCTGAGTGCTGAAGAATTGATGCTTTTGAAGTGTGGTGTTGGAGAAGACTCTTGAGAGTCCCTTGGACTGCAAGGAGATCCAATCAGTCCATTCTGAAGGAGATCAGCCCTGGGATTTCTTTGGAAGGAATGATGCTAAAGCTGGAACTCCAGTACTTTGGCCACCTCATGCAAAGAGTTGACTCATTGGAGAAGACTCTGATGCTGGGAGGGATTGGGGGCAAGAGAAGAAGGGGACGACAGAGGATGAGATGGCTGGATGGCATCACTGACTCGATGGATGTGAGTCTGAGTGACCTCCGGGAGTTGGTGATGGACAGGGAGACCTGGTGTGTGGTTCATGGGGTCGCAAAGAGTCGGACACGACTGAGCGACTGATCTGATCTGATCTGATCTGATCTGAGTGTGTTCTCTTGGCAAAACTCTGTTAGCCTTTGACTTGCTTCATTTTGTACTCCAAAGTCAAATTTCCCTGTTACTCCAGGTAGCTCTTGACTTCCTCCTTTTGCATTCCAGTCCCATATAATGAAGAGTACATCTTTTCTGGGCATTAGTTCTAGAAGGTCTTGTAGGCCTTCATAGAACTGTTCAACTTCAACTTCTTTAGCATTGCTGGTCAGGGCATAGACTAATATTGTATTAGAGAATGGATGTTCCACTTTAGGAAATCTGGAATTATTGGCATAATAGAACCATACACACAAGTAAAGTACCTTTTCTAATGTTTTGTCACATGAATGACTTAGACACCCATGGGAATACCTTTGGTTGTATTTAATGAGCACATGTGTAAAAGGGGCGTGAGTATTTGGAAAAATTTTCTTAAGAATTTATGAGTATTATTGAAATACAAGCCTTCAACTATAGTAAACTATTTAAGTCTTTGACAAGACTGAAATTTTAAGTCATTTAACAAGATGGAAAAATATCATTTGAATTTTAAAAAAGATAGCAATACATCTACTTACTGTCTGGGTGCTTTGTTTGAAATGATGAGAAATGGAATTAGACCAGAGGCTTAAGCTTTATGTGCTGTGTGTACTCAGTTGCTCAGTCTCGTCTGACTCTTTGTGACCCCATGGGCTGTGGCCCGCCAGGCTTCTCAGCCCATAAGATTTTTCAGGCAAGAATACTGGTGTGGGTTGCTGTTTCCTACTTCCAACTTTTAAAACTACCCTCTTCTAGAATATTAGAGATATTTTTTATTAGATAGGCAAAAGAGATAATACAGGGTAGCTCAGGAGACATGTTAGCCTAAGATCATAGTAACAAGAGTATGGGTGTGCTTTAGGGGTCAGTGTCCCAGAAAGGAATAGAACCAAAAAGGTATAGAATGTTTCCAAAAATAGTTGGCAACAAAGGGGGAAAAAAGGAAAAATAAAACAAATATGATTTAAAAGAAAATGGAATAATGGATTCAAGAGAATCTGTATTGACCATTCCACTTTACACAATAGCTCAAAATTTGAAACAATGGAAATAATGACTGGTTTTTCTTTTACTTTAATGTGACACATTTTGTTATTTCTTTTGCAGAAGTGAGTGGGATGTGACATGGAGGTTGCTATAGTTACTCATTTTTAATGAATTTCAAGACTTTTCCAACCAAATAGCTCTTGAAGTCAAAATTTTT
The DNA here is from genome assembly GCA_935064755.1 of Tragelaphus eurycerus. Taxonomy (NCBI): domain Eukaryota; kingdom Metazoa; phylum Chordata; class Mammalia; order Artiodactyla; family Bovidae; genus Tragelaphus; species Tragelaphus eurycerus. Next base: position 12,572,082 of record CAKXYN010000006.1, read on the forward strand.
AGAGGGTAGTAAAGGGAAATTTATGACTGAAAATGACTCATCATAACACAAATACAAAGAAAACATTAAAAACTACTTAAGGAATAAAGTTTTAATTTATTGAACCATGATTTATTCTTGTTAAGAGTGTGATTTGTGGGCGTTGAAATAACATTCCTTTGTGACTCAGCTAGTAAACAGCCCACCTGCAATGTGCGAGACCTGGTTCAATCCCTGGGTTGGGAAGATCCACTGGAGAAGGGAAAGCCTACCTACTCCAGTATTCTGGCCTGGAAAATTCCATGGACTGTAGATACCATGGGGTCGCAAAGAGTTGAACATGACAGAGTGACTTTCACTTCAAATAACATTTATTTGAGTTAAATATATTTAGTCACAAAATTATTTTTTGTTGTGATTTTGTAACATTTGGCTTATCTATTAATAATCAAGAAAACATGATGGTAAAAAATTCAAAGTGTTATTCACTCATTCATATCCAACTCTTTGCAACCCCATGGGCAGTATCCTGTCAGGCTTCTCTGTCCATGGAATTCTCCAGGCAAGAATACTGGAATGGGTTTCCATTTCCTTCTCCAGGGGATCTTCCTGACCCAGGGACTGAACCCAGGTTTCCTGCATGGCAGGCAGATTCTTTTCCATTCGAGCCACCAGGGAAGCCCCCAAATCAAAATATACTCACATTATAAAGAAAAATAGTCTGGGAATATTTAGCTCCCCAAAGTTTAAACTACCTTTCACAGTTTATAAAAAATGATCTAATTATACTATACTTATAAAAGGAAACGAAACTTTCTAGTGCAGATGCAAATGAAGGATGTTCAGAGAAAGTGTCAAAATCTCATTATCAAGGAAACTAAAATAAGGGAGGATATGGTTAAAACTAATAAGGATGATTTCAGATATTTTTTCATGCTAATGAGACATTTAGTATGTTGGAGACGTACAGAAAAATTAGAAGAAAGCAAAATGAGAATAATTTGCCCAAAATAAGCTTGAAATATTTATGGCAATAGACATCAATTCCTTAAGCTGGATTCCCAGTACAAATCAGTGGAATTCCATTTGATTATACTTCCTTCAAAGTGAGCCCAAACATTAATAGCCACTATAATCATAGTTTAAGTTAATATTTCCATGTCTTTGTGTAATTTAAAATGTTTATATAAATATTGTATTGCTCAACATAGTTCCAGAGCTACAGAAATACTAAAAGTGACATTATGCTCACTGCTTGGAAACATTCTAAGCCAAATTTAGGTATATGACCATTTACCTTAGAATTAAAGAGTTATAGGAAAAATAGCATTTCTTTTAGCAACCTTACACTTGAATCCCAAACCAAACATGATATATAAAGTCCTCCTATACTTTAGTTCTATGAAAGAATTATAGAAAAGTATAGCCATTTATAGGAGAGTTTACTTCGATGAATAAATGTTGTTTGAGGGTTTTTGTTTTCATGTCTCAGGAAAATCTACTGGACTATGAGACCAGAATTATGATGTTGATATGATCATCACTAGCTGTAATACTTGACCGGTTTGAACTGAGAGGTGCTACAAGTGTAACATGTCAAATCAAAACACAATCAGATCAGATCAGATCAGTCGCTCAGTCGTGTCCGACTCTCGCCCCCTTGAACCGGGGGCCCCATCCATCACCAGCCTCGGAGGTCACCCAGACTCACATCATCGAGTCAGTGATGCCATCCAGCCATCTCATCCTCTGCCGTCCCCTCTCCCCGCCCTCAATCCTCCCAGCATCAGAGTCTTCTCCAGAGTCCTCTTCGCTGAGTGACCAAACTGGAGTTCAGCTAGCACATCCCCAGACGGGCCCGGGACCGCCGAGTCGGGACCCAGACTCTCCACACCCGTCAGAGGCGCCGCCTCTCAGTCCAGCCCCAACGACCAGGGACAGCGAGGACTGTTGAAGGATCCGCATGCATCTAGGTGTCCCCCCGGAGAGCGGCGCAGTCACCACTGCAGTGATTACTAAAATAAAAAAAGAACAATGTAGAATATTGCTTTAATTTTTATACTGATTACACTTTAACTTGGTAATACTTTGGATTATTGGATTAAAAAACTCATTTTATCAGTTTCTTTTTACCTTTTTAATGTGTGTATGTGTACTCAGTTTTGTCTGACTCTTTGTGACCTCATGGACTGTAGCCCATAAGGCTCCTCTAACTATGGGATTTTCCGGACAAGAATACTAGAGTAGGTTGCCATTTACTTGTCTAGGGGATCTTCCGAACCCAGGGATCAAACTCACATCTCTTGCATCTTCTATATCAGCAGGCAGACTCTTTACCACTAATGCTACCTGAGAAGCCCACCTTCTTAATGTAGCTACTGGAAAATTTGACATTACATAGGTGGTTCACATTATATTTCTCCTGGACAATGCTGATTTAGCTGATTTAGCTAAGGGGTTTTTAGCTAAGGAATTGCTTGTTGGCAAGATAAGTTATTTGGACATGTTTTGTTCCTCTGAGATATAATGTTCTATAAGCTGACGGGGTTCCTGAGAAATTTGGCAGAGACTGTTTAGCCCATATTGCAAACAAAGTGATCACCACCACAAGTCTAGTTATGATCCATCATCACAGAGTTCATTTTGCCCAATATTTTTCCCCTCTGGTAACCCCTAACATGGTCTCCGTATCTATGAGGTAACTTTTGTTTCATTTTTTTTTTATTTTGTTTTTTTAGATTATACAAATGCGTGAAATCACATTGTATTTGTCTTTCTCTGTCTGACTTATTTCACTTAGCATATTGCCCTCAAGGTCCATCCATGATGTCTCAAGAGGCAGGATATCTTTCTTTTTTTATTGGTAGGTAGACTTTCATTTGTGTGTGTGTGTGTGTGTGTGTGTGTGTGTGAGGGGGGAGATGTGTAAATACCCAGAAGTGGAATAGCTGGGTCATGCAGTAGTTCTGTTCCTAATCTTTGGAGTAATCTTCACACTGTTTTCCATAGTGGCTGCAACAATTTACAGTCCCCTTAAGAGTGTACTGCTGCTGCTGCTAAGTGGCTTCAGTCGTGTCTGACTCTGTGCGATCCTGTAGAAGGCAGCCCACGAGGCTCCCCAGTCCCTGGGATTCTCCAGGCAAGAACACTTGAGTGGGTTGCCATTTCCTTCTCCAATGCATGAAAGTGAAAAGTGAAAGTGAAGTCGCTCAGTCATGCCTGACTCTTAGCGACCCCATGGACTGCAGCCTACCAGGCTCCTCCATCCATGGGATTTTCCAGGCAAGAGTACTGGAGTGGGGTGCCATTGCCTTCTCCAAGAGTGTATAGGGTTTCCTTTTCTCCATATCCTTTCCAACGTTTGTTTGTTATTGTCTTTTTGATAAGCCATTCTAACAGGTGTGATGTGATACTCCATTGTGGTTTTGATTTGCATGTCTCTGATTCGTGATATTGAAGATTTTTTCATGTGTATTTTGGCCATCATATATGCCATCCTTGAAAACATATCTATTCAGGTGACTCTGCCCATTTTTTAAAATTTTAACTTTTATTTATAAAAACAAATGCTGAATGGGTAGCACTCTCAGATGATCAAAGCCATTTTGTTTTGTTTTATTTTTTAGTTGAAGGATAATTGCCTTACAGAATTTTATTGGTTTCTGCCAAACATTTATAACTGTATATTTACTGTTGAGTTGCATGAGTTTTTTATGTTGAATATTAACCCCTTATTGGATAAATCATTTGTGAATATTTTATCTCATTCAGTAGGTTACCTTTAAGTTTTGATGATGATTTTCTTTTGCAGAAGCAGTTTATCTTGATGTTGTCCCATTTATTTATTTTTCTTTTGTCTCTCTTGCCTTTGGTGTCAGATCCACAAAAATATTACTACAACTGATGTAAGTAAGTGTCCTGCCTATGTTGTCTTCTAGGAATATTATCATTTCAAGTCTTACATTCAAGTCTTTAATCCCCTTTGCATTAATTTTTATGTATACTCTTAGTTGTCTAGTTTTATTCTTTTGCTTGTGGCTGTCCAGTTTTCCAACATCACTTACTGAAGAATAAATATTGTGTGTTAATGCTCCTTTATCATAAAGTAATTGTATGTGTGGGTTTATTTCTAGGCATCTGTTCTGTTTCATGATCTGTGTATCTATTTTTATTTACCACCCTATTTTGATTACTATAGCTTTGTAATATAATTTTATTGAAATTGGGGAGCATGACACCTCCAGCTGTGTTCTTTCTCAAAGTGGTTTCAGTTGTTCAAGATCTATTATGTTTCCATACAAATTTTAGAATTCTTTTGTTTTAGTTCTTTGAAATATGCCATTGGCATTTTGATAGGAGGTTGCATTGAACTGTAAATTGTTTTACCTAATATGGAGATTTTAACTATTAATTCTTCCAACCCATGAACATGAACTATCTTTCCAATCAATTGAATGTTTTTGAATTGCTTTTTCAGTGTCTTATAGTTTTCAGTATATAGGTCTTTTACTTTGGCTTAATTTATTTCTAGGGATTTTATTCTTCTTAATGCAATTATAAATGGGATAATTTTCTTAATTTCTCTTATATTTTTCTATTAGTGTATAGAAACACCATAGATTTCTGTATATTGATTTTGTATCCTGTAACTTTGCTAATATTATTTATTAGTCCTAACAGTTTTGAGAGTCCCTTGACTGCAAGGAGATCCAACCAGTCCATTCTAAAGGAGATCAGTCCTGGGTGTTCTTTGGAAGGAATGATGCTAAAGCTGAAAATCCAGTACTTTGGCCACCTCATGGGAAGTGTTGACTCATTGGAAAAGACTCTGATGCTGAGAGGGATTGGGGGCAGGAGGAGAGGGGGACAACAGAGGATGAGATGGCTGGATGGCATCACCGACTCGATGGATGTGAGTTTGAGTGAACTCCAGGAGATGGTGATGGACAGGGAGGCCTGACCTGCTGCAATTCATGGGGTTGCAAAGAGTCGGATACAACTGAGCGACTGAACTGAATATTTTTTTTGGTGCAGTCTTTAGGTTTCTTGAAATATGGAGCATCATGTCATCTACAAATAGTGAAAATTTTATTGATTTGGATACCTTTTATTTTTTGCCATATTGCTGTGACCAGAACTTCCAATAATATGTTGAATAAAAGTGAGGGTGACCATCCTTGTCTTGTTTCTGATCTTAGAGAAAAAGCTGAAAGCTATTCACTATTGGGTATGATGCTAGCTGTGTAATTGGTCTTTAGTATGGTGAGGTACATTCCTTCTATACCAACTGATTTTTTTTTTTTCATAAATGGGTATTAAAATTTTTCCAATACTTTTTCTGCATCTATTTAGATGATCAGAGGATTTTTATCTTTCATTTTGTTAATGTAATGTGTCGTGTTGATTGTTGTATAGAAGTTAAATCATCCTTTGTTGTTGTTTAGTACTAAGCTATGTCCAACTCCTGCCGCTGTCTGGACTGTAGCCCATCAGACTCCTCTGTCCATGGGATTTCTGAGGCGAGAATATTGGAGTGGGTTGCCATTTTCTCTCCCAGGGAAATCATCCTTATATCTCTGGAATAAATAAATACCATTTGATCATGATGTATGGTCCTTTTAATGTATTGTTGAATTTAATTTGCTAATATTCTGTTGAGTTTTGAATCTGTACTCATCAAGGATATTGCCCTATAATTTTCTTTTCTCTCTGGTGTCCTTGGTTTGGTATCAGGATAGTGCTGACTTTGTATAATGTATTTGGAAGATTTTCTTCCTCTTTAATTTTTTGGAAGAGTTTGAGAAGGATAGGTTATTAAATATTTGAATGTTTTGTATAATTTTCTAGTAAAGCTCTCTGATTCTGAAGCTTTGTGTTTTGGGAGATTTTGATTACTATTTTAGTCTCCTTGGGGGAGCCTAAAGGAGAGTCTAACTAAAGTCTTTAGATATTAGTCTATTTAGATTTTTCTATTTTGTCATGATTCAATCTTGAAAGATTGTATGCCTAGCAATTTATCCATTTCTTCTAGACTGTGCAGTTTGTTAGCATGTAATTGTCCATAGTGGTCTCTTATAATCTGTTGCCTTTTGGTGGTGTCATCTATAGCTTCTCATTTATTTCTGATTTTATTTGAGACCTTTTTTTTCTTAGTCTAGCTAAAGGTTTATCAAGTTTGTTTCTTCTTAAAGAACCAGCTCTTAGTTTTATTGATCTTTTCAAACTTTTTTGTCTTTTCCATTTATTTCTACTCTGATCTTTATTTCCTTCCTTCTAAATGTGGTCTTCATTTTTTTTTTATTCTTGTTTCTTTAGATGTAGATCACTTATTTGGGATTTTTCTCATTTATTGAAGAGGTCTGTATTGGTGTGATCTTTCATGACATTATTGCTTCATCCTATAGATTTTGATATGTTATACATCTGTGTTCATATGTGTCTATATATTAAATTTCTTTGACTCTTTGTGGTTCAATAGCATGTTGTTTAATGTTTATGTTCTTGTGTTTTCTCTTTTTTTCTTGTAATTGACTTCTAGTTTCGTACCATTTTGGTTGGAGAAGATGCTTGATATGATTTCAATCTTTTAAATATATTGAGGCTTATTTTTTGACTTAGCATGTGATTTATCTTAAATAATATTCTATATGTATTGAGAAGAATGCATATTCTGCCAGTTTTGGATGGATTGTTATATATGATGTGAATATATATATATGTGAGAGTGACTGAATCAATCTGGTCTAATGTGTCATTTACATCTGATCTTTATTGTTTTGCTGATTTCCTGCCTGAATAATCTATCCATTGACATAAGTCATAAAGGCGACTAAAATTATAATAATTATTTAAGGGATGCATAAAATGAAAAGATGTTAAAAAGTGTCACTGAAAGTATAAAGCACGGGGAGAGCAGTAAAGATAAAGCTATCTCTTCAAATTTAAGTTGCTACCAATTTAAACAGACAACTGTTTACATAGCATGTTACATGTGGACCTCATGATAATACAAAGGAAAATTTTTATGGTAAATACACAAAATAAAATTAGAAATATAAACATAATACTAAAAGTGAAAGTGTTAGTCACTCAGTCATGTCCGACTCTTTGCGACCCCATAAACTGTAGCTTGTCCGGATCTTCTGTCCTTGGAATTATCCAGACAAGAATAATGAAGTGGGTTGCCATTTTCTTCTCCAGGGGATCTTCCCAACCCAAGGATTAAACCCAGTTCTCCTGCATTGCTGGCAGATTCTTTACTATCTGCCAATTTTCCAATTGTCAATTGGAAAATATTTATCTATTTATCTATGACTAGTTTAAATTTGGAGAAGGCAATGGCAACCCACTCCAGTATTCTTGCCTGGAAAATCCCATGGATGGAGGAGCCTGGTGGGCTGCAGTCCATGGGGTCGCTGAGAGTCGGACACGACTGAGCGACTTCACTTTCACTTTTCACTTTCATGCATTAGAGAAGGAAATGGCAACCCACTCCAGTGTTCTTGCCTGGAGAATCCCAGGGATGGGGGAGCCTGGTGGGCTGCCGTCTATGGGGTCGCACTGAGTCGGACACGACTGAAGCGACTTAGCAGCAGTTTAAATCTAAATGGACTAAATTCACCAAACAATGTAGAATATCTGAGTAAATCAAAACACAAGACTTGTCTATATGCTGCCTACAAAAGAGTGACTTCAGAAGAAAGGGCACACACAGACTGAAAGTTAAGAGATGGAAATTTTTTTCCATGCAAATCAAAATGAAAAGGAGAAAAAATGGAGTAGCTATATTCATTTTAGACAAAATTGACTTTAAAACAAAGGCTGTAATAAGACAATAAAGAAAACTACATAGTGATAAAGGAGTCAATCCATTAAGAAAGTATAACATTTGTAAATGTATATGTACCCAACAGAGAACACTAATATATATAAAGCAAATATTACAGACATAAAGGGAGAAACTTAAACCAATACAATACTTCAGTTATCACTTCTATTTGTTCTTATATTTTCTATATGTTGAAATTCTAATTATATATAGTCATTTTTCTCCTGATTTCTCAGTGAGCATGTTTATGCCCATTATTTCTTATGTCCATTTTCTTCTTTTCCTGAGATTTTGTCTTGTCATTTGATTGGAGCATTGTTTCCACATTTTACCTAATTCTCTGTGTTTATTTATATTTATTAGATAAATCAGCCCTCTCCCCCAGTCTGGAAGGAGTGGACTTATTGAGATAGTATCTTGTGGGGCTCAGAAGTTAGTTCTCAACTGGCCACCAGAGTCAGCACTCAAGGGGTGACCACCACGTGGGTTATATGTCAGGCTATATGTCAGGCTATAGTAGGGCTATAGTAACTCCTGCTATAGTAGGGCTACAGCTGCTAGAGAGTGCTAGTGGAAGGGACTGGCCCCAGCCTGGTTGCAGATCCTGGCTCAGGTTACTGTGGAGTACTAAGGGGTGGGCTTATTGCTTGGCTAGTTTTGAGGTCTTACCGAGCCACAGAGGGCAGTTTGGTCTCTTAGTGAAACATGTACACGAGCACTAACAAGTTATAGAGAGGATTTCACAATGGCTCCCACCAGTGTTGGCATTAGTAAGGTAGCCTGAGATCAAAAAATGGCTCCCACCAGTGTCTCAGTTACCAGGGAATGTCCCAGCTAGTTCCTGCCTCTCCTCCAGATGATTCAATAATAGTAAATGGGTAACCTACACCCATGGTCCAGGAGCTTTTCAATCTACTGTTTGTACACTGGTTTTATGCCATAGGAGTTGTGTGTGGGCTCTTGAAGAGCAAGATTTCTGTTCCCTGCAGTTTTATTGTTTTCCTGCATGTATTCTTTGTTGTTTTTCAGAGTCAGGTGCTATATGTGATTGTCTTTCTTCTGCAGGATCTACAGGTTGGGGTTCCTGATATGGAGCATATGGAGCTTTGTGGTCCCTTCCAACTGTGGATTTTTACCTCGGTGAGACTTTTTCTGCGCTTCCTACCCATCTTGATGCTGTCCCTTTACTCTTCATTGATATCTCTGTTCACCCAATGTTATGTCCCTTTAGGAGGAAATTATTTTATATGTACTTGTATCTTTGTTGTGTCTGTAGGAAGAGGTGCATTCAGGGTCTTCTATCTTAAACCCTCTGGAAAAATAATGTTACATAAATTTGCATTACTTTTTATTAATTGCACATAAACATAATTATAGTTCAGTGAAAATCTCTAATTCAGTGAGAAAGTGTTTACATAATCAAGCTTTAGTGTACACCAGGAACATCTGGAAGGTTTATTAAAACATTAACTCCTGTGCCCTGTATCTAGTTTCTAATACATATGTCTGGGGTGGAGCCTGAAAATTTGCGTTTCTAAACTTCCCCATGACATTACTGCTGCTATTTATAGGGAAAGGACATTTTGAGAACTCTTGGGTTAATTTTTTCCTCAGTGATCAAAAATGATACCAGTAAAATAGGGGGTTTTTTAGGTTTACCAATGTTTGTAGCCTCACATAAAAGAATAATGGGCAAAAAATTATATAAATAGACTTTTATTCTAAGACTAAGCATTATTCCCATAAGAAAATTATTGTCATGTAAAAAATTCATCTCTCAAAGTAACACATATATAATTTTTATTCTCAACAGTCAACTTGTCTTTTCTTTAAAATCTTCATTTTATTTTTAACTTGAAAAGGATTCCAGATTAATTCTTTCTGCTTTACATGGAACAAAATTAGTTCTAAACATCCATGTGGAGGGATTAAACTTCCTAAAGCAATGGAAAAGAATTAGTGTGTTTCAGTGCCATTTAATCAGTTCATAACCAAAATGAGTAACTTTTACTTCAGAATTTCATCACCTTTTTATCATTTGGAATTGAGGGTTTGTGTTAGCTTAGTATTTCTGTGGTTAAATCATTTAAATCTCTAAAAGAGATTAACAAAATAAACCTGTCATCTTCAAAAGTCAAATTCATGAAAGTTATGCTATGCATTTTCAAATGTATTTCCACTCAATAAAACTTAACTTTGTTTTGAGAAAATGCTATTGGGAAGCAATTTAGCATACTATGTATTTTAGCTTACAAATAATATCATTTTGACAATTATTCCATTTATATCTAGTTCCAGTGTTCAATATTTAGTACTTATCTTTTTAAACTTCACAGCTTTTAGTATCTGAGCCATTATTGGGCAACATCTATTTGAAATTTAGACTCCTTCACTATTCCAGGTTCTGTACAATCTGAAGTTAATTCATTTGTTCATAATTATTTACTCAATATAAATCATTCTAAACTTTTAGTTTACAGACTCTTCATCACCTTTGCCTTGATTCTTGCTTCTGAGCTACTACCTGAAATTTTCTGCTCTCTCCATTGTTGCTGTTCAGTCATGCAGTTGTTTCCAACTCTTCAATCCCATTGACTGCAGCACCCCAGGATTCCCTGTCCTTCACCATCTCTCAGAGTTTGTGCAAACTCACATCCTTTGAAACAGTAATTGCCTTCCAGCCATCTCATCCTTTGCCACCCCTGTCTCTTTTTGCATTTGACCCTTTCCAGGATCAGGGTCTTTTCTAATGAGTCAGCTCTTTGCATCTGATGGCCAAAGTATTGGAGCTTCAGCATCAGCCCTTCCAATGAATATTCAGGGTTGATTTCCTTTAGGATTGACTGGTTTGATATCCTTGCTGTCCAAGGCACTGTCAACAGTCTTCTCTAACACAACAGTTCCAAAGCATCGATTCTTTGGTGCTCAGCTTTTTTATGGTCCAACTCTCACCTCTGCACATGACTACTGGAAAAACCATAGTTCAATTCAGTTCAGTCACTCAGTCCTACCTGACTCTCTGTGACCCCATGGACTGCAGCACATGAAGCTTCCCTGTACATTACCAAATCCCAAAGCTTGCTTAAATGCATTTCCATTGAGTCAGTGATGCCATCCAACCATCTCATCCCCTGTCGTCCCTGTCTCCTCCTGCCTTCAATCTTTCTGAGCATCAGGGCCTTTTCCAGGGATTTGGCTCTTCACATCAGGTGGCCAAAGTATTGGAGTTTCGGCTTCAGCATCAGTCCTTCCAATAAATATTCAGGACTGATTTTCTTTAGGATTGACTGGTTGGATCTCTTTGTGGTCCAAGGGATTCTCAAGAACCTTCTCCAACACCACAGTTCAAAAGCATCAATTCTTCGGTGCTCAGCTTTCTTTATAGTCCAACTCTCACATCCATACATGACTACTGAAAAAACCATAGCTTTGACTAGATGGACCTTTGTTGGCAAAATAATGTCTCTGTATTCTAATATACTGTCTAAGTTGGTCATAACTTTTCTTCCAAGGAGCAAATATCTTTTAATTTCATGGCTGTAGTCACCATCTGCAGTGATTTTGAAAGAAAGTGAAAGTGAATTTGCTCAGTCATGTCTGACTCTTTGCGACCCCACAGACTGCATCCTACCAGGCTCATCTGTCCACGGGATTTTCCAGGCAATAGTACTGGAGTGGATTGCCATTTCCTTCTCCAGGGGATCATTCCAACCCAGGGATTGAACCCGGGTCTCCCGCCTTGTAGACAGACGCTTTACCATCTGAGCCACCAGGGAAGTCCTTGGAGCCCCCCAGAATAAAGTCTCTGTTTTCACTGTTTCCCCATCTATTTCCCATAAAGTGATGGGACCGGATGCCCTGATCTTAGTTTTCTGAATGCTGAGTTTTAAGCCAGCTCTTTCACTCCCCTCTTTACTTTTGTCAAGTGGCTCTTTAGTTCTTTGCTTTCTACCATAAGGGTTGTGTCATCTGGGTAGCTGAGGTTATTGATATTTCTCCTGATAATCTTGACTCCAGCTTGTGCTTCATCCAGTCTGGCATTTCACATGATGTACTCTGCATAGAAGTCAAATAAGCAGGGTGACAATGTACAGCCTTGACATACTCCTTTCCCGATTTGGAACCAGTCCATTGTTCCACATCCAGTTCTAACTGTTGCTTCTTGACCTGCATACAGATTTCTCAGGAGGCAATTAAGGTGGTCTGGTATTTCCATCTCTTGAAGAATTTTCCAGAGTTTGTTTTGATCCACAGAGTCAAAGGCTTTGGCATAGTTAATAATACAGAAGTAGATGTTTTTCTGGAACTCTCTTGGTTTTTCAATGATCCAGCAGATGTTGACAATTTGATCTCCTGTTCTTCTGCTTTTTCTAAATCCAGCTTGTACATCTGTAAGTTCATGGTTGACTTACTGTTGAAGCCTGGCTTGGAGAATTTTCAGTATTATTTTGCTAGCGTGTGAGATGAGTGCAATTGTGCAGTAGTTTGAGCATTCTTTGACATTGCCTTTCTTTGGGATTGGAATGAAAACTGACCTTTTCCAGTCCTGTGGCCACTACTGAGTTTTCTAGATTTCCAGGCATATTGAGTGGAGCACTTTCACAGCATCATCAATTGCATTAGCATCATCAATTGCATTAGGATCACAATATTTTGTTACTACTCTGATAGACCAAATGTTTTTGAACATTACAAATAGATAAAACATAAAATATATAAAAATGACTTAATATAATATATTAATATTATGGTTTCGATTTACTTAAGTGATTACTTGTGAATCAGTTAGAGATTAAAAGGTGCTTACACTCTAAGGGAAGTGATTGAGGCTATGTCATAATCAGTGATAGTTTATTTTCTTTTCTTGTATTTTCCATGTCTATCTTTTTGTATCAATATTATGCTCAGCTTATAAAAACAGGTAGTAAATAAATATTTCTGAATTCCTTGCAATATTTATATGTTATACTAAAATTATCTGGGTTTTTTTTGTATTGTAGAAAACACTTGTAAAGCTTTCCTAATTTGATATTTCTTTCTTCCTAGGAAGGTATTAAATTAGTGATTTAATAATCATTTTGAAAGCATTTAATAATCATTTTGAAAGCATTCATTTTGGATCTGCTGCATATATAAATGTCTCTCTTTACATTTCTAGTACTGACAATTATTTCTTCTCTTTACCTTAGTCAATATTTCTAGCTGACAATAACTATCAAACTACCAACTTATAAATTTTGTTGCCTTCTCATTTTAATTTTCTATTCATTTTTCCTCTGCTGACATTGCTTTTATATAGATTCTTTGGAATTATTTTTTCTTTGTCTCAACTTTGAAAGTTGGAAACTTTTGCTCATTAAATTTTGGTCTTTCCTTTCTATAAATTCATGTCATTAAGGTTATAAATTTCTGTCTGAATATCTCTTAGCCATATCCCACAGATTCTGATATTATCTATTATTATTCTATATTTTAAAAATTCATCAAAATCTCTTTGCATGGATTATATGAGAGTATTTCTAAATATTTGTGCTTTCTGGTTTCTTTTTGTCTCTAGTTTTAATGAAACTCTGCTGTGGTTCCAGACCATAGTCTATATTTTTCTATAATTCTTTTAAAAATATTAGTAGTTTTTTTATAGCGTAGTTCATAATTGCTTTTCATAGGCATTTCATACCTGATTGAAAATAATATCATTGTGCAGTTATTAGAAAAAGAATTCTTTATCTGTCTATTAGAACTATCAAAGAAAAAGATTAACTCCTTTGTTTGGAGAGAGAGAGAGTGATAACTTTTTATGTTTCTATTTTATCCTTACTGTAAGCATGAGGTTTCTGGATTAGATGCAAACTAATTATTTACATAGCAGTCTTGGTGCTGGTTCCCATGCCTCATTTTTCTTTTGGAAAATGTGATGAGGGCATATGTCACCCTGTATGTAGAGAATAGGGACTCTCTACTCTAGGAGAGGATTGAAAATTATGACTCTTGAGGCTCATACAGGGACTCTTACATAAATGCCTTTCCTGCCCTGCTGAAAAGAGGAAGAAAACTTTGCTCTCTACTAAAAACAAACCCTCTCTGGGAAAAGGGTGGGAAGTCCCTTGGTTTTTACAATCCTTTGCAGTAGAAACTTTAGGAAAGAGAAAATTGTTTATCTCCTGGATAGTTCATTATTTGTGACGTCTAAGGCTTGTTTTCTATTCACTCATCTTGAACTCAGTTTGCCAATAACGTTTGGTCAGAAACCGTCACTATTCAGAAATATGGAAATATTACCTTCTCAAAAGAGAACCACGTTTCCTTAGACCTACCTCAGCAGCCTGAGTCATGTCAGGAAGTAGCACCAGTTCCAAGTTGCTGGCTATTGTTCAGTAGGGGCTGTTACTTTGGGATCTCAACTGTAATCAGGTTTAGAATTCATCTCTCTTACCATCCAACTACTCCACAGCATGTCAGTCTTGCAGCCTCTGCTCTGTTGATGATAGTAGTGAGGTATGAGGAAGTGAGAGGAAAAGACTCCCTCTAGATTTTGGTGTGTGGCTTCCCTGATAGCTCAGTTGGTAAAGAATCCACCTGCAATGCAGGAGACCTGGATTCTCTCCCTGTGTTGGGAAGATTTCCTGGAAAAGGGAAGGCTACCCACTCCAGTATTCTGGCCTGGAGAATTCCATGGACTATATAGTGCATGGGGTGGCAAAGAGTCGGACACGATTGAGTGACTTTCACTTTCTAGATTTTGGTGGTAATAAGACAGTACTCTCTCCACTCTACTTTTGCTTGGACCATTTCCTACAAAAATATATCATAATTTTATATGGTAATTAGAACTACAGAAAGTGAAACCAAAGTTCAGTGATTCAACTGACTTTATGCAACTAAATTAAATTAAGTACATAAATATTTGGATAGATAATGCTGGATTTAACATTCAGCATTTCTTCTAATGCCATCTGTTTAAATGTTTTTCTCAATGGACTCTAAGACCATAAGTGCAAAACTCAGTAGAAACTGGCTTAAAGCATAAATTTAAACAATAAGCATAGGAATATCAAGGTGAATAATGATCATGACAATGAAGCTATGAATTAGTGAATAAAAATGAAATGAGTTCCCTATAAAAATAATGCTAAACAACCAAAAACAATCTTGTTCCACTGAAAAAAAGTGTTTCTTTCCCAATATGCATTTAATAACCATGATAAAAATGCCCAAGTATCCGAATTTCATAGCATTCCAAGCAACACAAATAAAACTCTAAGTGATCTCAGTTCAGTTCAGGTACTCAGCTGTGTTCGACTCTGAAATCCCATGGACTGCAGCACACCAGGCTTCCCTGTGCATCACCAATTTCCGGAGCCTACTCAAATTCATGTCCATTGAGTTGGTGATGTCATCCAACCATCTCATCCTCCGTTGCCCCCTTCTCCTCCCACCTTCAATCTTTGTCAGCATCAGGGTCTTTTCCAATGAGTCAGTTCTTCACATCACATGGCCAAAGTATTGGAGTTTCAGCTTCATCATCAGTCCTTCCAGTGAATATTCAGGACTGATTTCCTTTAGGATTGACTGGTTGGATCTCCTTTCAGTCTAAGGGATTCTCAAGGGTCTTGTCCAATAGCACAGTTCAAAAGCATCAATTCTTTGGTGCTCAGCTTTCTTTATAGTCCAACTCTCATATCCACACATGACTACTGGAAAAACCATAGCTTTGACTAGATGGTCCTTTGTTGGCAAAGTAATGTCTCTGCTTTTTAATAAGCTATCTACTTTGGTCATAACTTTTCTTCCAAGGAGCAAGTGTCTATTAATTTCATGGCTGCAGTCACCATAGGCTGTGATTTTAGAGCCCCTCAAAATAAAGTCTCTCACTGTTTCCATTGTTTTCCAATCTATTTCACACGAAGTAATGGGACCAGATGCCATGATCTCAGTTTTTTGAATGTTGAATTTTAAGCCAGCTTTTTCATTCTTCTCTTTCACTTTTATCAAGAGGCTCTTTAGTTCTTCTTTGCTTTCTGTCATAAGGGTGGTGTCATCTGTGTAGCTGATATTTCTCTTGGTAATCTGGACTCCAGTTTGTGCTTTATCTAGCCCAGCGTTTCACATGATGTACTCTGCATAGAAGTCAAATGAGCAGGGTGACAATATACAGCCTTGACATACTCCTTTCCCAATTTGGAACCAATCTGTTGTTCATGTTCAGTTCTAACTGTTGCTTCTTGACACGCATACAGATTTATCAGGAGGCAGGTAAAGTGATCTGGTATTCCCATCTCTTGAAGAATTTTCCAATTTGTTGTGATGCTCACAGTCAAAGGCTTTGGCATAGTCAATAACATACAAATAGATGTTTTTCTGGAACTCTCTTGCTTTTTCAATGATCCAGTGGATGTTGGCAATTTACCTCTGGTACCTCTGCCTTTTCTAAATCTAGCTTGAACATCTGAAAGTTCATGGTTCACATACTGTTGAAACCTGGCTTGGAGAATTTTGAGCATTAATTTGCTAGCATGTGACATGAGTAAAATTATGTGGTACTTTGAACATTCTTTGGCATTGCCTTTGTTTGGGATTGGAATGAAAATGGAACTTTTCCAGTCCTGTGGCCACTGCTGAGTTTTCCAGATGTGCTGGCATATTGAGTGCAGCACTTTCACAGCATCATCTTCCAGGATTTGAAATAGCTCAACTGGAATTCCATCACCTCCACTAGCTTTGTTCATAATGATGCTTCCTAATGCTCACTTGACTTCACATTTCAGGATGTCTGGCTCTAGGTGAGTGGTCATAATATTGTGGTTATCTGGGCCATGAAGATCTTTTTTGCATAGTTTTTCTGAGTGTTCTTGCTACCTCTTAATATCTTTTGCTTCTGTTAGGTCCATACCATTTCTGTCCTTTTTTGTGCCTATCTTTGCATGAAATGTTCCCTTGGCATCTCTAATTTTCTAGAAGAGATCTCTAGTCTTTCCCATTCTATTGTTTTCCTCTATTTCTTTGCATTGATCCCTAAGGAAGGCTTTCTTATCTCTCCTTGCTATTTCTTGGGACTCTGCATTGAAATGGGTATTTCTTTCCTTTTCTTCTTTGCCTGTTGCTTCTCTTCTTTTCTCAGCTATTCGTAAGTCCTCTTCAGACAACCATTTTGTATTTTTGCACTTCTTTTTCTTGGAGTTGGTCATGATCATTGCCTCTTGTACCATCTCACAAACCTCCATCCCTAGTTCTTTATGTACTCTGTCTATCGGATCTAGTCCCTTGCATCTATTTGTCACTTCCACTGTATAATTGTAAGGGATTTGATTTAGGTCATATCTGAATGATCTAGTGGTTTTCCCTACTTTTTTCAATTTAAGTCTGAGTTTTGCAATAGGACATTCATGATCTGAGCCACAGTCAGTTCCTGGTCTTGTTTTTGCTGACTGTATAGAGCTTCTCCATCTTTGGCTGCAAAGAATATAATCAATCTGATTTTGGGATTGACCATCTGGTGATGTCCATAAGTGATCTACCCAACTGTAATTTTTTTTTAAAAATTTATACTATTCTTTAAAAAAATAAAAGATATTTTGAGTAGTGTTAAAGTTTATTTTTCAACTATATATTCATGGAATAAATATTTAAAATAAACAGTATGATCAGGATATTTAGTAGTTCATTTTTCTTAACTAAAGAAATATTCAGTTTAAAAATGTAGCAGCTTAATGTTCTGATGTCTGGGAATTATGAAATAAAATAATTTTTTGTTATTTTTGCTTTTGTAAGGTTATATTAGTTGTTAGCAATATGTTAATGATCCATTTTCTTTAGTAATAAATAAGATATGCCTGGATTTTTTAGCTTGATTTATATATTTAGATCTAATACTGGATTTTTACACAATGCATGGATACTTTCTCATTGTTATCTAAACCATAACATTTTTCTCTAATTGTTATTACTGTTTTTATATGTATTAAATAAAATTTTAACCTAAGCCCAACAGATCTCTAATTATGCAAGTATATGTCATGAGATGGAGGCATTAGGAAGTAGTTGTTCCTGTCTACATGTATTTGAGAATGACATGAGTAGGAACTTTATAAGCCTTCGGTAAACATACGTTGTGGAGAAGGCAATGGCACTCCACTCCAGTACTCTTGCCTGGAAAATCCCATGGACGGAGGAGCCTGGTAGGCTGCAGTCCATGGAGTCACTAAGAGTCGGATATGACTGAGCGAGTTCACTTTCTCTTTTCACTTTCATGCACTGGAGAAGGAAATGGCAACCCACTCCAGTGTTCTTGCCTGGAGAATCCCAGGGATGGGGAAGCCTGGTGGGCTGCCGTCTATGGGGTCACACAGAGTCAGACATGACTGAAGTGACTTAGCATAGCATAGCAAACATACATTGTGGAAACTCTGTAAAATCTGATGTGGAATATGCTTCATGTATCCAGCCAGTACAAAATTCTCTTAGACTTACTCTTTCTATTTCTGCTATTAAGTTAAAATCGTTAATTCCTATGGGTCTTACTTCAAAGGAAGACCAGTGACTCATGGGCAATAGAATAGATACTACTGCATTGAAATTTTCTTCTGCTGATGTAATAATGTTTAATAATGTAGTATATACTTATGTCCTGCATATACATTCAGAATATATCTGAATATTTAAATTGTTAATATATGTTTGACAACACAGTCTTTCTGGTCATTGAATTAAAGCAATGGTCCTCAAACTTCTAGCTTGCAGGACAATCATTTGGAGGGCTTATATAGATTCCTTGTGTGTGCTCAGTCATTCAGTCGTGTCTGACTCTTTGTGACCCCATGGACTATAGCCTGCCAGGCTCCTCTATCCATGGAATTTTCCAGAAAAGAATACTGAAGCAGGCTGCCATTTTCTTCTCCAGGGAAACCCAGACTCTTGAATCTCCTGCATTGTCAGGCCACTACCCTGGCCCTTTTACCACTAGGGCCACCAAATTTTATGTGTGTGAAAGGGTTAGCAGATATATGTATGTAAAATGTTAAAATAATCTACATAAAACTATAGAAATTAGCCAAAATCAAAAATTATATATGCTAGGGTGTCAGTATTTTCTAAGATATATGAATAATTTACACACATTTAGCAGTGGCTGGATTCTTTTCTCATTGACATGTGTGTTTTTACTTGAAAATCGTGCACCTGTCAGAGTTGTTAAACTCTGATGAATCTCTGTATATGCCTTCCTTCTGTTCTATTTTGACTGACTTGGTGCCCGTAAGAACATGTAGGAATGATAGATGTGGACTTTGAATTGATGAACTCTGATCGCTGTGTCAGTGAACTACTTTCTAATTGGCCTCATTCTTTCAAATCATTTACTATACTCTTGTCCTTGGAGGTTATGTATCTTTTAGGTGTTTGTGGAAATAATCTGATTATGGTCTTTTTTACACTTTATTCTTTTCAGGGGAAAGTATGACAGATTAAATACACTGGTGAGTTTTAAAAATATTTACTAAGACATTTAAAAAATTATATCAGTATCAACTGTCATTTTTAGAATTAGCCTTATAAAAGCATACTATCTTTTGCTTGTTACTGATCAAGTACAATATGGTGGAAAGAGGTGAATAGAACAGTAATAAGAAAAGATTGCAAAACAATGAATTAGAAAATAATTGTTGCATTGGTATGTACATTTAAGCTGCTTTTTTCCTCCTCCAGCTTAAAGTTACTCTAGTAACTTGATTAGAAATATTTCTGGAAGAAGCAATTGAGAAAGCCTGTTGATTAGCTAGAACTTTGACCTAAGAGCAATGATCCAGGGGGGAAAAAAATGCCCGCCATTCCTTCAGATAAATGATAGCCTTGGAAATAAGATGGACATAAGGTATAGGGAATTGGGATATATAGAACGAAGTATTTCTTGGAGACAGGTTTGTCAGACTTTGCAGTGCTGAGGCTGTGAAAATTATACCTCTGAGATTATCTAAAATCAGCAAAGGTCTGCCAAAGATAATTTAGTGTTCATTCCTCTGGTGACAAAATGTCAGAGCTTCTCTGCACACTGTGGGGCTTCAAATGGTTACAGATGCACCAACACAGCGATCCCTTCAGCCTTCAGTGCTTGCATAAGCCTGGGACAATGGAACTTAAAAGTCATATCCTTCATTCTTGAACTGGCCCTGCCACTTTACTTCAGGTTGCCTGAACGGTCTTTTAAGTCTTATATATGTTTTCTTAAAAGTTAGACAAGATGACCCAGCAATCCCACTGCTGGGCATACACACTGAGGAAACCAGAATTGAAAGAGACACATGTACCCCAATGTTCATCGCAGCACTGTTTATAATAGCCAGGACATGGAAGCAACCTAGATGTCCATCAGCAGATGAATGGATAAGAAAGCTGTGGTACATATACACAATGGAGTATTACTCAGCCATTAAAAAGAATACATTTGAATCAGTTCTAATGAGGTGGATGAAACTGGAGCCTATTATACAGAGTGAAGTAAGCCAGAAAGAAAAACACCAATACAGTATACGAACACATATTTATGGAATTTAGAAAGATGGTAACAATAAACCTGTATATGAGACAGCAAAAGAGACACTGATGTATAGAACAGTCTTTTGGACTCTGTGGGAGAGGGAGAGGGTGGGATGATTTGGGAGAATGGCATTGAAACATGTATAATATCATATATGAAATGAGTCACCAGTCCAAGTTCGATGCACGATACTGGATGCTTGGGGCTGGTGCACTTGGATGACCCAGAGGGATGATACAGGGAGGGAGGTGGGAGGAGGGGTCAGGATGGGGAACATGTATATACTTGTGCTGGATTCATGTTGATACATGGCAAAACCAATACAATATTGTAAAGTTAAAAAATAAAATAAAAATTTTTTAAAAAGGGTAGACAAGATGACTTCTTGAGGTTCTTTCTCTTAAAATCAAGCCTGTCTATTTGCTCTCCTCCACTGTGCTAATTAATTCCTAGTCTTAAGGGCTTCCTTGGTGGCTTAGACAGTAAACAATCTGCCAGGCATTCAGGAGACCCGGGTTCAGTCCCTGGGTTGGGAAAATCCTCTGGAGAAGGGAATGGCTATTCACTCCAGTACTCTTGCCTGGAGAATTTCATGGACAGAGGAGCTTGGTGGGCGACAGCCCTTGGGGTCGCAAAGAGTCAGACATGAGCGGGTGACTAATACTTTAACTTTATGGCTTTCATGTATAGAATGTCCTCCTCCTTCCAAACTATTAGGTGCAAATATTTCTTAAAACACAAGAAGTATGAACCATAATGAAAAGACTGCTAAATGAATGATGTTATAACTTACAACTTCTGTTCAAAGAGAGACACTAAAAACAAAGTGAAAAGATTCATCTTAGTCTGGGGAAAATCCATGAGAAATAAAGACAAACTAATTTTTAAAAAGGACAAATAAAGAAACAGTTTCTGGAGAAGGCAATGGCAACTCACTCCAGTACTCTTGCCTGGAGAATCCCGGGGATGGAGGGGTCTGGTGGGCTGCCGTCTATGGGGTCACACAGAGTCAGACACGACTGAAGCAACTTAGAAGCAGCAGCAGCAGCAGCAGCAGCAAAGAAACAGTTTACCAAATGGAAAACCAACAGGAAACCAAGAAGGTCAACAAGCATCTGTAAGGTGCTTAGCGTTGCTAATCAAATTAAAAAACAACAGTGAGATTCCAATTCATGGTATAATATTGTAAAATTGATCACCCTAAAAGTAGATGAGGATGTGGAGAAAGTTCTGTATCGATGAGAACAGATTAGAGGACAATTTGATAGTAGCTGGTAAGTCTGAAGATGCAGGCACAGAAATTTCACTTCTAGGTCTCTATTCTAGAGAACATTTTACACCTATGCAAAAGGATGTTTATTTAGCAAAGTTATAAAAACTGGTATAACTTTTCTTTAAACATACATGCTCAGTTACTTCAGTCACGTCCAACTCTTTGGAAGCCTATGGACTGTAGCCTGTCAGGCTTCTCTGTCCATGGGATTTTCCAGGCAAGAATACTGTAGTGGGTTGCCATCAGACTAACAGAATTACCCTTAAAATGAATGAACTAGATCCAAGTGTATCAACATATATAAATACAAAAACAATTAAAAATGAAAAAGGCAATCAGAAAATTATATATACTACATGATCCTATTTATTCAAAATTTAAAAGCTCATAAAATGAATTTTTTAAAAATGTCTAACACATGCTGTTAAACTGCATAGTCATGCATGGGAATGATACACAGAAACTTTTTAGCAGTGTTTACCTTTGGGGGGAGAGAGGACAGGAGGATGGGTATTAGCTGGAATTAGAGAATCTCATTAAAAAATGAAATGTAAAGAAAATGTCAAAGTTAATATCAAATTAACTATTTTGTTAAGTATCTTACTAATATCTTTTACAATTTACTGTACATTTAAAAGTTTCAATCAAATATCTTTTAGATGAATGAGAGAAATCTAAGCTCAGTCTTAATAAATTTCATTGATTATATATCCACTGATATCTATCTAGATATATATCCATGTCAGTAGATATCTTTGTATTGTATCTGTGAGACTCTATTTGATGATGTTTCCCTTTCCCATCAAATTATATATCTTTTAAGGGATGACATTGATTTCTGTTTCTTTTCTGCCTTTTGCAATGACTAGAACTGTACTAGGCATCTTGTATGTATGTAACAAATAGCTGTTAACTGATTGCAAAATTGCATTCACTGAACTGGAAATCCTCCCATGGTAAATTAGTAAGGCAGCATTTGCAAACTTTCCCCATACCAAAGAAACAAATATGTTTCTGTATTGCAAAGATTCTTTTTAACTTTCCCCTTTTATCCTGTCCTTGTTTCTTTCTCCCCTTCCCTCAACCATTTCTCCTCCTGTTCCCCACAAAATTCTTCTAAAACCACCAAAATCAAGCAAAGCAAGGTTTCATTACAAATAAAGATGTTATTTACAGCCACCTCAAACCTCTATGTTCCATTCTCCAGCTAAATGGGTCAATGCTCTTGGGATGAGAATAAAGGAAACTCATAAATGTTGGTTTTGATCCAGAGGCATGTCAGATCCCAGATTGGATGTCTTTGCCAAAGGGAAACAGTGGTTATAAAAAAAAAAAAAAGCACTCTAAATTCAGCATCTCTCATTTTCTGACTGTAGAAGCTAAAAAAACTTTATTGACTATCAAAGAGAAATAAATTTCTAGAAAAAATGACCACAGATGATCAGAACATGTCTGCATGGAGGTAATATATTGCTGATAGATTTTCAAATCTTCCAATTTATAATCTATTAATTTTTTTTGAGGTCTACATTTTATTTTAAAAAGCTGGTAAGTTGTTTTCTGTAAAGTGGATCAAAAACTTCTGAGAAAAGAATCGATTTGGGAATCCTCTAGTGTTTCTGGATTCAATCCCCAGGAAAAATTCACTGGGACACAAGTGCACAAATTTTCATGTTATTCCAGGGAGACTGTGGAGCTGCTGAAGCTTATCCATGGATCTTCTTATTCTATAGACCCCAAATCAGCATACTGGTCCCAGACACTTCCTAATAGTTCCAGTATCTGCCTAGAAACAAGCCCAAATAATGATTTGTTATTACTATATATGAACTTGTGAGATTTAAGTGAACTATTGATGATTAACTGAAAAATGTTGAATAACACCATCATTTATCTCAAACTGACCTGCAGTTTTAAAGTATAGAATTCCCTAGAAACAAAATTCTACAGATAATTCTGAAAATTACATAAAGAAGGGGAATCGTGGATTCTTTTCAACTATACTTCTAATCTTTAAAACTTCATTTCTGTTTACTATTAAGGCAATTTTACCAAAATAGAAACACTGCATTGAGTTCTTTTAGGCTCATTGCCTGATTTTACTTAGACTTGGAATACATGATAATTAGCAATATTGAATTTGAATGAAGCCAACATAGAGGAAAATACTGGCTTTTAATTGTAATATCACTGTTTCTTTGGTTGAGGTCTCTACTTTAATGCAGTTAATGTGGCTATGTTAGTTATTCTTACAGTGGAAACAATCAATCCTTCCCTGGTCATATGTCAGCATCATCAGTACCCTCTTCTTGCTCTTCATCTTCTGGGGAACATCTCTCTTAACCTCTTGCTCCTCCCATCTTCTTTCCTACAAAGAAGTCCCCCCTGAACTCTTTCTATCTTTTCTAAATGGCTTTCTGGTTTCTCGTTTACTTGAACACAGATCTTTGACTCTCTGGTCACTTATTCAACATAGTCTATGGAACAGTTCTCCTGATTTGTTCTGTCTAATCAAGATCATTTGACCAGTGAGCGTATGTGTATAACCTTGGGCTTATATGTAGTATAAACCATTTAAAAGCCAATATCATCTTATATTACAATAAAGTCAAAGAGATAAAAAATTAAGCATGTGGAGAGATATAGATATAGGCTGGTATCTGTAAGTAGCTGAGGTCTAGATAAAAGAAACATGAAAGGTGGTGCGGAAAACCCTTGGTGTGGTGATGGGTGTAAAAGCTTGAACTCCTGTTTGCTACTCTCTTTTATCTCCTGAAGATCATTAGCATGTATATTATCATGCTTCTTTCCTTAGGAGTTGACACCTATCAGTGATGAGAGTGATGCCAATAATGTATGACTAATCTTCATTGAGTACTTATATGTTAAATACTTTGTGATTAAATTCTCATTTAATCTTCACAATAATTCTATAAGTAAGCATAAAACTGCTGTTTACCTATGCTCCATGATTAAAGAAGCAATCCCTGCTGAAACTTGAGTTTAGACATATACTCTGAGGACATATGCCCTTACTTGCTAAGTTCTATTGTCTTCCACATGGGAAATCAAATCCAATTGTTCTGCTTGCACTTTCTTTCTTTTTGCATTCTCCATTTAGTTTGGCTTCTTATGGAGTCTTATCCAGTTATGGATTTCAATTCCAGCTATACTTTGATAATTTCAAGATCACTTCTCCAGTTAGGATCTCTCCCCTTGAGCTCTAGACTGCTGTACTGACAATTCCAATTCGGATTTCTAACAGGCATTTCAAATTAATCATATAAAAAATAAACTCTGAGTTTCTTGCCTCAATCCTTCTCCTGCAGGTTTTCTTATCCGATGAAATGGCAACTCTATTTATATAATTGTGCAAACCAAAAAATGATAAAATGATTTTTAACCAAGCCTTTTAAAAATATTCATTTTTATTTTTTATTGAAATATAGTTGATTTACAATGTTGTGTTAGTTTCAGGTGTACAGCTTAAGTGATTCAGATATATATGTACACACACACATTTACATATATGTTGAATATATGTGTATATATTCCTTTTCAGATTCTTTTCCTTTAAAAAGTATTACAAAATATTTTATATGTTCCTGTGCTATACAGTAGGTCTTTGATGGTTATGTATTTTATATATAGTAGTTTGGATCAGCTAACCCCAAACTCCCAATTTATCCCTCCTTTTGTTCCCCCTTTGGTAACTGTAAGTTTGTTTTCTATGTCTGTAGGCCTATTTCTCTTTTGTATGTAAGTTCATTTGCATCATTTTGTTTTTAAGATTCCACATGTAAGCAGCATCATATATTTGTCCTTCTCTGTCCTGCTTACTTCACTTAATATGCTCATCTCTAGGTCCATCCATGTTGCCAAAATAGTATTTCAGAATATGTCTAGAATTTGAGCATTTTCCCACATTCATTGCTAACCCATTAGTCCTACCCAGTATTGTCCTTGCTTAGATAACTATAATGTCCTCTTACCCCATTTCTATACAACATTTTTGCCCAGATAGACTATACAGAATCCAGAAGGAATCTTTTAAAGCAAGTCATATCACTCCTACTTAAAAATCCCTTTAATGCAAAAAGCAGGGCATAACCATCTCATTTAGACCTGGACCCTGTCATCATAACCAAACCTCTTCCTACTTAAAAATCCCTTCAATGCAAAAAGCAGGGCATAACCATCTCATTCAGACCTGGACCCTGTCATCATAACCAAACCTCTTCCTCTGACACACTCGAATCCCCTTAACCTACTGTATTTTTCTCCATAGCATAAACTATACTATATGTGTACTTGTATCTCCCCAATTAAAATGTAAATTCCATTATGATTGTCATATCTCTGGTACCTGGAAGCCTGCCTGGCACATATTTGTTGAATGAATTAATGAATTTACACTTTCACTAGCAACATATGAGAGAGCCCATGTCACCAACTCCTTCCCCCCAAATATGTATTCCTTAATAAAAAAATTTTTTTGGCTGTACTGGGTCTTTGCTGTGTGCAGACTTTCTCTAGTTGCAGCAAGCAAGGGTTTCTCTCTGTGGTGTGCAGGCTTCTCATTGCAGTGGCTTCTCTTGTTTTCT
The DNA here is from genome assembly GCA_935064755.1 of Tragelaphus eurycerus. Taxonomy (NCBI): domain Eukaryota; kingdom Metazoa; phylum Chordata; class Mammalia; order Artiodactyla; family Bovidae; genus Tragelaphus; species Tragelaphus eurycerus. The sequence continues at coordinate 12,598,295 of CAKXYN010000006.1, forward strand.
CCTACTGAAACACAGTAGTTGCATCATGTGGGCTCAGGAGTTGTGGCTTGCTGGCTCTAGGGTGCACAGGCTTAGTTACTGTGGCACAGGAGCTCATTAGTTGTGGCTCTTGGGCCCTAGAGCATGCAGGCTTCAGCGGCTGCAGCCCATGGGCTCTAGAGCACAGTCTCAGTAGTTGCATATTGGCGCAGTTATTCTGCAGCATGTGGAATCTCCCAGACTAGGGATTGAACCTGTGTTCCCTGCACTGGCAGGCAGATTCTTATCCACTGTGCATCAGGGAAGACTTGAAACATATATTTTTTAAGCTACTTTTTAATAAACTGTGAAATTCACTACAGAAAGCAATTTTCTGTATTAAAGCAATGAAGTGATATAACTATATGAAGTAACTTATTTTTGACCCAACATCTATTAGGGTATGATTTTCCCTTGTGGTTCAGCTGGTGAAGAATCCGCATGCAATGTGGGAGACCTGGGTTTGATCCCTGGCTTGGGAAGATCTCTTGGAGAAGGGAAAGGCTACCCACTCCAATTCTGGCCTGGAGAATTCCATGGACTGTATAGACACAAAGAGTTGGACACGACTGAGTGACTTTCACTTTCACTATTAGCATATATGCACTAAACTCTCACACGTAATAAAGTGTGGAGAAATTGAAGCACATGATATTTTTTGAAGTTCAACTATGTTCCTGTCAGTTGCTGGTGATTTTACCTGCTGCTGTTTTTATATCTCTGCTCTGGATTGCCCAGACCTTTCATTATCCTACCACTCCAACAGCAGCATAGATGTTTAGAGTGACTGGAATCTGTTTGATACTAATCTGCAAAGAAGTCTCCATTTTGATTCTTCTTGAAGAATAAAAGTCTCTCTTTTTCCTATCTAATAAAAGAGAGACTTTTATCAGAATATTAAAGAGAACAGAGAAGGCTGAGCACTAATGATAATACACTCCCTAATGTTCATAAGTAGCTTTCTCTAAGAAAAGGAAAGATATATCCCATTGGAATGCAGAGTTCCAAAAAATAACAAGGAGAGACAAGAAAGCCTTCCTCAGTGATCAGTGCAAAGAAATAGAGGTAAAACAATAGAATGGGAAAGACTAGAAATCTCTTCTGGAAAATTAGAGATACCAAGGGAACATTTCATGCAAAGATGGGCAAATAAAGGACAGAAATGGTATGGACCTAACAGAAGCAGAAGATATTAAGAAGAGGTGGCAAGAATACTCAGAAGAACTATACAAAAAATATCTTCATGACCCAGATAACCAGAATGGCATGATCACTCACCTAGAGCCAGACCTCCTGGAATGTGAAGTCAAGTGGGCTTTCGGAAGCATCACTATGGACAAAGCTAGTGGAGGTGATGGAATTCCAGTTGAGCTATTTCAAATCCTGAAAGATGATGTTGTGAAAGTGCTGCACTCAATATGCCAGCACATCTGGAAAACTCAGCAGTGGCCACAGGACTGGAAAAGTTTCATTTTCATTCCAATCCCAAAGAAAGACAATGCTAAAAAAATGTTCAAATTACCACACAATTGCACTCATCTTGCACGCTAGTAGAGTAATGCTCGAAATTCTCCAAGCCAGGCTTCAACATTACATGAACCATGAACTTCCAGATATTCAAGCTGATTTAGAAAAGACAGAGGAACCAGAGATCAAATTGCCAACATCCAATGGATCATTGAAAAAGCAAGAGAGAGTTCCAGAAAAATACCTACTTCTGCTTTTTTGACAATACCAAAACCTTTGACTGTATGGAATACAACAAACTGGAAAATTCTTCAAGAGATGGGAATACCAGACCACCGGACCTGTCTCTTAAGAAATCTGTATGCAGGTCAGGAAGCAACAGTTAGAACTGGACATTGAACAACTGACTGGTTTCAAATCAGGAAAGGAGTAAATCAAGGCTTCATATTGTCACCTTGCTTATTTAACTTATATGCAGAGTACATCATGCAAAATGCTGGGCTGGATGAAGCACAAGCTGGAATCAAGATTGCTTGGAGAAATATCAATAACCTCAGATATGCAGATGACACCACCCTTATGGCAGAAAGTGAAGAAGTAAAGAGACTCTTGATGAAAGTGAAAGAGGAGAGTTAAGAAGCTGGCTTAAAACTCAACATTTAGAAAACAAAGATTATGGCATCTGGTCCCATCACTTCATGGGAAATAGATGGGGAAACAATGTAAACAGTGACAGACTTTATTGTTTGGGGCTCCAAAATCACTGCAGATGGTGACTGCAGCCATGAAATTAAAAGATGCTTACTCCTTGGAAGAAAAGCTATGACCAACCTTGTAGCATATTAAAAAGCAGAGACGATACGTTGCCAACAAAAGTCCATCTAGTCAAAGCTATGGTTTTTCCAGTGGTCATGTATGAATGTGAGAGTTGGACTATAAAGAAAGCTGAGTGCGAAAGAATTGATGCTTTTGAACTGTGGTGTTTGAGAAGACTCTTGAGAGTCCCTTGGACTGCAAGGAGATCCAACCAGTCCATTCTAAAGGAGATCAGTCCTGAATATTCATTGGAAGGACTGATGTTGAAGCAGAAACTCCAATAATTTGGCCACCTCATGTGAAGAACTGACTCGTTTGAAAAGACCCTGATGCTGGGAAAGATTGAAGGCAGGAGGAAAAGGGGATGAGATGAACAGAGGATGATATGGTTGGATGTCATCACTGACTCAATGGACATGAATCTGAGTAAACTCTGGGAATTGGTGATGGCAGGGAGGCCTGGAGTGCTATAGTCCATGGGGTCACAAAATGTCAGATACCACTGAATGACTGAACTAAACTGAACTGACTGAAGGTCAGTTTTTCTTGTATTCTATAAAGTAACAAACCTACACAGTTGTGAAGAGGGAGTGAAGTTTTTTAAAACAAGAAAGAAAAAATGTAATACGTGAAAAATTAGACCATATTGGAAAAAGTAATGAGAATAAAATTATCAGTTCAGTTCAGTTGCTCAGTCGTGCTGACTCTTTGCAACCCCATGAACTGCAGCATGCCAGGCCTCCCTGTCCGTCACCAACTCCCAGAGTCCACCCAAACCCATGTACATTGAGTCAGTGATGCCATCCAACCATCTCATCCTCTGTTGTCCCCTTTTCCTCCTGCCCTCCATCTTTTCCAGCATCAGGGTCTTTTCAAATGAGTCAGCTCTTCGTATCAGGTGGCCAAAGTATTGGAGTTTCAGCTTCAACATCAGTCCTTCCAATGAACACCCAGGACTGATCTCCTTTAGGATGGACTGGTTGGATCTCCTTGCGGTCCAAGGGACTCTCAAGAGTCTTCTCAAAGACCACAGTTCAAAAGCATCAATTCTTCAGCACTCAGTTTTCTTTATAGTCCAACTCTCACATCCATACATGACCACTGGAAAAATCATAGCCTTGACTAGACAGACCTTTGTTGGCAAAATAATCTCTCTGCTTTTTAATATGCTGTCTAAATTGGCCATAACTTTTCTTCCAAGGAGTAAGCATCTTTTAATTTCATGGCTGCAGTCACCATCTGCAGTGATGTTGGAGCCCCAAACAATAAAGTGTGACATTGTTTCCCAATCTATTTGCCATGAGGTTATGGGACCAGATGCCATGATCTTAGTTTTCTGAATGTTGAGCTTTAAGCCAACTTTTTCACTCTCCTTTCACTTTCATCAAGAAGGTCTTTAGTTCTTCTTCACTTTCTGCCATAAGGGTGGTGTTATCTGCATATCTGAGGTTATTTGATATTTCTCCCAGCAATCTTGATTCCAGCTTGTGTTTCTTCCAGTTCTGTGTTTCTCATGATGTACTCTGTATATAAATTAAATAAGCAGGGTGATAATATATAGCCTTGACATACTCCTTTTCCTATTTGGAACCAGTCTGTTGTTCCATGTCCAGTTCTAACTGTTGCTTCCTGACCTGCATGCAGATTTCTCAAGAGGCAGGTCAGGTGGTCTGGTATTCCCATCTTTTTAAGAATTTTCCACAGTTTATTGTGATCCACACAGTCAAGGCTTTGGCATAGTCAATAAAGCAGAAATAGATGTTTTTCTGGAACCCTCTTGCTTTTTCAATGATCCAGTGGATTTGGATAATTCTTTTTAAAAAATATTGCCTTTTTAGCATATGTGAATGTGCTAGGCACTAAATTCACTCCATGCCTCACGGAGCTGATAATCTAGTTGAGGAGACAAAGAAAAACACAAAGTTATACCAATAACTGATTTAAATTAAAATAAATCACATTGATTTACAGGTTTCACTGTTATTGGCTTCACTGGTAACTTATGTTCTGAAATTTGTATTATATGTAATTCTGAATGAAAAGACTTTGAATTATGAAACCTATCTGTAACTTAAAACTGAATAGTTTAAATAGGCATACTTGAATAGAATGTAATGAAAAGTGTTATTATTGTTACTCCCCAGATCAGCTATCAGATCAGATCAGATCAATGGCTCAGTCGTGTCCGACTCTGCGACCCCATGAATCACAGCACGCCAGGCCACCCTGTTCATCACCAACTTCCGGAGTTCACTGAGACTCACATCCATCGAGTCAGTGATGCCATCCAGCCATCTCATCCTCTGTCGTCCCCTTCTCCTCCTGCCCGCAATCCCTCCCAGCATCAGAGTCTTTTCCAATGAGTCAACTCTTCGCATGAGGTGGCCAAAGTACTAGAGTTTGAGCTTTAGCATCATTTCTTCCAAAGAAATCCCAGGGCTGATCTCCTTCAGAATGGGCTGGTTGGTCTTCTTGCAGTCCAAGGGACTCTTAAGAGTCTTCTCCAACACCACAGTTCAAAAGCATCAATTCTTTGGCGCTCAGCCTTCTTCACAGTCCAGCTCTCACATCCATACATGACCACAGGACAAACCATAGCCTTGACTAGACGAACCTTCGTTGGCAAAGTAATGTCTCTGCTTTTCAATATGCTATCTAGGTTGGTCATAACTAGACTTATGAAATATCAACACAGGGGGAAAGGTGAAAATTCTATAAATTATGCTATTAGAAAAAAACACCATGATTATAAACATTGCTTCCTCAGGTCTTTTCTAGCGTAGTTCCTAAAGCAGTTTCTTTTCCTTGTTCTTTGTATCAGCACTCTGTTTCATTCCAGATGATAATCATAATATCTAATCATTATTATATACACATGTATGTTTTGTGCATGGATACTGCTGCTACTGCTAAGTCACTTCAGTCGTGCCCAACTCTGTGTGACCCCATAGACGGCAGCCCACCAGGCTCCCCCGTCCCTGGAATTCTTCAGGAAAGAACACTGGAATGGGTTGCCATTTCCTTCTCCAATGCATGAAAGTGAAAAGTGAAAGTGAAGTCTCTCAGTCGTGTCCAACTCTTCACAACCCCATGGACTGAAGCCCACCAGGCTCCTCCGTCCATGGGATTTTCTAGGTAAAAGTACTGGAGTGGGGTGCCATTGCCTTTTCCGTGTGCATGGATACCCACACATTTATAGCAGATCAATTACTTTTTGCTTTGTTTATTTTTTACTTTGGAAAAGGAAATGGCAACCCATTCCAATACTCTTGGCTGGAAAAATTCCATGGACAGTGGAGCCTGGTGGCCTATAGTCCATGGGTCACAAGAGTCAGACACAACTTAGTGACTAAACCACCACCACTTGTCAGTTATTGCCCTGTATTAAGAGTATCCATTTCTCAAGAGCAGGCTCATTGGCTATTTTGTTCTCCTCTGTGTTTCTTTAATGGAGAACAGAAGTTGGCATGTAGCTAATGTTTAATAAATATTTTTTTCAGTAGATGAATTATAATAAAGATATCCAACAATCCCACTGCTGGGGACGCACACCGAGGAAACTAGATTTGAAAGAGACACATGTACCCCAATGTTCATTGCAGCACTGTTTATGATAGCAAGGATATGAAAGCATCCTAGATGTCCATCAGCAGATGAATGGATAGGGAAGTAGTGGTACATATACACAATGGAATACTACTCAGCTATAAAAAATAATCCATTTGAATCAGTTCTAATGCAGTGGATGAAACTGGAGCCTATTATACAGACTGAAATATGTCAGAAAGAGAAACACTAATACAGTATATTAATGCATACATATGGAATTTAGAAAGATGATAACAATGATTCTGTATGCAAAGCAGCAAAAGAGACACAAATGTAAAGAACAGACTATTGAACTATGTGGCAGAAGGCGAGGTTGGGAAGTTATGAGAGAATAGGATTGAAACATGTATATTACCACATGTAAAATAGATGACCAGTGCAAGTTTTGATGCATGAAGCTGGACACTCAAAGCCAGTGCACTGGAATACCCAGAGGGATGGAGTGGGGTGGGAGGTGGGGTTCAGGATGGGGGCTGCACAAGTGTGCCCATGGCTGATCCGTGTCAATATGTGGCAGGGGTAACCACAGTGTTGTGAAGTGATTGTCCTTCAATTAAAATAAATAAATGAAATTTTAAAAAGATATATAGCAGTTTATTATGTCAGATTCCTACTGTGTATATATTTTATTGAATGTGTGTCAATTATCAAATGCTCAGTGCTTTCAAGTTATTTATTTCTTATAAAACATAGTATACAAAAGAATCCCCAAGCATTTACCAGAGTTAATGCCTATCCACCACACTTAAACAATCCTACAGATCAGTCAGCACCTGTGCAGGATATGGTGGGAAAAATAATTACTTGGTTTTAAAAAAAAATTTTTTATCCACAATTCTAAAAAATTACATATTAAATCATTGCTTTCATTGCAAATTAGCTTGAAGCTATATGTTTGATCAGTGTGCCTTATATATAAAAACACAAAAATAAAAGAGAAGTTAATTGTAACCTGTTTGCTTGCTGTACAGAACACATTTCAGATATGAAATACATTAATGGAAAAATGTGATTGGTGAAGAAGGAGCCAGTTGAAAATGCTTGAATAATGGTCAGTGACGCTGGATCCTTGTTCATGTTACACGAGGGCATGGGTGTTTCTGACCTACTGAACCTGAGTAAACGCAGGCTCAGGAGGCTGAGTCCTTGCAGGTGAGCCCATGTTAAAGCTTGTCAAGATGCATGCATCCACACAGCAGTTAGAGAGCCCAGGACCAACCTAAAAAAAATGCCAAACATACATGGCTTAGGGTATTGTATGGTGACACTGCCTTCATAAATTAAGGGACAGGGTAGGGGTGGGGAGACTACTGTCATTTGAAAAGAAAATAGCAATTTTTTTCTAAGTACTTTTAATATAGCAAATACAGCTTATAAACTCAATCTGTATTATTTATAAAGAATTCTTTCTTTCCAGAAATATTGATATGCATGTAAGGAGTCCCTAATTAGGATGGTTTGCTAGGAGGGTATACTATAAGTGTTTATAATAGACACTTATACTATAAAATAAGAGTATATTCATTGTATTCAAGTTTCTAAGAACCTTCGTATTATGGAAAATTTTTCACAAGGATAAAGTAGAGCTGTACTATTTCTTTTTTTTTTTTTTTTTGACAGGTTTATCAAACTGTGCTCCTTATCACATTATCTGTCATTCATTAGTAGATTTCCCTTAGCTGGGGCAAGGGGGTGGTATGAAATTATGACAGTCATTCATTATTGGAGGCAAAATAAATTTGTAAAAGCATTTTGTGAAGTGATAATCCCATAGACATCAAGAACCATGCAAAGGCCTTCTGACCCTCTGTGGATTTTAGGAGGGGAAAAAAAAAGGAAAAAGTGAGAAATATAAAGACATGCACTTGGGGATTATCTGTGATGGTGAATATTTGAATCCTCCTAAATACCCAATACTAGGGAATGAAATGGCAACCCACTCTAGTATTCTTGCCTAGAAAATTCCATGGATGGAGGAGCCCGGTGGGCTACAGTCCATAGCGTCCAAAGAGTCAGACACGACAGAACGACTTCACTCACTCAACTCAGGGAATGACACATCCATCTAAAAGGGTATTAACCAGCCATTAAAATGATTATTTTATTGTGGATGTGCTCAGTCATGTCAAACTCTTTGCAGCCTCATGGACTATAGCTCACCAGGCCCCACTGCCCATGGGATTTTCCAGGCAAGAATATTGGAGTGGGGTGCCATTTCCTACTGCAGGGTATCTTCCCAACCCAGAGATCGAACCCGTGTGTCTTGCATTGGCAGGAAGATTCTTAACTACTAGTGCCACTTGGGAAGCCCAATTACTTTATTAAATATTAAATAGCTGAACTATTTCTTAGTGTCATAGACTTACTCATGTTCCAAAGCATTTGTATCACTTTGTGCCTGTTTTCCTGAAAGCAAAACTTTATATTCTAAACCTGCATGTAAGTTAAATAAGTAACAAATATTCCAAAAGAGAACTTTTAAACAAGTATACAGATATTTATGTGGCAATAGTAGCAGTTTGTTTATAATACCTAAAAAACCCTGAAAACAAGTGTCAAATATTTATTCTCTATAGAATATATATATATACACACACATTATATATGTGTATGTAGTATATACACACCACAACTTCTTTATCCATTCATCTGTTGATGGACATCTAGGTTGCTTCCATATATTTGTGATTATGAACCATGCTGCTATGAACATTGGGCTGCTTATGGTAGTTCTACTTTTAGTTTTTAAGAAACTTCCATTGTTGTTCAGCTGCTAAGTTGTGTTCAATTCTTTGTGACCCCATGAACTGCAGCACCATGATTTCTTATCCTTCGCTATCTCTCAGAGTTTGCTCAAACTCATGTCCATTGAGTTGATGATGCCATCCAACCATCTCAGTCTCCGTACTATTCTGTTAGTTGGACCGATTTACATTCCTACCAACAGTGTACATGGGTTCCCTTTTCTCCATTTCTTGCTGGCATTTGTTATTTGTGTTCTTGGAAAAGGCAATGGCACCCCATTCCAGTACTCTTGCCTGGAAAATCCCATGGATGGAGGCGCCTGGTAGGCTGCAGTCCATGGGGTCACTAAGAGTCTGACATGACTGAGCGACTTCACTTTCACTTTCATGCATTGAAGAATTGCAATTAAATGGCAACCCACTTCAGTGTTCTTGCCTGGAAAATCCCAGGGATGAGGAAGCCTGGTGGGCTGCCGTCTACGGGGTCACACAGAGTCGGAAACAACTGAAGTGACTTAGCAGCAGATGACAGTCACTGTGACAGGTGAGGTGATATCTCATTGTGGTTTTGATGTATATTTCCCTGAGAGTTAGTGATGTAGAGCATCTTTTCATGTGCCTGTTGGCCATCTGCATTTCCTTTTTGGAAAAACATCTATTTAGTTCTTCAGCTTATTTTGGAAATTTTTTTTTAATGTTTAGGTATATTCTATATTAGTCATGATTTCCAGTGAAACAGACTATATACACATATATATTTACTTGTACAAGATATATATTTTACAGAATATGTGTGTTTATTAAAAGGAGTTGGCTCAAAAAAAAAAAAAAGCAAAGAAAAAAAGCAAAGAACTGGCTCACACAATTATGAAGGATGAGAAGTCCTATGAGATGTCCCAAAAATGCAGTTGGCAAGCTAGAAACTCAGGAGAATTGATGATGTAGTTCTGGTCTAAGGGCCTGAGAATTGGGAAAGCCAGTGGTGTAAGTTCCAGTCCAAAAAGCAGCAGGCTCAAAAAAGAGCCAATATTCAGTTCAAGCTCAAAGGCAGGGAAAGACTGAAGTTCCAGCTGAAAAAGGCAGAAGGTGTCCCTTTTTACTCAGGCTTACAGTACTTCATCTGACTGGATGAGATCCGCCCACATAAAAGACAATCTGCCTTCCTCAGTCTACCACATCAAATGTTGTTGGTTTTGATTTTTTTTTTAGTACCATTCAATTCCAGTTTCTTTAAAAATTGTGATATAATTGACATATAGCATTGTCATATAGCATTTACATATAGCATATGTGTATTTGTTTTATGTATTTATGTTTTATGTATTTATATATTTTAATGATTTGATAGCTATATGTAGCTAAAATTATTTCCACAATAAGCTTAATTAATTCATCACCACATATAGGTACAATTTTTTTCTTGTAATGAGAACTTTTAAAACCTACTCTTAGCAACTTTTTTTAGTCATTATGTTGTACATTACATTCCCAGAACTTATTTATCTTATAGTTGGAAGTTATAATAAACTAACTCAAATATTAATCTCATTTAAAAACGCTGAACAGATACACCCAGAATAATGTTTAACCAAATGTCTGGGCACCTGATGGTCTGGCCAAACTGACACATACATTTAACCATCAAAACTCCTCAGTTCAAATACTTTGTCAGAGAAGCTCTTCCAGGCTCTCTAGTCTAATACAGTCCATCTTCCTTCCCTAGTTGCTCAGAAAATCATTATTCTGCTTTGTATTCTTTAGAGCTCTTACCACTATCTGAAGTTACTTTGTTTTATTTTTTTAAATTAAATTTTATTTTGCTTAACTTTACAATATTGTATTGCTTTTGCCATACATCAAGATGGATCCGCCACAAGTATACATGTGTTCCCCATCCTGAACCCTCCTCCCTCCTCCCTCCCCATACCATCCCTCTGGGTCATCCCAGTGCACCAGCCCCAGGCATCCGTTATCAGGCATTGTACCTGGACTGGCGATTCGTTTCAGATATGATATTATACATATTTCAATGCTATTCTCCCAAATCATCCCACCCTCTCCCGTTCCCAGAGTCCAAAAGTCTGTTCTATACATCAGTGTCTCTTTTGCTGTATACTTTGTTTTAAAATAAATTTTATTGATGTAGAAAATGCTAATAATACAATGCTAAATATTAAAACCAAGATACAAAATATGCATAATTATTTCAATTAATGGTAACCATTTTATGTACTTATAGAAGCATAGAAAAAAGACTGAAAATATTTCAAAATGAGCATTTTATCTTTATGGTGGTATTCTGGGAAACTTGATTATGTTCTTCTGTATTTTCCATTTATATTATAACATTTTTTTTCTGTTAATAATAGTTTAAGTTTAAAAAGATGTTCGTGCTTGGTTTGTGTCTCTAAAATGATATTTCTTATACATGTATTTATATAGAATACTATTTAGCAAGCACATAATAAGAGGTTACATCATTAGTTAGAAAAAAAAAAAGAAAATATGGGAAACAAAGACCTGATTTTGATAACTCTTTTCAAAATAAGAGGTTGATGAAAGGCACAATTGTAGTACCATATTTAACATTCCATAAGCAATTTTGAATATATTTTTGGAATTTATAATTACATGAATCATTAAAACATTTAAAAAGATATACTTTACCTACCAATTAATTTACTCTCTGTTATTAAACATGTCTTACAGAAGAGCAGCTGCCTATAATTCATAATCAAAGCATAGTATAGTTGTACTTTAGAATACTAATAAACTATTATCATTTATAATAGTTGGATGAATAAAAAATAAATTAAGAATAGAAAAACATATTTTACAAGTTAAAAAGTTAATAAAAAATTTATAAATAGGTTCATTCAGGTTGGGCTGAGTCAAGCCCACCCAAAATAAACATTTTCAAGCTAGTGATTCCCAAATCAGTTGAAAATTTCCATTCTCATACCTAATTAATGCATGATGTAGTGTATGTCAGAAAATTGTTCCTTTGATTTTCAAGACAATTATTCAGTTATACAAGTAAGTATGTATTTCAGTTTTGGAAACAGCAAAAGATTTTGATCACTTTTCTATACTGATCCTCAGAATGACTCGTTGATATTTCTAGTTTAAATTTTAGTTAAGCTGAATTTTAGATCTTTTAGACTTCTGTTTTATGGCTCATGGTCCATATAATAAATGCCAGAGGAGCAACACATGTGTGAGTCTCAATAGCTTCCACTTGTTAGGTAGTTAGAATAGGAAAAGGGAGTCCAGAATGGCAGTGGCTGAAAGACAAAGAAGGGAAAAGCCCACGAAAACAGAAGAAAGGAAGGTCTGAGGACTGGAGTGAGAACCTGGGGTGAAGCAAACAGCCCTCCTGGCTAGCCCAGTTTACATAGGGCAGGCTCAGGGAGAGGAGAAAACCATATAAAGAGAGGAGCCAAAATTGAGCTTGCTCAGCACCATATATGTCGGGGGGCTTTGTAATTTCCTCAATTCTGTCTTACCACAGCAAAAATTTGAAGCAACCAATGGACAGCTCAGTTTTATTTGGCAAGCAAAGGAAAATACATCGTGAGGTGTGAGGGCAGGCTGATCCAAAAGATGGGAAAAGAAGAGAGAGAAGCTCAAAGAGAGGGCTGTTTGCTTCACCTCAGGTTCTCACCCTGGTCCTCAGACCTTCCTTTGTTCTATTTTCACAGGCTTTTCCCTTCTTTGTCTTTTAGCCAGAGCCATTCTGGACTCCCTTTTCCTATTCTAACTACCTAACACACTGATGCTCTGACCTTAAGGCTAAGGAAGGTTGGCTTTGCTAATGTGACAGCTGCACAGCCTGGTTTCTGCTAAGCTGAAAGTGTAATGGACTGGGAGGAAAAATGAAAGATACCCAGAGCAGGACTTTCATCCACCTTCAGAGGTCAGGAGTATCTTGAGATAGATATAAACTGACAAGGGGACAGGAAGAGAGGAAGATGGGCTGGTATTGATTGGGATGATTGAGGGGGAATTGAGAGAGGGACTAGAGAACTAGAGAATGGGCAAGGGGGGAAGGCATATGTTGAGCCACATAAGAATCAGAAGGATAGAAGGTGGTGAAAGAGGATTTTAAGAGAGTTGGTTGTATGAGATGAATGGTCCGCCATAGTACTTTCCAAGACAATTCAATAGAAGTTAGAATTTCTTATAACGCATTTTTTATAATGTTTTGTTTCTTTGAATGTGATACATGTAAGAAGTGGAACAAACTGGGCCTTAATGTGTGAGAATAAGAGCTATGACCTCCATTTTACAAAGTTTGTATTAAGAGTTTTAAAACTTAAGTACTAAACTGATTATCTGGCATCCAAATCTTGAAATACTATCATCTCAAAACAGAGCCCAAATCTCACTACTTCTTGTCTCTTCTTCAATACTGTGGCAAAGCCTTGAACACGCTCCTTGGTACCCATCTTACTCTAATATATAACAGTCAAAGTGCTTCTTTTAAAATGTAAGTCACATTATATTATTCCTCTATGACCTCTAATAGCTTCTCATTAAACTCCTCATCAAGACTTCTAAGGCCTTCCATGAGATGCTTTCTTCTGACTTCTGCATTCTCATCTTCCTGTCATTTGTTTTCATACACCATCTCTGTCTAACATAGGCCCCTGCCTCATCACCCCCTATTATTATTGTTATCCATTTTTTATTTATAGCACTCATCCGTACCTTAAATTATATCTTATAATTATCTCTTTAATAGTTCCTTGTCTGTATCCCCTTCAAGAGTGTAAGATCCATAGGGGAAAGAATTTGTGCACAGCTGAGTCTACCTCTCAACCAGTGTCTTTCATTCTGAAGTTGAATGGATGAATGAGTGATTAATTCATATCTAATAAATTTTTCTGTCCACATATGTTGACAATGCCTACCATATGGACGCACTGTGGTGGGTGCCAGGGGTATAAAAAAAAGCAAGGTAGATTCTACCTTGTCACAAGGGTCATCCTGCTAAAAAGCAAGATATTAAAAAATTTAAAAATAAACCACAAAAAATCAGTTATGTGTGTCAGTTCAATTAGTTCACTAAGTTGTGCCCGACTCTTTGTGACCCCATGGACTGCAGCACACCAGGCTTCCCTGTCCATCACCAACTCCTGGAGCTTGCTCAAACTCATGTCCATTGAGTCAGTGATGCCATCCAACTATCCCATCCTCTGTCATCCCCTTCTCCTGCCTTCAATCTTCCCCAGCATCTGGGTCTTTTCCAATGAGTCAGTTCTTCGCATCAGATGGCCAAAGTGTTGGAGCTTCAGTTACATGTATAAAGACTGCTAAAAAGAAAACAAAAATTAAACAAAGTGAATAGTTTAAGCTGAATAGTAAGCTCTTCCTTTAAATTTTAAGGATATAGTTAAAGCAGATTAAGTTTTCCTGTTACATTTGCCATTTTTTTCTCTCTAGTGTTCCTTTTTAGGAAGAAAAGGAATAAGTATACAGTGATGATAACAAGGAAAAATAAGAGAATCACAGCATGAAGAGAAAATGAGGTGGAAGACTTGTGAAAACAGGGAGGCAGAAAATGAGGTGATACATCACTGTATGTGGGTGGGATGGTCTTCAATTTATCATTCTCCACGTGCTTCATGGAAATACAGTTCAAAGACCTTAGTTTATGAAGTTCCCTACTATTTGCCTCCAAAATGACTGTGATATTAAATGCATTAACTAATGACCCCCAAATAATAACATAAGAACTTATTACATTTCATCATTTACTAAATGACTTGTAATATTTAACATAGTCATGATGAAGGTAAATGGTTCTCAGATAATTTTTAAAATATAAAAACTCTCATATATTAATACAAAAGTTTCAAAATATTTATGTCACTACCATTGCTACTCATGATTTCAATTCTGAACATCCCTCCCTCTCAAATTTTATTCTGAATTGGTTCAAAAATGAGATTAACCTTATCTGATATATTTATCTCCTACTTTGTCAGATGGTTTGCAAAAATATAACCAACTCTTAGGGATTTTAACTGAAAGTTGAATTAGAAAAATAAATGCATGCTTAGGAATAGACCACCTGATCTGCCTCTTGAGAAATCTGTATGCAGGACAGGAAGCAACAGTTAGAACTGGACAACAGACTGGTTCCAAATAGGAAAAGGAGTACATCAAGGCTGCATATTGTCACCATGTTTATTTAACTTATATGCAGAGTACATCATGAGAAATGCTGGGCTGGAAGAAACAGAAGTTGGAATCAAGATTGCTGGGAGAAATATCAATAGCCTCAGATATGCAGATGACACCACCCTTATGGCAGAAAATGAAGAGGGGCTAAAAAGCCTCTTGATGAAAGTGAAAGTGGAGAGTGAAAAGGTTGGCTTAAAGCTCAACATTCAGAAAATGAAAATCATGGCATCTGGTCCCATCACTTCATGGGAAATAGAGGGGGAAACAGTGAAAACAGTGTCAGACTTAATTTTTGGGGGCTCCAAAATCACTACAGATGGTGACTGCAGCCATGAAATTAAAAGACGCTTACTCCTTGGAAGGAAAGTTATGACCAACCTAGATAGCATATTCAAAAGCAGAGACATTACTTTGCCAACAAAGGTTCGTCTAGTCAAGGCTATGGTCTTTCCTGTGGTCATGTATGGATGTGAGAGCTGGACTATGAAGAAGGCTGAGTGCCGAAGAATTGATGCTTTTGAACTGTGGTGTTGGAGAAGACTCTTGAGAATCCCTTGGACTGCAAGGAGATCCAACCGGTCCATTCTGAAGGAGATCAGCCCTGGGATTTCTTTGGAAGGAATGATGCTAAAGCTGAAACTCCAGTATTTTGGCCACCTCATGCGAAGAGTTGACTCATTGGAGAAGACTCTGATGCTGGGAGGGATTGGGGGCAGGAGGAAAAGGGGATGACAGAGGATGAGGTGGCTGGATGGCATCACTGACTCGATGGATGTGAGTCTGAGTGACCTCCGGGTGTTGGTGATGGACAGGGAGGCCTGGCGTGCTGCAGTTCATGGGGTCGCAGAGAGTCGGACATGACTGAGCGACTGATCTGATCTGATCTGATCTGATAATTATACAATATGCAATATGCATTTAAAAGAAAGTGATATATCTAATTTAATTTTGACAACTAAGTCTAAGTGAATTCTAGCAGTTCAGTGTGCCCTTGACAATGTTTGGGTGGCTGCTCTTGATCTATTTCCTGTTTTGCAGGAGGAAGCACTCAGCTATAAACTTTCACTGAGTATCTGACTTTTATTATTTAGGGCTTTGCTGCCCTTTCTGAAATTTTGTCTAGGTTTACTTTCCTTTTATCCTTTTTTTTTTCCTGGGGTGTCTTCTCTTACATCTACATCTCAATATTTCGGAGGTTACCCATGCTTTGCATGCCTGGGCTACATCAGCCAAAGGACTTCTGCATACTGTGCACTTCTCCATCCTGTTAGATACTCAGCACCCTGTACTACCACTGTGTGTATGTGCCTGCTTCAGTCATGTCTGACTCTTTGCCATCCCATGCACTGTAGCCCGCCAGGCTCCTCTGTCCATGGGATGCTCCAGGCAAGAATACAGGAGAGGGTAGCCAGTTTCCTTCTCCAGGGAATCTTCCTGACCCAAGGATCAAACCCCAGTCTTTCACATTGCAGGCAGATTCTTTACCGCCTGAGTCACCAGGGGACCCCATACTACCTCTCCCTTCCCATTAAAGCCACGCACATAGTACTTCTCTCCAGTAAGCCTCCAAGTCTAGAAGGTCTCTCTTTCTATATAGTCTCAGGGATAGTTCTGTCTCTTTCTGATGGTTTCCTCCAAGGGTGCTACCAGAACGGTATTTATTATGCATTAAAGAATTTATCATGTGTTAGACTCTATTCTATTTCAATTAATCCTCATAACAATCCTCTGAAGGAAGTATTATAATCAGCATTTACAAATAATTAGTTTTTCAATAATCATGACTAAAAATGGCAAGTAAAACTACACTAAGTGTCTTGGATAGCTGACGGAAGAAATGATTTAGCACATTTTGATAAGACAAAATGATGACATTTTGCTCAGGTTTTTAAATTTTTTTCCTATTTGAACTTCTTAAACTTTGAGGATGTATGTTTTGAGAAAACCTAAAACATGAAAATAAACTTAATGACCCATGAAAACATAAATATTTTTGGCTTCTCTTCATTTTATATTTTATTTTACAGCATAGTAAAATTAAAGTTCTCATTAATTTAAAAGTCACACATTTCAAAACTAATGATGGAACTAGATTTAATGTATTGGAGCAAATAAGTAAGAAAATGTAATTAAAACATATAAATTTAGGCAGCTATATAGACTGGTTTATTGGTATTATAAGTGATTATTAGACAAAAATATTTTTTAGAAAGACTGGACCACATGTAGGAAGGTTATTCAAAGTACAATAAACTGTGGAAAATTCTGAAAGAGATGGGAATACCAGACCACCTGACCTGCCTCTTCAAAAACCTGTATGCAGGTCAGGAAGCAACAGTTAGAACTGGACATGGAACAACAGACTGGTTCCAAATAAGAAAAGGAGTACGTCAAGGCTGTATATTGTCACCCTGCTTATTTAACTTATATGCAGAGTACATCATGAGAAACGCTGGGCTGGAGGAAGTACAAGCTGGAATCAAGATTTCTGGGAAAAATATCAATAATCTCAGATATGCAGATGACACCACCCTTATGGCAGAAAGTACAGAAGAACTAAAGAGCCTCTTGATAAAAGTGAAAGAGGAGAGTGAAAAAGTTGGCTTAAAACTCAACATTCAGAAGACTAGGATCATGGCATCCAGTCCCATCACTTCATGGCAAATAGATGGGAAAACAGTGGCTGACTTTATTTTTGGTTGCTCCAAAATGACTGCAGACAGTGATTGCAGCCATGAAATAAAAAGACGCTTACTCCTTGGAAGAAAAGTTATGACCAACCTAGACAGCATATTAAAAAGCAGAGACATTACTTTGTCAACAAAGGTCTGTCTAGTCAAGGCTATGATTTTTCCAGTGGTCATGTATGGATGTGAGAGTTGGACTATAAAGAAAGCTGAGCACTGAAGAATTGATGCTTTTGAACTGTGGTGTTGGAGAAGACTCTTGAGAGTCCCTTGGACTGCAAGGAGCTCAGTCCTGGGTATTCATTGGGAGGACTGATGTTGAAGCTGAAACTCCAATACTTTGGCCACCTGATGCGAAGAATTGACTCATTTGAAAAGACCCTGATGTTGGGAAAGATTGAGAGCAGGAGGAGAAGGGGATGACAGAGGATAGGATGGTTGGATGGCATCAACGACTCAATGGACATGGGTTTGGGTGGACTCCAAGAGTTGGTGATGGACAGGGAGGCCTGGTGTGCTGCGGTTCTCGGGGTCGCAAAGAGTCAGACATGACTAAGCAACTGAACTGAACTGAACTGATTCAAAGTTTAGTGTGATTCCTACAGTAGAATTGGAGGATGCTGAATGTTTTAAAATTTATCCTTTCAATGTTTTACCATTATTAAAAATATTAACCTTAATGAATATAACTGAGTTTTCCCTTGGTAATGATTAAATAAGGTTAAAATTAAAACAAATTTAAAAAATGGAACATATATAGTGCAAAAATATTTTGGTATAGTAACTCCTGTTTTTCTTTCCTATACTTCTATAGCTTTCCCTTTTCAAGCAGTAATAAGAAGTAAGAATAATTGGTACTTGCTCTCCTCTGGGAAGGAATGACACAGCAGAAGTAGCTGGTGAGGCAAATTTTTGACCTTCGAAACTAAAAAGCCAAGGACCAAGCCTGAGGCAAAATAATCTAGAAGGAGATATGATCAGTCCAGCCCTGTTTTAATGTCCCTGTGTGTGCTGAGTCACTTTAGTTGTGCCCAACTCTTTGCAACCCTATGGACTATAGTCTGCAAGCCTCTTCTGTCCAGGCAAGAGTACTAGAGTGGGTAGCCATGCCTTCCTTCAAGTGACCTTCCCAACCCAGGGATAGAATTCATCTCTTAAGTTTCCTGCACTGTATGCACAGATTCTTTACCTCTAGCATCACCTGGGAAGCCCCTTAACGTTCCTGAGGCCAAATACTGTTTCCTACATGAAGGGTAGGGAAGATAGAGAAAAACATGGGAGTTAACTATCGGTCAGCAAGCATCCTTTCCTTTGTCCCCTGTCTTTGGGCAGACTGAAGGACCGGGAGATGATAGAAGCCATGCATGGATTGGCCCTTGATCTCATCTCCCAAGTGTATGCCACAGCAAGGGCAAGCCTTGCAGGATTCCCTTAAGTTCAACCAAACAAAGGCAGTTTGTACAAACCAGGATGATGGGAAGAATAACTGAATGCTTTCTCATATGGTCAAAAGTAGCACATATATGATATTCACAACCATTGAGGACAAAGAGGATGCAAATGTGTACATTTCTAAATATGTACCAGTTCTAAATTATTATGGAGGAAGAAGAGTCGTTTTGTGTTCCTTGTCTAGTAGAATTGGGCTACCCATGGGTAAAAACTCTGGTTTTATACATGTTCCCAGAAAATCAGATCAGTTTCCTCTCTCATTAATCCCTTCCCACCAACACCAGCCTCCCTCAAGGTCCCATAGCCTCAAATTTTAATGAGTTAACCAAAGGGACCTCAAGATTCTCAACACCCTGGGGACCTGAGGTTTCAGAGATAGATTTACAGTTGAAGGAAAAGTAGAGAGCCCTTTTTCTGCTATAGGTAATGTTACAAGTCAACACACTGAAAAAAATTTAAATCACATTAAATTAAAATGTAGGTTTTACACAATAGATCACCATATATTGGCACACATAATCAAATGTGTTATTTATACCAAGCCAGGAGCAGGTTGTATGGAGAAGGCAGTGGCAACCCACTCCAGTACTCTTGCCTGGAAACTCCCATGGACGGAGGAGCCTGGTGGGCTGCAGTTCATGGGATCGCAAAGAGTCAGACACGACTGAGTGACTTCACTTTCACTTTTCACTTTCATGCATTGGAGAAGGAAATGGCAACTCACTCCTGTGTTCTTGCCTGGAGAATCCTGGGGACGGGGGAGCCTGGTAGACTGCCATCTACGGGGTCACACAGAGTCAGACATGACTGAAACGACTTAGCAGCAGCAGCTTGAGCAGGTTGGTGGCAAATACAATTGCAAATATATGCATGTGAACATGAGCAAGATACTCGGTATGTTGATGACATCATATATGTATGTGTGTGTGTGTGATATTGTGAAGAATTTGATTTCACTTTATTGAACCTATCCACTGAAGAAATAAAAGTTTCTTTAACCTTTTAAAATAGTTCACAAGAACTAGAACTTATATAAAGATGTTATGTCAGTTATCTTTAAAATAAGTTTATAGTAACTTTGGAGAAGGCAATGGCATCCCACTCTAGTAGTCTTGCCTGGAAAATCCCATGGGTGGAGGAGCCTGGTGGGCTGCAGTCCATGGGGTCACTAAGAGTCGGACACGACAGAGCGACTTCACTTTTACTTTTCACTTTTATGCAATGGAGAAGGAAATGGCAACCCACTCCAGTGTTCTTGCCTGGAGAATCCCAGGGACAGGGAAGCCTGGTGGGCTGCCGTCTATGGGTCAGAGTTGGACACGACTGAAGTGACTTAGCAGCAGCATAGTAACTCAGATATAAATTAAGAGTTATGAATCACAGAGGGCTGACTTTCCAAACCAGAGGGCAAAGCCTTGGGCCAATAGCAAGGCTTTTTGGTACTCTGTGGTTTATTTCATATGCTGTGCCTGCAAATGACCTAGACTAGTTTTAAAGTAATGAATAAGTAAATAATCTAAGATGCTGAGGTTAAAAAAATGTATGTAGTTGGTAAACATCTCAATTACAATAAAGGACTATTATTAAATTTCACAGTTGTATAACATGGCATTTTGGAATATTAACGTACCTACAAGATATGAGCTAATGCTTGTGGACTTGAAACTAGTAGGGACAGGGAAAAATCAATGAAAAGTTGTAAAACAGCATGATACATGTTTCATGTAAGTGTGCTCCAGCAGAAAAGGAGGGAGACATAACCTAAGATGTGAATGTTCAAAAATCCACCCTATAACTGATGAACTTAAGGGAGATGAATCATTGGCAAAAATGGGACAATATAAGTCAATAATACTTGTCCAGATGAGGGACTTTTATAGAGGTGGTGGAGGGAAGACGGTAGGTGTGAACACAAAACAGGTGATAGCAATGACTGAACATGGTAAATGCTTTGACTAGAAATGGAGAAAGAATCTAAGACAATACCCAGGATTTTGGCATGAACCACTGGGAAGAGTGAGGGAAGATGATAAGGTTTCTTTTAATGGTATTGAATAGAAGTCTGCAGGGTATCCAGGTGGATCTGTCTAGGAGGAAGTAATGTATCAATCTGCAGTTCAGCTACACATTTTGTCCGATGGGTAGACATTTAGAGTATTTTGTAATTCAGAGTTCCAACTCTGAATTAAAGTGAATTTAATTAACTTATATTTTATGGACTAAATACAAAGTAAGTGTAGCCCAGGGATTCAGAGCTTTGGTATCAGAGTTATAGCACCTGGGTTCTAAATTCAACTCTAAGAAATACTGTATGTATGACTAAAAGGATATTCCTAAACCCCTCTGGATTTTTTTTTTTTTTTTGTCTTCTGTAAAATGTTATGGTAGGTATTATATCTACCACACTGAATGGCTATGAAGATTAAGTAAGTGATTGAATACATATGAAGTCCTTTGACTGGAGTGGGTAGCCTTTCCCTTCTCCAGGGGATCTTCCCAACCCAGGGATCAAACCCAGGTCTCCCGCATTGCAGGCAGATTCTTTACCAGCTGAGCCACAAGGGAAGCCCATTAGCTATTCAGGGTTGAAAAACATGAAATTTGCATTTTGAAAATCAAAAGAGTCAAATTTAGCAATTTCATATGATCTAATTTTATCACTATCAAAATAAGAATCTCATGACATTTTTCTGTTTCCTTAATTCAGCTTCACTTGTATAAATTCATTTACCCTACATTGATGGTATAAACAGGTAATTCAAGTCATCTGGGAATATGATCGACTTAAGTGTTAAGTTTTATTCCAAGATTACATCATTGGATCTAATCATATTTGACTTTCCCTGTTCTCTCAAATTTTTCTATGGTGGAAACATAATGTCTTATTTCCAAAAAACCTTATTTATCAAAAAACCCTAATAATTATTCCTGAAATATGTACTCTGTTTAAATACAGTTGTAGAGTGAAGATAATCATTAGTATCAGCACCTTTGGAAAAATTCAGATATATTGTCTCTTGGCTGGGGAAAGGCCACTTTACCAACTAATATGTGGGGCTTAGGTAGCTAAATAATTAAGAAATCGCAATTCAGGTCTTTACTCACCCACTTACCATCTTAGCTTCCTTAAGGCTATATCTAAGTAATTGAATCAAAAGATGAAAAACATAAACCTAACATATAAAGATCAAGCTGACTTGAAGCAGTATACATTGCAATATTACTATATTTAATGGCAAAAGAAAATGTATATACTGGTAGTATGTCTATAAACTCAAATATTTTGATAGTTATTCCTGAAAATCCTTTGAGTAATAAAACATTGATGTTTGAGGTTCTAATCAGAGCAGAGATCATATAAATTTCAAAATCTAAATTGGGTAGCTGATCCAAATCCTGTTTGTGTCATCAGATGAACATGTCAGTCAGAGTTAGAGCACATCCAGCTGACGAATTCAGATGTATGTTTAAAATACTGCAGAAGACCTGTGTGGGCATGCACTTTGAAGGATTTTAAGAAATGAGGATTACAAAGTATTTCCACACAACATGAAAAGCAAATTTTTTTTTTTAGTTTTTTGTTTAAATTTTATTTTATTTAACTTTACAATATTGTATTGGTTTTGCCATATATCAAAATGAATCCGCCACAGGTATACATGTGTTCCCCATCCTGAACCCTCCTCCCTCCTTCCTCCCCATACCATCCCTCTGGGTCGTCCCAGTGCACCAGCCCCAAGTATCCAGTACATCGAACCTGGACTGATGACTCATTTCATATATGATATTATACATATTTCAATGCCATTCTCCCAAATCATCCCACCCTCTCCCTCTCCCACAGTCCAAAAAACTATTCTATACATCAGTGTCTCTTTTGCTGTCTCGTATACAGGGTTATTGTTACCATCTTTCTAAATTCCATATATATGTGTTAGTATACTGTATTGGTGTTTTTCTTT
This sequence comes from Tragelaphus eurycerus, assembly GCA_935064755.1. Lineage (NCBI taxonomy): Eukaryota > Metazoa > Chordata > Mammalia > Artiodactyla > Bovidae > Tragelaphus > Tragelaphus eurycerus. Next base: position 12,621,239 of record CAKXYN010000006.1, read on the forward strand.
CTGGCTTACTTCACTCTGTATAATAGGCTCCAGTTTAATGTTATAGTACATTTATAATACTTAACAGGTACTTGACGTCTGAAAAATAATCAAGGTTGTTATTTGGCAGTGAATATAAAAAGAGAACATTCTGGAAAAATCAAATGTATTTTCCCATTGTTCTGTTTTTTGAGAATTTCATATCCTGTTGGCCTTATTCTTCATTTCTTCGGAATAGTCTTTAATGAATGCTTCTTTTCCTTTAAAATAAAGACAGAGGTTTCTTTATATTTGCCATGTGATTTGGAATTTTTTGTGTGTGTGACAAATTCCAAGTCACATGGCAAATATAAAGAACCCTTCTGCCTTTATTTTAAAGGAATACAAGCATTTTGTGATTTGTTTGTGTCAAATTGGGCTTCCCTGGTGACTCAACTGGTAAAGAATCTGCCTGCAATGTGAGAAACCTGGGTTCAATCCCTGGATTGGGAAGATCCCCTGAAGAAGGGAAAGGCTATCCACTTCAGTATTCTGGCCTGGAGAATTCCAAGGACTGTACAGTCCATGGGATTGCAAAGAGTCAGACACAACTGAGGGACTTTCACTTTGTCTTAAATTATCTAGCATTTTTTTCAATTGAAATCTAAAGCAATTTTGCTTTATTTTTTAATTGAGATATTAATCTACCATGTTGTGTTAGTTTCAGGCATGTAGAAAAGTGATTCAGTTAAACCCATATATACATTTTTCAGGTTCTTTTCTATTATAGATTATTATAAGTTATTGACTATAGTTCCCTGTCCTGTACAATAGGTCCTTGCTGTTCATCTATTTTATATGTAGTACTGTGTATCTGGGGCTTCCCTGGTGGCTCGGAGGTTTAAGCATCTGCCTGCAATGAGGGAGACCTGGGTTCGATCCCTGGGCCGGGAAGATCCCCTGGAGAAGGAAATGGCAACCCACTCCAGTATTCTTGCCTGGAGAATCCCATAGACGGAGAAGCCTGGTAGGCTACAGTCCACGGGGTCGCAAAGAGTTGGGTACGACTGAGCAACTTCACTCACTTCACTGTGTATCTAGCTGTTAATCCCAAACTCCTAGTGTATTCATAACCCCTTTCTCCCCTTTGGTGACCATATGTTTTTTCTAATGTCTAGGAATTTATTTGTATTTTGTAAATAAGTTCATCTGTATCATTTTTTATATACCACACTTAAGTGATATCACATGATACTTGTCTTTGGCTGGTTTCACTTAATATCCAGGTCCATCCATGGTGCTGCAAATGGCATTATTTCATCCTTTTTATGTCTGAGTAATGTTCCATTGTTTACACACACACACACACACACACACACACACACACACACCACATTTTCTTTATTCATTTGTCAATAGACATTTAGGTTGCTTCTATGTCTTGGTTGTTGTAAATAGTGCTGCTGTGAACACTGGGGTGCATGTATCTTTTTGAACTAGGATTTTTGTCTCTTTTGGATATATGCCCAGCAGTGGGATTGCTGGATCATATGGTAATTCTATTTTTAATTTTTTAGGGAACCTTCATACTGTTCTGCATAATGGTTGTACCAATGTATATTCCCACCATCAGTGCAGGAAGGTATCCTTTTCGCCATATCCTCTCTGCTGCTGCTACTGCTGCTAAGTCGCTTCAGTCGTGTCCGACTTTGTGCGACCCCATAGACGGCAGCCCACAAGGCTTCCCCGTCCCTGGGATTCTCCGGGCAAGAACACTGGAGTGGATTGCCATTTCCTTCTCCAATGCATGAAAGTGAAAAGTGAAAGTGAAGTCGCTCAGTCGTGTCCGACCCTCAGCGACCCCATGGACTGCAGCCCACCATGCTCCTCCATCCATGGGATTTTCCAGGCAAGAGTACTGGAGTCGGGTGCCATTGCCTTCTCCTCTCTAGCATTTATTATTTTTGGACTTTTGATGATAACCATTCTGACTGGTGTGAGGTGATATCTCATTGTAGTTTTGGTTTTCATTTCTCTGATGATAAATGATGCTGAGCATATATTCATGTGCCTATTGGCCATCTCTATGTCTTCTATATATAGTATCATATCATCTACAAACAGCTACGGTTTTACTTCTTTATTTCCAATTTGGATTCCTTTTATTTTTTTGCTGATTGCTATGGCTAGAACTTCTAATTCTATGTTGAGTAACAGTGGTGACAGTGGGCACCCTTGTCTTGTTTCTTATCTTAGAGGAAATTCTTTCCCAGCTTTTCACCACTAAATATGCTCTTAGTTGTGGACTTGTCATAGATGGTCTTTATTATTCCCAGGTGGCTCAGTGGTAAAGAATCTGCCCACCGATGAAAGAGTGCAGGTTCGATCCCTGGGTCAGGAAGATCCCCTGAAGGAGGAAATGGCAACCCACTCTAGTATTCTTGCCTGGAAAATCCAATGGACAGAGGAGGTGGCAGTTTACAGTCCATGGAGTCACAAAGAGCTGGACACAACTCAGCACACACGCACATATTCCCTCTATGCTCACTTTTCAGAGAGTTTTTAATAATAAATGGATATTTAATTTTACCAAAAGTTTTTTCCGCATCTATGGAGATGATGATATGTTTTTTATTCTTTAATTTGTTAATATGGTATATCACATTAATTGATTTACAGATACTGAAAGATCTTTGCATCCCTGGGATAAATCTCACTTGATCATAGTGTATGGTCCTTTTAATGTATTATTGGATTGAGTTTGCTAGTATTTTGTTGAGGGTTTTTGCATGTATATTCATCAGTGATATTGGCCTATAATTTCCTTTTTTAATGATATTGTTGTCCGGTTTTGGTATGAGAGTGTGGTGGCTGCATACCAAACCACTGTAGTGGTTTGGCAGTGTTCCTTCCTCAGCAATTTGTGGAATAGTTTCAGAAGGATAGATATTAACTGTTCTCTAAATGTTTTGTAGAATTTACTTGTGAAGCCATCTTATTCTGGACTTTAGTTTGTTGGGAACTTTTAAATTACTGATTTAAGTTCAATATAGCACCAGTAACTGGTCTATTCATGTTTTCTGTTTGTTCCTGGTTCAGTCTAGGGAGATTGTACATTTCTAAGTACTTTTGCTTTCCTTCAAGACTGTCCATTTTATTGCTGTATAGTTGCTTCTGCTAGCTTTTTTATTTAAAGCAAAGTACAGAAATCTATAATTAAAAATTAAATGCTAAGCTGAAAACATCTCTTGTTCATAAGAGGGAAAAAGCATTTTTATTCTGTATATATTGGTGCTATGTTAAAGTCAGGAAAAATATAAAAATGTCAATTGCAAAGTAATTCTTAAAATTCTGTTACATGGGCATTTTAATTTTGGTTATTTCACTAATATAGTAAGATTTAGTTTGTTACAGGCATTTATGGATTTCATTTGTATTATAAATCTCCCTGTTATGTATTGAAAGGAACAAAATATGTTAAAAGGCCAGGATTCTTTGAAAGCTTATGTATGGTCAATTTTAGTTTTATACAGCTGTCTATGAGCATTTAAAGGCTACTTCCCTGATTTAACGAAGGTAAGTCATAGTTGATGACCAATAAGAAATACCTTTCACTTTCTCATCCTTAATAAGAAAGCATATCTACAAAAACTCTATAGCAAATATCACACTTAATGGAGAAGGTTTTGATTCATTATGTTCAAAAACAAGAAGAGGATGGCTACTATGAATATTATTTAATATTGTTCTGAAAGTCAAAGACAGCACAATAGCCCAAGGAAAACAAATAATACAAAAAAATGGAAAGTTTACCCTTCAGGATTAGTTTTATCTGCACAAACAGAAAGAGTTTAAATTACAATGCCTTTAAAAAGTGTTTCTTTCAATTTACAAAAAAAAAGGGCAAGCAATCAGGACTGGTGCTCACAACTCCCCAGCCATCAGGAACCAGCACTTCTATCTTGAGGCTCCACCAGCTTTGTATATTGCCTTATAATCTAGGGTAATTGCTCAACTCCCACACTTTATGTTTTCATTCCAGGCAACCAAAAAGAAAAAATGGAGACACACTCATTTATTCTCATTTAAGAAGCCTGTCCTAAAGTCCCACACATTGCTTTGCTTAAATTTTATCAACCAGAACAAAGTTACATGGTCACATCTAGTGCAAAATTACCTAAGAAATATAGTCTTTTAGAAGAGGAGCAATGTGCCTGGTTGAAAATTGTTCTTTGGGTTGGATAACAAGAAATTTCTGCCAGGGAAAGGGAAAAGCAATATTCTGTTCCTTCCAGATGTTATGACTGCTTAGAGAGAACTGCAAAGGCACTCTAATACATTTTTTAAAACTAAAGCTTTATCAGAGTTGCTGTTTGTAGGATCAACATGGGCTCAATTGCTATATGAGCAGTTAGAGGATTAGTAAAAACAAAGATACTCTTGAGTCAGTATCTTTCTATAGTACATATAGAAATAACTTGAATGTATGGTAATTCATGGAAGTTTATAAACAAAACTGAGGGAAAATGATTGCATAAAAATAGTGATATATTTTCATAAGAAAATTCATCATTATAAGGAAATGTGTTTCTAATTAATTTATCTAGAAATCTGAAGCAAATCCAGTGAAAATTTCCCTGTCTCCAGTGTTTCACTGAAATTGACAAATTTTAAAAATTCAATTGGGACAATGAATGTCAAGGAATATCCAAGAAAAAGTTGAAGAAAATAAAAAGTGAGACCAAATACCAAGATTTATTATGATATTAAAACATTGTATAAATTATACATTGAATCAGTGGTGGAGAGTAACCCAGAAACAGACCATTAAACATATTTAATCTTGCATATACCATATTTAACATAGCTAATGTTACAAATGGGGCTTCCCTGGGTGGCTCAGACAGTAAACAATCTGCCTGCAATGAAAGAGATCCAGGTTTGATCCCTGGATCAGGAAGATCCCCTGGAGAAGGGAATGGCTACCCGTTCCAGTATTCTTGACTGGAGAGTTCCATGGACAGAGGAGCCTGGTGTAAAATTACAAATAAATTAACAATTGATGTTGGGATAAATTATTATCTAAACAGAAAAGATAAAACTACATCTGTATCTCACACTGTACACGAAACCAGTTACAGATGAATTAAAACTGTAAAAGAGAAATCAAATTCTAAAGCTTTAGAACAAAGTTTTAGAAGGCAATCTTTAGTATACCAGGACATGGAAGGTTTTATTAAATGACATACACAGAACATTAACCATGAAGAAAAATAAACTGGACTACACTGAAGTTTTACAACTCACTTATTTTAAAAAGTTAAAAAATAAGCAATAGAGTAAAAGACATAAGGTACCTAAGTCACAGAATAAGTTTTTATAATAAAGAAGTACAAATCTATAAGAAGATGACTCTCGACCCAGTATAAAAAAAAAACACTTTAACAGGTTGTAAGCAAATAATTTGCCAAAGAAAATTCTATAAAAAAATATGCTGTCTTTCACTACTAATCAAGAAATGGCAAATAATGTCTTAGCTTTTCAAACCCATCAAATTTTGGCCAAAACACAAACATTTCTCTGATTATTGGTAAGACTATGAGTAGAAAAGGAAGATTCATTTTCTTTTCCTTTGATTTATATTTTAAAATTTGTATTGAAGTATATTTGATTTATAATGTATTAGTTTTAGGTGCATAGCAAAATAGATCAGTTATACATATATATATCTCCACTCATTTTTAGTTCATTTTCCCATGTAGACCATTACAGAGTATTGAGTAGAGTTCCCTGGCTATACAGTAGGTCCTTATTAGTTATCTGTTTTACATGTTCAGTTCAGTTCATTCGCTCAGTCATGTCTGACTCTTTGCGACCCCATGAATCGCAGCACACCAGGCCTCCCTGTCCATCACCAACTCCCAGAGTTCACTCAGACTCATGTCCATCCAGTCAGTGATGCCATCCAGCCGTCTCATCCTCTGTCATCCCCTTCTCCTCCTGCCCCTAATCCCTCCCAGCATCAGAGTCTTTTCCAATGAGTCAACTCTTCCCATGAGGTGGCCAAAGTACTGGATTTTCAGCTTTAGCATCATTCCTTCCAAAGAAATCCCAGGGCTGATCTCCTTCAGAATGGACTGGTTGGATCTCGTTGCAGTCCAAGGGACTCTCAAGAGTCTTCTCCAACACCACAGTTCAAAAGCATCGATTCTTCAGTACTCGGCCTTCTTCATAGTCCACGTCTCACATCCATACATGACCACAGGAAATAGTAATGTGTATATGTCAATCCCAATCTCCCAATTTATCCCTCCTCCTCTTGCTCCCTGGTAGACATATGTTTGTTTTCTATATCTGTGACTGTACTTATGTTTTGTGAAGATCACTTGTACCCTTTTTTAAGATTCCATATATAAGTGATATCATATTTGTCATTTTCTGACATGCTTCACTCAGTATGACAGTTGCTAGGTCAATCTATGTCACAGCAAGTGACATTATTTTGTTCTTTTTGTGGTTGAGTAATATTCCATTGTATATCTGTACCACATCTTCTTTATCCATTCATCTGCTGATGGACATTTAGATTGTTTCCATGTCCCTGCTATTGTAAATAGTGCTTCAGTGAGCATGTAGTGCATCTATCTTTTCAAATTATTATTTTCTTTGAGTATATGCCTAGAAGTGGGATTGCTGGATTATATGGTAGTTCTGTTTTTAGATTTTTAAGGAAACTTCATACAGTACTGTTCTCCATAGTGACTGAATCAATTTACATTCCCACAAACAGTGTAGGAGGGCACCCTTTCTCCATACCCTGTCCAGTACTTATTGTTTGTAAATTTTTTGATGATGACCATTCTGACTGGTGTGAGGTGATGATACCTCATTGTAGTTTTGATTTGCATTTCTCTCATAATTAATGATGTTGAGCATCCTTTCATATATTTTTTAGCCATCTGTATGTCTTCTTTGGAGAAATATCTATTTAGATCTTATATATAAGATCTTTATCCATTTTTTGATGAATTGTTTGCTTTTTTAATATTGAGTTTTATGAGCTGTTTGTATAATTTGTAGATTAATCTCTTGTTTGTTGTTTCATTTGCAAATATTTTCTGCCATTCTGAAGATTGTCTTTTTGTTTATGGTTTCCTTTGCTATTGAAAGTTTTTCAGTTTATATACTGTTGTTGAGAGCATAGCTTTGTGCAAACATTTTGCATTGTTCTACAATAAAATCTCATAAAGGTGAGGATGAACTTATTCTATAACCTATTTTTAGATATATACTCTGTACATAGACCCATGTCTAAGTATATACTCTAGAGAAAATCTTATCTGTGCACATGAAAATATGTGAAATGATAGATATTATAGAATTTTTGTTAACATAATGGAAACATAACAATGTGTATCATTGGGAGACTAGATAAATGGTTGCCTGTTTCATGTTTATGAAATCAAATACTTGGCAATCATCAATATGAGGGATACAGACGTTACATGATAACATTAAATTTCAAAAACATTGCTGATTGAAAATAAGTGACAGGGTAGTATATGGTTTATAAATGTAATATTTCTAAATATGTATAAAATAGTATTTATTGAAATTTAAAAGCATACACAGTGCTACATAGTCTTTATAGATACATCTATAGTAAAACTATAGAGAGTATGTAGTTGTATCAACCTTAGATTAAATTTTCACCTCTTCCACATATTTATCTGACCTTAAGTTACTTAATTTCTTCATGACAAATGTTGAAGAAATCAAGAGTGAAGTTTAAAAGCCAAGAAATTATTCCTTTTCCAAATACGCAAATGATGAGAAACCTTTTATGTGTTCATGTGAGTGTGTCAGGAAATGAACTTTGCCTTATGACTTCTCATTTGGAAAGCACCAGAGGGCACGCTAAGGAACAAATGAATCGGTTGAAAATGGTTTTAGAGAAAATGCAAGAGGCTCCAGGATCAGCTACAGTTATATTTGCTGGAGATACAAATCTTAGGGATCAAGAAGTTACCAAATGTGGTGGTTTACCCAACAACATTTTGGATGTCTGGGAGTTTTTGGGCAAACCTAAGCATTGCCAGTATACATGGGATACACAAATGAACTCTAATCTTGGAATAGCTGCTAATTGTAAACTTCGTTTTGATAGAATATTTTTTAGAGCCGCAGCAGAAGGTGGCCACGTTATTCCCCAAAGTTTGGACCTGCTAGGGCTGGAAAAACTGGACTGTGGTAGATTTCCCAGTGATCACTGGGGTCTTCTGTGCAACTTAGATGTAATATTGTGAACTGCTTTTCAAATGCGAGTTTTAAATGTTTAAAGTGATTTTGTTCTGTGATTATAATTTCAATTATAATTTCTTATCTGTCCTGGAAAGGTAGTTTGACAAGGAGGAATTATAAACTGGATCATTGTAACAGAAGGAAAAACTACTGTGATTTTATTTTGTGGCTTGTGTTCTCAGATTTCAGAACTAAATGTTCATTTAAACTAAAGCATACCTGTGTTGAAAACATGAGGCTTCTTAATGCAAGGTCACGGTGGCTACCAGAGCTTTTAATAGAGCTCATAGCTGCTGGCTGGATTTCAAGCGGGGCCACATTTTGTCTGTGGACTAGCCTTTATATTAGATTTATTTTTTAAATTAGGTACCAAAATAGTTATATTTTAAATATGTCTTCAAAAAAAAAAAAAAAAGGTTACAGAGTCCTTGGGATTGGATCTTTTAATACTATTTCATAAATCCAGATAATCTGATATTTATCGTCCATCAGATTTTTTGTCAGTTAACAGTGCCTAATTGGTAAGCTAGAAATGAACTCATGATTTAAAATTCCTTAACTTTAAAAAACTTGTGTTTGTAGTTATGTTGCCGAACAGAGGCACGGTTAGGCTTGATAATGATTAAAGTCAGTTTTCCAGAGATATTGGGCTTTTTTTCTAAGAGAAAAATGTGTAAAGAGAAATAGACATTTAGTTTTATTGCTTGTAAAACTGAATTTTTTTCAGGAGGTGAATAAGGGACACTTCTACATGTGCTTTAAGGAAACATTTTTTTTTCCCCCATAAGAGAGTATACTCTAAATAAAGAATTTTGCTTGTGTTTGTTTAAAAAAAAAAAAAAAATTTCTTCATGACAATGTTCCCATTCGTAAAGTGAAATAGTGACTCATAGTTTAAGTGAAATCATATAGTTCATGTTGCACTCGACACAGTTGCCTGCTTCACAGCAAAGCTGAGTACATGGTAGCAATTATCATTCTCCTTGAGATGCATACATTTAGGCTCCCTATAGTATCTAGGAGTGCTCCAGACTCAGTCCTAACTCTAAAAGCTTTTTTATGGAGTTCTTGCAACCAGTTTAAATAGTTCAAGCAAAGGCAAAAAGAATAGAATGGTTTGAACATGCAAACCCAAGGAAATTGGAGTTAAACAAAAGCCATATTTCAAAACATATGTGGTATGATTACACAGCATAATTCCTCACCTGCAAATATATACTTTAGGAAGAAATGTTGCCATTTTATTTGGGGTGGGAAGTTCAATTCAGTCGCTCAGTTGTGTCTGACTCTTTGAGACCCCATGAACTGCAGCACACCAGGCCTCCCTGTCCATCACCAACTCCCAGAGTCCACCCAAACCCATGTCCATTGAGTCAGTGATGCCATCCAACCATCTCATCCTCTGTCATCCCTTTCTCCTCCTGCCCTCCATCTTTCCCAGCATCAGGGTCTTTTCCAATGAGTCAGCTCTTCGCATCAGGTGGCCAAAGTATTAGAGTTTCAGCTTCAACATCAGTCCTTCCAATGAACACCCAGGACTGATCTCCTTTAGGATGGACTGGTTGGATCTCCTCGCAGTCCAAGGGACTCTTAAGAGTCTTCTCCAACACCACAGTTCAAAAGCATCAATTCTTTGGCGCTCAGCTTTCTTCACAGTCCAACTCTCACATCATACATGACTGCTGGAAAAACTATAGCCTTGACTAGATGGGCCTTTGTTGACAAAGTAATGTCTCTGCTTTTTAATATGCTGTCTAGGTTGGTCATAACTTTCTTTCCAACGAGTAAGAATCTTTTAATTTCATGGCTGCAGTCACCATCTACAGTGATTTTGGAGCCCAGAAAAATAAAGTCATCCACTGTTGCCACTGTTTTCCCATCTATTTGCCATGAGGTGATGGAACCGGATGCCATGATCTTAGATTTCTGAATGTTGGGTGGGAAGGAAGGATAGGAATTTTGTCTGAGTGCAATAGCTGATAAAGGCCCTGTCTCCAAATATGGTCACATTGGAGACCTGGGTTTCAACATTTGAATTTGAAAGAGACACAATTCAGTCCATAACACATTATAAACTAAGTGAGCCAGAATCTCTATTTGTTCTTGCACCCCATTATATGTCCAGTATCTTGCACATCATACATAAACAGCATCATTTTTATTAGCCTATTTTAAGGATGAAGAAACTAAGGCTCAGATTAATGAACATGCTTAAGGTCACACAGCTACTCAGAGGTAGGAATCAAATTCAAGTCTGCCTGGTTCTAGAAATTTAAAATAAGCACTTCTATCTATAACAAGGTCACCAACCATAGCATCCATTTAAAATTGCCTCTGATATTTGCTAAATCACATAAATCTAGAGGTAGGGTTAGTTCAATAAGGATTAGTTCATCAGTCTGTGAGAAATGACAGATATTTTTAAAACAGTCCAGCTAGAAACGTAAAGAGCTACAGATTGTTCAGAGAAACGGTGTTTAATAGGAAAGTTATTTTTAAAGAAACACAGTTGAAAGAGGCAGGGATCAAAGTACAAATGTGAAGTTGCCTGCAGGGCTCAGTAAGCAGAGAACATCCAGGCTGGAGGCTAAATCAATGTTTTACCTTGAAAAGCAAACATGATGATTTCTCTTGGATGGGAGAGTCAGGTATAGATAGGAGACAGCAGCTGGTCATCTCCGGAAATATAGTGATTGCAGTCTGTATCCCAGTTTACTTCTGGAGACTACAGATCTGCAATTGTCTAACCCCAATACTTAGGACAGATTTCAAGTATATCATCCATACAGCAGTGTGGTGCTAGTTGTAAAGAACCTGAGTGCTAATGAAGGTGATATAAGAGAAGCAGGTTCAGTCCCTGGGTTGGGAAGATCCCCTGGAGAAGGGCATGGCCACCCACTCCAGTATTTCTTGCCTGGAGAATCCCATGGACAGAGGAGCCAGGTGGGCTATGGTCCAAGGAGTTGCAAAGCGTTGGACATGACTGAAGAAACTTAGCAGTATTAGTATAGTTGTAATGTTGTACATTTCTTCCTTAGCACTTGTTTACCCTGTAACTGTAAGTTTGTACCTTTTCATCACCTTCAGTTAGTTCTCCAAACCCCACCCCTGACCTTTGGTGACTACTAATCTATTCCCTGGGTCTATGAGTTTGTTTTTGGATTCCATATATAAGCAAAATCACATAGTATTTTCTTTTTTCTTAGTTCTCTTAACATAATGCCCTCAAGTTCCATCCCTGTGGTTGCAAATGACAGGGTTTCCTTTTCAATGGTTGAAAAATAGTCCATTGTGTATATATACCACATTAAAAAAAATCCTCTAACCGTTGATGGAGACTTAGGTTATTTGCATGTATTCAGTTCATTTCTATTCAGTCGCTCTGTCATGACTCTTTGTGACCCCATGGACTGCAGCACACCAGGCTTCCCTGTCCACCAACTCCTGGAGCTTACTTAAAACTCATGTCCACCGAGTCAGTGATGCCATCCAGCCATCTCATCCTCTGTCATCCCGTTCTCCTCCTGCCTTCAATCTTTCTCAACATCAGGGTCTTTTCCAATGAGTCAGTTCTTCATATCAGATGGCCAAAGTATTGGAGCTTCAGCTTCAGCATAAGTCCTTCCAATGAATATTCAGGACTGATTTCCTTTAGGATTGACTGGCTTGATCTCCATGTAGTCCAAGGGACTCTCAAGAGTCTTCCTCAACACCACAGTTCAAAAGCATCAATTCTTGGGCGCTCAGCTTTCTTTACAGTCCAACTCTCACATTCATACATGACTACTAGAAAAACCATAGCTTTGACTAGATAGACCTTTGCTGGCAAAGTAATGTCCCTGCTTTTTAATATGCTATCTAGGTTGGTCATAGCTTTTATTCCAAGGAGCAAGCATCTTTTAATTTCATGGCTGCAGTCACCATCTGCAGTGATTTTGGAGGCCAAAAAAATAAAGTCTGTCATTGTTTCCACTGTTTCCCCATCTATTTCCCATAAAGTGATGGGACCGGATGCCCTGATCTTAGTTTTCTGAATGTTGAGTTTTAAGCCAGCTCTTTCACTCCTCTCTTTACTTTCGTCAAGTGGCTCTTTAGTTCTTTGCTTGCTACCATAAGGGTGGTGTCATCTGGGTAGCTGAGGTTATTGATATTTCTCCTGGTAATCTTGACTTCAGCTTGTACTTCATCCAGCCTGGCAGTTCACAGGTCTTGACTATTTTAAAAAATGCTGCAGTGAACATGTATGTGCAAACATCTATTCAAAATAATTATTTAATTTTCTTTGGATGTATAGGAATTGCTGGATGATATGGCATTTCTAGTTTTAATTTCTTGAGGAAGCAACATATTTTTCGTATTGGCTATACAAATTTACAATCCTCTCAACAGTGCAAAAGGATTTCTTCCTATTCTCTACATCCTTGTCAGCATTTATAGTCTCTCATCTTTTGGGTGATGGCATTATAACAGGCATAAAGTGGTATCTTATTCTGGTTTCAATTTGCATATCTCCAGTGATTAGTGCAGAGAAGGCAATGGCACCCCACTCCAGTACTCTTGCCTGGAAAATCCCATGGACAGAGGAGCCTGGTGGGCTGCAGTCCATGGGGTCGCAAAGAGTTGGACAAGACTGAGCGACTTCACTTTCATTTTTCACTTTCATGCATTGGAGAAGCAAATGGCAACCCACTCCAGTGTTCTTGCCTGCAGAATCCCAGGGACAGGGCAGCCTGGTGGGCTGCCATCTACGGGGTCACACAGAGTCAGACACGACTGAAGCGACTTAGTAGCAGCAGTGATTAGTGATGTTAAGCACTTTTTCTTATACTGTTTGTTTGTCTTTGAATAAATGTCTATTCATGACTTTGACCATTTTTAAAAATTGAAGTATAATTGATTTACAATGCTTTGAGTGTAGAGCAAAGTGATTCATACTTTTTCAGTTTATTTTCCATTATTGTTATTACAGGATACTGAATATATTTCCCTGTGCTATACAATAGGTCCTTGTTTTTCTGTTTTATATATAATACTGTGTATCTGTTAACCAAAAATTCCCAATTTGTCTCTACTCCTTGACTTTTCCCCTTTTATAACCTCAAATTTATTTTCTATCTCTGTAAGTCTATTTCTGTTTTGTAAATAACCTCATTTATATAATTTTTTTAGATTCCACATGTAAGTGATATCATATACTTGTCTTTCTCTGTCTGACTTCACTTAGTATGATAGTCTTTAAATCCATCCATGTTGCTGAGAATGACATAATTTCATTCTTTATTGTGGCTAAATAATATTCCATTACTTTACTAGAATGTGCTGCTGCTGCTAAGTCGCTTCAGTCGTGTCCGACTCTGTGCGACCCCATAGATGGCAGCCCACCAGGCTCCCCGGTCCCTGGGATTCTCCAGGCAAGAACACTGGAGTGGGTTTCCATTTCCCTCTCCAATGCATGAAGGTGAAAAGTGAAAGTGAAGTCACTCAGTCATGTCTGACTCCTAGCAACCCCATGGACTGCAGCCTACCAGGCTCCTCCATCCATGGGATTTTCCAGGCAAGAGTACTGGAGTGGGGTGCCATTGCCTTCTCCGACTAGAACGTGAGGTGAGTGCAATTGTGCAGTAGTTTGAATATTCTCTGGCATTGCCTTTCTTTGGGATTGAAATGAATACTGACCTTTTCCAGTTCTGTGGCCACTGCTGAGTTTTACAAATTTGCTGGCATATTGAGTGCAGCACTTTCACAGCATCATCTTTCAGGATTTGGAATAGCTCCACTGGAATTCCATCACCTCCACTAGCATTGTTCATAGTGATGCTTCCTAAGGCCCACTTGACTTCACATTCCAGGATGTCTAGCTCTAGGTGAGTGATCACACCATTGTGATTATCTGGGTCATGAAGATCTTTTTTGTACAGTCCTTCTGTGTATTCCTGCCACCTTTTCTTAATATCTTCTGCTTCTGTTAGGTCCATACAGTTTCTGTCCTTTATCGAGCCCATCTATGCATGAAATGTTCCCTTGGTACCTCTAATTTTCTTGAAGAGATCTCTAGTCTTCCCCATTCTGTTGTTTTCTCTATTTATTTGCCTTGATCGCTGAGGAAGGCTTTCTTATCTCTTTTTGCTATTCTTTGGAACTCTGCATTCAGATGCTTATATCTTTCCTTTTCTCCTTTGCTTTTCGCTTCTCTTCTTTTTACAGCTATTTGTAAGGCCTCTCCAGACAGCCATTTTTAAAAGGAGTACATCAAGGCTGTATATTGTCACCCTGCTTATTTAACTTATATGCAGAGTACATCATGAGAAACGCTGGGCTGGAAGAATCACAAGCTGGAATCAAGAATGCCAGGAGAAATATCAATAACCTCAGATATGCAGATGACACCACCCTTATGGAAGAAAGTGAAGAAGAACTAAAAAGCCTCTTGATGAAAGTGAAAGAGGAGTGTGAAAAAGTTGGCTTAAAGCTCAACATTCAGACAACTAAGATCATGGCATCTGATCCCATCACTCATGGTAAAAAGATGGGGAAACAGGGGAAACAGTGTCAGACTTGATTTTTCTGGGCTCCAAAATCACTGCAGATGGTGACTGCAGCCATGAAATTAAAAGATGCTTACTCCTTGGAAGAAAAGTTATGACCAACCTAGATAGCATATTCAAAAGCAGAGACATTACTTTGCCAGCAAAGGTCCGTCTAGTCAAGGCTATGGTTTTTCCAGTGGTCATGTATGGATGTGAGAGTTGGACTGTGAAGAAAGCTGAGCACTGAAGAATTGATGCTTTTAAACTGTGGTGTTGGAGAAGACTCCTGAGAGTCCGTTGGACTGCAAGGAGATCCAACCAGTCCATCCTAAAAGAGATCAGCTCTGGGTGTTCTTTGGAAGGAATGATTCTAAAGCTGAAACTCCCGTACTTTGGCCATCTCATGCGAAGAGTTGACTCATTGGAAAAGACTCTGATGCTGGGAGGGGTTGGGCGCAGGAGGAAAAGGGGACGACAGAGGATGAGATGGCTAGATGGCATCACCGACTCGATGGATGTGAGTCTGAGTGAACTCCGGGAGTTGGTGATGGACAGGGAAGTTTGGCGTGCTGCGATTCATGGGGTCGCAAAGAGTTGGACATGACTGAGCAACTGAACTGAACTGAACTGAATCTTCCATTGTATATTTATACCACATCTTCTTTATCCATTTATCTACTGATGGATGTTTAGGTTGCATCCATGTCCTCACTAATGTAAATGGTGCTGCTATGAACACTGGGGTGCATATGTATTTTCACTGTAGAGCTTTCATCTTTTCTGGATGTATGCCCAGCGTTAGAATTGCTGGATCATATGGTAGCTCTATTTTTAGTTTTTTAAGGAGCCGCAACATGGCTCTCCATAGTGGCTGCACCAATTTATGTTTCCACTGGCAATCTAGGAGGGTTCCTTTTTCTCTATACCCTCTCCAACATTTATTATTTGTAGATTTTTTTTTGATGATGATCATTCTGACAGATGTGAAGTGATGCGTCATTACAGTTTTGATCTGCATTTCTCTAATAATTATGTTATTAGAGAAAAGATGTTGATCATCTTTTCATGTGTTTGAATTACTCCCTTGCCAATTGCATCATTTGCAGATATTTTCTCCCATTATGCAGGTTTCTTTTTGTTATGGTTTCCTTTGCTGTGCAAAAGCTTCTAGGTTTGATTAGGTCCCATTTGTTTATTTTTGCTTTTGTTTCAATTATTCTAGGACATGGATCCAAAAAAAATATTGCTGTGATTGATGTCAAAGAGTGTTCTGCTCTTTTCCTCTGGGAATTTTGTGGTAGCTGGTTCTGTATTTAGGTCCTTTGCCCATTTTTAAACTGGATTATTGTTTTTCTTCCATTTGCTGTTGTTTAGTCGCTAAGTCATGTCTGACTCTTTTGCAACCCCATGGTTATGGCCCGCCAGGCTCCTCTGTGCATGGGATTTCCCAGGCAAGAATACTGTATAAAATACTAGTATAAAAGGCATCTATAAAGTTGCCTTTGCTATTTTGTTGATCATTTCTTTTGCTGTGCAGAAGATTTTAGTATAATGTAGTCCCACTTATTTTTGATTCTGTTGCTTATCCTTTAAGTTTCATCTCCAAAAAAATCATTGCTAAGACCTGTATCATAGAATTTTTGCCTGTATTTTCTTCTAGCAGTTTTATGGTTTTAGCATTTATGTTTAAGTCTTGAGATGCAAAGTTAGGTTATTTGCGATCTTTCCCATTTACTTGAGAAGCGGGCCTATAGCTAGACACTTCGTGTCTAGAACTGCTTTTGCTATATCCCCAAAGTTCTGGTATGTTGTGTCTCTCGTTTTTATTTGTCTAAAAATAATTTCCCTCTTAGTTTATTCTTTGATACATAGTGATTCAGGAAATGACTAATTTTTAATAGTTAATAACTGTGAGAGATTGGCATGGTAGTTTAAACATAGTCCGGTGGGGAGCATTTCTCTTAATTGAACATGGGCTGACTGTCAATACTGATTGGAACAAGATATTATGGCAGAAGGAACACTGCCAATTTAGGCTCCAATTATTAAGGGAATTACAGTTTCTAGTTTAGTTTCTTGGAGTTTGACCAAAGTGACTACTCTGACACCACTATCCAGTGAGAAAATCCAAACTTGTGTGTAGAGAGGCTGAGCAGAGAACTGAGGCCTATGATATATGACTGTAACCATTCCCACTTGTTTTAGCCAGCCCAGCTGAATGACTAATCATTCCTAGTTTGACTTGCCTAAATTGATGACCCATAGAATCACGATCTTACCAAATGGTGGCTGTTTTACGCCACTCAGTTTTTGGAAGGTTTGTTGTGTACCAGTACATCTTTAGAACAGTTTTCAATATCCATGGATATTTTCTTAGTTCTACTTATACTACGTTAGCTACTGTGATCTCACATTACTTTTCTATCACCTAAACACTGCGGGTTCAGACCTCTAACCCTTGTCCATCTATACTCGGTTCAGTTCAATTCAGTCACTCAGTTGTGTCTGACTCTTTGAAACCCTATGGACTGCAGCATGCCAGGCTTCCCTGTCCAGCACCAACTCCCAGAGCCTGCTCAAATTCACATCCATCGTGTCGGTGATGCCACCCAAACATCTCATCCTCTGTCATCCCCTTCTCCTCTCACCTTCCAGTCTTTCCCAGCACCAAGGTCTTTTCCAATGAATCAGTTCACATCAGGTGGCCAAAGTATTGGAGTTTCAGCTTCAGCATCAGTCCTTCCAATGGATATTCAGGACTGATTTCCCTTTAGGATTCATTGGTTGGATCTCTTGCCTTGAGAACCCCATGAACAGTATGAAAGGCAAAAAGATCTACACTCATGTGCTAGAGAAATTTCCTTCAGTCCTTGGGCTTTAAATTTCATCCTTACAGTATGACTTTCTAATTTATATCTGTAGCTCTCACGTTATTCCTTATATTTAGGTCCTTTGCCCAGTTTTTTTAAATTTTATTTTGCTTAACTTTACAATATTGTATTGCTTTTGCCATTCATCAAAATGAATCCACCACAGGTATACATGTGTTCCCCATCCTGAACCCTCCTCCCTCCTCCCTCCCCATACCATCTCTCTGGGTCATCCCAGTGCGCCAGCCCCAGGCATCCATTATCAGGCATCGTACCTGGACTGGCGGCTCGTTTCAGAAATGATATTATACATATTTCAATGCTATTCTCCCAAATCATCCCACCCTCTCCCTCTCCCTGGATTACTGTTTTTCTGCTATTTGTTGTTGTTTAGTCACTAAGTCATGTCTCTTTTGCAGCCTCATGAACTATAACTTGTCAGACTGCAGTATTCCCAGTGGCCTTCTTGGATATCTCCAGTTTAATGTCTAATAGGCATTTCAAACTTAGCACATTCAAACTTAAGTCCTAATCACTTTAACAACACAGCAACTTTCATACTGTTTCCCATCCAGGTACATGATACTCAGGGTCAACCCGTGCCTCAAACATCACAGAGGCTACCTTTGATTCTTCTTTTTCTCCCATACTTCACTTTGATCCATCAGTAAGCACTGTAGACTCTACCTTAGAATAGGTTTCAAGCTGAGTGATCTTATAAAACATAAATCAGATCATATCATTCATCCTGAGAATGGTTTTTCTTCCCACGGTGGCAAAATCTAAAACTCTTACCATGGCCTCGTATAACCTGGCTCCAGGTGACTTCTCCATCCTCATAACCCTTTCTTTCCCTCCCTTACTAGAATATATGTGCTTTATTCTAGCACATTTGCCTTCCTGTTGGGCTCAGGGATCCTAGGGATCCTGCCCGACATCTGCAATTCTCCTTTTTCATGTATTTCCATAGCTCATTCCTGAAATTCAGTCAGGTCTTGGTAAAAGTGCCTCAGAAAGTCCTCCTTGTCAGTCATATCAATCCCCATCATTTTCCCATAAAGTTGCTTTATTTTTTCTCATTGTACTTTTTATCACCTGCAATGGCATGTTAAATAAGTATTAGTCACTCAGTCATCCCCGACTTTTTGTGACCCCAAGACTGCAGCCCACCAGGCTCCTCTGTTCATGAGATTTTCCAGGCAAGGATACTGGAGTGGGTTGCCATTTCCTTCTCCAGGGATCTTCCCAACCCAGGGATCGAAGCCAGGTCTCCTGCACTGCAGGCAGATTCTTTACTGACTGCAATGACAAGTTACCAGTATTTATTTATTTGATTACTTGTTTATTGTAAGTACCATTATCATGTAATCTCTTTAAAGCCAGATTCTTTTTCTTGTTCACTACTCTACCCCCAGTCCTTGAACAGTGCCTGGGGACACTACTATACCAGGCAAATCGTTTGATTAAATAAACTCCTTGATCGACTAAATAAACTCTTTTTAAGAGCAGAGACTATTTTATTCATCTTTTAATTCTTCCACCCACAGCCTTGAATATTTCCTGATAAAGATTGGCTACTTAAGGAATATTTGTGAAGGTGTTGAAATCAAGCCTGGAAGTGATTCATAACAACTTTTGAAGCTGTCTTCTTTTGATTAAAATCTTTAATCAGGCAGTTTGTGAGACCCAATTTCCATAAATTCTGGGTAGTAAAGGTTCTGATTTCTATCTTCTGAAGTGTCCAGTGATTTTGAGTGTTCAACATTTCTATTGCTGAGGGGGTCCTTGAGGAAGGTTCACTTTGTTTTGTTAAATCTGTAAAAATTGAGATACCTGACTATCTTTGATTACTTTTCTGTCATCATTGGAGAAGGTATACAGACCATCCATGAGTGTTCCGAGTAAATTGTTTCTTATCCTTTAAAGAAAATCTGAATTAGAACAATGGAGGAGGAGTGTTATTTTAAGACAAATTTCAGGATCTCATCTGTGAGGCAAGGCACATACATAATCCTGAATATATAACATGCTGGTGAAAGGCATATATTCTAAAAATCAAAAATTTGAAATTCTTAAACATTAGCCAGGTCTTACTTGATTCTTAGCAATATGTATATTTTTTAAACTTGATTTCTACACAAAAAATCTTCTTAGGGATTCTTAGTATTCTAGAGAACTGGGGGAGTTCATGACAGCCTTGTGCCATCAAAAACACATCAGCATGTTTGAATCATTACTCTTCACTGATAAAATTGTCTTTCATAACCAACTCCACATCCTCTTTTGTATTTCAATTTTACTGCAATATTAAACACTGCAGAAATGACAATGCTGATTTTTTCAGATACTTCTTTCATGTGCTCCCTTTATTTTGCCAAATAAATTATTCAATAAATTTTGCATGTGGTTTATTAATCCTCAGTCATGTGCCTTTTTTTTCCCTTTAGAGGTAAAAATATGGTGTGCTGTGTTTCTAAATAAAGCCCCTTTTTTGGCTGTTCATTGTGCCCTTTACCTGAAGTGTATAATTGGATTTTTCAGTCATCTGTCTCAAAATATACACCACCAACTGAGTTGGAAAAATGTAGCATTACTAAGTTTAAATACAACAATTCTATGCATTCAAATATAATATTACACTGAGAAGATGTATTATCTTAGTCTGCCAGAAAGCCACTTTAGTGTTTCAGACAACAAATTGCTCATGGTACATTTTCTACTCCGACATATTGCAGAACCGAATAAAAATAAAAGGTACAATTTGAACTATCACTAACAATTTGCTGCTTTTTATGGCACATTTCAGATTTTCTTAATGTGGCTGACTTAATTTCACAAAGAAAGTACGTTTCATCCTAGTATCTGCGTGTACCTTATCTATCATGTTTCTGCAGTTATGAAAATGAACGGATGCCAAGCATAAAAACTCCTGGTTTTGAATCCATGAATTAGAGTGAATTATAACTTCCTTCACTGAAGCAGTATTGCACAGTGTGAAGAGCAGGTGTCTTGGGACCAGATTACTCAACTTTATCTCTGCTCTGACACCTCCTAGGCCTGGATGGGTTTTATAACCACCCTGTGCCTCAGTTTCCTATCAGTATGGTAGGTGTAATCATAGCACCAGTCTCATAAGGATGAATTGAGCTTTACAGGTAGAAACTGTGTAAAATGCTGAGATTTTGTACTAGGCAAGTAATAGCTGGTTTTATTTCTAAAACACTCATTTTTCTATCCAAAATATAATATTTATTAGATTGTTACTATATATCAACTGTCATACCCTTCATATGTCTGTGGTTATGGCAGACATGGTCTGCATACTTTCTAAAGAGTATAATTGAATTTAAAAACTGTTTAAAAGGTACAAAGCCATATGCATGATCACTTACCACTACTGCTGACACCCTGTATTCCCACCCTGACCTCATTCTACCTTTACCCTTACAGTCTATTCTCAATGCAGCAGCAAGAGAAATATTTTTAAAAGGCTAGTCTGATCATGTTATCAGTTCAGTTCAGTTCAGTTCAGTCGCTCAGTCATGTCCAACTCTTTGCAACCTCATGAACCGCAGCATGTCAGGCCTCCCTGTCCATCACCAACTCCCGGAGTCCACCCAAACCCATGTCCATTGGATCAGTGATGCCATCCAACAATCTCATCCTCTGTTGTCCCCTTCTCCTCCTGCTCTCAATCTTTCCCAGCATCAGGGTCTTTTCCAATGAGTCAGCTCTTCACATCAGGTGGCCAAAGTATTAGAGTTTCAGCTTCTACATCAGTCCTTCTAATGAACACCCAGGACTGATCTCCTTTAGAATGGACTGGTTGGATATCCTTGCAGTCCAAGGGACTCTCAAGAGTCTTCTCCAACACCACAGTTCAAAAGCATCAATTCTTCAGTGCTCAGCATTCTTTATAGTCCAACTCTCACATCCATACATGACCACTGGAAAAAGCATAGCCTTGACTAGATGGACCTTTGTTGACAAAGTAATGTTATATCATCAGAGATCAGATCAGTCGCTCAGTCGTGTCCGACTCTCTGCTACCCCATGAACTGCAGCACGCCAGGCCTCCCTATCCATCACCAGCTCCCGGAGGTTACTCAGACTCACATCCATCGAGTCAGTGATGCCATCCAGCCATCTCATCCTCTGGCGTCCCCTTCTCCTCCTGCCCCCAATCCCTCCCAGCATCAGAGTCTTCTCCAATGAGTCAACTCTTCGCATGAGGTAGCCAAAATACTGGAGTTTCAGCTTGAGCATCATTCCTTCCAAAGAAATCCCAGGGCTGATCTCCTTCAGAATGGACCGGTTGGATCTCCTCGCAGTCCAAGGGACTCTCAAGAGTCTTCCCCAACACCACAGTTCAAAAGCATCAATTCTTCGGCGCTCAGCCTTCTTCACAGTCCAGCTCTCACATCCACATATGACCACAGGAAAGACCATAGCCTTGACTAGGCGAACCTTTGTTGGCAAAGTGATGTCTCTGCTTTTGAATATGCTATCTATGTTGGTCATAACTTTCCTTCCAAGTAGTAAGCGTCTTTTAATTTCATGGCTGCAGTCACCATCTGCAGTGATTTTGGAGCCCAGAAAAATAAAGTCTGACACTGTTTCCACTGTTTCCCCATCTATTTCCCATGTAGTGATGGGACCAGATGCCATGATCTTCGTTTTCTGAATGTTGAGCTTTAAGCCAACCTTTTCACTCTCCACTTTCACTTTCATCAAGAGGCTTTTGAGTTCCTCTTCACTTTCTGCCATAAGGGTGGTATCATCTGCATATCTGAAGTTATTGATATTTCTCCCAGCAATCTTGATTCCAGCTTGTGTTTCTTCCAGTCCAGCATTTCTCATGATGTACTCTGCATATAAGTTAAATAAACATGGTGACAATATACAGCCTTGACGTACTCCTTTTCCTATTTGGAACCAGTCTGTTGTTCCATGACCAGTTCTAACTGTTCCTTCCTGACCTGCATACAGATTTCTTAAGAGGCAGATCAGGTGGTCTGGTATTCCCATCTCTCTCAGAATTTTCCACAGTTTATTGTGATCTACACAGTCAAAGGCTTTGGCATAGTCAATAAAGAAGAAATAGATGTTTTTCTGGAACTCTCTTGCTTTTTCGATGATCCAGCGGATGTTGGCAATTTGATCTCTGGTTCCTCTGTCTTTTCTAAATCCAGCTTGAACTTCAGGAAGTTCACGGTTCACATATTGCTGAAGCCTGGCTTGGAGAATTTTGAGCATTACTTTACTAGCGTGTGAGATGAGTGCAATTGTGCGGTAGTTTGAGCACTCTTTGGCATTGCCTTTCTTTGGGATTGGGATGAAAACTGACCTTTTCCAATCTTGTGGCCACTGCTGAGTTTTCCAAATTTGCTAGCATATTGGGTGCAGCACTTTCACAGCATCATCTTTCAGGACTTGGAATAGCTCCACTGGAATTCCATCACCTCCACTAGCTTTGTTCCTAGTGATGCTTTCTAAGGCCCACTTGACTTCACATTCCAGGATGTCTGGCTCTAGGTCAGTGATCACACCATCATGATTATCTGGGTCATGAAGCTCTTTT
The DNA here is from genome assembly GCA_935064755.1 of Tragelaphus eurycerus. Lineage (NCBI taxonomy): Eukaryota > Metazoa > Chordata > Mammalia > Artiodactyla > Bovidae > Tragelaphus > Tragelaphus eurycerus. The sequence continues at coordinate 12,644,476 of CAKXYN010000006.1, forward strand.
TTGTACAGTTCTTCTGTATATTCTTGCCACCTCTTCTTAATATCTTCTGCTTCCGTTAGGTCCATACCATTTCTGTCCTTTATCGAGCCCATCTTTGCATGAAATGTTCCTTTGGTATCTCTGATTTTCTTGAATAGATCCTTAGCCTTTCCCATTTTGTTGTTTTCCTCTATTTCTTTGCATTGATCGCTGAAGAAGGCTTTCTTATCTCTTCTTGCTATTCTTTGGAACTCTGCATTCAGATGTTTATATCTTTCCTTTTCTCCTTTGCTTTTCGCTTCTCTTCTTTTCGCAGCTATTTGCAAGGCCTCCCCAGACAGTCATTTTGCTTTTTGCATTTCTTTTCCATGGGGATGGTCTTGATCCCTGTCTCCTGTACAATGTCACAAACCTCAGTCCATAGTTCATCAGGCACTCTATCTATCAGATCTAGGCCCTTAAATCTATTTCTCACTTCCACTGTATAATCATAAGGGATTTGATTGAGGTCATACCTGAATGGTCTAGTGGTTCTCCCTACTTTCTTCAATTTAAGTCTGAATTTGTCAATAAGGAGTTCATGGTCCAAGCCACAGTCAGCTCCTGGTCTTGTTTTTGATGATTGTATAGAGCTTCTCCATCTTTGGCTGCAAAGAATATAATCGATCTGATTTCGGTGTTGACCATCTGGTGATGTCCATGTATAGAGTCTTCTCTTGTGTTGTTGGAAGAGGGTATTTGCTATGACCAGTGCATTTTCTTGGCAAAACTCTGTTAGTCTTTGCCCTGCTTCATTCCGTATTCCAAGGCCAAATTTGCCTGTTACTCCAGGTGTTTCTTGACTTCCTACTTTTGCATTCCAGTCCCCTATAATGAAAAGGACATCATTTTTGGGTGTTAGTTCTAAAAGGTCTTGTAGGTCTTCATAGAACCGTTCAACTTCAGCTTCTTCAGTGTTACTGGTTGGGGCATAGACCTGGATTACTGTGACACTGAATGGTTTGCCTTGGAAATGAACAGAGATCATTCTGTTGTTTTTGAGATTGCATCCAAGTACTGCATTTTGGACTCTTTTGTTGACCATGATGGCCACTCCGTTTCTTCTGAGGGATTCCTGCCCACAGTAGTAGATATAATGGTCCTCTGAGTTAAATTCACCCATTCCAGTCCGTTTTAGTTCGCTAATTCCTAGAATGTCAACATTCACTCTTGCTATCTCTTGTTTGACCACTTCCAATTTGCCTTGATTCATGGACCTGACATTCCAGGTTCCTATGCAATATTGTTCTTTACAGCATCGGACTTTGCTTCTATCACCAGACACATCTACAGCTGGGTATTCTTTCTGCTTTGGTTCCATCCCTTCATTCTTTCTGGAGTTATTTCTCCACTGATCTCCAGTAGCATATTGGGCCCCTACTGACCTGGGGAGTTTCTCTTTCACTATCCTATCATTTTGCCTTTTCATACGGTTCATGGGATTCTCAAGGCAAGAATACTGAAGTGGTTTGCCATTCCCTTCTCCAGCGGACCACACCCTGTCAGATCTCTCCACCATGACCCACCCATCCTGGGTTGCCCCACGGGCATGGCTTAATTTCATTGAGTTAGAAAAGGCTGTGGTCCTGGTGTGATTAGATTGACTAGTTTTCTGTGAGTATGGTTTCAGTGTATTTGCCCTCTGATGCCGTCTTGCAAGACCTACCGTCTTACTTGGGTTTCTCTTACCTTGGGCGTGGGGTATCTCTTCCCGGCTGCTCCAGCAAAGCACAGCCATCGCACCTTACCTTGGATGAGGGGTCTCTCCTCACCGCCGCCCTTCCTGACCTTGGGGGAGGGGTATCTCCTCACCGCCGCCCTTCCTGACCTGGATCGTGGGGTAGCTCCTCTCCGCCGTGCTTAGTGCGCCAGTCCTCACCGCCGACCAGTCCTCACCGCCGTCCTTCCTCGGTCGTTGGGTAGCTCCTCTCCGGCGTGCTCTCAGTGCGCCACGCAGCCGGCGAGGGGCTCTATTCAAAATATAGCATTGGCCTCCATTTCACCCAGTCAAAGCTATTTCCTTAACCTGGCTTGCAAGCCTCAGCATGATCTGCCCATTCCTCTCTGATCTCTACTGCATACCTCAGTCATCATCCCAGCCACACTAGCATCCTTACTATGTCTCAAACACAGCCATACACACTCCCAACCCAGGGTCTTTGCACAAGCTATTTCCTCTTCCTGAGACCGCTTTCCTCTAGAAAGCTACATCCTTCCATCCTTCAAACTTTACGAAAATATCACCTTCTTACTGAGGCCTACCCTGGCTGCCCTATCTGAAATTATAGTCTGCCCCCTACTCCAGCGTTTTCAAACCCCCTTGCTGCTGCTGCTGCTGCTACTAAGTCACTTCAGTCGTGTCCAACTCTGTGCGACCCCATAGATGGCAGCCCACCCGGCTCCCCCTCCCTGGGATTCTCAAGGCAAGAACACTCGAGTGGGTTGCCATTTCCTTCTCCAATGCATGAACGTGAAAGTGAAGTTGCTCAGTCGTGTCCGACTCTTTGCGACCCCATGGACTGCAGCCTACCAGGCTCTGCCGTCCATGGATTTTCCAGGCAAGAGTACTGGAGTGGGATGCCATTACCTTCTTCTCAAACCCGCTTAATCTACTCTATTTTTTTCTCTTTTATCATAGCACTCAGTACCTTCCAAAATAGTGTACTAATATTATTTATATATTGTATTTATTTTGTGTTTCCCTCACCAGAATGTAACCTCCATCAGGGCAGGTTTTGTTTTATTTACTCATATGTCCCAAGAACTCAGGATCATGTATGATACTTAGTACTCAATAAATTGTTGAAATACATCAAAATTTTCAACAAATACAATAGGCTAGAGTGTTTAAATTCAATGATATGGTCTTTTTAAAGTAGCACTCGAGGAAGGAAGGAGCTTTCACTTTATTCGAAAGTGTGTCATTATGCACTTTGGAATTTTAGGGTTTATTCACAGATATGCTTTTTTAGTATATTTAATTTTAAAATATCTTTAAAGTTGGCAAGTACTGATATTTATGGGATAATTTCATTCTTGGAAACAGCTGGAAGAGAATATGGTAAATTAATAAATTGATTAAGATAGTATTTTGAGGAATGAAGAAAGGAAGGGACTCAAATAACAAGGCAAATTGACTTGAGTCACTAGTGAGTTGACAATTTCAAAGTACTCTGGTCAAATGGAAGGATAACACTGATCCACATTCCAAAGGTTACTTTGAAATTTAACATTTATTTTGATACAGAAGACCTAAGTTTTCAAAATCTTGGTAAATTTTATTTTTCCATACATAAAAAGTGATATGATTCTACTATGCATTTTACCATGAGTTCTGCCAGGAACTCAAAATAAACATTGTAAGGCCTACACATTTGGATCAGCAGGCAGGAAAACACAGTATAATGCAGCGGAAGAAGCAGGTGCCTTTTTTAAAAAGAAAATATTTATTTGGCTGTGCCAGGTCTTTGTTGCGACAAGCAGGGTCTTCAATTTTCATTGTGGTGCACGAGACCTTTTAGTTGTGGGTTGTCAGATCTAGATCCCTGGCCAGGCCTGGAACCTGGGTCCCCTGCTTTGGAAGCTCAGACTCTTAGCCACTGGACAATCAGGAAATTCCCAAGAAGCTCATACTTAAAGCCATGTAGACCTGAGGTTATTTCCCACCTTAACCCCCTTGTGTTGTATGATGTTGGAAAATAAACTTAAGTTCTGATTCTGGTTGTTTTTTTTTTGTTTGTTTTTCACTTTTAAAATAAGCATAAACATCCACATCCCACAATAAACATCACACAATTAAACATGAGAGAATGAAGAGACCAAGTACATTAGGAACAAGCGTCATGGTCAGCTCAGAACACCCGTAAGTAAGCCATTAATGCCTGCCAATAGTGTATAGTTGTTGCTTAGTTGCTAAGTCATGTCTGACTCTCTTTCTGACTCCACGAACTGTAGCCCACCAGACTCCTCTATCCATGGGATTCTCTAGGCAAGAATACTGGAGTGGCTTGCCATTCTCTTCTCCAGGGGATCTTTTTGACCTAGGGATCCAACCCACATCTCTGGCATTGGCAGGCAGATTCTTAACCACTGAGCCTCCAGGGAAGCCCATCTGGGTAGTGGGTAGAGGGCTTTATTCACATTATCACAATCAATCCTTATAACAAGCCTATGAGGTAGGTAGCAGTATTATCTTTATCTTGCAGATAAGGGAATTGGAGCTTAGGGAATTTAGAGTTTAATTCACTTCTCCCTTTTCCCCAATTTTTGAAACACCCATTAAATTTTATTAATGTCAAGAGTACTATAAGAACAGTGTATCGATGCATCTGTAGTTTTCTTCAACAAAAAATAAAAATGAAGAAAGCTGATAAGTAGATTTAATAGAAATTCAATCCACAAAATGTTCTGTTTTATTTTAATTTTGGTCAGTATGCATTTTGTGTGTATAATGCCTATTATTTTAGTTTTTCAATTTATATATTCATCATACATAGGGAAGTTACTTTGCATTTGGTGCTTATATCTTTAGTTCTGCAAATTTGGAAATCACTCATCATAATACTTGATATCTTATGGACTGAAAGCAATTGTAAAACACAGTAAATTGGAAATAGGTGTGATAGTGTTTTATCCATTCCAGAAAAGATTCAGAAGGTAAGAGAAATATCATGTGGAGAAAAGAATAGAATGGTTGAAAATTAGTTTACACAAAGAAAGACATACATTTGTTTAGATTAAATTCACATAATTAGTTTTAAAAGTTGTATTTTTATTTCTCTGCCTGTTGATATGATACTAGCAGATGTGGTATGAAATGGGAACAGATTCTCTGATTTCTAAGCTTCTCAAGATAATGTTCTAATGTTTGTCCCTAAAAGTACCTTTGAAATCATCTGGCGCACACTCAGAGAATGAAAGTCTCATTCCAAGACTACTAAGCAGTAAGAGCCAGAACAGAAAAAGTCCAAGGGTCCTCACCACTACCCAGGCCCTCTGTTTCACTTTTCTGTTCTCAACAGCAGTTCTTAATAAAATTTAAACCTGCAACTCTTGGGCTCAGGCAGGCTTGTAATTAGCCAGGACAACAGTAGAAAAGTGTGATGACCACTGTCAAACTTCTGAAATACCAAATAAGGACTTTCTTCATTTTAAGGGAAAAAAAAAAAAACAAACAGAAAAATTGACATCAAACGCTTCCAAATGCCCTGAGAAGCCCCTCTTGACTCTGATAGACATAGATACGATAGGTATTGTTTATAAGACACTGAAAATTCATGGCTTAGTTTTTCAGAATTTCCCTGAAGGTAAAAGAGCTCTAGATTTGGCTCACAAAATAGTGAGATCTTGCTATTTAAAGGTGGTCCAAGCAGAATCAAATGTTTGATTTTGCCCCTTGAGGAATGAGACTCTGAACCTTCTTGTTTTCTAACATTCAAGGTTGAGCACAATGTTTTCTCCAACAGTGCCTAATAATTATGGATTTTTAAAAGTGGTCCATTTTTTAGGTGGCCTGTGTTGGAAATTGTCCCAAGAAATGGAAATATTGCAGCTGTTTTATTATGTGGCTGTATTATACTTTCAGTCATCACAATAGTCACCCTTTAGGACTTTTCCAGAGAAAAAACATTCGTGACCTTTGTCCCCAGAGGTCACGAATGGAACATTTCATTGAGGTGCTTCCAAGCTGTTCTCCTTTTCCAACCAATTTCCCCTCTGTGAGAAGTCAGAAAAAATTCCAGGCTGCTGTCAAGTTTACCAGTCTGTAAACAGTCTATTTCAAGAAATTCCAGCATATCAAATTCCAAATTTAAGTTAATAGATAAATCATGAAGGTGTGTGAAAAATAATTAGTTTCCAAGAATATTTTCCAGATGATTCATTTAAATGACTGTCTAGTGTGATGGTTTGTGAATAACAATAACAAGTCTTCAGAGGCAGACCTGGGAAGAACCCTGTGTCTGCATTTTTAATAAGCACCTGGGATTCTGATGTAGTTTTTTTTTTTTTTTAATCTACTTAAAATATATGACTCAAAACATGCATATTTAAGGAGGTATCAGTTATATAATGTGCTTTGCTCCTTTCTCTTTGCCATTTTGTAGCATCAGATTTTCCTCTCTAATTTATTATTCCTTGAAAATAATACAATCAAAGCTTTAAGAGCTCATTGTTAGCTGTTTGATTTTAGAAAATCAAATGTACAAATGCAAGTTTAATGACACTAAGTAAAAAAAAAGTTGTAGTAATGTCACTATTAACATGGTTGCCAGAGACAGTTGACCTCAAAAGACAGGATGTTACAAATGAGACCTGACAAACAGTCCCTTGAGATAAAACAAGAACAACAGAGGGAGAAACCTTGGGCTTACGTGGTAACAAAGTCAAAGTGAGAGTTCCTGAATGTCAGAGCAATGAAGCAGGCAGTAGCGTTTTTACTGTGAAAAGGTAATCAGGGATCAGTCTACATGTTGGCTGGAATGACTTAATTTCCTTTAACCTTTGAGTTCTCTTTGCCAAATCTGTGTGTCAATAACAGCTATATGTGAGTACAGTGGGGAATATTATTATTAAAAGGAATTTTAAGATGTATTACCTGATTTGAGGTAGAAATACACTCCTGTCAAAGGCAATCATTATCTGATATTGTTGCTGATACTGTCCTGAGATTACTCATTGCTTCTGATATTGTTCTGGAAACTGTTCTTTACACTTATCCAGGACATTTAAAATAAGTTAGGGAATTTTTATAACCCTGGACACAATGACATTTGTCATCACTCATTGCTTTCCTTTATAGAAGGAAATATAGAAGGTTTCATGAACATAGAAATTACCTTCCAGAAATGTGAAAACAGGTATAAAAAAACAGTTTTGAGTTTTCAGGGAGCAAAAGATATAAGAATTAATTCCAATTCTGTTGCTATTAAGTAGCAATCATAACATATACTAAAATTCCATGAAAAACAGGACAGTGTAGCTGACATTAATCCTAAGCAAAATCCCACAGGAGATTTTTCAAAATAATGATTTTTCACTGATTGCATAAAAAGTGTTCCCAGTAGAGGCAGCAGAGAGTTCAGAGAGGATTGTCATCTTTTGTTTTTGTTTTTGTAGCTAGTGTTATTAATTAACTTTGTAATAAGTATGTCTTGATTTTAACTTGAAAACATTGATTGCTTATTTATCTGAGCATGTCAGAGGATGATGAACTAGTAATAGCAGAACTAGGTTGATTCACAACTGATAGAACAATGAAACTTTTTAAATTAGTTAGTTTTTAGTTAGCCAATGTCAATCTAGAAGAAAGTCTTTAGAAATGATGTGCTAGACTCTGCCTTTGGCTTTTTCTAGAATTATCAAACTATCTGACTGACAAATCATCAAAAATGGAAATGGGTGTCTTGTACATTCAATGGCAAAATCTGAGGCCAAGAATTTTCAAGTCTGAAATAATAGGCAAGATTCAATAAGTTGAGTCTTACAGAAAGTGTGTAAAAACTTCTACTTAAAGCCAGAGTTCACCTGAAGAAGATTAGGATGGAAATGCCTCTCTTAGAGGCAGAAGAATTTTACTAGGTAATTTCACAGAAGTTATTCCTGTCTTAGATTGCATAGGCAGAGAGAAAAGGGAAGTGAATGACTTGTTCTACCTAAATGTTCTAGAACTTCACCAATTTTGATTTATCAGTGCTGGGCATCAGACCTCAGGAGGCATAGAAACTGAGTATAGAAACTTCCCTGGTGGTCCAGTGGCCAAGACTCCGTGCTCCCTATGCAGGGGGTCTGGGTTCGATCCCTGGTCAGGAAACTAGATCCCATGCTACTGCTACTGCTAAGTCACTTCAGTCATGTCTGACTCTGTGCGACCCCATAGATGGCAGCCCACCAGGCTTCCCTGTCCCTGGGATTCTCCAGGCAAGAACACTGGAGTGGGTTGCCATTTCCTTCTCCAATGCATGAAAGTGAAAAGTGAAAGTGAAATTGCTCAAGTCGTGTCCGACTCTAGCGACCCAATGGACTGCAGCCTAGCAGGCTCCTCCGTCCATGGTATTTGCCAGGCAAGAGTACTAGAGTGGGTTGCCATTGCCTTCTCCCAGATCCCATGTGCCACAACTAAAGATCTCGTGTGCTGTAACTAAGCCCTGCTGCAGCCAACTAAATAAATACTTTTAGAAAAAACTGAGTATATGAGAATGAGAATGGCTAGGATGGTAGATAAAACCCAAACTGTTTCACAGTATCAATATCTGAAGGAAATGGGGACACTTAAGTGAGAAAGCTTGGGCATGACACCATAGACATGGAATTGGACTTCCTTCAGTATACTTTAGTAATGTACAGATCTAGGACTCAAGGATGGATGGCTAACTGGTGGATTCAAATTCAACAAATGGTAAAGCTTTTAAATGATTTGATATAACTGAATAGGGTAACTCAAAGAGGTCAAACAAATGTTAAAATGGTGGAGATGATGGTACTGAAGCATCACATAAAATAAGGTTATAGTTTAGATCACTGGGTTTTAAACTGGGCTGTCTGGAGTATTTAGGTTCAGGGTGTCCCTTTGGAGGTGGAAGAGGATGGAAGATGTTGACTGAGTTGACTCTTATTCAAGGCTCACAGTCCACTTTGTTTGGATATTGGCTCCTCTTAAGATTTTTTTTTTTCCCTAAGCTAAAGTCTCCATGGTTGGGAAAAAGAAAAGAGAGAAAAAGGAGAAGAAAAAGATTAGACAATAGTTTATCTCTTCCAGACTTAGAACTCTAAATAGTAACAACTGAGTTATATTTTAAGCGTGAAAAACATACCTCAAGAGAGTTTGAGAAAATTAAATCCCCAAATTTGTGTACCCAACATACACACAACACCCCTCTATGACTCCCCTCTCTCTCTCTCATACACACACACACAAGAAAATATGCATTTTAAGAGCCCTCATCACTCAGTGCTATTTTTTTTTCTCATTTGTTGCATATATCCAACACTCGTGACCATGATTCTCTTGCTTGTTTAAAAAAAATAGCAAAAAAAAATTATCTTTTAGTTCAAACATCTAAATGAATTTTGTATAAAATTAAGTTAAATATCAAGCACTCAGTTATCCCTCCAGGGTAGTCAGGAGAGCTTGTTTCCTCCAATCATCTGTCTAGCTCCAGGTCACCAGATGTAGAGTTAACCCAAGGAGAGAACTGGGTGAATTCAAAGCTCAGTATATTTTTCTAAGTCAAGACAGTATGTGGATATGCATTTCTGCCTTTAAAGCTAAATACCACATTGAATTATATCTGTTGTAACATTCTATCTGTAATTCAATAACAAAAGAGATCAATTGTTATACAGCAGGATTATCAAAAATAACATCAACCACGCGGAAAGTATATCAGTACCCAAAAGCACATGCTTTCAGCAAACACTTATTGAGCACCTTTCATGTGCCAGGTGTGGTGCTAGGCCCAAGGGACACAACAGCAAGCCCTGACCTTGGGAGGGTTATATTCTAGTAGATAATATGCAAATAAACATGCCAGGTGGTGACAAGTGCTGTTAATGAAGATGTAGCAGTTGTCTCTGGGTAGAGATCAGTGGGGGCTGCTATTTTGTATAAACTCAGGAAAATACAAGGTTAATGTGTGGCTGCAACGAGTGTCTCGATCAGGATGTTTGTATAAAAACAATAGATGATGAGTTTTCATAATGCTCCTACTTCAAAAGTTTTGCACAGAGCAAATATCAACTGCCTGCTTTAGCAACTCTCTTCCTTTGCTATGCATGTTTTACTTTGTGGTTTGTCTGGTTTCCTTTTGACTTCCTCAGGCTGTCCAGCATTCTGAAGAGAATTATATTACCTGTAACTCCCCCTCCTCCCAACTGACTGAGATTGTGCTAAAAATAACTCTAAGATGGTTTCACTATTATTCTTTTTAGCCCACAAACTTGCTTTTTCTTCAAAATTATTTTCCAGTTTATATACATTTTTTTTTCTGATTAAGAACATTTACCAGTCGAACATGACTGAAATGACTTAGCAGCAGCAGCAGCACTCCCATATTTTCACTTTTTAATAAATGTACTAACTGTGTCATTTACCTGTGTGAGTGTATTTATCTTTTCTTTCTCTGCATGATAGCATGGTAATGAAAGGATAAAAACAGCTGCCTCCTCAAGAAAGAATTGGAGATAAATTTTTTTTCATTCTAACTAATTTTTTAAAATGAGAAATTTCAGGCCTTCTCTATTTGTTATAGGAAAAATATGTTTGTTTGTATTTTTCTTTAATCTCTTCAAACAAATATTACATTGCATTGATTATGAAATTATATAGAGAATGATTATCATTGGGAAAAATTGTATAAGTGTAAAAACAAGTTGTATAAAAGCATTATTTAACCTGTAAAATATGTTGTTGGTTAAATTTGATTAGACTGTGAGATAGACACCAACATTCATATATAACTTCCAATTTTTATGTAAGCCTATAATAACCTCTCCCATCCTCCACCTCGTTAAATGCTTTTTACTATAGTGTCTCCATCCTGCAAGCAAACCTCTGTTGTTTTCATTTTTAAACATTTGGAAAAGGTGAAGGGACAAAGTAATGACATGGGAACCTTTTCCTAGGAGTTAGAGGGAATTTTAAAATATTTTAAAGCATAACCCAGGAATGTTCTACACAGAGTAAATTTAAAGATCCCATTCAGTTATAATTTATGAGTCTTACATTTTTTTGTTAACTTATTACTGATACTTAGACATTCCATGATCCCAGATTCATTCTTCTTCATTACTATGACAATATCTTTGAAAGGTTATTACCTTAACTGTATATAAATATAGTAAATAATTATGTTATGATTTATCATGTATACTATGCACTCATAAATAGCCCTGTAATATCCCTAATTTTGAATCAGTTGACTTTGACCTTTATTACAACCGAGTTTGGAGGTAGAAAGCAGGTTGAATAAGAATTATTAGGTTAAAAGCTACTTGAGGAGGTAACATATTGAGATGAAAGAGCTCTGGAAAAGAAAAAGATAAAATAAAATTAAAAAATAAGACCTTCAGATTCAGCCTGGCAATGTCACTAAGGTGATCCATTGTCATTTCAGGCAACTCAGCAAAGGCCTCTGGAGTACAGTCCCTCATAGGTGTCAATCCACAATGACAGCTGTGAATGCCTCAGAGACCAAGTAGGTGTGGAAATGGCTCGGGTTAGATAAAAGTGGTAGGGACGCTGGTAAACTGGAGACACATGGCCTTCCTAAAGGCATTAATTTCAAAATTTTGAAACTTGGTGATAACTGTTGAATCCTTTTTAACTCTAATACTCTGTGCTTTTGAACTGGATTTACAAATAAAATCAACATGTGTTTATTAGGCATATAAAGTATAAAAACCTTGTTATGACTTGAGAGGGGCAACATAAAGCTATGAGTAATGCCTTCTACCTTTGAAGCGTATAATTTAAAGAAATGAAACTCTGAGGACGATGAAGAGGCTAGTTGTTCTTGTGATGGGGAAAACATTGTTCAATCACACTCAAAAAAGCTGTTTCCTATCAAAAAAAAACATGGGTGTGTATTACCAAGTGCTGGAGAAATTGTTGGAATGAAACTACCCTTTAACAAGAGGGGCTGAGGAAAGTCTTCCCTGAAGAGGTGAAGTTCAAGTGTGAGATACATGTATAGGATCTGCAGTGGGACAGAATGTGATAGCTTTACAAGCCAGGGATTTAACTTCAAGAAGACCTGCTATATATGCCATTAAGGAGTTTAGGTTTTTTGTTTCTTGGTTTTTATTAGTGATAGATTCTTGTTAGGAAAATTAGTAGTACGATTGTCACTTAAACTTGTCATAGTGTTTTTATATATATTCTGATGTCAGCCAAACATTTGCTTGTGGTATATACATTTCAATGTTGAAGCTGAAGACTTTTACACAGATTTACTTAGTGAATAAATACATTCATTTGATCATAACAAAATAAATTTATCACCATTGTATTTGCATTTTTATCCCACTAAGCATCTGTTTTCTACACTGTTGTCTCTAGTTATAATCTTTCTTTCTTCAGCAAAACATATTTCACTGTTGTCTCTGTATGCCTGAAAATGTAGGATATCCAAGTAAGATGTATCCAGATAGATGATCTAATAATGACTAACTGGTTTTATGGTTTTATGTTTTCAAATTTACAAGTGTTTTCATATGCACTTTAAACATTTATTCCTTTTAAAAATTCTATAGTGCATATTTTATTCTTCTTTATTCACAAGAGAAGCTGTTTCCATGTTTATTAAGTATAATTAACACAGTCATAGCACACAGCACATAGAGATCATTATAGTTAGACCTGGAAGATGGCATGGTCCATATCTCTCATGTCCTTCATTTATACACGTAGTATTTATTGAGCACCTGCAACTTTTCAGGCATTGTTCTAAGTTACAAGCACACAGTAGTAAACGAGACAGACAAGGTTATTATCACTTTCTACATTCTACAAAGGAAACCTGCCCATAGTTTATCCATCTAGGACCCAGGTCTTTGGATTTCCAAGTTGTGTTCTTTCTATGATACTAACTGTAACCATACGTTTGGTTGAATATTTGTAATGTTAGCTCAGGAGTCTACCCTGATCCAGGGCAGATAAAATAAATGCTCTGGGAGTAAGGTCAAATCTCCAATACATGTGTTGAATATAAGTAAAATTGCCAAGATGTTTATGACAGGAATAAATGCTCAGGGCAATTTGAGCTGCCAAGAATGGATCTTATTTTGCTTTCATGGTTGTTGTGTGGCCAAAGAACTATATAATCAGATGCGTTTTGCTTTTTGTTGGCCTCTCATTATGTTATGCCTATCTTTAATTTGGGAGTCATGTGTTACTTAAAGGTGTAATGCCAGAAGAAAGAGGAAAATAAATTAAGAAGTAAAATGTAAGAAATAAAGGGATCTTTTGTTTATATGTATATGTGTGTGTATATGTGTTTTTCCATGTGTAGGAATGTATATATATGTATGTATAAAAATATCTTTCACAACAGTGATTCTGGATATATCCTTGTCATCATTTCACTATAATAATATAGTGGGAAGCAAATATTATTCAAATGTAAATGACAAAATCATCTTAAATATAACTAAGACTCACCTAGGGATTTTTTCTACTGAATAAACATATAAAAGAAACACTTTATTCCCTCAATTACTCTAGCAAGATCACACCTGGTGCTAGATGCATGGTTCAAGAACCACAGTACATTAGTGTAGCAGTTAGGTTATTAATCATGGATGTCAAGTTTTTTATTCTAATTAACCTTAATTGAGTTCTCTGTTATAGAAGCACTATTTCCAATGAAGCAACTTATCAGTGATACCAGAATAACAGAGCATGATAAAACCCAAGATTAATATTACTTCCTATACCTGAATATCAATGCTTAATGCATTACACTGTAACACAAAATCTTAAATTTTCTTTCAAAGTTTAGAAATTACATTGAGTAAAAATTGATGGAATATATATAAAATTTGCACAAGAAAAATTATTTGGAAAAGCATTTTTGACACGACATGTCTGCATTTTATATTTTAAAACAATTAGAATGTCCCATTTATAATAAAAAATTTAAAGATTCAAAGATTAAAATCTCAAATTGTACATTAGTTAATGTGACTGTGAATTTAGTCATGCTTGAAACTGAATCTTTATTTCATTTATGTTCAGGATTATTTTCAATAGTAATTCAAAATGTCCATTAGAACAGAATTCTGCTGCAATAGGCAGCTTTATTAATCTGCCTGGAGAAATGCAGTGCAATTAATTCTAAATTTGATAACCAGTAAGCACTTCAAATGTTTAATAGATTATTTAGTAAAAGGCAAATCAAAAAAGAAATAAGCTTTACTGCCAATGAACAGAATGCTTGGATTTAAAAATGGCCAGAAGGCTACTGGTATTAATAAGCTTTGTCAAATTCATATTCAGACATGCATGGAGGAGTTTGTACTATTTTTTGCTCATGTCACAGTGTCTGTCAAGAGAAGAGCTCAGATACCTTGGGGAAAGCTTTCTGATGTGCAAGTATTTGAAAATAAAAAGACAGACAGACATTTACCTGATTCACAAGGGAATGGAAAACCATGAAGGATATTGAGAAAAATTAGAGCAGTAACAATGAAAGTGTTAGGAAAAGAGTTTAGCCACTGATAAAAATTTGAGTAAGAATGACAAATACAAACATTGGTGATAAAAATACTAGAAACTTAAAGTCAGCATGAAAAGAATTTCCATTGTATGAATGAAGCAACCCAGGTCATGAATGAATGTGTCTCATGAACCATTTGTTTATGCTGTATCTGGAGCTATAATGTAAATATCACACAAGTGGCCCAGTTCCATCAGATACTAATGCATATTGTACAACATCTGACCACAGGGACTTAATGATATATAACAGAACCCTCCTGTAGGCATGTAAAACTTGGGTTCAAATGATAGTTCTGCCAGGTAACAGGTACGTAACTATGGACAAATTACATAAGATCCTGTCTTTCATTGGTGCTCTCCAGTAGACCTCTCTGTGATGATGTAAATACATAGAATATTTATTAATTATTTGTTAAATAAGAATATTTGTTACATAGAAATTTGTTAAATTTCTGTGCTGTTAAATAAGGTAACCATGAACTATGTGGCTATGGAACACTTCACATCTGGCTACTACAACTAAGGAACTGGATTTTTAATTTTAGCTATTGCAATTTATTTAAATAGCCACATGTGGCTAGTGTCTACTAAATTGGACAGTACAGTATGGCCTCAAGCAATTTCTTCTATGAAACAGCAGTAGAAATAGATCTGATTCAATTATGATGCTTTCAGTTGCAAAGGAGAGAAAACTCAATTCAAAATTTAAACAACAAAGGAAATGTACTGACTCCTTTTAACTGAAAAGTCCAGAATTGAGAGGTGCTGGGCAAAGTTCAGTTAGGGCTTCTCACTCTATTTTTTACCTAGTACTCTTTCTTCCCCTTTATTTTCATGTCAAGTCTCTGCCCTTATGGTGGTTTCCCTGATTGTCACAGTCTGGCTGCTGTAATAACAGGGGTTACGCACTTCTCATTTGTATCTAGCAAGAGTGAAAGAGCATTGCCTTCCACGTGCACTTAAAAGGCCTAATATTATCATAGGTGAACTAGATCCCCAGTCCAGGTTCTATGCATGAGACAGGGTGCTCAGGGCTGGTGCACTGGGATGACCCTGAGGGATGGGGTGGGAAGGGAGGTAGGAGGGAGGTTCAGGATGGGGAACACATGTACACTCATGGCTGATTCATGTGAATGTATGGCAAAAACCATCACAATATTGTAAAGTAATTAGTCTCCAATTAAAGAAAAAAAGGCCTAAGCTTTGCTCTAACAAAATCAATCTATAACAAATAGGTAAAGCCAGGAGAAGGCATGTATTGCTTGGCTGGTACCTAATTTCCTGCCCATCCCCTACTTAATTACTTTGGCAAGGTGAAGGAAATTTTTTAACGAATGTTGAAACTAATGGTTAAGTTGGGGGAAATGGTGTTTTCTCAAAGAAAATCTGGAAGCTATTTGAAAGTAGAAAAAGATGGGGAGTTCCAAAGAATAGCAAGAAGAGATAAGAAAGCCTTCTTCAGTGATCAATGCAAAGAAATAGAGGGAAACAACAGAATGGGAAAGACTATCTCTTCAAGAAAATCAGAGATACCAAAGGAACATTTCATGCCAAGATGGGCACGATAAAGGACAGAGATGGTGTGGACCTAACAGAAGCAGAAGATATTAAGAAGAGGTGGCAGGAATACACAGAAGAACTGTACAAAAAAGAGCTTCAAGAACCAGATAATCATGATGATGTGATCACTGACCTAGAGCCAGACATCTTGGAATGTGAAGTCAAATGGGCCTTAGAAAGCATCACTACGAACAAAGCTAGTGGAGGTGATGGAATTCCAGTGGAGCTATTCCAAGTTCTGAAAGATGATGCTGTGAAAGTGCTGCACTCAATATGCCAGCAAATTTGGAAAATTCAGCAGTGGCCACAAGATTGGAAAAGGTCAGTTTTCATCCCAATCCCAAAGAAAGGCAATGCCAAGGAATGCTCAAACTACCAAACAATTGCACTCATCTCACACGCTAGTAAAGTAATGCTCAAAATTCTCCAAGCCAGGCTTCAGCAATATGTGAACCGTGAACTTCCTGATGTTCAAGCTGGATTTAGAAAAGGCAGAGGAACCAGAGATCAAATTGCCAACATCTGCTGGATCATGGAAAAAGCAAGAGAGTTCCAGAAAAACATCTATTTCTTCTTTATTGACTATGCCAAAGCCTTTGACTGTGTAGATCACAATAAACTATGGAAAATTCTGAAAGAGATGGGAATACCAGACCACCTGATCTGCCTCTTAAGAAATCTGTATGCAGGTCAGGAAGCAACAGTTAGAACTGGTCATGGAACAACAGACTGGTTCCAAATAGGAAAAGGAGTACGTCAAGGCTGTATATTGTCACCCTGTTTATTTAACTTATATGCAGAGTACATCATGAGAAATGCTGGACTGGAAGAAACACAAGTTGGAATCAAGATTGCTGGGAGAAATATCAATAACCTCAGATATGCAGATGACACCACTCTTATGGCAGAAAGTGAAGAGGGGCTAAAAAGCCTCTTGATGAAAGTGAAAGTGGAGAGTGAAAAGGTTGGCTTAAAGCTCAACATTCAGAAAACGAAGATCATGACATCTGGTCCCATCACTACATGGGAAATAGATGGAGAAAGAGTGGAAACAGTGTGTCAGACTTTGTTTTTCTGGGCTCCAAAATCACTGAAGATGGTGACTGCAGCCATGAAATTAAAAGACACTTACTCCTTGGAAGGAAAGTTATGACCAACCTAGATAGCATATTCAAAAGCAGAGAAATTACTTTGCCAACAAAGGTTCGCCTAGTCAAGGCTATGGTCTTTCCTGTGGTCATGTATGGATGTGAGAGCTGGACTGTGAAGAAGGCTGAGCGCCGAAGAATTGATGCTTTTGAACTGTGGTGTTGGAGAAGACTCTTGAGAGTCCCTTGGACTGCAAGAAGATCCAACCAGTCCATTCTGAAGGAGATCAATCCTGGAATTTCTTTAGAAGGAATGATGCTAAAGGTGAAACTCCAGTATTTTGGCTACCTCATGCGAAGAGTTGACTCATTGGAGAAGACTCTGATGCTGGGAGGGATTGAGGGCAGGAGGAGAAGGGGAAGACAGAGGATGACATGGTTGGATGGCATCACTGACTTGATGGGTGTGAGTCTGGGTGACCTCCGGGAGCTGGTGATGGACAGGGAGGCCTGGCGTGCTGCGGTTCATGGGGTCACAACGAGTCGGACACGACTGAGCGACTGATCTGATCTGATCTGATCTGAAAGAATCATTTGAATGGAGTCAGTGACTTACGTAGGCAAAGCACCTAAAGAGTCCAACGTATTATATCATTTCTTTTTCACATACCCCACCCTTTCCATGTACCCTGGGCATCAATCTTAGCCCTTCAGTGTCTTAGTTTTCTCATGTGGGAATAGGTGACTGTTAAGATTGCTTCTAGCACTCAGTCTGTCATTGATACCTATTGCTGATGTTATGTAGCCTCAGTCACAGGAATAAGTGTGGCAAAGGTGGGTTAATTGCATTGTATGGCCACAGCTAACAAATATATCATTGGGTGTCCTGTAACCAGTCTGTGGAAGTGGCCCAGGTGCGTCTTTCAGCAAATAGAAGAAGATGAGACACTGTGCTTGTTTTTTAGTTCCAGCTTCTGGGGGACTCAGTTCTAGCTCTACTACCCTCAAACAGATGAACAGATAATAACAACCAATGATATCTAGTCTTTAGCTCAATGACATGAGAGACTCATTTGAGGCCTACACCTGAAAATTGAAATTTTATTGTGCTAGACTGGGATTCAGGCATCTCTATTTTCTTTTTCTTTTTTTAAAGAAAATAAAATTAATTTTAATGTGAAGCTATGGTTGTGAAGCACTACTCAAATGATTTTCAGATAAACAGAAAATGGAGTCAGAGGCCTATATCATATTATTTGGTGTCAAGTAGCAGGCCAATTTGGAGAAGGCAATGGCACCCCACTCCAGTGTTCTTGCCTGGAAAATCCCATGGATGGAGGAGCCTGGAAGGCTGCAGTCCATGAGGTTGCTAAGAGTCAGACATGACTGAGCAACTTCACTTTGACTTTTCACTTTCATGCATTGGAGAAGGAAATGGCAACCCACTCCAGTATTCTTGCCTGGAGAATCTCAGGGACGGGGGAGCCTGGTGGGCTGCTGTCTATGGGGTCGCACAGAGGCGGACATGACTGAAGCAACTTAGCAGTAGCAGCAGCAGCAGGCCAATTAAATGCTGTGAAGATAGCAAAATAACCAATGTTAGAACTATGCAAAATGTCTTTACCAAAAAGATGAAATCACAAAAGCAAATACAGTTTTTAAAAAAATTGGAGACAAAACACTTAGATAACTATTTATCATTCTCAAGAAAATTTTACACCACCATGAACTCTGTAAGACATAAAGATTAAATGATATTTAGCTAGCAGAGCTCAAATAAGAAATTATGGAGGAAAATAAAGCAATAACAGGCATTAAAACCAAATCAGAATGGAAAGAGCAGGTATGGCAGAAAATCAAGTTGGTAACATAAAAGAAATATGTAAAAAGAACAGCAAAAGAAACAGAGGAAAAGCACCACAATGTTATTAGAAAAAAAGCACAACCAAAAGTTATTTAAAAAGATGAGATTGGAAAACATTGCAAATTCTTGTGCATGGAGGGAAAAGAACACATTGAATAAACAAATTACATTAGTTACTGTAGAAACTGACTTTCAAGAAATGAAAGAGCATGAATCTTCAGGTTTAACAGGCCCATGATGTGTCAGAAAAAAAAATTTTAAATTATGAATAAGTCATATTCTTGTGAATTTATTATATTTTGAGGAAAACCAAAAAATTTTAAGGTACATGTACATATTCTCTGTTATATTTCCATTTGCCTAGGCTTATATGTTGTAATACATAGATATTTGATGAGTATTTGTTGAGTAAATGAGAAAACAGATCTTTTTTTAATAAAATCACTTTGACTGAAATACTAGAACTAAGTTCAGTTCAGTTCAGTCACTCATTCGTGTCTGACTCTTTGCAGCTCCATGGACTGTAGCACGCCAGGCCTCCCTGTCCATCACCAACTCCTGGAGTCTGCTCAAACTCATGTCCATTGAACCAGTGCTGCCATCCAACCATCTCATCCTCTGTCATCCCCATCTCCTCCCGCCTTCAATCTTTCCCAGCATCAGTATCTTTTCCAATGAGTCAATTCTTCACATCAGGTGGCCAAAGTATTGGAGTGTCAACTTCAACATCAGTCCTTCCAATGAATATTCAGGACTAATTTCCTTTCGGATGGACTAGTTGGATCTCCTTGAGGTCCAAAGGACTCTCAAGAGTCTTCTCCAACACCACAGTTCAAAAGCATCAATCCTTTGGTGCTCAGCTTTCATTATAGTCCAACTCTCACATCCACACATGACTACTGGAAAACCCATAACCTTGACTAGACAGATCTTTGTTGGCAAAGTAATGTCTCTGCTTTTTAATATGCTATCTAGGTTGGTCATAACTTTTCTTCCAAGGAGCAAGTGTCTTTTAATTTCATGACTTGCAGTCACCATCTACAGTGATTTTTGAGCCCCCCAAAATAGTCTGTCACCATTTCTATTCCATGAAGTGGTAGGATCAGATGCCACGATCTTAGTTTTCTGAATGTTGAGCTTTAAGCCAACTTTTTCATTCTCCTCTTTCACTTTGATCAAGAGGCTTTTTAGTTCTTCACTTTCTGCCATGAGGGTGGTGTCATCTACATATCTGAGGTTATTCATATTTCTCCTGGCAATCTTGATTTCAGCTTGTGTTTCATCCAGCCCAGCATTTCTCATGATGTACAATGCATATAAGTTAAATAAGCAGGGTGACAATATACAGCCTTGACATACTCCTTTCCCTATTTGGAACCAATCTGTTGTTCCATGTCCAGTTCTAATTGTTGCTTCCTGAACCACATACAGATTTATCAGGAGATAGGTCAGATGGTCTGGTATTCCCATCTCTTTACTAAAGATCAGATCAGATCAGTCGCTCAGTCGTGTCTGACTCTTTGCGACCCCATGAATCGCAGCACACCAGGCCTCCCTGTCCATCACCAACTCCTGGAGTTCACTCAGACTCACGTCCATCGAGTCAGTGATGCCATCCAGCCATCTCATCCTCCATCATCCCCTTCTCCCTCTTGCCCCCAATCCCTCCCAGCATCAGAGTCTTCTCCAATGAGTCAACTCCTCACATGAGGTGGCCAAAGTACTGGAGTTTCAGCTTTAGCATCATTCCTTCCAAAGAAATCCCAGGGCTGATCTCCTTCAGAATGGACTGGTTGGATCTCCTTACAGTCCAAGGGAGTCACAAGAGTCTTCTCCAACACCACAGTTAAAAGCATCAATTCTTCAGTGCTCAGCCTTCTTCACAGTCCAACTCTCACATCCATACGTGACCACAGGAAAAACCATAGCCTTGACTAGATGAACCTTTGTTGGCAAAGTAATGTCTCTGCTTTTGGGTATGCTATCTAGGTTGGTCATAACTTTAATGGCAAATTTTCTGGTTTTGTAGATGTCATCTATAAATTGATCTAGAAACTTATTCCCACATTTATAGTAAGAACTACATTTTCTAATAATGTATGTTCATATGCACTATTAGTATTCTATGTTCACATATAGTGCTCATCCATGCATTTTTTTGGTAAACATTAACAATATAATCTATCTAAAGAAATCAAATAAAGACATATAATTAAAATGAGTCCTAAAGTCAGGGAATGAAAAAATAAAGAGAGGATATTTTACACAGTTATTTCTTAACTATGCTAACAAGTATTATCTCCACTTTATTAACAATTTAAAGGAATTGCAATATTAATTAATTTTTAGAACATTTTTCAAATCACCACCAATAACTACTTTGCTGTCCTTAGGTGTATCTTGTGTTCTTTTTCAGATTTTTTGAGTAATTCATTTTATTTTAACCATTCATCATTTCTTCTGTTCAGACTTTACTTTCCTAAGTTTTGATGTGGAATATTTTTTACCAGATACGATTAGCAAAAGGAAAATGCAACTTGATAATTGGTTAGGGGAGACTTTTAAAAATTCCAAATGGTTGTTTTTATCCCCATTTCTTTCTTTATCCTCAGATGTTTTTCTTTATGGTCTGAGAATGGTATCTACTTATGTCAACTGCACATAACAGAAAAGTTGATGGAAAGTAGATTAAACAGTAACAATTTTTTATCTCACTTAAGAAGTTCAGAAATAGAGATTGCCATGGTTGGTTCTGTAGTTCAATGATCTCATCAAGTATGAAGACTCTTTATGTTTGGTCCATCTCCTTTGTATTGGCAGTGTCTATCCTCATGGATCCATGATACTTGGATCACATCAATCCCAGGTATCATTTTATCTCAAGACAATGTGTAAAACAAGTAAGAGAGAAAAAAGGGTTCTTCTCAGAAATCTTACATCAGGGATAAAAATATATCCAAGAAGCCCCAAATGTGTTTTTCCTCTGATCTCATACAATCGTTCAGTTCAGTTCACTCGCTCAGTTGTGTGTGACTCTTTGCGACCCCAAGGACTGTAGTATACCAGGTTTCCCCGTCTATCACCATTTCTCGGCACCTACTCAAACTCATGTCCATCGAGTCAGTGATGCCATCCAACCATCTCATCCTCTGTCATCCCTTTCTCCTCACACCTTCAACCATTCCCAGAGTCACAGTCTTTTCAAATGAGTCAGTTCTTCACATCAGGTGGCCAAAATATTGGAGTTTCAGCTTCAACATCAGTCCTTCCAGTGAATGTTCAGGACTGATTTCCTTTAGGATGGGCTTGTTTGATCTCCTTGCAGTCCAAGGGACTCTCAAGAGTCTTATCCAACGTGACAATTCAAAAGCATCAATTCTTCAGCACTCAGCTTTCTTTATAGTCCAGCCCTCACATCCATACACAACTACTGGAAAACCATAGCCTTGACTAGACCTTTGTCAGCAAAGTAATGTCTCTGCTTTTTAATATGCTGTCTAGGTTGGTAATAACTTTTCTTCCAAGGAGCAAGCATCTTTTAATTTCATGGCTGCAATCACCATCTGCAGTGATTTTGGAGCCCAGAAAAATAAAGTCAGCCACTGTTTCCCTATCTATTTGCCATGAAGTGATGGGACCAGATGTCATGATCTTGGTTTAATGAATGTTGGGTTTTAAGCCAGCTTTTCCCCTCTTTTCTTTCACTTTCATCAAGAGACTCTTTACTTCTTATTCACTTTCTTCCATAAGGGTGGTGTCATCTGCATATCTGAGGTGATTGATATTTCTCTCAGCAATCTTGATTCCAGCTTGTGCTTCATCAAGTCCAGCATTTCTCATGATGTACTCTGCATAGAGGTTAAATAAGCAGGGTGACAATATACAGCCTTGATGTACTCCTTTCCCAATTTGGAACCAGTCTGTTGTTCTATGTCCAGTTCTAACTGTTGCTTCTTAACCCACATACAAATTTCTTGGGAGGCGGGTCAGGTGGTCTGGTATTCCCATCTCTTGAAGATCTGTCAACACTTTGTTGTGATCCTCACAATCAAAGGCTTCGGCATAATCAGTAAAGCAGAAATAGATGTTTTTTCTGGAACTCTCTCACTTTATCTATGACCCAACGGAGGTTGGCAATTTGATCTCTGATTCCTGTGCCTTTTCTAAATCCAGCTTGAACATCTGGAAGTTCACAGTTCACATACTGTTGAAGCCTGGCTTGGAGAATTTTGAGCATTGCTTCTCTAGTGTGTGAGATGAGTGCAGTTGTGCAGAGTTTGAGCATTCTTTGACATTGCCTGTCTTTGGAATTGGAATAATAATGACATTTCCCAGTCCTGTGGCCACTGTTGAGTTTTCCAAATTTTCTGGCATATTGAGTGCAGCACTTTCACTGCATTATCATTTAGAATTTGAAATAGCTCAACTGGTATTCCATCACCTCCACAAGCTTTGTTCATAGTGATGCTTCCTAAGGCCCACTTGACTTCACATTCCAGGATATCTGGCTCTAGGGGGATGATCACACTATCGTGGTTATTTGGGTCATGAAAATCTCTTTTGTATAGTTCTTCTGTGTATTCTTGCCACCTCTTCTTAATATCTTCTGCTTCTGTTAGGTCCATATCATTTCTGTCCTTTATTGTGCTCATCTTTGTATGCAATATTCCCTTGTTATCTCTAATTTTCTTGAAGATATCTCTAGTTTTTCCCATTCTATTGTTTTCCTCTATTTCTTTTCACGGATCACTGAGGAAGCCTTTCTTATCTCTCCTTGCTATTCTTTGGAACTCTGCATTCAGATGCTTATATCTTTCCTTTTCTCCTTTGCCTTTTGCTTTTCTCCTTTGCCTTTTGCTTTTCTTCTTTTCTCAGCTATTTGTAAGGCCTCCTCAGATAACCATTTTGCCTTTTGCATTTCTTTTTCCTGGGGATGGTCTTGATCACTGCCTCCTGTACAATGTCATGAACCTCTATCCATAGTTCTTCAAGTACTCTTCAAGTACTATCAGATCTAATCCATTGAAACTATTGGTCACTTCCACTGTTCAATTGTAAGGGATTTGATTCAGGTCATACCTGAATGGTCTAGTGGTTTTCCCTGCTTTCTTCAATTTAAGTCTGAATTTGGTATTAAGTAGTTCATGATCTGAGTCACAGTCAGCTCCTGGTCTTGTTTTTGCTGACTGTATAGAACTTCTCCATCTTTGGCTGGAAAGGGTGTTGATCATCTGGTGATGTCCATGTGTAGAGTCTTCTCTTGTGTTGTTGGAAGAGGGTGTTTGCTATGACCAGTGCGTTCTCTTGTCAAAACTCTATTAGTCCTTGCCCTGCTTCATTCTGTACTCCAAGGCCAAATTTGCCTGTTACTCCAGGTGTTTCTTTGGCTTCCTACTTTTGCCTTCCAGTCCCCTATAATGAAAAGAACATCTTTTTCGGATATTAGTTCCAGAAGGTCTTGTAGGTCTTCATAGAACCATTCAACTTTAACTTCTTCAGCATTACTGTTTGGGGCATAGACTTGGAATTCTCTGATATTGAATGGCTTGCCTTGGAAACGAACAGAGATCATTATGTGTTTTTGAGACTGCATCCAAGTACTTCATTCAGACTCTTGTTGACTGTGATGGCTGCTCCATTTCTTCTAAGATATTATTGCCCACAGTAGTAGATATAATGGTCATCTGAGTTAATTTCACCCATTCCAGTCCATTTTAGTTCGCTGATTCCTAAAATGTCAATGTTCACTCTTAATATTTCCTGTTTGACCATTTCCAATTTGCCTTGATTCATTGACCTAACATTCCAGGTTCCTATGCAATATTGTACTTTTCAGCATTGGACTTTACTTCCATCACCAGTTACATCCACAACTGGTTGTTGTTTTTGCTTTGGCTCCATCTCTTTATTGTTTGTGGAATTATTTCTTCACTGATCTTCAGTAGCATATTGGCTACCTACCGATATGGAGAGTTCATTTTTCAGTGTCCTATTTTTTTGCCTTTTCATAGTGTTCATGGGGTTCTCAAGGCAAGAATATTAAAGTGGTTTGCCATTCCCTTTTCCATTTTTCCATTGGACCATTTTCCATGTTTTTTCAGAGCCCTCCACTGTGATCCATTTATCTTGGGTGACCCTACATAGCATGGCTCATAGTTTCATTGAGTTAGACAATGCTGTGGTCCATGTGACCATATTGGTTAGTTTTCTGTGATTGTGGTTTTCATTCTGTCTGCCCTCTGATGGAGAAGGATAAGAGGCTTATGGAAGGCTTATGGAAGCTTCCTGATGGGAGGGACTGAGGGGGAAACTGGGTCTTGTTCTGATGGCAGGGCCATGCTCATTAATGGAGCCATGTTCATACACCCATTTATTACTAGTAAATAGCAATCCAATTGTTATCTTTAGCTTAGACCCGGAGAAGGCAATGGCACCCCACTCCAGTACTCTTGCCTGGAAAATCCCATGGACGGAGGAGCCTGGTAGGCTGCAGTCCATGGGGTTGCTAAGAGTTGGACACAATTGAGCGACTTCACTTTGACTTTTCACTTTCATGCATCGGAGGAGGAAATGGCAACCCACTCTAATATTCTTGCCTGGAGAATCCCATGGACGGAGGAGCTTGGTGGGCTGCCGTCTATGGGGTCACAGGGTCACACAGAGTTGGACACGACTGAAGCGACTTAGCAGCAGCAGCAGCAGCAGCAGCTTAGATCCATTATGTTTCATACTATTTTGTTAAAGATGTCCAAATTGGCTTTCTGTTAACCAGAAAAAAGAGTAAATTATTGCTGGGTGAATGGACAACAAACAATTTCAGCCTTACAAATAATAAATAAAAGGCATCTAAATATATGGGTAGATATATAACCTCATATATAAAATCATACATATGTACTCATTATACATTATATATGATTATATATGATATCATATGTATTACATTATTATACATTATAAATATGTATACAATCTCATTGGTATTTTTGGACCTTCTTCAAATTAATTTTTATCTTTTGATCTCAGTATGTGAAGATTCAGAAGAAAATGCTAGTCTCTCTTTATGATTCTATACTTCTATTGCCAGTGGTTTTATTTCATACATTTCAGTGCTATATTTGTTTGTTGCATAAGCTTTATACATTGTGTAACATTAGTTTTACTGTAATGAAGACACCTCTAGTACTTTCCCCCTTGAATTCCATTATGATTTGTTTGGTCTGATATAGCCTTTTAGCTCGGGGAAGGCAATGGCACCCCACCCCAGTACTTTTGCCTGGAAAATCCCATGGACGGAGGAGCCTGGTAGGCTCCAGTCCGTGGGGTCGCTAAGAGTCGGACACGACTGAGCGACTTCACTTTGACTTTTCACTTTCATACATTGGAGAAGGAAATGGCAACCCACTCCAGTGTTCTTGCCTGGAGAATCCCAGGGACAGGGGAGCCTGGTGAGCTTCCGTCTATGGGGTCGCACAGAGTCGGACACGACTGAAGCGACTTAGCAGCAGCAGCAGCAGCCTTTTAGCTATGCTGTTCCATTAACCTTTCTGAGCTACTAAGTGTGTACATTTTTCCTTTTTTTTTTTTTTTAACTTAATAAGTAGGTATCTCATTCTCACTCTGATGAGAAAATATCTTGTCTTAGTTTTATTATTGAGGTTTTTTTTCCTTCTTATGGTACTAAATTATTTCATTTATACTCTCTTACATGGTCTATGTCTGCTAAGGTACATGTCACTGCAAGAAATTTGGAGTGTATCCATTCTGTTGTTTATTTCATTATTAGTTGTTTTTGTATATCTTAATGAGGTGCTTCAATCTAATTTTCTCAATTTATTGGCTTCTGAAGCAACAATTATTGATTCTCCTTTATGGAAATTCAAAATAGGAGCTATATATTAGCAACTGATTCTCAAAAATTGGTAAGTGAATAAAGTAAAAGCCATTCTTATATACTTTTCATGGGACTGTAAATATTCAAAAACCTTTTGGAAAGGCAATTTGACAGCTTGTCAACTGTTCATATTTCCTGGCTCTAAAATTCCACTTTTAAGAATCTAAAGGAATGCAATAAGTGCAATTTGTACAATGGTCATTCATTATGAAGAAGCTTGTAAGCTTCTGTGTCATGGAAAATAATATAGAAACATATAAGTGCATATCTGCTCAGTGGTTGATAAATAATATGTATGTATATGTGTGCATATATGTGTATATGTATAGTATATGTATATTGATAAAATATATGTCTTAAATAGAAAAATAATTTGTGTCGATATTCAGTTCAGTAGTTCAGTCATGTCCAACTCTTTGTGATCCCATGAGTTGCAGTTTGCCAGGCCTCCCTGTCCATCAGCAACACTCGGAGTTCACTCAAACTCACGTCCGTCGAGTTGGTGATGTCAACCAGCGACCTCATCCTCTGTCGTCCCTTTCTCCTCCTGGCCCCAATCCCTCCCAGCCTCAGAATCTTTTCCAATGAGTCAACTCTTCGCATGAGGTGGCCAAAGTACTGGAATTTCAGCTTTAGCATCATTCCTTCCAAAGAACACCCAGGACTGATCTCCTTCAGAATGGACTGGTTGGATCTCCTTGCAGTCCAAGGGACTCTCAAGAGTCTTCTCCAACACCACAGTTCAGAAGCATCAATTCTTCGATGCTCAGCTTTCTTCACAGTCCAACTTTCACATCCATACATGACCACAGGAAAAACCATAGCCTTGACTAGACAGACCTTTGTTGGCAAAGTAACGTGTCTACTTTGGAATATGCTACCTAGGTCGGTCATTACTTTCCTTTCAAGGAGTAAGTGTCTTTTAATTTCATGGCTGCAGTCACCATCTGCAGTGATTTTGGAGCCCAGAAAAATAAAGTCTGACACTGTTTACACTGTTTCCCCATCTTTTCCCAGGAAGTGATGGGACCAAATGCCATGATCTTCATTTTCTGAATGTTGAGCTTTAAGCCAACTTTTTCACTCTCCACTTTCACTTTCATCAAGAGGCTTTTTAGTTCCTCTTCATTTTCTGCCATAAAGGTGGTGTCATCTGCATATCTGAGGTTATTGATATTTCTCCCTGCAATCTTGATGCCAGCTTGTGCTTCTTCCAGCAGTGTTTCTCATGATGTACACTGCATAGAAGTTAAATAAACAGGGTGACAATATACAGCCTTGATGTACTCCTTTTCCTATTTGGAACCAGTCTGTTGTTCCATGTCCAGTTCTGACTGTAGCTTCCTGACCTGCATATAGGTTTCTCAAGAGGCAGATCAAGTGGTCTGGTATTCCCATCTCTTTCAGAATTTTCCACAGTTTATTGTGATCTACACAGTCAAAGGCCTTGGCATAGTCAATAAAACAGAAATAGATGTTTTTTGGAACTCTCTTGCTTTTTCCATGATCCAGCAGATGTTGGCAATTTGATCTCTAGTTCCTCTGCCTTTTCTAAAACCAGCTTAAACATCTGGAAGTTCACGGTTCACATATTGCTGAAGCCTGGCTTGGAGAATTTTGAGCATCACTTTACTAGCATGTAAGATGAGTGCAATTGTGTGGTAGTTTGAGCATTCTTTGGCATTGCCTTTCTTTGGGATTGGAATGAAAATGGACCTTTTCCAGTCCTGTGGCCACTGGGTTGGAAAGATCCCCTGGAGAGAGGAAATGGTAGCCCACTCCACTATTCTTGCCTGGAGAATCCCATAGACAGAGGAGACTGGTAGGCTGCAGTCCATGGGGCTGCAGGGTCGGACATGACTGAGCAACTAACACTTTCACTTTCTTTCAGTCTGTATAGGATTACCTCATTCTTTTATAAGAGTTGCATCATCTTCATAGAGTGGATAAAAAATACTTTATGAAATGCCTTCCATGGGATGGATACCTAGGACTTTTACAACATTTTTCTGTCTTTAATCCATTTTGAATTTATTTTTGTTTTACTTGTAGCTGTCCAGTATTCCCAGCACCACTTTTTGAAGAGATTGTCTTTTCTCCACTGTATATTCTTGCCTTTGTCATAGATTAGTTGACTGTAGGTGCATGAGTATTTGTGAACTTTCTATCCTATTCCATTGATTTATATTTCTGTTTTTGTGCCTGTACCATACTGTTTTGATGACTGTAGCTTTGTAGTATATTGTGAAGTCGGGAAGCTTGATTCATCCAGCTCTCTCTTTCTTTCTCAAAATTGCTTAGAATCCACATGTAAATGATATCATACAGTATTTGTTTTTCTCTGTCTGATATATTTCACTTAATATTTTCCAAGGACCTCCATATTGCTGCAAATGGCAAAAGTTCATTTTTTTAGTAGTTGAGTGATATCCTATTGTGTACATATACCACATCTTTATCCACTCATCTGTTGATGGACATGTAAGTTACTTCTGTATCTTGGCAATTGTAAATAATGCTGCTATAAACATAGGGGTACGTGCATATTTTTGAGTTAGTGTTTTATGTACACAGGAGTGGAATTGCTGAATCATATGATAGGTCTATCTTTGGTTTTATGAAAAACTTCCATTCTGTTTTCCACAGTGACTGCAGCAATTTACATTCCCACCAACAGTGTACAAGGGGTCCTTTTTTCCCACATCTTCCAAAATATTTATTATTTGTGTTCTTTTTGATGATAGTCAGTCTGAGGTGTGAGGAGAAATCTCATTGTGATTTTGATTTGCATTTCCCTGATGATTAGCAATGTTGAGCATATTTTTATGTGGTTATTGGCCATCTGCATTTCCTCTTTGGAAAAGTATCTATTCAATTCTTCTGCTCATTTTTTAATTGGATTGCTTGTTTTTATGATGCTGAGTTGTATGTATCATTAATATATATGTTGTATAAGCTAAGCTAAGTGAAAGTTGCTCAGTCGTGTCCAACTCTTTTGAACCCCATGGACTATAGAGTCCATGGAATTCTCCAGGCCAAAATACTAGAGTGGGTATCTTTTCCCTTCTCCAGGGGATCTTCCCAACCCAGGGATCGAATCAGGGTCTTGTGCATTGCAAGATGATTCTTTACCAACTGAGCTATCTGGGAAGTCCCATGTTGGATATTAATCCCTTATTGCTTATGTCATTTGTAAATATTGGGTTGGCCAAAAAGTTCATCTGGATTTTTCTAAAACATCCTATGGAAAGCCTGAACTTTTTGGCCAACCCAATATTTTTTCCCATTCAGTAGATTGTCTTTTGTTTTGTCAGTGATTTCCTTTGCTGTGCAAAAGCTTTTCAGTTTATGACACCTCATTTGCTTATTTTTGCCTATATTTCCTTAGTTACAGGAGACTGATCCAAAAAGACATCACTACAATTTATGTCAGAGTGTTCTGCCTATGTTTTTCACTAGAATTCTATGGTTTCTGGTCTTACATTTAGATATCGTATTTAATCCATTTTAAGTTTACTTTTGAATACGGTATTAGAGAATGTCCTAACTTAATTCATCTACATGTATCTGTTCAGTTTCCCAGCATCACTGTTGAAGAGATCATCTTTCTCCATTGTATCTTCTTGCCTCCTTTATAGTAGATTAATTGACCATAAGTGAATAGATCTATTTCTAGGGTTTCTATCCTGTTGCATTGATCTTTGTTTCTGTTTTGTGCCAGTATGCTACTATTTTGATGACTGTAGCTTTATAGTATTGTCCGAAGTCAGAGAGCCTGATTCCTCCAGCTCCAGTCTTCTTTCTCAGAAGATTGTTTTGGCTCTTTAGGATCTTCTGTGTTTCCATACAAATTTTTTAATTATTTGTTCTAGTTCTATGAAAATTGCTATTAGTAATTTGATAAAGATGCATTGAGTCTGTAGATTACCTTCAGATAGTACAGTCATTTTCAGTTCAGTCATGTCTGACTCTCCAATCCCATGGACTGCAGCATGCCAGGTCTCCCTGTCCACCAGCTCACGGAGTTTACACTAACTCATATCCATTGAGTCAGCAATGCCGTCCAACCACCTCATCCTCTTTCCTCCCCTTCTCCTCCTGCCTTCAATCTTTCCCAGCATCAGGGTCTTTTTAAATGAGTCAGTTCTTCACATCAGGTGGCCAAAGTATTGGAGTTTCAGATTCAGCATCAGTCCTTCCAATGAATATTCAGGACTGATTTCCTTTAGGATGGACTGATTGGATCTCCTTGTAGTCCAAGGGACTCAAGAGTCTTCTCCAACACCACAGTTCAAAAGCATAAATTCCTCAGTGCTCAGCTTTCTTTAGAGTCCAACTCTCACATCCATACATGACTACTGGAAAAACCATAGCTTTGACTAGATGGACCTTTGTTGGCAAAGTAATGTCTCTGCTTTTTAATAGCCTGTCTAGGTTTGTCATAACTTTCTTCCAAGGAGTAAGTGTCTTTTAATTTCATGGCTTCAGTCACCATTTGCAGTGATTTTGGAGCCCAGAAAAGTAAAGTCTGACACTGTTTCTACTATTTCCCCATCTATTTGCCATGAAGTGATGGGACCAGATGCCCTGATCTTAGTTTTCTGAATGTTGAGCTTTAAGCCAACTTTTTCACTCTCCTCTTTCACTTTCATCAAGAGGCTTTTTAGTTCCTCTTTACTTTCTGCCATAAGGGTGGTGTCATCTTTATATCTGAGGTTATTGATATTTCTCCTGGCAATCTTGACTCCAGCTTGTTCTTCCTCAAGCCCAATGTTTCTCATGATGTACTCTGCATATAAGTTAAATAAGCAGGGTGACAATATACAGCCTTGACATACGCCTTTCCCTATTTGACACCAGTCTGTTGTTCCATGTTCAGATCTGTTTCTTCATGACCTGCGTATAGATTTCTCAACAGGTAGGTCAGGTGCTCTGGTATATCCATCTCTTGGAGAATTTCCCACAGTTTGTGGTGATGCACACATTCAAAGGCTTTGGCATAGTCAATAATGCAGAAATAGATGTTTTTCTGAAACTCTTGCTTTTTCAGTGATCCAACAGATGTTTGCAATTTTATCTCTGGTACCTCTGCCTTTTCTAAATCCACTTGAACATCTGGAAGTTCATAGTTAACATACTGTTGAAGCCTGTCTTGGAAATTTTTGAGCATTATTTTACTAGCATGTGAGATGAGTGCAATTGTGTGGTAGTTTGAGCATTCTTTGACATTGCCTTTCTTTGGGATTGGAATGAAAATGACCTTTTCCAGTCCTGTGGCCACTGCTGAGTTTTCCAAATTTGCTGGCATATTGAGTGCAGCACTTTCACAGTGTCATCTTTCAGGATTTGAAATAGCTCAACTGGAATTCCATCACCTCCACTAGCTTTGTTCCTAATGAAGCTTCCTAAGGCCCACTTGACTTCACATTCCAGGATGTCTGATTCTAGGTAAGTGATCACACCATTCTGGTTATCTGAGTCACAAAGATCTTTTTTTTGTACAGTTCTTCTGTGTTCTTGCAACCTTTTCTTAATATCTTCTGCTTCTGTTATGTCCGTACAATTTCTGTCCTTTATTGTGCCCATCTTTGCATGAAATGTTCCCTTGATATCTTTAATTTTCCTGAAGAGAACATTAGTCTTTCCCTTTCTATTTTTTTCCTCTATTTCTTTGCACCGATCTGGGAGGGAGGCCTTCTTATCTCTCCTTGTTATTCTTTGGAACTCTGCATTCAAATGGGTATCTTTCCTTTTCTCCTTTGCCTTTCACTTCTCTTCTTTACTCAGTATTTGTAAAGCCTCCATCTATAGGCACTTGGACGTTCTTCAGGCACTCTGTCTATCAGATCTAATCCCATGAATCTATTTGTCACTTCCACTGTATAATCATAAGGAATTTGATTTAGGTCATACCTGAATGGTCTAGTGGTTTTCCCTACTTTCTTCAATTTAAGTCTGAATTTGGCAATAATGAGTTCATAGTCTGAGTTCATGGTCATTTTAACAATATAAATTCTTCCAATCCAACAACATAGTATTATCTTTCTGTTTGTGTCATCTTCCATTTCTTTCATCAGTTTCTTATATATTTCTGAGTACAGATCTTTTACTTCCTTAACTAGGTTTATTCCTAGGTATTCTTTTTGATGTGATAAGTGAGATTGTTTCCTTAATTTCTCTTTCTGATGGTTTGTTGTTAGTATATAGAAATGCAACTGATTTCTGTGTGTTAATTTTTTATCCTGCAATTTTAACACATTCATTGATGAGCTCTTGTAGTTTTCTTGTGGCATCTTTAGGATTTTCAGTGTATAGTATCATGTCATTTGCAAACAGTGACAGTTTTACTTCTTTCTTTCCAATTTAGGTTTCTTTTATCTGTGTTTCTTCTCTGATTGCTATGATTAGGACTTCCAATACTATGCTGAGTGTCAATGGCTAGAGTGAGCACTCTTGTTTTGTTTCTAATCTTCAAAGAAATGCTCTCAGCTTTTCACCATTGAATATGACGTTAGCTGTGAGTTTTTCACAAATAGACTTTTAAATATTGAGGTATGTTACCTCTGGCCACTTTCTGGAGAGGGTTTTTTTTTTTTTTTAATCATAAATGGATGTTGAGTTTTATCAAAAGTTTTTCTGGACCTGTTGAAATGATCATATGGTTTTTGGAATGGTTAAAATATCATGCAATTAGAACTAACCTATTTGTGAAACAAAGTTCACTAAAAGCTATTAACCTTGTAACTGTAGTCAGAATCGTACACTCTACAAGCAATTTGCTCTTGCAGAATCCAGTAGTCATTGTCTTTAGCCTTGGGCATAACATCAGTCTGGATTCTTGGGCCTTATATGCAAAACAATCTATATTGATTTATATTTGCATTGTGCTTTGTTATACGAGTTTCAAATGCTTATGTATATATCAGTTTTACCAGGCTCAACATTTAAATTTTATTGGGTTGGGCAAAAGGTTCATTTAGGTTTTTCCGTGACATCTTACAGAGAAATCCAAATGAACACTTGGCCAGCCCAATATATATTTAAGATTCATTGTCCATGTCTTCCATTTCCTCTCTACCTTAATGTAAGTCTTTTATTTCTTTAAGTTTGATTTGATCTTTAAAATTACTCAGATTTGGAGTGGATTTCTATCCATTAGGATATAAAAATATGTGGTCATAAAATGGAAAATTACAGTCAATAGGTTGTAATGAAGTGGATGAGATGTTTTGAGATTTGGAGGGTGATTGAATAAATACTTGGAACATACGACTGAGAAAATAAACTTTTGTTTAAAAAAAATGATAAAATTGAACTAACCAGACAAAATTCATGAATATGTTCTCTCTGCAATTTCTTTTTCCACTGTCTCCCTTTCCAAAATACTAGAAACTGTTGTTCCTCTTATTGGCAAGAAGTAGTCAGTAAGTTATGGAGTCTTGTAGAACTGACATATTCTGGGAGTTTGCTAAAATGACTTCTTTCCTAATTTTTAAAAATGTATATGCCTTGCTACTCAGCTGCTTGGGCTCATACACACAAGGATTACATGAAATAAAGTATGTAAAGCAAAATGCATACCACAGTGTAAGTGTTCTACAATGATCAATTCTTCTACTTTGCACACACCCATCTCAATTATGCCTATTCTAAAAATGTTTCTTGGCAAAATGCCTGCTATTTACATTTAAAGATTAATTTTCCTTCCTCTAAAGAAACCCTCTTGTATTCAACTTCCTTTTTTCACTTTTTTCTATTATTTGAGCCCCATTAAAACAGAAAAGTTTTTACATAACACACCTTTGTGTTTTCAATCAGCAGACTTCAACATAAGACCCTTCACCTGTACTTTTAGTAACACTTTATTTGCAGTTTTAACAATTGCAGAGTCCACAAAGGACTTAGCATCCTAACAATGGAATGAAAAGTTGGACATTTGTTATCTTCAAATATTCTCACTTCTCTTCATCCTAGGTTTTTAAAGATTATTTTTCTAGTCTTTTTCTGTTCAAACTATTGACTGCTCATCAGAGTGCATTTCATCATAGTCAATTAGACCTGGATAAGTAGGAAAAAATTGCAATTAAGAAAGCTTTCCATTCACTTCAATTTTCATGGAAGGCTATAAGGTTGCTGTGAGCTCTTACAGAATGTTCAACTGTGGTAGTCTGAATTACACTACCCAATTTCAGTTGCCTGCTTCCTAACAGATAAAAAATTCATGGGGCAAAGACCTTCAGCCCCACTCTTGGATCTTAGCTGCTCCTCTCTCTCCCAGAAAGAATCCCTGACACATTTTGCTCTTCTGAAATATTATGAGCATGTGAAGAGAGATTGAGTAAGAGTCAGGATGAGTAAGGGAAGGGGTAGGGATAGAAAGGATGGGAGGAGAGATTTTTCTGGTCAGAACCAAATAAACAACTAAAAATTCTTTACCCTTTGTATTTGTCATGAAGTGAAGGATCTTTTGTGCTTTCCACACCCAAGTTTGGAGGGGATAGCTAAATGAAGACATTTTCCTTTAAAAAAGCCACAAACCACTTTTTCAAAGCTTGAATTAATAAGGTCCTTTGCAACAATGTTTCTCTGTGACTGTTCAGTTTTCAAAATGGAAATCTGTAGAATGTCAGTTCCTTTTTAGCTAGAAAAAAATAGGACTGCATGAAGCCCCTTTTAAAACATTCCTCCAGTGCAAGCATTTTAAAAATTTCTCAAAGAAAAGTACTATATTCTGAGTGAATAGCATGACATTATGAACTACATCTAACGTAAGATTTTGCTTCGACAGGCCTGTCAATGCTTCTTAGTTCCACTGTAATGAAATGAAAATCATGCAAGCTTAGAAGAAATATCTTCCTCACCCGGATACTCTTTATTAACTGTGGAATTGTGCTATTTTTCTTCACCATGGCAACAAAAGCACACAATAGAGTTAGCTCTCACCTTCTCTGCACAAGGTGATGGAGAAAAACAGTAACAAAGAAAAGTGAAGCAAACACAGATTTCAGGAAAAAAAGGAGTTAAGAAAGTCCATGAATGCAGGGTAGTATGAACTCAATGATCAGCAAACAGTTTCCTACACTAGATGATGCAACCCAGAGAAAAGACTTTCAGTTTATACTTGATTAAATCTCTGAATTGGTGACTTTTAATGTCAGCCAGTCAACTGAAAGACCAATTTAAATGATCTCAGTTTACAGTAAGATTAATGTCAATGAAAGCCATAGACTGACCAGTAATCTTGAAATAGAACTCTGAATTACTCATGTGTGGGTCATTTAAAAGTAAAGAGCTTTTTTCTCATCAGCACTTACAATTCTTTGCATTTTTTAGAGAATCAAAGCTGATTTGCACTATGAAATATTTTAGCCATAACTTTTTTTCAGAAAATAGTTTGGATTAAAATGTCAACTATCCTGTAGTGTGTTCAGTATAGGTTGTTCAAAATATCCAAAGCCATCCATCATCTTCCGACATTCTGAGATCCATCAATGGGTTGTCTTTCACTAGGACATACTGACATAGGCCAGAATGCCAGAAATGGGCCAGTTGATTATTGCCTGTTCAGGGAAAAGGCAGGGGTGGAGGGGGAAATCACATTAGATTTTCGTCACCTGAGAAGCAATGCAAGAATTAACAAATTAGTACTCAGTAACTAGAAATTAAATCATTACATTGTAGCTAGGAAGACAAAATATTTGATTGAATCACAGGATTTAACTGGTGTAGAACTTTAAGGAATAAAAAAAAAATAAATCAATTTTTGGCCATTTATCTTTAGTAAACAAAGTGACCAATACTGTTGTATTCTTGACCCCAACCCCCAGATAGTTTTTAGTATCATGTTTTACTAAAAGCAAAGATGACACTTATATTCAGCAGAATGTTTTGAAATAGTGTTTTAAAAATAGAAAACTAATTTGGGAGGACTTTAGGAAAGATGAGGAAAAGAATGCCTATTTAAATAAATGCCCTCTTTGAAGCCCAAAAATAGCAAAAGAATTCCACTAATATTAAAACTAAGCAATGGTTCCACAGTGATACTATAAATGTCAAAATCAAGCTGACCTTTACAACATGATTTGCAGCAAATTGAGCACATTGAGTGTCAGCACACAGGTCCCATACAGGAGCAGCCAGTCAGCATTTGAGAAGTTTGTAAAATAAAGCAAGGTTCAGAGTTACAAGTTGAACCCTTACTATGTACAAGTATTAGTACTAAGGGTATTACCTGCATCATTTCAGTGACTCTTCTTAATAAGTTGGTGCAATTATCACCATCTTATAAGGGTAAACATAAGATATTTGCCCATAATATCCCATAGCTGTATTGCTAGTATTTGGGTGAGCTGAAATTTTAACACAGGCTTTTTAAAAATATTATTTATTTTTATTGGAATATAGGTGCTTTACAATGTTGTGTTTCTGCTGTACAATGAAATGAGTCAGTGATTTGTATACATATACCCCCACCCTCCTGGAGTTCCTTCCCACCACCATTCACCATCCCACACCTTTAAGTCACCACAGAGCACTGAGCTGAACTCTCTGTGCCAAATAGCAGGTTCCCAGTAGCTGTTTTACACATAGAAGTACACATCCATCCATCCCAACCTCCCAATTCCTCCCACTCCCTTTAACTTGTCTATTCTCTACACTGTCTTTATTTTTGCCTTGCAAATAGGTTCATCCATACCATTTTTCTAGATTCTACATGTATGCATTCAGTTCAGCTCAGTTCAGTTGCTCAGTCATGTCAGACTCTGCAAACACATGGATTGCAGCACGCCAGTCTTCCCCGTCCATGACTAACTCCTGGAGTCCACCCAAACCCATGTCCATAGAGTCAGTGATGCCATCCAACCATCTCATCCTCTGTCATCCCCTTCTCCTCCTACCTTCAATCTTTCCCAGCACCTTTTCCAAATGAGTCAGTTCTTCACATTCGGTGGCCAAAGTATTGTAGTGTCAGCTTCAGCATCAGTCCTTCCAATGAATATTCAGGACTGGTTTCCTTTAGGATGGACTGGTTGGATCTCCTTGCAGTCCAAGGGACTCTCAAGAGTCTTCTCCAACACCACAGGTCAAAAGCATCAATTCTTCAACATTCAGCTTTCTTTATAGTTCAATTATCACATCCATACATGACTACTGGAAAAACCATAGCTTTGACTAGATGGACCTTTGTCAGAAAAGTAAGGTCTCTGCTTTTTAATATGCTGTCTAGGTTGGTCATAGCTTTTCTGCCAAGGAGTAAGCGTCTTTCAATTTCATGGCTGCAATCACCATCTACAGTGATTTTGGGGCCCAAAAATAAAGTCTGTCACTGTTTCCATTGTTTCCCCATCTATTTTCCATGAAGTGATGGGACCAAATGCCATGATCTTACTGCTGCTACTGCTACTAAGTCGCTTCAGTCGTGTCTGACTCTGTGCGACCCCATAGACAGCAGCCCACCAGGCTCCACTGTCCCTGGGATTCTCCAGGCAAGAACACTGGAGTGAGTTGCCATTTCCTTCTCCAATGCAGGAAAGTGAAATGTGAAAGTGAAGTCGCTCAGTCGTGTCCGACCCTCAGCGACCCCATGGACCGCAGCCTACCAGGCTCCTCCATCCATGGGATTTTTCAGGCAAGAGCACTGGAGTGGGGTGCCATTGCCTTCTCCGGCCATGATCTTAGTTTTCTGAATATTGAGTTGGCTTAAAAGCCAACTTTTTCACTCTCCACTTTCACTTTCATCACTTTTCACTTTCATTAAGAGGCTCTTTATTTCTTTTTCGCTTTCTGCCATAAGGGTGGTGTCTTCTGCGTATCTGAAGTTATTGTTCTTTCTCCCAGCAATCTTGGTTCTAGCTTATGCTTCATCCAGCCCAGAATTTCTCATGATGTATTCTGCATAGATGTGAAATAAGCAGGGTGATAATATAAAGCCTTGACATAACTCCTTTCCCAATTTGGAAGCAATCTATTGTTCCATGTCCAGTTCTAACTGTTGCTTCTTGACCTGCATGCAGATTTCTCAGGAGACATACATGCATTAATGTACAATATTTGTTTTTCTCCTTCTGACTTACTTGTCTGTGTATGACAGACTCTAGGTCCATCCACATCTCTACAAATTACCCAACTTTGTTCCTTTTTATGGCTGAGTATTATTATTCCATTGTATATACATACCACATCTTCTTTATCCCTTCATCTTTCGTGAACATTATTTTGCTTCCATGTCCTGGCTATCGTAAACAGAGCTGCAATGAGCATTGGGTTGCATTTATTTAATTTTATTTTTTGAATTATGGCTTTCTCTGGGTATATGCCCAGGGGTGGAATTGCTGAGTCATATGGTAGTTCTAATTTTAGTTTTTTTAAGGAACCTCCAGATTGTTCTCCATAGTGGCTGTTTCTTTGAGCTTAAAACTTTCCCCAAATGACTAAGCAATGGAGTTTTCTGGAGAGTAAGTTCTGGAGTACCCTATTTGTAACCCTGAACTTGGAAGAAAAGTTGGAAGTGGCGTGGTGTACTGTGGAAGAAAGAGTACCCCAGTAGCAAATGGTCCAGGGACAGAAGGGAACACAACAACTTGGGAAATTGAAGCAAAAAAGAGAAGAAAAAGGCAGCATGAGAGTGATGTGTTTATTTCATCAGGATCATTGTTCATCCAGGAGAGGACAGGCCTACAAGCAAGTCAAGGTTTAAGAGAGATACAGAATACTAGGCCAAGGCCCACTTGTTAAGCAGTAGACTAAAGTGATTTACACAGAGAAAGTATGAACTGAACAAACAAGCAAAGGACTACTGATCCATGAGTCATGATATAAACATGGTCACACCCAAACATAGTTGGCCTGCCCAAAAAGGGCAGAAGAAAAGGTCAAATCTGAGGGGATTCCCACAAGTTAGCTTTTATGCCTAACCTGGTGGAACTGTCTGGCCTTTGAGGCAATTTGCAACAGATATAGAAAGCACATAAGGAAGTCATTTGATTTTTACTTGCTGCATCAATTCAGATTCCAAGTTGGGTGACTCCAGAAGTCTCAGAATCTCTTGCAGTGGGTCCTATGAAACTCGAGATGGGTTCTCATATAGGAGAAACACACGAATAGTTTCATGTCCAAAGTCATGCTGCCAATAATTCACATTATGGCTGAGCTCACGATACTGATCCAATTGTAATGTAAGTAAGTTACTTTCAAGCTTGAAGGCTCTTTGTGATCAAAAGTTCTATGATCCTTTAGGACTAATGAGTTTATTCTAGTCTTCTTATGGGTTCTGATAATCTCTCCTTAACAACAGATTAAAGATTTGGTGAGTTAGGCCTAGGCTGGAGTAGATATACCAACTTGAAGTTAGTGATGTGACTTATACAGTGCCAATTCAAGGAACTAAGACACAGCTTTCCATTTGAGATGGCACTGGATATGTTTAGTGGCTTAATTGTAGCTTATTCAGCTAATATGCACCAAATAGATAACATAAAGATCAATTGTAAAATGTTCCTGCTTATAACGGTTATACAGCTTCACTGTACAATATTTAAAAGTCAATGTCTGTATTCAGTTGCTCAGCTATGTCCAACTTTTTGCAGCGCCATGGACTGTAGCCCACGAGGCACCTCTGTCCATGGAATTTTCCAGGCAAGAATATTGGAGCAGGGTGCCATTTTCTCCTCCAAGGGATCCTCCTGACCCAAGGATCAAACACACATCTCTTATATCTACAATGCATCAAATAAAAAAAAAAAAAAAAAAAGCTCAGAAATATTACCTGATAACTATATTATCAGGTAATAATTAACTATATTAATGTCTTGATTTGTTTCTGACAGTTTTTAGGCTTTCTGATCTCTCCCCCTGAACAGTAAAGCTCATTACAGGAATTTTGTCTCTTTTATTTTGATGTCTCTGAGCTTGGCATAAATATTTTCTAAACATAGACTTTCCTCATGAAGTAACAATAAATACTGGCTGTTGAAAAGTCCTACAGCTTTTCTGACATCAATTCCCTTTCATATGGTATAGCTGCTTTTACCTAACACCATACTAAATAAATACTAGAAGTGATATTTGATCTCATGGTTCAGATTGGATTGCATACCATATTTGGTTAGAATTGTGTTGATTAAATACTTCTACCAAAGGGGGTGAGAAACCTATTAAAATGATCATACCATTGATATACATAATAATTGTACAAACTGCTGCTGCTGCTGCTGCTAAGTCGCTTCAGTCGTGTCCGACTCTTAGCGACCCCATGGACTGCAGCCCACCAGGCTCCTCCATCCATGGGATTTTCCAGGCAAGAGTATTGGAGTGGGGTGCCATTGCAAATTAGCTAAATGGCTTCTCTGGTGTCTCAGATGGTAAAGAATCTATCTATAATGCAGAATACCCAGGTTCAATCCCTGGGACAATAAGATCCCCTGGAGAATGGCTCCCCACTCCAGTATTCTTGCCTGGAGAATTCCATGGACAGAGGAGCCTGGCAGGCTACAGTCCATGGGGTCTCAAAGAGTAAAACATGACTGAGCAACTTTCACTTACCCACTCAGAGGTAGCTAGTTGGATCAGAATGCATCATATTTATCCATTAAATTGAATATTTTTTAATATAGTAGTTTCTTCACTTACTGGCCATTTTTTTAAGGAATGAATGAAAGTGGATTGGTGACTTGTTGAATTAATGACTTGTATCAGGAGGACACTGGCCTGAGCTAAGATTTACACATGTGGGTACTGAGGGGTTGACTGAACCCAGATACCTATGTGCATAAGCTAATTTTTATAGCAGAAAGAGAATCTGCCAGAAGGAAGTTTTATTTGAGACTATCCACTTACAGAGATGAAACACGGTGAATGGACAAGAGACTATAATGAATGGCCCAAGCCTATGAATTACATCAGAGCTTTTGACTAAGAGGAGCAAAAGTAGAAGCTGAAGGACTGTTCTCATGGGGACTTATAAGTGTGTGCTTTCTGAATTGCCATGTAAGATGAGCTGATGCCTGTCCCTCACCCGCCCCTTTTATTTGGTACCCAGAACCATTTCTGCACTGTGAGAGTTCTAGGGCATTGACGGTGGTACTTTTTAAAGTTTTTATTTTATATTGGAGTAGATCCAGTTAACAATGTTGTGATAGTTCCAGGTGGACAGCAAAGGGACTCAGCCATATATATATATATATATATATATACATGTATTCATTCTCCTCCAAACTCCCCTTCCCATCCAGGCTGCCATATCACACAGAGCAGAGTTCCCTGTGCTATACAGGAGGACCTTGATGGTTAGCCATTTTAAATATAGCAGTGTATACATCATGATCTTAAACTCCCACTCTCTCCCCTCTGACCATTCTTCCCCATTGGCAACCCTAAGTTCATTTTCTGTCAGTCTTTCTGATTTGTAAATAAGTTAATTTGTATCATTTTTTTAAACATTCCCCAGATAAGGGATGTCATGCACTATTTCTCCTTCTCTGTCTGACTTAGTTCACTAAGCATGACAGTCTCTAGGTCCATCCATGTTGCTGCAAATGACATGGTTCTTTCTTTGTCATCACTGAGTAATATTGATGGTAATACTTGAAAGGACAGCCATCAATGCCTGGGCAAATAACTTATAGAGTAGGCTGAATAATGGATACCCCCAAATATCCACATTATAATTCCCACAGCCTTCAGTGTATTACTGTCTTGAATTGAATGTTTGTGGCCCCTTCAAATTCACATTTTAAAGCCTTCATGATATGTGATATTTCCAGCTGAGATCTTTCAGAGGTAATTTGGTTTAGATTAAATCATCTGGACAGAGCTTGCATGATGCAATGAATGCCTTTATAAAGAGAAAGACCCAGGAGGACGGTTGGGGTCTCTCTTTCTCTGAACCTGGATTTCCCAGTCTCCAGAATTGTGAGAAATAAATGTTTGCCGTTAAGCTACCCAGTCTGCAGTAGATAGTTTGCAGTATTTTGCTACAGTATCTCACAGTGACTAAGACAGTCACCACTCATGGTAAGGGAACTTTGCAGATGTAATTTAATTAAAGTGCCTGAAACAGGGAGATTAAGTTTGATTTTTCAGTTGGGTTCAGTATTATCTCAGGGGTCCTCATGAGGAGGAAGCAGGAAGGTCAGAATCAGAAAAGGAGGCGACAAAGGAAGCACAGATTGTAGTAATCCACTTTGTAGATGGAGTAAGGGCCCATGAGACAAGGTATATGGGCAGCTTCTAGAAACTGGAAAAGGCAAGGCAATTGATTCTCCCCCAAGCCCTCATAATGGAACATGGCTCTGCCAAATCTTGATTTTTGTCCCATAAAACCCATGTTGTACTTCCGACCTCCAGAACTATAATTAGCTGGTATTGTTTTAAATAGCTACATTGGTGATAATTTGTTACAGCAGCAATAGGAAATGAATGTAACTTGTAAGGATAGATACACATGGATGGTGGTCAGCACACTCAGGAGATCCCACTGGAAAAGCTGTAGTGCCCTGTCGGAGGACGCATGTGAGACATACCCTGGGACTTCCTAGAAGGTTTTGTGGTGGGACACTTGACAGGGGTCTGAGTCTGTGTTGCAGTTGGGGGCAGTGAACCATCAGGATTGGAATTAATAACTACTCAGCCATAAAAAGAGGAAACTACTACTACACACAACATTATGCATAAATCTCAAAATCTGTATGTTAACCAATAGAAACCAGAAACAAAAAATTCAAACCATGAGAATAATGGTATGGAATTTGTATACAGACAAAATAAGTCTATGGTGATAGAAATCAGAGATAGTGGTTGCAGGCAGTGGGAGGAGGGACATTGATTACAATGGAGCCGAAGGGTTTTGATGGAAGTCTTTGTTGTTTTGAGTGCTGGTTCCACTGGCGTAAACAATTGTCAAAACTAATTGAACTGAACTCTCTGGATTGGTTCGTTTCTTTGTATGTTAATTATATAGCAGTGAATAAAAGGAGGTCCTTTACTACAAAGTTTTTTAAGATTTAAATTAATAATTTGCACACCTAGACATCATCTTATACATGGTCTTTTTTGTACACAAGAGCCAGTGAAGCATGGAGACATTCCAATTACAGAATGATTCTAACATACTCAACTTGCAAATAAGCTTACTTAAGTCTTTCACAAACTTGAACAGCTTATCTGTCATTGATGGAAACAGTATCCTCATTGCAATCTTGCACACCTCTCCACCCTACAATCTGCCAAGCTATTCACTTTCCTAGAGGGCTATAAGGGAAAGGGAAGTCATTCAGTTGTGTCCAACTCTTCACGACCCCATGGACTGCAGCCTACCAGGCTCCTCCGTCCATGGGATTTTCCAGGCAAGAGTACTGGAGTGGGGTGCCATTGCCTTCTCCAAGAGGGATATATATATATATATATACACACACACACACACATACTTAAATATGCATGCATGGTGAGTTGTGTTTGACTCTGTGTGACCCTATCTACCATATCCTGCCAAGTTCCTCTGTCCATGGGATTCTCCAGGCAAGAATACTGGAGTGGGTTGACATTTCCTCTTCCAGGGGATCTTCCTGACCCAGGGATTGAACACGTGTCCCCTGAGTCTCCTGCATTGGCAGGCAGGTTCTTCCAATGCTTGAGCCATCGGAAAGGCCCCGTAGAGGGCAAGTGAAGTGAAGTCGCTCAGTCATGTCTGACTCTTTGTGACCCCATGGACTATAGCCTATCAGGCTCCTCCATTCATGGGATTTTCCAGGCAAGAGTACTGGAGTGGGTTGCCATTTCCTGCTCCAGGGGATCTTCCCTACCCAGGGATCAAACCCGGGTCTCCCGCATTGTGGGTGGATGCTTTATCCTCTAAGCCACCAAAGGAGGCCTGAATAGCTCAAACACACTTAAAGCCAATGCATTACTCTGCTGCTGCTGCTGCTAAGTCACTTCAGTGGTGTCCGACTCTGTGTGACCCCATAGACGGCAGCCAACAGGCTCCCCCATCCCTGGGATTCTCCAGGCAAGAACACTGGAGTGGGTTGCCATTTCCTTCTCCAATTGCATTACTCTAGGGAAAGCAAATTGGTTTTCTGGCACTCATGTTGGTTTCATGAGGTATGGTAGAACCAAAGAAATATCACCTTGATGAATGATGTCTGAATCTAGCGGGCACTCATTCTAGATGAGA
The DNA here is from genome assembly GCA_935064755.1 of Tragelaphus eurycerus. Taxonomy (NCBI): domain Eukaryota; kingdom Metazoa; phylum Chordata; class Mammalia; order Artiodactyla; family Bovidae; genus Tragelaphus; species Tragelaphus eurycerus. The sequence continues at coordinate 12,689,284 of CAKXYN010000006.1, forward strand.
ACTACGTATCTGGCAGCTGAACTCAATTACACATGCTTGAGTCGATGGAGGTGAGAGGAGTGGCATGGCCTTGGGTTGTCGCTGATAATTACAGCTGAGGCTTCCAATGGTAGCTGTAACTAGGGCAGAGTTAGAAAGCTATAGTAGCTTCCCATGAGAACTACCTATGACTCAGCGTTCTCTTTAATTCCGTAGTGCTATAAACAGACATGTCATCATTTGCAAGGGATGAAATTATACTTATGAGTGCAATAGTCCTTTTAAATTCCCCAACTTTGAAAACTCCCATTACTTCATAATACTTATTGATAATTTAATGAACATCATCACTGTGTAGATAAATTATCTTGAATTACTACTTGTATTTGTTGTGAATTCCCAGGCCAGATAGCTCATGTAGTTGCAATTATTTGACATTAACAGTTCTATAAAAATTATTAAGGAGATTTAGAAAAGATTACATATGAGTCATGTGGACTATTTCATCCACAATATGAGAAAAGTTCCTTATGTATGCTTCATTATGCAGCTCATTTTAATAACACATCAAAACAGTGACTGTTTGTTTTATTGTGCTATAAATTCTTTCCACTTGGCCTATGAGCTTTTAAAAAAGCATTTCAAGATTAAAATGAATTTTATTCCTAAATTTCTAATAGTTATAATTAAAGGGCTAAATTTTGAACTAGATTTTCCTATGAAGGTACATGGATAGGAATCAGTACCCTTATTAGTATTGTCAAATGGGGGCCAGTTAAGGTTAAGTGTTATTTCTGATTGAATCTTGGTCTAGTTCTTAGGATACCACAAGTACTTGCTACATCAGAAGACATTTGACATTATAGTAATACAAGTATATTAACACCCTTGTAACTACAAGGTCATGTGAAGACATTGCTAGGAGCAATATTAATTAAGGTCATACAGGCATCATCACCCCTAGGCATAACTGTAAGGCAAAAACAATGTTTCTCTTCTTTTTTATGCCTTAGTGAGTTTCTTTTTAGTATCTTTCACTGTACCCTACAGAGATAGTAATATCCTTCTCTGCTCCTGACCCTACTGGGCCCTTCCTAGGTTTTCACATAAGTCCATCCTATGTATGTGATTTCCACATGACAACAGGGAGTACATCTGTTCAGAGGCACAGTGAGTAGAATGTACATGGCTCAAAATATCAATACACATGTTAAGTAGGATTGAATATATATATATATATATATATACATATACATATATATGTATACACACACACATACATGAAGGAATTATAAATAGGCTTCCTTCCTACCCATCGTCTCATACTTAGTGTCCTTCTTTTTTACGGACTTTGCACTCTTACATTAATATTCAAAATGATTCTGCCCACCCACCCCAAGTTATGCTATAGCTAGAGAAATATACACATACACACATATAAAATATATATTAAATAAAATATGATATATATGACATATGTACTGTCATGTATATGGCAATAAAAGAATGCTACAACTTCCTTTGGTGGATGGTAGAGTAGCAAGGATGCACTGAAGTATAATGGAACATATAAGTGTTAGGGTCAGACAGCCCTGGGCTTGAATCACAACTATGTCCCTAATTAGTTTTGTAACACAGGCATATTACTTAACATCTCAATGTCTCAACATCATCTGTAAAATGGGAATATTAATATATACCTTCAAGAAAGCATTGTGCTTAGTTGCTCAGTCATGTCCAACTCTTTATGACCTTATGGACTGTAGCCAGACACACTTTTTTGGTATGAGGATTCTCCAGGCAAGAATACTGGAGTGGGCAGCCTATCCCTTGTCCAGGGGATCTTCCTGACCCAGGAATCCAATCAGAGTCTCCTGTATTGCAGGTGTATTCTTTACTAGCTGAGCTACCAGGGAAGGCCCAAGAAAGCATTGTCAAGATCTTATTTATAGATCAATCCTTAACGTAGTGGTAAGTGCCCTATTGAAGGAGGAGGATTATAAGCCATTCTTGAGTTAGAGGGGAAACAAAAATGCCCAGTGTAGGTGTTTTCTAGAGTGATAACTTGTTGAGAGCAGGCATTTACCAGAGTGTATTGAAGGAAGACTCTTCTCAGTGCTGCAGTTGCTAAACAACCATAGGGATAGGTTAGAGATTTTGTCCTATTAGCCTGAAAATTGGAACAACTTCATGGGAGAAACCAAAATGGGACACTGTAAGTTCAGCAGAGCCTGTACAACACAAGCAATACAATTCTAACAGAAATAGAAGACAGTGTCTTAATCCTACTTAGTAAAGATTTTTTTTAATAAATTTCTAATGAGTAGGTATTGATATTAAAAAAAAATGTCAGATGCCAAATACTTCTTTTACTTCCATAATGGCTACTCCTCAGGAAGTCTTAAAAATCCCTCTGGATTAAGTATTTCAACCAAGTTTTATTTTCTACCCAAAGCTGAAGAAATAAAATGTTCATTCCAAGAACGTGCCACCTGATTTTAGTTCTAGTATCTTCAGAGGTATTGGCCATTCCTAAGGCACAAAAAAATGGGTTTTTGTGTCCTACACAGTGAATTTCTTTGCCTTGTCCATATTAGTTTTCACACTAAATGGCAGAAAAAGGGACTCGATATTAACTCCATGTTCATATAAGATATGGAAACCCCACTTTAACCTTATCCTCCCAGGCTCTCATGAAGGAAATGGTGGTGAATCTCCAGTTTTTCCAAAATTTCACTCTCTTGGGCAGTCAGTCAAAATATATCACAACAATGGTTTCCAACAACAATCAATTTTATCCCCCGGGAGGGCATTTGGCAATAATATCTGGAGACATTTTTATTTGTCACAACTGAGGAGGTACCCCTGGCATTTAGTGTGTAGAGGCCAAGAATGCTGTTAAAATTCCTACAACACCTACTAATTCTCACAGAATAATCATCTGGTGCAAAATGCTAAGTCAGGAAACCCTGTATTACAGAAATGTAAGCTGCATTTAATCCACGTTAATAAGTGCACTTTCATGCATTGGAGAAGGAAATGGCAACCCACTCCAGTGTTCTTGCCTGGAGAATCCCAGGGACGGGGGACCCTGGTGGGCTGCCGTCTGTGGGGTCTCACAGAGTCGGACAGGACTGAAGCGACTTAGCAGCAGCAGTGGTAAAGAACCCACCCGCCAGTGCAGAAGATAAGAGATGCAGATTCAATTCCTGGGTCAGGAAAATCCCCTGTAGTAGGAAATGGCAACCCACTCCAGTATTCTTGTCTGGACAGAGGAGCCTGGTGGGCTAGAGTCCATGGATCACAAAGATTCAGATACAATGGAAACAACTTAGTACACAGGCACAATCATCAAAGGCAGAATATCATGTTATAATATGGTGCTTCAGTGTGGGTTCTCTAGTCCGTGACAGGGGTGTCACTTCTATCATAGGGACTCTACAGGAAGATGCTTCTTAAGATTCTTCGTAGTTGGAAACATACTCAAATGATTTGAGGCTCAGTAATTTTTTCACAAATGTTGCATTGGAATGCTTTTTGCTTTCTGAAAGCTGACTTTACAATCTCAAGATCTAATATATAGGCTCACCTTACAAACTATTTGTTGTGTACCTTTAACAAAGTCCCTTAATATCCATGAGCTTTGCTGCTTCCAATTGCAAAATGAACTGAAACATCTCTGTCTACTTCATGGGAAGTTTTAAGTAAAAAAAAAACCCTTAAATGGCATATGTAAAATCACTTTCATAAGTGTAATATAAACACAAGTTATGGACAAATTCTTAGAAAAGTGCAACTTTCCAAAACTAGATCAGGAAGAAATGGAAAATCTTAACAGACCCATCACAAGCACGGAAATTGAAACTGTAATCAGAAATCTTCCAGCAAAAAAAAGCCCAGGTCCAGACAGCTTCACAGCTGAATTTTACCAAAAATTTAGAGAAGAGCTAACACCTATCCTACTCAAACTCTTCCAGAAAATTGCAGAGGAAGGCCAACTTCCAAACTCATTCTATGAGGCCACCATCACCCTAATACCAAAACCTGACAAAGATGCCACAAAAAAAGAAAACTACAGGCCAATATCACTGATGAACATAGATGCAAAAATCCTTAACAAAATTCTAGCAATCAGAATTCAACAACACATTAAAAAGATCATACACCGTGACCAAGTGGGCTTTATCCCAGGAATGCAAGGATTCTTCAATATCCGCAAATCAATCAGTGTAATACACCACATTAACAAATTGAAAAATAAAAACCATATGATTATCTCAATAGATGCAGAGAAAGCCTTTGACAAAGTTCAACATCCATTTATGATAAAACCTCTCCAGAAAGCAGGAATAGAAGGAACATACCTCAACATAATAAAAGCTATATATGACAAACCCACAGCAAACATTATCCTCAATGGTGAAAAATTGAAAGCATTTCCTCTAAAGTCAGGAACAAGACAAGGGTGTCCACTTTCACCATTACTATTCAACATAGTTTTGGAAGTTTTGGCCACAGCAATCAGAGCAGAAAAAGAAATAAAAGGAATCCGAATTGGAAAAGAAGAAGTAAAACTCTCACTGTTTGCAGATGACATGATCCTCTACATATAAAACCCTAAAGACTCCACCAGAAAATTACTAGAACTAATCAATGAATATAGTAAAGTTGCAGGATATAAAATCAACACACAGAAATCCCTTGCTTTCCTGTACACTAATAATGAGAAAATAGAAAGAGAAATTAAGGAAACAATTCCGTACACCATTGCAATGAAAAGAATAAAATACTTAGGAATATATCTACCTAAAGAAACTAAAGACCTATATATACTAAACTATAAAACACTGGTGAAAGAAATCAAAGAGGACACTAATAGATGGAGAAATATACCATGTTCATGGATTAGAAGACTCAATATAGTGAAAATGAGTATACTACCCAAAGCAATTTATAGATTCAATGCAATCCCTATCAAGCTACCAATGGTATTCTTCACAGAGCTAGAAATAATTTCACAATTTGTATGGAAATACAAAAAACCTCGAATAGCCAAAGCTATCTTGAGAAAGAAGAATGGAACTGGAGGAATCAACCTGCCTGACTTCAGGCTCTACTACAAAGCCACAGTCATCAAGACAATATGGTACTGGCACAAAGACAGAAATATAGATCAATGGAACAAACTAGAAAGCCCAGAGATAAATCCACACACCTATGGACACCTTATCTTTGAAAAAGGAGGCAAGAATATACAATGGATTAAAGACAATCTCTTTAACAAGTGGTGCTGGGAAAACTGGTCAACCATTTGTAAAAAAATGAAACTAGAACACTTTCTAACACCATACACAAAAATAAACTCAAAATGGATTAAAGATCTAAACATAAGACCAGAAACTATGAAACTCCTAGAGGAGAACATAGGCAAAACACTCTCCGACATACATCACAGCAGGATCCTCTATGACCCACTTCCCAGAATAGTGGAAATAAAAACAAAAATAAACAAATGGGACCTAATTAAACTTAAAAAGCTTCTGCACAACAACGGAAAATATAAGCAAGGTGAAAAGACAGCCTTCAGAATGGGAGAAAATTATAGCAAATGAAGCAACTGACAAACAACTAATCTCAAAAATATACAAGTAACTCCTACAGCTCAATTCCAGAAAAACAAATGACCCAATCAAAAAATGGACCAAAGAACTACATAGACGTTTCTCCAAAGAAGACATACAGATGGCTAACAAACACATGAAAAGATGCTCAACATCACTCATTGTCAGAGAAATGCAAATCAAAACCACTATGAGGTACCATTTCATGCGAGTCAGAAAGGCTGCGATCCAAAAGTCTACAAGCAATAAGTGCTGGAGAGGGTGTGGAGAAAAGGGAACCCTCTTACACTGTTGGTGGGAATGCAAACTAGTACAGCCACTATGGAGAACAGTGTGGAGATTCCTTAAAAAACTGGGAATAGAACTGCCTTATGACCCAGCAATCTCACTGCTGGGCATACACACTGAGGAAACCAGAACTGAAAGAGATACCTGTACCCCAATGTTCATCGTAGCACTGTTTATAATAGCCAGGATGTGGAAGCAACCTAAATGTCCATCCACAGATGAATGGATAAGAAAGCAGTGGTACATATACACAATGGAGTATTACTCAGCCATTAAAAAGAATACATTTGAATCAGTTCTAATGAGGTGGATGAAACTGGAGCCTATTATACAGAGTGAAGTAAGCCAGAAAGAAAAACACCAATACAGTATACTAACGCATATATATGGAATTTAAAAAGATGGTTACAATAACCTTGTATACGAGACAGCAAAAGAGACACTGATGTATAGAACAGTCTTTTGGACTCTGTGGGAGAGGGAAAGGGTGGGATGATTTGGGAGAATGGCATTGAAATATGTATAATATCATATACGAAACGAGTCGCCAGTCCAGGTTCAATGCACAATACTGGATGCTTGGGGCTGGTGCTCTGGGATGACCCAGAGGGATGGTATGGGGAGGCAGGAGGGAAGAGGGTTCAGGATGGGGAACACATTTATACCTGTTGCAGATTCATTTTGATATATGGCAAAACCAATACAATATTGTAAAGTTAAATAAAATAAAATTTAAAAAAACCACAAGGTATTATAGTGGCTTTTTGAAATATAAAATTTCTTTTGAATAATCAAGCAGCTGATTTTCATGACTTTTTTATCTAAGAGTAATTGCATCAATTTTTCAGATAAAGAAGCTACACATTTCTAGAATAAGTACTTAGGATCCTAGTCCACACCATTGGTTTTGCTTTAGTGGAAAAGGATAAAAACACAAACTTTAAATTAAATTTGGAGTAGACTCTATCAAGCACAATATTAATGTAAATAATGTAATGTAAATAAATAGCACCTTAGCTTTTATATTTATTTGTTTACACTCACACACATGCATATACAGTTCCCAGAATCATGACAATTTTAGTTGGCCAGAGAATATGGTTGTTTTTGAGACTTTCAGCTAAGAACCTGCTCTTATTATACAATCACAAATACTTCTTAGAGGAGTAAATCTGTAATCACTATATACAGTATAAATAAATAATGACAAGTATATATTATGCACTGAGAAAAGGTGAGTTGATATATTAAATAGGAAGTCATACACACAAATGCCTGTAGATAACCCAGGCAGACCATTTATGTGAAGCAGGTATAAGACAAAAGGGAGCATGAGAATACCACTCATACTGCTCACCTCCAAACCAAGGTTTCATGTGGAATTACAGGCCTTGTGTGGTTGTTTTTGTCTAGTCACTAAGTTGTGTCAGACTCTTCTTCCTTATGGACTGTAGCCAGCCAGACTCCTCTGTCCGTGAGATTTCTCAGACAAGAATACTGGAGTGGGTTGCTATTCCCTTTTCCAGGGGATTTTCCTGATCTAGGGATCAAACCAACAACTCCTACATTGACAGGCAGATTCTTTACCACTGATCCACCTGGGAAGTCCTCTATAGTAAGGCTTGTACTTCCAGAAATTAGAATTTTTAAAGAAAAACCAGAAATCTTGACACTGATGTGAAATTTTCATACTCTTAAAGTATGTACAGGGCAAATTCTGCCTAGCGGCTATCTGCAACCACTATTCTAAGCAAACAGTTTAAAGACAATACTTTTCATCTCAATGTCCCAATCTTTTTTTTTTTTTTCCTAAAGCAGCATGTCTCTCTGACCACAGTTCTTTCAAAGGTCCTATCAATAGAGGGGGGTGATTCATATAACACATGATAATCTCAATGACCCAAGGTATGTTAACTTTCTTTTTTTATTTTAATTGGAGGCTAATTGCTTTACAATATTGTAGTGGTTTTCACCATACATTGACATGAATCAGCCATGGGTGTACATGTGTCCCCCATCTTGAACCCCCCTCCTACCTCCCTCCCCATCCCATCCCTTAGGGTCGTCCCAGTGCACTGACTTTGAGTGCCCTGTTTCATGTATCCATGTTGAACTAGTGATCTATTTCACATATGGTAATGGTCCTATCACTTCATGGGAAATAGATGGGGAAACAGTGGAAACAGTGTCAGACTTTATTTTTCTGGGCTCCAAAATCACTGCAGATGGTGACTGCAGCCATGAAATTAAAAGACGCTTACTCCTTGGAAGGAAAGTTATGACCAACCTAGATAGCATATTCAAAAGCAGAGACATTACTTTGCCAACAAAAGTTCGTCTAGTCAAGGCTATGGTTTTTCCTGTGGTCAAGTATGGATGTGACAGCTGGACTGTGAAGAAGGCTGAGCGCTGAAGAACTGATGCTTTTGAACTGTGGTGTTGGAGAAGACTCTTGAGAGTCCCTTGGACTGCAAGGAGATCTAACCAGTCCATTCTGAAGGAGATCAGCCCTGGGATTTCTTTGGAAGGACTGATGTTGAAGCTGAAACTCCAGAACTTTGGCCACCTAATGCGAAGAGTTGACTCATTGGCGAAGACTCTGATGCTGGGAGGAATTAGGGGCAAGAGGAGAAGGGGATGACAGAGGATGAGATGGCTGGATGGCATCACTGACTCGATGGACGTGAGTCTGGGTAAACTCCGGGAGTTGGTGATGGACAGAGAGGCCTGGCGTGCTGCAATTCATGGGGTCGCAAAGAGTCGAATACGTCTGAGTGACTGATCTGATCTGATCTGATCTGAATATACATGTTTCAATGTTATTTTCTCAAATCATCCCACTCTTGCTGTCTCCCACAAAGTCTGTTCTTTGTATCTGGGTTTCTTTTTCTGTCTCACAAATAGGGTCATCATTATCATCTTTCTAAATTCCATATATATGTATTGGCGTATACAGTATACATCAATATACTGTATTGATGTTTTTCTTTCTGACTTACTTCACTCTGTACAATAGGCTCCAGTTTCATCTACCTCATTAGAATTGACTCAAATGCATTCTTTTTAATGGCTGAGCAATATTGTGTATATGTAGCATAGCTTTCTTTATCCATTCATCTGCCGATAGACATCTAGGTTACCTCCATGTCCTAGCTATTTTGAACACTGCTGCGATGAACATTGGGGTACACGTGTCTCTATCAATTCTTGCTTCCAGCAGTGGGATTTCTGCGTCATATGGCAGTTATATTCCCAGTTTTTTAAGGAATCTCCACACCGTTCTCCATAGTGGCTGTATTAGTTTGCATCCCACCAACAGTGTAAGAGTGTTCACTTTTCTTCACACCCTCTCCAGCATTTATTGTTTGCAGACTTTTTGATAGCAGCCATTCTGACTGGTGTGAGATGGTACCTAATTGTGGTTTTGATTTGCATTTCTCTGATAATGAGTGATGTTGAGCATCATGTGTTTGTTACCCATCTGTATGTCTTCTTTGGAGAAATATCTGTTTGGTTCTTTGGCCCATTTTTTGACTGGATCATTTATTTTTATGGAATTGAGCTGCAGGAGTTGCTTGTATATTTTTGAGATTAATTCTCAGTCAGTTGCTTCATTTGCTATTATTTTTTTCCCATTCTGAAGGCTATCTTTTCACCTTGCTTATAGTTTCCTTCATTGTGCAAAAGCTTTAAGTTAATTAGGTCCCATTTGTTTATTTTTGTTTTTATTTCCATTACTCTGGAAGGTGGGTCATAGAGGATCCTGCTGTGATTTATGTCAGAGAGTGTTCTGCCTGTGTTTTCCTCTAAGAGTTTTATAGTTTCTGGTCTTATGTTTAGATCTTTAATCCATTTTGAGTTTATTTTTGTGTATAGTGTTAGAAAGTGTTCTAGTTTCATTCTTTTACATGTAGCTGACCAGTTTTCCCAGCACGACTTGTTAAAGAGATTGTCTTTTCTCCATTGTATATTCTTGCCTCCTTTGTCAAAGATAAGTGTCTATAGGTGCATGGATTTATCTCTGGGCTTTCTATTTTGTTCCATTGATCTATATTTCTGTCTTTGTGCCATACTGTTTTGATTACTCTAGCTTTGAAGTATAGTCTGAAGTCAGGCTGGTTGATTCCTCCAGATCCATCTTTTTCTCAAGGTTGCTTTGGCTATTCAAGGTTTTATGTATTTCCATGCAAATTGTAAAATTATTTGTTCTAGTTCTCTGAAAAATACTGTTGGTAGCTTGATAGGGATTGCATTAAATCTACATATTGGGTAATATACTCATTTTCACTATATTGATTCTTGCTATCCATGAACATGTTATATTTCTCCATTTATTTGTGTCATCTTTGATTTCTTTAATCAAAGATGTTTTATGGTTTTATGGTTTTCCCATCACTTCATGGGAAATAGATGGGGAAAGAGTGGAAACAGTGTCAGACTTTATTTTTCTGGGCTCCAAAATCACTGCAGATGGTGACTGCAGCCATGAAATTAAAAGACGCTTACTCCTTGGAAGGAAAGTTATGACCAACCTAGATAGCATATTCAAAAGCAGAGACATTACTTTGCCAACAAAGGTTCGCCTAGTCAAGGCTATGGTCTTTCCTGTGGTCATGTATGAATGTGACAGCTGGACTGTGAAGAAGGCTGAACGCTGAAGAATTGATGCTTTTGAACTGTGGTGTTGGAGAAGACTCTTGAGAGTCCCTTGGACTGCAAGGAGATCCAACCAGTGCATTCTGAAGGAGATCAGCCCTGGGATTTCTTTGGAAGGAATGATGCTAAAGCTGAAACTCCAGTATTTTGGCCACCTCATGCGAAGAGTTAACTCATTGGAGAAGACTCTGATACTGGGAGGGATTGGGGGCAGGAGGAGAAGGGGACGACAGAGGATGAGATGGCTGGATGGCATCACTGACTCGGTGGATGTGAGTCTGAGTGACCTCCGGGAGCTGGTGATGGACAGGGAGGCCTGGCGTGCTGTGATTCATGGGGTCGCAAAGAGTCGGACACGACTGAGAGACTGATCTGATCTGATCTGATATATAGGTCTTTGGTTTCTTTAGGTCGATTTATTCCTATGTATTTTATTCTTTTCATTGCAATGGTTGATGGAATTGTTTCCTTAATTTCTCTTTCTGTTTTCTCATTGTAGCTGCTGCTGCTGCTGCTGCTGCTGCTAAGTCACTTCAGTCATGTCCGACTCTGTGCGACCGCATAGACGGCAGCCCACCAGGCTCCCCTGTCCCTGGGATTCTCCAGGCAAGAACACTGGAGTGGGTTGCCATTTCCTTCTCCATTCTCATTGTTAGTGTATAAGAATGCAAGGGATTTCTTTGTATTAATTTTATATCCTGCAAATTTATTATATTCATTTATTAGCTCTAGTAATTTTCTGGTGGAGTCTTTAGGGTTTTCTATGTAGAGGATCATGTCATCTGCAAACAGGGAGAGTTTTACTTCTTTTCCAATCTGGATTTTTCTTTTTTATTTTTCTTCTCTGATTGCTGTGAATAAAACTTTCAAAACTATGTTGAATAGTAGTGGTGAGAGCGGGCACCCTTGTCTTGTTCCTGACTTTAGGGGAAATGCTTTCATTTTTTCATCATTGAGGATAATGTTTGCTGTAGGTTTATCACATATGGCTTTTATTATGTTGAGGTATGTTCCTTCTATGGCTGCTTTCTGGAGGGTTTTTATCATAAATGGATATTGAATTTTGTCAAAGGCTTTCTCTGCATCTATTGGGGTAATCATATGATTTTTATCTTTCATTGTTATTGTGGTCAATCACATTGATTGATTTGCAAATATTGAATAATCCTTGCATCCTTGGGATAAAGCTCACTTGATCATGATGTAGGATCTTTTTAATATGTTGTTGGATTCTGTTTGCTAGTATTTTGTTGAGGATTTTTGCATCTATGTTCATCAGTGATATTGCCCTATAGTTTTCTTTTTTTGTGGCATCTTTGTCTGGTTTTGGTATTAGGGTGATGGTGGCCTTGTAGAATGAGTTTGGGAGTTTATCTTCCTCTGCAATTTTCTGGAAGACTTTGAGTAGGATAGGTGTTTAGTCTTCTCTAAATTTTTAGTAGAATTTACCTGTGAAGCCATGTGGTCCTGGGCTTTTGTTTGTTGGAAGATTTTTGTTTACTGTTTCGATTTCTGTGCTTGTGATGGGCCTGTTTCTATTTCTTCCCAGTTCAATTTTGGAAGGTTATACTTTTCTAAGAATTTGTCCATTTCTTCCAAGTTGTCCATTCTATTGTCATCTAGTTGCTGTAGTAGTCTCTTATGATCATTTGTATTTCTGTGTTGTCTGTTGCAATTTCTCCATTTTCATTTCTAATTTTGTTGATTTGAGTCTTCTCCCTTTTTTTCTTGATGAGTCTGGCTAATGGTTTGTCAATTTTATTTATCTTCTCAAAGAACTACTTTTTAGTTTTGTTGATTTTTGCTCTAGTCTCCTTTGTTTTTCATTTATTTCTGCCCTATTTTTTGTGGTTTCTTTCCTTCTACTAACCCTAGGGTTCTTCATTTCTTCTTTTTCTGGTTGCTTTAGGTGTAAAGTTAGGTTATTTATTTGATTTTTCTCTTGTTTCGTGAGGTAAGCTTATACTGCTATGAACCTTCCTCTTAGCACTGCTTTTACTGAATCCCACAGGTTTTGGGTTGTCATGTTTTCATTTTCATTGGTTTCTATGCATACTTTGATTTATTTTTTTATTTCTTCTGTGGTTTCTTGGTTATTCAGAAGCGTGTTGTTTAGCCTCCATATGTTTGTATCTTTAATAGTTTTTTCCTGTGGTTGACATCTAATCTTACCACATTGTGATCAGAAAAGATGCTTGAAATGATTTCCATTTTTTTGAATTTGCCAAGGCTAGATTTATGGCCCAGGATGTGACCTACCCTGGAGAATGTTCTGTGTTCCCTTGATAAAAAGGTGAAATTAATTGTTTTGGGGTAAAATGTCATATACATATCAACTAGGTCTAACTAGTCCATTGTATCATTTAAAGTTTGTGTTTCCTTGCTAGTTTTCTGTTTTGTTGATCTGACCATAGGTGTGAGTGGGGTATTAAAGTCTCCCACTATTATTTTGTTACTGTTAATTTCCCCTTGCATACTTGCTAGCATTTGCCTTACATATTACAGTGCTCTATGTAGGGTGCATATATATTTACAATTGTTATATCTTCTTGGATTGATCCTTTGGTCATTATGTAGTTTCCCTCTTTGTCTCTTCTCACAGCCTTTATTTCAAAGTCTATTTTATCTGATTGAGTATTGCTACTCCTGCTTCATTTTGTTCTCCATTTGCGTGAAATATCTTTTGCCAGCCCTTCACTTTCAGTCTGTATGTGTCCCTTGGTTTGAGGTGGGTCTCTTGTAGATAGCATATATAGGGATCTTGTTTTTGTATCCATGCAGCCAGTCTTTGTCTTTTGGTTGGGACATTCAACCCACTTACATTAGGGTAATTATTGATAAGTATGATCCCGTTGCCATTTACTTTGTTGTTTTGGGTTTGAGTTTATAAACCTTTTCTGTGTTTCCTGTCTAGAGAAGATCTTTTAGCATTTGTTGATGAGCTGGTTTAGTGGTGCTGAATTCTCTGAGCTTTTGCTTGTCTGTAAAGCTTTTGATTTCTCCTTCACATTTGAATGAGATCCTTGCTGGGTATAGTAATCTGGGTTGTAGGTTTTTCTCTTTCATCACTTTAAGTATGTCCTGCCATTCCCTTCTGGCCTGAAAGAACAGCAGTTATCCTTATGGGGATCCCCTTGTGTATTATTTGTTGCTTTTCCTTTGCTGCTTTTGAGATTTGCTTTTTGTCTTTGATCTTCATTAATTTGATTAATATGTATCTTGGGTTGTTTTGCCTTGGGTTTATCCTGTTTGGGACTCTCTGGGTTTCTCGGACTTGGATGGCTATTTCCTTCCCTTTTTAGGGAAGTTTTCAACTATTATCTCCTCAAGTATTTTCTCATGGCCTTTCTTTTTGTCTTCTTCTGGGACTCCTGTGATTCGAATGTTGGAGTATTTAACATTGTCCCAGAGGTCTCTGAGGTTGTCCTCATTACTTGTAATTCTTTTCTCCTCTCTGCTTCATTTATTTCCACCATTCTATTTTCTACCTCATTATCCTATCTTCTGCCTCAGTTATTCTACTTTTGCTTCCCTCCAGAGTGCTTTTGATCCTAATTATTGCATTATTCATTATTGATTGACTCTTTTATATTTCTTCTAGGTCCTTGTTAAACATTTCTTGCATCTTCTCAATTCTTGTCTCTAATCTATTTATCTGTAACTCCATTTTGTTTTCAAGATTTTGGATCATCTTTACTATCATAATTCTGAATTCTTTTTCTGGTAGACTCCCTATCTCCTTCTCTTTTGTTTGGTTTGGTGGGCATTTATCGTTACTTTACCTACTGAGTATTCCTCTGCCTTTTCAGTTTGTTTAATTGGCTGTGTTTGGGGTGGCCTTTCTGTATGTTGGAAGTTTGTGGTTCCTCTTTATTGTGGAGGTTGCTCCCTGTGAGTGGGATTGGACTAGTGACTTGACAAGGTTTCCTGGTTAGGGGAGCTTGCATCTGTGTTCTGGTGGATGGAACTGAATCTCTTCTCTCTGGAGTGCAATGAAGTGTCCAGTAGTGAGTTTTGGGGTGTCTATGGGTTTGCCATAGCTTTGGGCAGCCTGTATTTTACTGCTTGTGGCTGTGTTCCTGCATTGCTGGAGAGTAGCATGGTATGTCTTGCTCTGGAACTTGTTGGCTCTTGGGTGGAGCTTGGTTTCAGTGTAGGTATAGAGGCTTTTGGATAAGCTCTTGTTTATTAATGTTCCCTGGAATCAGGAGTTCTCTAGTTTTAAATTTAAGACTCCTGCCTCTGGCTTTCAGTCTTATTCTTACAGTAGCCTCAAGACTTCTCCATCTATACAGCACAGATGATAAAACATCTAGGTTAATGGTGAAAAAATTCTCCACAGTGAGGGACACCCAGAGAGGTTCAGAGTTACATGGAGAAGAGAAGAGGGAGGAGGGAGAAAGAGGTGACCCCAAGGAGAAGAGGGGAGTCAAAAGGGGAGAGAGCAGTCTAGCCAGTAATCAATTCCCTGTGTGCTCTCCACAGTCTGGAATATCCAGAGAAGTTTTGTAGAGCTTACTCCATATGTAACACCCAGGAGTTATATAGAGAAGAGAAGAGAAGAGGGAGGAGGGAGATAGAGATGACCATGAGGAGAAGAGGGGGAATCAAAAGGGGAGAGACTAATCTAGCCAGTAATCAGTTCCTTATGTGTTCTCCACAGCCCAGAACACCCAGAGAGATTCACAGAGTTAAGTAGAGAAGAGAAGAGGGAGGGAGGAAATAGAGGTGACCTGGGTGGGGCGGGAGGGAGAGTCAAAAGCGGAGAGAGCAATCAAGCCAGTAATCACATCACATCCCTAAGTGAAAATGGATACTGAAGATTAGATTCTTAAAGGTACAAAATTGATAACAAATACAAAAAAGCAAAGATTAAAAATTGAAAATAGAGGTTAGACTCTCAAAAATACAACATTAAAAATACCAAACAAAATTAATCACAAAATTTATAATATATATATATACATATATATATATATATATATATATATATATATATATATATATATATATATATGAAATTTGCTTTTAAAATAGGGTCTTTTTTCCAGGGTAATAGTAGGTTATAAAAATGAAAATTAAAGGAGTAATAAAGAACTTAAAAATTTTTTAAATGATAATAGTAATAATATATATAGGAATTTCTCTGGAGCTGTTGAGGGCAGTGTGGAGTCAGTTCAGTTTCAGATAGTTCCTTGTTCCAGCTTGTAAACTTCTCCTCAAGGTCTATAGGCCCCTTCCAATGCTTAGTCAATGTTAACCACAGGGTTTTAATCTGTTGCACCTCTCACTTCCAGAGTGGTTCCCTCTTTGTTTATTTTGGCTTCCCCTGTTTGAAAGTCCCTTCATTGTCTAATTTCTGCCCTGACACAAAAGGGGGAGAAGGTGATCACTTGTTTAGGCTCACCTGTTCACCGGTGTTGTGGGGAGGGAGAAATACTGCAAACAAATAATAAATATCACTGGAGTATGTGGGGAGTACTCACAGTGTATGGACCCACTGAGTCTGCCCCAGCTCATGGTGGTGTGTGTTTTCCAGGTCTACGCTGCTCAGGCTCCAGGTTGCTCTGCAGGGACACTGTCCAAAACGGGCCCTGCCTTTTGTGCACTTCCCAGGTCGAAGATGCTCAGGTTCAGGTTCTTGGGTACTCCACAATGCCACAGACTCAGTTGGGCGTGTATTTTGTGCCCTTCCCAGGTCTGAGCAGCTCAGGCAACCAGGTGCTTTGAGAACTCACTGTCCCAGGTGGGCCATCTTAATCACCTCCCCAGTCCCACACACTCAGTTTCGTGGGTGCACCACAAGAGCACCATCTCAGGTGTGCCATGTGTCTCCTCTGGGAAGCTGATCTCAGGCTGTGACCCTCCTGGCAGATGTAAACTATCCAGGAACCTAGGAAGACATGGTTAGCAACTGGGAGCCTGATAACAGTTTGGTGGAGGATGCCCTGTCTCTAGGGCCGAGATTGCCCCTTGTCTTCCAGCTCTGGCTGCCCCACACCTGCCTCTCTGCCTATGGCAGGGGGAAGGGGCCTGTACACAGCTGCCTAGCTCTCCTTTGGTATTCACTCAATCCTTTGTTCTGTGTGCAAGCCAGGCTGTGTATTAGGTTAGAGCCTTTCACCGGGAAAGTTTTCTTCCTGTTTTTTCCTCTCTGGCTGTCCCACAGTTTGGGTTGTTATCTCACATTAGCTCCCTCAGGTTGTCCTCATAGCATTCATGCCCAGTCCTTACCCTAAGCATGCAGCCCGTGCCTCCCTGTCCAGCCCCTGCTCGCTCATGGTGGACACAAGCATCTGAGCTACTTTTCCACTGGGAGTTGCAGTTAGGCACATATTCTGTGTTGTTGTTGTTGCTGTTGTTATTGTTTTTCTCCTGGTTATGTTGCCCTCTGAGATTCTAAACCTCCCCACAGACCCACTGGTGAGAGGGTTTTCTGCTGTTTGGAAACTTCTCCTCCTTCACGACTCCATCCCCAGGACGGGTCTCCATCCCTAACTCTTTTTATCTCTCTTTGTCTTTTATATTTTGCCCTAACTCCTTCTGAAGAAAATGGGCTGTCTTTCTGGGTGCCCAATGTCCTCTGCCAGCATTCAGAAGTTGTTTTGTGGAGGTTGCTCAGCATTCAAATTATCTTTTGATGAATTTGTGAGGGAGAAAGTGGTCTATTCCTCTGCCATCTTGGGACTGCCCTCCACCCAATGTCCCAATATCTAAGAAAGAAGAAGAAAAAAAATAAAAGTTGGGCTAGTGATTATTTTCATCCTTCCTTAGTAAACTCCCTCTAAGGGACATGGCCAAGAGAAACCACGTAAAGTCTGCACAGTAACCCAGAACCTGTCTTCAAGGTCATGATACCTAGGCCACCTCTTATTACCCATTGTCCCAAAGATCTTCAAGTGAGAGGAGCAGGCCTTCACTGAGGTCTGAAAACACTTTCCATAGAGTGTAATCTCCTTCCAAAGAAGAAGTCACCTAATATGTTTGTATCAACTCCAAAATAATTGCTTCTATCAGAATGATTCAGCTTTAAACTCAATAAAGTTTAAACTCAATAAACTCAATAATCAGACATATTCTGATTCCATTTATGAGGAAATATTGCAAAGTTACAATAAATGTTTCAACAAGTACATTCAAATAACCTACATTATTTATTCATTATTTACTAATCTCTATGCCATATGTATAATTTTGATCA
This sequence comes from Tragelaphus eurycerus, assembly GCA_935064755.1. Classification (NCBI taxonomy): domain Eukaryota; kingdom Metazoa; phylum Chordata; class Mammalia; order Artiodactyla; family Bovidae; genus Tragelaphus; species Tragelaphus eurycerus. Next base: position 12,707,029 of record CAKXYN010000006.1, read on the forward strand.
TTTATATAAAAATGTCCCTAATAAGTATAGATTTTTGTGTAATGTTTAACACTGCATTCCTACCACCTTTACACGCTCTTACAGGTCTGTAATATATTAAACATTTCAACTATGTAACATTCAACCATCAGAACTGCATTAGAGGCATGATTTTTATTTTAGTGATGTTCACATATTCTCTAATTTTCAGTCATTTCCACTGAATTCACATTTGCTAATATTCAGAGCCCCTTCCCTTAGTCACATGTCCCCCTCAACTAAAAAAAGCCTTTGAAATATAACAGAAAAAAATCATTTTGTTGAAATTTGTCTTTTGAAAGAGTTATTGATAATAAATCCTGAACTGTTCAATTTTGTTTCAGATGTGCATCTCAGCAGAATTAATATCTGATCGCTGTAGGTTTTTAAGTGAAAAAAATATTCAAAATCCAAAATCACCCTGAAAAGAATGCAGACTGCTGACACCTTTTCAAAATGTGCTGAAATTCAAGCTAGCATAGACACAGAACCTCAAAGATTGGCTTGCTTTCTAGGCAAACCACACACAACTGGACCCATGTATCTTCCAACCAGATTCACCTCTCAACCATCATTTTCAGGGCAAGTCTTAACTACAAATTCTATACACATAATTACTAACAGGACACTAGAGTGAAAATGTAACTGTTAAAAAGTAATCAGGGCCTTCCCTGGTAGCTCAGTGATAAAGAATCTGCCTGGCAGCACAGGAGGCATGGGTTTGATCCCTGATCTGGGAGTATCTTACATGCCATGGAGCAATTAAGCTTACGTGCCACAAGTGTTGAGCTTGTGCTTTAGAGCCCCAGAGCTGCAAATACTGAGACCATATGCCACAACTACTAAGACTCCATGCCCTAGAGCCTGTGCTCTGCAACGAGAAGCCACCACAGTGAGAAGTCCACACAACAATGAAGACCTGCTGCTGCTGCTGTGTCACTTCAGTCGTGTCCGACTCTGTGCGACCCCATAGATGGCAGCCCACCAGGCTCCCCCATCCCCGGGATTCTCCAGGCAAGAACACTGGAGTGGGTTGCCATTTCCTTCTCCAATGCAGGAAAGTGAAAAGTGAAAGTGAAGTCGCCCAGTCATGTCCAACTCTGTGCGACCCCATGGACTGCAGCCCACCAGGCTCCTCCATCCATGGGATTTTCCAGGCAAGAGTACTGGAGTGAGGTGCCATTGCCCTAGCACAGCGAAAAAAGAAAAGAAAGAACATTTTTTAAAACTATTTATAAAAAAATAGTAATCAAAGAGTCAGTGTACACTATTGATACATTACTGAAAATTTGGCACTGTAGATGATGAGAAAATAGTGGAAATCATGATCCTTGTTCTCACGCAGGGGTCTAGAAAAAGCTAAATATAACTAGATCAGTCAGAGAGCCACTAATTGTGCTACAGCATTTGCAGGTAGAAAATACTAAGAGCAAAGGGGAAGGTTCTGAAATGGTCAGAGACAACTTCTTGGGAAATATGGGGTTTAATATTTACACTTAAGATTCCTATTTATAGTTGCTTTGTTAGTTACGACCCGGTGTAGGTTCTGGAGTTTCTTTTCTTGTGCGACAAAATTTGAATGATATGATGCACCTGGGACCTTTCAGGTGGCTCACTGGGTAAAGAATCTGCCTGCAATGCAAGAGTCTCAGGAGCCACAGGTTCAATCTCTGGGTCAGAACGACCCCCTGGAGTGGGGTATGGCAATTCTCCAATAGACAGAGAATCCAGTGGACAAAGAAGCCTGTGGGCTACAGTCCATACGGTTGCAAAGAGTCAGACATCACTGAAGTGACTGAGCATGCATGATATAGCTTTCAAAAATGTAACTTTCAAAAATCTATGACTCTGAGGTTAGTTTTCTGTTTGCTTTTTTGTTCTAGTTTTGCAAGGAACCACATTATTTGTTCCTGTTGTCATTTCAATTAATAATAACATAAAGTTTATACACATTAAAAGATGTATACTTTAAAGTGACTCAAATATGCTTAGTTTTACAACATGAGTTTGGTGGGATCAAATCCCAGACACTGAGGCTCAATTTCATCTTTAATCTCAGTTATCCAGAAGCATCAGTGGGCATAGTAAATAAAACCTACGGGCTTGTGTGCTACTGAATAATCAAAACATAAGATTAAATGTTTGGTGTTTTTTTTTTGGGTAGAACCATCAGTGAATATACTCTGGGGTAAGCTAAATCATTGTCAGTTAAGGAGCAACACCACAGTCCAGTGTAAATTATAAACCCGCTGGGATGACATGGCTTGTATATATGTATACTTATACATATCAGTTATGTATAAATAGTGTGAAAGTAAAAGTCACTCAGATATACACAATGGAGTATTACTCAGAAATTAAAAAGAATACATTTGAATCAGTTCTAATGAGGTGGATGAAACTGGAGCCTATTATACAGAGTGAAGTAAGCCAGAAAGAAAAATACCAATACAGTATACTAAAGCATATATATGGAATTTAGAAAGATGGTAACATTAACCCTGTATACAAGACAGCAAAAGAGACATTAATGTATAGAACAGTCTTTTGGACTCTGGGAGAGGGAGAGGGTGGGATGATTTGGGAGAATGGCATTGAAATATGTATAATATCATATGTGAAACGAGTTGCCAGTCCAGGTTCAATGCACAATACTGGATGCTTGGGGCTGGTGCACTGGGACAACCCAGAGGGATGGCATGGGGAGGGAGGAGAGACGAGGGTTCAGGATGGGGAACACATGTATACCTGTGGCAGATTCATGTTGATGTATGGCAAAACTAATATAATATTATAAAGTTAAATAAAATTAAATTAAATTAAATTAAAAAAATAAATAAATAAAAAGAAAGTTACTCAGTCATGTCTGACTCTTTGAGACTGACTCTCTAAATTCTGTCCAACACTCTGAATTCTCCAGGCCAGAATACTGGGCCACTCCAGAAGGGAAAGGTAGCCTTTCTCTTTTCCAGGGGATCTTCCCAACCCAGGGATTGAACCCAGGTCTCCTGCATCGCAGGTGGATTCTTTACCAGCTGATCCATGAGGGAAGCCCATAATATGTATGTATGTGTAATTGTTAAGAGAAATGTACTTGTTTTCTGATATTTCTTCAAATATAACACACACATAGCTTCTGTGTGTGTATGTGTGCACATATGTAGGTATAGTGGCCACATGAGAAAATCTTAATATGACAAAAAATATTTTAAAAAAATATGTAAGGCACAGAATAAGGAAGAACTGAAAATAATTAAAAGTTGTAAAATACTCTGTCTTTTCATGAAACACCAAACAAAAAGAGGACCACAATATATTTTATGCATGAGAAGTTCAACACTTACAAAGTAATGTTTCCAGAATAGCAACAAATTTAAAAGCCTGCAATTATTATTATATGCTATGCTATGCTAAGTCACTTCAGTCATGTCCGACTCTGCGACCCCATAGACAGTATAATGTAAATAGCCAAATGCAGAAGCACAAATTTTTAAAATATTATTCTGTATAAATATCAACAAGGTTAAGGGTTTGATAGTGTTGTTCATATCTTCTATGTCTTTAGTTTTTTTTTTTTTTTTATCTAATTGGTCTATTAGTTGCCGAGAGATATTAAGATTTCCAAATGATTGAGGAATTAATATTTCTCCCTTTAACTTTCTCAGTTTTTGTTTCATATACTTCTATATACATTTAAGCTATATTATTAGTTGTTGTTCAGTCGCTAAGTTGTATCTGACTCTTTGTGACCCCATAAACTGCAGCATGCCAGACTTCCCTGTCCTTCACTGTCTCCCAGAGTTTGCTCAGACTCATGCCTATTGAGTCAGTGATGCCATCCAACCATCTCATCCTGTCTCCCCCTTCTCTTGCTTTCAATCTTTCCCAGCATCAGGGCCTTTTAAGTATGTATACATTTAAGATTGTTTTATCTTTCTAGTGAATTGACCTTCTATCATTTAGAAATGTCCCTATTTACACCTGATAATACTTTGTCTTTATGTGTTAATGTTAACATATCCACTTCAGAATTTTTATTCTTACTGTTTGCATGGAATATCATTCCTCATATATTATCTTTAAACCTGAGTTTTATGTTTAAAGTGCATTACTTTTAGATTGTAATATATAATATAGTTGGGTCTTGCTATTTATTTTTTTAGCCTATTCTGACCACCTCTAACTTTTAACTGGAGTGTATATATCATGTAGGGCTTCCCTGGTGGCTCAGAGGTTAAAGCGTCTGCCTGCAATGCGGGAGACCTGGGTTTGATCCCTGGGTCGGGAAGATCCCCTGGAGAAGGAAATGGCAACCCACTCCAGTATTCTTACCTGGAGAATCCCATGGACGGAGGAGCCTGGAGGGCTACAGTCCACGGGGTCACAAAGAGTCAGACACGATGAGCGACTTTACTTTCACTTTTCACATAGATCATTAATATTTTTTATTAATTTTTATTGGAGTACAGTTGCTTTATAATGTTGTGTCAACTTCTGCTGTACAGAAATAAGCTGTATGTGTACATATATTCCCTCTTTTTTGGATTCCCTTTCCATTTAGGTCATCACAGACCACTGAGTAGAGTTCCCCTGTGCTATAAGTAGGGTCCCATTAGTTATCTATTTTATACATAGTCATGTATATATGTCAATATCAATCTCCCAGTTCATCCCACCCTCTTTCCCCCATTGGTAATCATAAGTTTGTTCTCTATATCTGTGTCTCTCTTTCTGCTTTGCACTTAAGTTCATCTGTACCATTTTTCTAGATTCCACATATAAGCAATATCATACAATATCTGTTTTTCTCTTTCTGACTTACTTCACTGTATATGAAAGTCTCTAGGTTCATCCATATCTCTGCAAATGACACGGTTTTGTTCCTTTTTATGGCTGAGTAATATTCCATTGTATATATGTATCACACCTTCTTTATCCACTTCTCTATTGATGGACTTTTAGGTTGCTTCCATGTCCTGCTATTGTAAATAGGGGCTGCAGTGAACATTGGGATGCATGCAACTTTTTGAATTATAGTTTTCTCTGGGTACATGCCCAGAAGTTAGACCACTGACACTTAATGTAGTTTCTTATACTGTTGGCTTAAGACCTACAATTTTACTGCTTTTTTTTTTTTTTCTGTTTGTCAACATTGGTTTTTTGTTTCCTTTTTCTTCCATTTCCTATTTTCTCTTGGACTAAATGAATATCTTTAACTCCATTTTAAATTTATCTGTTGACTTTTTTAGTTATACATTTTTGCATTGTGCTTTAGGAATTTTGTGTTTCATAGTATACATTAACTTTCCACAGTTTATGTAGAGTTATTATTCTGCTTCATGTAAAAATGTAAAAATCTTTCAAGTATATAATTTAACTCATCATTATGTTTTATGGCCATATGTATTACACCATGCATGTTATGAATCCCACAATTAAGACTTATCATCTTTTTTCGTTAATAACTATATGTATTTTAAAGGATTATGAGGAAGCAACAGTCTTTTATATTTTTGAACATTGATTATTGAACATGAAGAGATGCATAGAATGGGCTGTTTCCAACACACCACTGAAATTGAAAGCACTTTTTATTTCTAGGGCTGAGTTCTAACTTTTCTTCACAATATTGTTCTTTTTTTTTTTTTTTTTTTTCAATTGACCAAGAATGTATACTAGCATTTTTATGAACTGAGGAAAAAATATTGGTCATCCTTCATGATAAATTGTTATTTGAAAGACTTTATCCCATAAAACTCTATTTGAAGTATCTGGATTCATAGAAACATATACTTTAAAAGATTTGAGAATCCTCTATCTCAACCATTTCATTTTAACGTTGTAGAAATTGAGACCCAGGGAAATGGAATGATCTAAGTAAAGCCATGTAAATAATTAATAGACAAACTTAGAGTAGAATATAATTTTCCTGACTTCTAGAGGTCAATTCTTGCCTGAAATTTAGGTGCATTTCACCCAGTAAATGTGGTCTCTTAATCTCTGCTGCTGCTAAGTCACTTCAGTCGTGTCTGACTCTGTGCGACCCCATAGACAGCAGCCCATCAGGCTCCACAGTCTCTGGGGTTCTCCAGGCAAGAACCCTGGAGTGGGTTGCCATTTCCTTCTCCAATGCATGAAAGTGAAAAGTGAAAGTGAAGTCGCTTAGTCATGTCTGACTCTTTGCGACCCCATGAATCACAGCATGCCAGGCCTCCCTGTCCATCACTAACTCCCAGAGTTCACCCAAATTCATGTGCATCGAGTTGGTGATGCCATCCAGCCATCTCATCCTCTGTTGTCCCCTTCTCCTCCTGCCCCCAATCCCTCCCAACATCAGAGTCTTTTCCAATGAGTCAGCTCTTCACATGAGGTGGCCAAAGTACTGGAGTTTCAGCTTCAGCATGAGTCCTTCCAGTGAACACCCAGGGCTGATCTCCTTTAGGATGGACTGGTTGGATCTCCTTGCAGTCCAAGGGACTCTCAAGAATCTTCTCCAGCACCACAGTCCAAAGGCATCAATTCTTTGGCGCTCAGCTTTCTTCACAGTGCAACTCTTACTTCCATACATGACCACTGGAAAAACCATAGCCTTGACTAGACAGACTTTTGTCAGCAAAGTAATATCTCTGCTTTTTAATATGCTATCTAGGTTGATCATAACTTTCCTTCCAAGGAGTGAGCATCTTAATTTCATGGCTGCAATCACCATCTGCAGTGATTTTGGAGCCCCCCAAAATAAAGTCTGACACTGTTTCCACTGAATTATTTATGCATCTATGTATTGAAACCCTCCCTGAAGCTCTGCTTGTCCCCTACCCTTCTCTGCCATCCATGCTACTACAGGTTTCAGGTAGACCTCTGATTTCACAAAGGAGTTTTGCCTCTCTCTCTCTCTCTCTCTCAAATCTTTTTAAACACATTTAAAATGGAGAACAGAACACATTTTTGGTTTTGCTTTTTATTGTTTAAATTAATAGTTGTGGCTGTGAGGATGGACTTGAAAAAATAAGATAATACAGGCAGGACTAATACCAGAAGGAGGGATTAGGTGTTGGAGGAGGAGAAAGGGGAGAAGTAGAGATGGAGACTAAAGAAGAGGAAAATAACCCTATCTTCTTTATCTTCTCTTTTTGTCTTGGTATAAGTCCCTGATTCTGTGTCCACTTCTCCATCTGAAATTTCATCTCTACTTTGATCTCAACTATCTAGTACATCTTATATGTGATAAAATTGGTTTTTAAAATATCATCTTTATTTAATGTGCCATATCCTGAGTAGTGGATTCAGATAGAACAACAAGAATGTATATTAACTAATTAAACTGCTTTTAAATATTTGCAAATAGGACTTTCAAATTATGATGTAAATTTATGCAAAAAATGCAAATAAAAATGTTTCCCAGTTTTGCATGTAATAAAATCTAGTACTTTTGTTATAAAGTTCTATGATTTTTTCCCCCACCTCCACTGAAAGATAAAAGTGCCAAGCACTGTCTTTTTTCAGCCTTTCCCCTTGGAATTCCTGTCACTCTTATTTAGCATACCTTATTCCTTCATGGAAATAGCACTGTTTAGTTTATTAAAAATTCATGGGACACAATTTTCTCTTGAGTACATAGGGCCTAAGGCTTTCAACCATGTCTATGTTATTGCCTAAAAACTTACCTATGTTTAAAAGATTCATGAATTTAGAGTTACTATTGCCCAAATATCAGCAAAGTCTTTTTTTAGAGTTATAGAACACAGGATTAGAAAAAAAAAAAAAAAAAACTGTAAGAGATCGCCATTCTGTCTTTACTTCTGGAAATACTTGTCTTACATTAATCAAAACCAATAAATAACTAATCTTACCCTAGCTTTGGTATTTAGATATTTCAAAGAAGTGCCTATTCCTTATGGAATGAGCCTTTTGTTATAATATTGATTCTATTTTCTCTTACTAGATAGAGTTTTTAAGAGAAAAATTCTGTGCTTCAAAATTCTTTTTTCAAATTTTCATGATTATATTTCCTGATCTATTCTTAAAACTTCTTTCTTTTTTTCTCAAAATCTCAGCTTTCTAATTTTATTTGTAAACTTTAAAATTCCTGTATACATGATATCTGGAGAAGGCAATGGCACCCCACTCCAGTACTCTTGCCTGGAAAATCCCACGGACAGAGGAGCCTGGTAGGCTGCAGTCCATGGGGTCACTAGGAGTCGGACACGACTGAGCGACTTCACTTTCACTTTTCACTTTCATGCATTGGAGAAGGAAATGGCAACCCACTCCAGTGTTCTTCCTGGAGAATCCCAGGGACGGGGGGAGCCTGGTGGGCTGCCGTCTATGGGGTCACACAGAGTTGGACATGACTGAAGCGACTTAGCAGCAGCAACATGATATCTGGAGATATAGAATTTTTTAAAAAAAACATTGTTTTTTAAAAACAATTTCTGTGTTGGAATAATAAAAATTCTTTACATATTGTTCCATATTTGTATAAGTAGAGGATCCTGTGTTTGACCTATTTCTTTTCTCTTTAAAACATTATTCTCAATTTTCATAAACTAAACATAAAATTTACCATCTTAACCATTTTTAAGTGTACATTTTTTGTGGTAACACATATGTTTGCATTGTTTACATTGAGAGCATACAGATTTTGACCACCCAAATACTAACCTAGATAATATTTTACTTCTTTGATCCAACAGCTTTTAGTGTTTTATGAATTTTGCCCTGTTTTATATTTTTTATTTTATAACCCAAGCACCTAGCACAAGGTTTGCAAGTCAATAAATGTTAAAGATAAAGGACTCAAACCAAACATCCACAAAAGGAGTCCATCAGAGTTGGGAGTCTGAAGTTTTGTGAAATGGAGCTGAAGAAAACTGCTCTATTCAAAACAGCATACTGTATGTGGTGATTCTCATCTGCTATTATTAGCATTGTCTGAGAGTCAAGTGCTTCATTTATTGAATGCCTGTTCAATGGGTCTTAAAACTAGATAACATTATTTCTCTGGGGACGCAAAACAGACCTACTCATCTATATTATTCTATTCATTTCATCCCTTCAGGGCTACAAGCCTATCTAGAAGAGAATGTATTAAGATGTCAGCTATTTTTATCAGATCTGAAGTCATGAAAAGAACTTAAAATCATGCTTTGACCATAAGTATCTTTGTTCTTGCTCTTTATTCACTAAATCATGTCTGACTCTTTGCATCCCCACAGACTGTAGTCTGCCAGGTTCTTCTATGGGATTTCCCAGGCAAGAATACTGTTCAGTTCAGTTCAGTTGCTCAGTGGTGTCTGACTCTTTGCAACCCCATGGACTGCAGCATGCCAGGCTTCCCTGTCCATCACCAATTCCCAGACCTTGGCTCAAACTCATGTCCATCGAGTCAGTGATACCATCCAACCATTTCATCCTCTGTCATCCCCTTCTCCTGCCTTCAATCTTTCCCAGCATCAGGGTCTTTTCCAATGAGTCAGCATCAGCTGGCCAAAGTATTGGAGTTTCAGCTTCAGCATCAGTCCTTCCAATGAATATTCAGGACTGATTTCCTTTATGATTGACTGCTTGGATCTCCTTGCTGCCCAAAGGACTCTCAAGAGTCTTCTCTAACACACAGTTCAAAAGCATCAATACTGTATTAAAAGGATACTGTAGTGGATTGCCATTTCCTTCTCCAGGCGATCTTTCCAACACAAGGATTGAACCAGCATCTCCTGTATTGGCAGGCAGATTCTTTAGGCTGACCCATCAGCACCTTTACATGTGTGATATTCATAATTGCGGTCAGGCAACCCACTCCAGTGTTCTTACCTGGAGAATCCCAGGGACAGGGGAGCCTGGTGGGCTTCCGTCTATGGGGTCGCACAGAGTCGGACATGACTGAAGCGACTTAGCAGCAGCAGCAGCAGATCAGTATATATTATGTTCCAAGGACTGTGCTAAAAACCATTTTGCAGATGCCATTTTATGTAATCTTCATAGAAACTCTATCAGATAATGCTATTACCTTCACTATGCAGGTGAACAAACTGTCTTAGGTTGCATGGGTTACCCAAATGGACAGAGCTAGAGAGTAACAGAAATAAGATTTAATCTGGTCTGCCTGATTTCAAACCTTGTTATTTTTTTTTCACTATGTCAATATTTTTTACAGATTCATGACCTACAATTAACTTGTTAATATTGATGAGAATTGAAACTTTGGATAAGCGTAAAAGTAAAAGCTGTTAAACTTCTTTTAAAAAAATGAGAGTACCAAAAAAGGCATTGATTAAATTGCAGTGAATAATTTGATTGACAAAGGCATTTCAGTGTTGAAATTTATTGATTTAGGATCCCCAAAACCCAGGTTCTGTTCTTGCTCTTGCTACTTACTAGTTGAATTGTCTTTAGCAAGACAGTCATCTACAGTGATTTCAGTACTTTCCATTAGTGTTGTTGTTCATTTGCTCAATCATGTCCAACTCTTTATGATCCCGTGGAATACAGCACAACAGGCCTCCCTGGCTTCACCATCCCGGAGCTTGCTCAAACTCATGTCCATCAAGTTGGTGATGCCATCCAAACCATCTTGTCCTCTATTGTCCCCTTCTCCTCCTGCCTTCAATCTTACCCAGCATCAGGGTCTTCATTAATGAATCAGATCTTCACATCAAGTGGCCAAAGTATTAGAGCTTCACTTTCAAGCATCAGTCCTTCTAATGAATATTCAGGATTTATTTCCTTTAGGATTGACTGGTTTAATCTCCTTGCAGTCCAAGGGACTCTCAAGAATCTTCTCCACACCACAAGTCAAAAACATCAATTCTTCAGCATTCAGCCTTCTTCATGGGCCAACTTTTACATCAATATATGACTACTGGAAAAATCATAGCTTTGACAGTATGAAGATTTGTTGGCAAAGTAATGTCTCTGCTTTTTAATATGCTTTCTAGATTGGTCATAGTTTTCCTTGCAAGGAGCAAGTGTCTTTTAATTTCATGGCTGCAGTCACCATCTGCAGTGATTTTGGACCCTAAGAAAATAAAGTCTGTCACTGTTTCCCTTGTTTCCCCACCTATTTGCTATAAAGTTATGGGACTGGATGCCATGATCCTCATTTTTTGAACATTGAGTTTTAAGTCAGCTTTTTCACTCTCTTCTTTCACGTTCATGAAGAGGCTCTTTAGTTCCTCTCTACTTTCTGTCATAAGGGTAATGTCATCTTCATATCTAAGGTTATTGATATTTCTCCTGGCATTCTTGATTCCAGCATGTGCTTCATCCAGACTGGTATTTCTAATGATGTACCCTGCATAGAAGTTAAATAAGCAGGGTGACAGTATACAACCTTGATGTGCTCCTTTCCTGATTTGGAACCAGTCTATTGTTCCATGTCCAGTTCTAACTGTTGCTTCTTGACCTGCATACAGATTTCTCAGGAGGCAAGTCAGGTGGTCTGGTATTCCCATCTCTTGAAGAATTTCCACAGTTTGTGGTGATCCACACAGTCAAAGGCTTTAGTGTAGCCAATAAAGCAGAAATAGATGTTTTTTTGAAATTCTCTTGCTTTTTTGATGATCCAACAGATATTGGCAATCTGATCTCTGGTTCCTCTACCTTTTATAAATCCAGCTTGAACATTGTGGAAGTTCTCAGTTCATGTACTGTTGAAGCCTGGCTTGGAGAATTTTGAGCATTACTTTGCTAGTATGTGAAATGAGTGCAATTGTGCAGTAGTTTAATCATTCTTCAGCATTGCCTTTCTTTGGGGTTGGAATGAAAATTGACCTTTTCCAGTCCTGTGGTCACTGCTGAGTTTTCCAAATTTGTTGGCATATGGAGTGCAGCACTCTCACAGGATCATCTTTTAGGATTTGAAATAGCTCAACTGAAATTCCATCACCTCCACTAGCTTTGTTCGTTGCGATGCTTCCTAAGGCCCACTTGACTTCACATTCCAGGATGTCTGGCTCTAGGTGAGTGATCACACCATCGTGGTTATCTGGGTCATGAAAATCTTTTTTGTACAGTTCTTCTGTGTATTCTTGCCACCTCTTCTTAATATCTTCTGCTTCTGTTAGGTCCATACCATTTCTGTCCTTTATTGAGCCCTTCCTGCATGAAATGGTCTCTTGGTATTTCTAATTTTCTTAAAGAGATCTCTAATCTTTCCCATTCTGTTGTTTTCCTCTATTTCTTTGCATTGTTCACTTACAAAGGATTTTCCATTAGTAAACAGGCATGAAAATACTTGCTTTATCCAATATCAATGGTGCCATTGATGTCCAAATGAGATAAATTATGTGAAATCAGTCTGAAAATGTGGGTACTGTGTATTGGTTTGAGGTGATTTCAAATCCACTTGCTTGTGTCTTAGGTAAAATTGTCTTGTTCTACTTGTGTATGACTAAGACAAGAAAATGAGTATTTTTTTAGAAGTGAAGTTGTTGTGATATAAGAATGAGTTAAGTTGTTTCAGGATGTCATCATCTCATCCGTTGTCCTTAATAAGCACTTAATAGCTCAGCTGCCCAGGGGCCTTGCTAAGAACTTACTGAAAAGAACTTGTGGAGAAGCAACTATGGCAAGGGGACATTTAGACTGTAAATACTGGGAGTTTGTGAGCAATATCTGAGAGAAAGAGTATTTTGCTTTGGGCAGAAGTTATTTTTTGCTGATCTAACTTTCCTAAGGTCTTGATACACTTGCTCTTGCCATGCTGTTTACTCTCGTTGGGCAGTGTAGTGTTAAGCCATGCAGCAGTCTCAGGAGGAGAAGAGACACTCACTCCTGCCTGTTTAAAATGCTCCTCATAAGCAGTGGTGCAACCTGGGCAATAGTGTCTTAAATGATAACCCTCAAGCAGCCTAGCCTGCCACCCACACCTCTGCCTTCATTCCCTAGCAACCTGTTCTGACAAAAGGACTATCATATTTTTGCTTTGACAGCTGGACATCAGCTCTTTGTTAAGTCCTCTCTCCTTAGTCTCCAACGTACAAAGGTACACCTTGAACTAAATTTGGACTTTATTTCTTTCATCTCCCCTTGCCTGTAACAGTAGTGTAACTATTCTACCATTTGTTTGGAGTGTGTTCTTTCTTTATTGGCTTATCAAAAGATACTTTCTTATGTGTTGTTGATTTGTGAAATTATTATAGGTTCCACAGTGAACCTATGTTAAATAGGTTGCTGGCAAAGACAAACTCTGAGCATTATTTGCCCCCAAAACAAGACAGTGTATATTGCATTTTATGTAAGAAAAGAGGTAGAGTTTCTATTAACCTATAATTTTTCTAGAAGCAACATTTTAGGAAGAAAAAAGGAGAATCTAGATACACATTTGAGTTTTTAAAAAATGTTTTATTTTATATTGAGATGTACGGATTAGCAGTGTTGTGATAGTTTCAGGTGAACAGTGAAGGAACTCAGTCATACATATATGCATATCCATTCTCCCCCAAACTCCGTCCCATACAGGCCACTGTACAATACTGAGCAGAGTTCAATGTGCTGTACTCATACTTGAGTTTTAATCTTACATTTATCTCTAAGCACTTGTGTCTGGGGGCTTCCCAGGTGGCTCAGCCAGTGGTAAAGAATCTGTCTGCAATGGAGGAGACACAGGTTCAATCCCTGGGCTGGGAAGATTCCCTGGAGGAAGAAATAGCAACCCACTCCAATGTTCCTTCTGGGAAAATCCCATGGACAGAGGAGCATGGTGGGCTACAGTACCTTGGGTAGCCAAGATTCAGACCCGACTGAGCATCAATGTACACACACTTGTATCTGACACATGTTAAATCTTCAACAGCCCTTCCCTCTTCTGTGTCTATATTTCATTCTCTTAATCTGAAAAATGAGAACATCTGAGCTAGTTAATGGCTACAGACCAATCCAGCCAAAATACCTGGATATATGAAATGGCATGTCACTTTAAGACTCATTACAACTAAAATGTCTTCTGAGTCTCTTAAATGTATCAGATCAGATCAGTTGCTCAGTCATGTCCAACTCTTTGTGACCCCATGAATCGCAGCACGCCAGGCCTCCCTGTCCATCACCAGCTCCCCGAGTTCACTGAGACTCACATCCATCGAGTCAGTGATGCCATCCAGCCATCTCATCCTCTGTCGTCCCCTTCTCCTCCTGCCCCCAATCCCTCCCAGTATCAGAGTCTTCTCCAATGAGTCAACGCTTCGCATGAGGTGGACAAAGAACTGGAGTTTCAGCTTTAGCATCATTCCTTCCAAAGAAATCCCAGGGCTGATCTCCTTCAGAATGGACCGGTTGGATCTCCTTGCAGTCCAAGGGACTCTCAAGAGTCTTCTCCAACACCACAGTTCAAAAGCATCAATTCTTCGGAGCTCAGCCTTCTTCACAGTCCAGCTCTCACATCCATACATAACCACAGGAAAAACCATAGCCTTGACTAGATGAACCTTTGTTGGCAAAGTGATGTCTCTGCTTTTGAATATGCTATCTAGGTTGGTCATAACTTTCCTTCCAAGGAGTAAGCGTCTTTTAATTTCATGGCTGCAGTCACCATCTGCAGTGATTTCTTAAATGTATACCTTGGGCCATAGTAACCTAGACATTGTCCTTATGGTCCATATCTAGGCAAAAAATCAAAATGCTCTATTTTATAAAACCCTGCTTACTAAATTCTCTGAATTCCCATGTCTTTCTTCCTCAAAGGTAACCTTTTCCCAGATATTAAATTGGAATAAAGATTTCTCTCATGTTATTCCCAAAACAACAATAAAAACCAATCAACTCCTTTAAAGAGGACATACTTTGTGTTTAACTGCCAGATCACCTGCTTATAGCTGAGTAATTTTGGACAAGGCATTACATTTCTTAACACTTTTCTTAACACTTCAGTTGTATAAATATATAAAATGAGATTATCGTCTTCTACCTTCTAGAGTTATGGTCAGGACTGAGTGAGAAATCCTACATATGGTGCCTAGCACAGAGCCAGATAGAGAGCAGATGTTCATTAAATGTTAATTTACCTCCTTCCCTTCCCAAGTAGTCACCATTAGGGAAACTGTCTGGGTCCACAAATAAGACCAGACCCCTTATAACAGGGATGGGGCTCATGAGAATTATTTTAAAAAGAAGAGCGTCTAGCAAACTACAAGAACTTTTGTTTGTTTTCCCATATGATGATTTATGGAAATACTGACTTCTTGGAAAGCCAAGAGCCAAGACACATAGGCACCTAGAGTAGGAATGTTACTGAAGAGATGAAGAAGGAATACAAGTGGAAGCTGAACATTCAAATCTCTTACCAATCACCAAGAAAAATTAATTGCTTCAGTGAAGTTATTTTAGAGTGAGTGAAGTCACTTTAGAATGAGTGAAGTCTGGCAGTTCAGAATATAAGTTTTCAAAAGGTGACTGTAGAAATCTTTTTTTTTCCCCTTGAGAGCCAGGTGTTTCTGACATGGCAGAGGAAGCTCTTTAAAGGAGTTAATAAGAGTCTGAAATAAACAGTCAAATTAAGTTGCAAATATAAACTTTACAAGAAGGCACACACTTAAAGGAACTCTTTAGTTGTACTCATGATCATGTTGTTGTTCAGTTGCTAAGTCATGTCCAGCTCTTTGCAACCCCATGGAATACAGCACACCAGGCCTCTCTGTCCCTCACCATCTCCTGGAGTTTGCCCAGGTGAAGTTCATTTCCACTGTGTTGTTGATGCTATCCAGCCATCTCATCCTCTGCCTCTCTGCAACATCCTCATGATCATGGGTCTCGATTAAGATATAAGTGGTATGTGACGAATATCTATAGCCCTTTTCTATTCCTCTCTGGGAAATGCATTTGTGGCTATTTCAAACTGATTTTTATTTAGAAAACAGTCCATTTAAATCCAGGCTTAACTGAATCATTGACCAGAGTGTTTGGCTTTGTGTTAGATCCATATTGGTACCAGGACCTAGGTGACAGGACCTCCAACTCTTTCACTGTCTGTTCTGGGTGCTAGTCCTTCAATAAACTTTTGTGTCTGGACAATGAAACTTTTACTCTAAATGAAGGTTTCTTAACCCTAGCTCTGTAATATTTCGGGCTGGGTAATCATTTAGGGCCTGTCATATCCACTGAAGGATGTTTAACAACACCTTTGGTGCCAGTAGCACCCCACCCCTCCAATCATGACAATCAAGAATGTGTCCAGATAGTGTCAAATGTCCCCTGGAGGACAAAAGTCATCCCAGATAGATAATCATTGAGAATCACAGGAGGAAAGTTGTGCTCATCTCCTAAGTATAAAGGCTACTTACCTAAGTATTTATTGTCCTACACAAGATATTCAATTTTAAAAAAAGTTAGGCATATGAAAAGGGGGAAACTGCTTTAAAGATTAAGCATCAGAAGCAGACTGAGGTATGATACAGAGGCTGGAACTTTCAGATAGGGATTTAAAATAACTATAATATATTAACAGCCCTAATAGGAAAGGTAGACAATGCGTAAAGTTAAATGAGTAATTTGAGCAGAAAGATAGAAATTATAAAAACAGTCACATGGAAATGCTGGAAATCAAAACCAGAAATGAAGAATGATTTAAATCCACTTAAGTCATTTTCCATTCAACACAGTTAAGAAAAGAATTGATGACCTTGAAGACACATCATAAGCGATCACACAAGATCGAAAGGAACTTGTGACAGCTTTTTAAAGTTTGCCACTTAAAGAATAACCTGAGTGTTATGGAATAATGGGTTCTCTTCATTTACATTTTAGCTTCCTAAACCTCTGTGGATCATACTTAGCTGTTATACTATCTTATATTTTATGCCATCCTCTTGATTTGTTCTTGATCTTGTTAGAGTGCTTCCTAAAATAGTTTTTCTATCCTGTGTTTTAGTGGTTAAAATTTTTATCTGCAATATTATTTTTGGTTTATCTTGACAGTTAATTGAAAATCTTGGATTCAAAAATTTGAAGATCTTTCTTGAGAGTCAGTTATATTTTCAATGTTGCCTATAGGAAAACTGACATCATTCTGATTCTCTTCTTTTATGGATAATTTAATTTTTCTGGAGACTCCTAGAAACTTCTCATTTTCCTTGGTGTACTAATTTCACCAGGAACTGATAAGAGTATGAGTCGATTTTCATTAATTCTACAGTGTCCTTTGTGAGCTCTTTTAATCAAAAGATTTTGTTTGTTAAACATTGGGACTCTTGATGAAATTGAAAGTGGAGAGTGAAAAAGTTGGCTTAAAGCTCAACATTCAGAAAACAAAGATCATGGCATCCAGTCCCATCACTTCATGGGAAATAGATGGGGAAACAGTGGAAACAGTGTCAGACTTTATTTTTCTGGGCTCCAAAATCACTGCAGATGGTGACTGCAGCCATGAAATTAGAAGACACTTACCCCTTGGAAGGAAAGTTATGTCCAGCCTAGAGAGCATATTCAAAAGCAGAGACATTACTTTGCCAAAAAAGTTTCATCTAGTCAAGGTTATGGTTTTTCCTGTGGTCATGTATGGATGTGAGAGCTGGACTGTGAAGAAGGCTGAGCGCCGAAGAAATGATGCTTTTGAACTGTGGTGTTGGAGAAGACTCTTGAGAGTCCCTTGGACTGCAAGGAGATCCAAACAGTCCATTCTGAAGGAGATCAGCCCTGGGATTTCTTTGGAAGGAATGATGCTAAAGCTGAAACTCCAGTTCTTTGTCCACCTCATGCGAAGCGTTGACTCATTGGAAAAGACTCTGATGCTGGGAGGGATTGGAGGCAGGAGGAGAAGGGGATGACAGAGGATGAGATGGCTGGATGGCATCACTGACTCGATGGATGTGAGTCTGAGTGACCTCCGGGAGCTGGTGATGGACAGGGAGGCCTGGCGTGCTGTGATTCATGGGGTCGCAAAGAGTTGGACATGACTGAGCAACTGAACTGAACTGAAACATTGGGAATTGTCCTTTGTTTTCTTAATCTTTTTTAAAATTGCATTTATTTATTTTAATTGGAGG
Organism: Tragelaphus eurycerus; assembly: GCA_935064755.1. Lineage (NCBI taxonomy): Eukaryota > Metazoa > Chordata > Mammalia > Artiodactyla > Bovidae > Tragelaphus > Tragelaphus eurycerus. The sequence continues at coordinate 12,725,019 of CAKXYN010000006.1, forward strand.
CTAATTACTTTACAATATTGTGGTGGTCTTTGCTATACATCAAGATGAATCAGCCATGGGTGTACATATGCACCCACATCCTGAACTCCTTCCAACCTCCCTCCCCACTCCATCCCTCTGGGTTGTCCCAGAGCACCAGCTTTGAGTGCCCTAATTTGAGTGCATCAAACTTGAACTGGTCATCTATTTTACACATATGGTAATATACATGTTTCAATGCTATTCTCTCAAATTATCCCACCCTCACCTTCTCCCACAGAGTCTAAAAGTCTTTTCTTTACATCTGTGTCTCTTTTGCTGTCTTGCAACAGGGTTGTCGTTTTCATCTTTCTAAATTTCATATGTATGCATTAATATACTCTGTTGATGTTTCTCTTTCTGACTTACTTCACTCTGTATAATAGGCTCCAGTTTTATCCACCTCATTAGAACTGACTCAAATGCATTCCATCTAGTCAAGGCTATGGTTTTTCCACTGGTCATGTATGGATGTGAGAGCTGGACTGTGAAGAAGGCTGAGCACCGAAGAATTGATGCTTTTGAACTGTGGTGTTGGAGAAGACTCTTGAGAGTCCTTGGACTGCAAGGAGATCTAACCAGTCCATTCTGAAGGAGATCAGCCCTGGGATTTCTTTGGAAGGAATGATGCTAAAGCTGAAACTCCAGTACTTTGTCCACCTCATGTGAAGAGTTGACTCATTGGAAAAGACTCTGATGCTGGGAGGGATTGAGGGCAGGAGGAGAAAGGGACGACAGAGGATGAGATGGCTGGATGGCATCACTGACTCGATGGATGTGAGTCTGAGTGAACTCTAGGAGCTGGTGTTGGACAGGGAGGCCTGGCGTGCTCTGATTCATGGGGTCGCAAAGAGTCGGACACAACTGAACCACTGTACTGAACTACTGTACTGAATATTCCATTGTGTTTGTGTACTACAGCTTTCTTATCCATTCATCTGCTGCTGGGCATCTACGTTGCTTCCATGTCCTAGCTATTGTAAACAGTGCTGCAATGAACATTGGGGTACATGTGTCTCTTTCAATTCTGGTTTCCTCCGTGTGTATGCCCAACAGTGGGATTGCTGGGTTGTATGGCAGTTCTACTTGCAGTTTTTTAAGAATCTCCATGCTGTTCTCCATTGTGTCTGAACTAGTTTGCATTCCCACCAACAGCATAAGAGGATTCCCTTTTCTCCACACCCTCTCCAGCATTTATTGTTCGTAGACTTTTTGATAGCAACCATTCTGACTGGTGTGGGATGGTACCTCATTGTGATTTTGATTTGCATTTCTCTGATAATGAGTGATGTTGAGCATCTTTTCATGTGTTTGTTAGCCATCTGTATGTCTTCTTTGGAGAAATATCTGTTTAGTTCTTGGCCCACATTTTGATTCTGTCATTTATTTTTCTGGTACTGAGTTGCATCAGCTGCTTGTATAATTTGGAGATTAATTCTTCGTCATTGTTTCATTTGCTATTATTTTTCTCCCATTCTGAAGGCTATCTTTTTACCTTGCTTATAGTTTCCTTCATTGTGCAAAAGCTTTAAGTTAATTGGGTCCCATTTGTTTATTTTTGTTTTTATTTCCATTACTCTTGAAGGTGGGTCATAGAGGATCTTTCTGTGATTTATGTCAGAGAGTGTTCTGCCTGTGTTTTCCTCCAAGAGTTTTATAGTTTCTTGTCTTACATTTAGATCTTTAATCCATTTTGAGTTTATTTTTGTGTGTGGTGTTAGAAAGTGTTCTAGTTTCATTCTTTTATAGGTGGTTGACCAGTTTTCCCAGCACCACTTGTTAAAGAGATTGTCTTTTCTCCATTATATATTTTTGCCTCCTTTGTCAAAGATAAGGTGTCCATAGGTACATGGATTTATCTCTGGCCTTTTTCTTGTGTTCCATCGATCTATATTTCTGTTTTTGTGCCATTACCATACTGTCTTGATGACTGTAGCTTTGTAGTACAGTCTGAAGTCAGGCAGGTTGATTCCTCCAGTTCCATTCTTCTTTCTCAGAATTGCTTTAGCTATTTGAGGTTTTATGTGTTTCCATAAAAATTGTGAAGTTATTTGTTCTAGTTCTGTGAAAAGTACCATTGGTAACTTGATAGGGATTGCATTGAATCTATAGATTGCTTTGGGCAGTATACTCATTTTTACTTTATCGATTCTTCTAATCCACTAACATGGTATATTTCTCCATCTATTTGTGTCATCTTTGATTTCTTTCATCAGTGTTTTATACTTTTCTATATATAGGTCTTTTGTTTCTTTAGGTAGATTTATTCCTAAGTATTTTATTCTTTTTGTTGCAATGGTGAATGGGATTGTTTCCTTAATTTCTCTTTCTGTTTTCTCATTGTTAAAGTATATCCTATACACTTTATGTCCTGCAACTTTACTGTATTCATTAATTAGCTCTAGTAATTTTTTGGTGGTGTCTTTAGGGTTTTCTATGTAGAGGATCATGTCACTTGCAAACATTGAGAGTTCTACTTCTTCTTTTCCAATCTGGGTTACTTTTATTATTATTATTTTCTTCTTTGATTGCTGTGGTTAAGACTTCTAAAACTATGTTGAATAGTAGTGGTGAGAGTACAGAGTCCTTGGTGAGCTCTTTTAATTGAAAGATATTATGTTTGTTAAACATTAGGAATGTTTAAAGAACTTTGTTTTCTCAATCTTTTTTAAAAATCATTTTCTTTTCCCTATGTACTCTTCTTCCAAAACTCCACTTACACAAAATTTCTAACTCCAGGTCTAATCTCAGAGTCTTATACTCTCTTAATTTTCAATAGCTTTTTGTATGTAGTATAAATTATGAGAGATTTCTTTCATTTTCCAGATCACTGACTTGGTCATAAGGCATGTTCAGTTTACTATTTAGTTGGTCCACCAGATTTATTAGTTCAGCTATCATTTTTTAAATATTAAGTATTATTTCTTCTCTGATCTTCATGAAATCACTCTTCTGTATTTTTCTTATTCATAGTACATAGTATTATTCATAGTAGTATTTTCTTACTTGCATTATAGACAAATATTTGTCAAATTTCTGCAAAGTGCATTTTTCAGGAAATCTTTTTAAGTTTCTCATTTTCTAAATTATTCAATATTTTCTGCTTCTGACATCAGTTGTTCTATATGCTCTGCTTTTTTTCTTCTCATTTATGGATTGGGTTTTGATTATTATTATTGTTCAGCTTTAGGCATCTCCATCTTTAAACACCTTTGACTCAAAGAAATCTTAAAACAGGAGAAAGGATAGGCTTACCTACACAATCAATTCAGTCACTCAGTCATGTCCTACTCTTTATGACTCCAAGGACTATACCATCCCAGGCTTCCTGTCCATCACCAACTCCCAGAGCTTGCTCAAATTTATGGTCATTGAGTCAGTGATGCCATCCAACCATCTCATCCTCTGTCATCCCCTTCTCCTTCTGCCTTCAATCTTACCTAGCATCAGGGTCTTTTTCACTGAGTCAGTTCTTCACATCAGATGGTCAAGAATTGGAGTTTCAATTTCAGCATCAGTCCTTCCAATGAATATTGAGGACTGATTTCCTTTAGGATGGACTGGTTGTATCTCCTTGCAGTCCAAGGGACTCTCCAGAGTATTCTCCAACACCACAGTTCAAAAGCATTGATTACTCAGTGCAGAGGTTTCTTTATGGCCCAACTCTCACACTCATACATGACTACTTGAAAAACCATAGCTTTGACTGGATGTACCTTTGTCAGCAAAGTAATGTCTCTGATTTTCAATATGTGTCTAGGTTGGTCATAGCTTTTTTCCATGGAGTAAGTGTCTTTTAATTTCATGGTTGCAGTCACCATCTGCAGTGATTTTGGATCCCATATAAATAAAGTCTCTCACCATTTTCATTGCTTCCTTATCTATTTGCCATGAAGTGATGGTACTGTTTGCCATGATATTAGTTTTTTGAATGTTGAGTTTTAAGCTAGCTTTTTTACTCTTTTTCACTTTCATCAAGACGCTCTTTAGATCTTCACTTTCTGCCATAAGGGTGGTGTCATCTGTGTATCTGAGGACCTCTGATCACACTTCCTTTCCAGAACTCATATATATCATCATTATTATTGTTGTTTTTGTTACTATTGTTGTTCAGTGCTTCAGTCATATTTGACTCTTTGTAACCCCATGCCATGGACTGCAACATGCCAGGCTTCCCTGTCCTTCGCCATCTGCTAGAGTTTGCTTAAACTCATTTCCATTGAGTCGGTATCCAACCATTGAGATGCTATCCAAGCATCTCATCCTCTGTTGTCTCCTTCTCCTGTCTTCAATCTTTCCCAGCATCAGGATCATTTTCAATGAGTCAGATCTTTGCATCATGTGGCCACTGTATTGGAGCTTCAGCATTAGTCCTTTCAATGAGTATTCAGGGTTGATTTCCTTTAGGAGTGACTGGTTTGATCTTCTTGCAGTCCAAGGGACTCTCAAGACTCTTTCCCAACACCACAGTTTGTAAGCATCAATCCTTTGGCACTCAGCCATCTTAATGGTCCAACTCTTACACACGTAAATTATTTAAACACCTTTATACATTCCAATGGGAACTTTGGAGAGAAGGAAGAAAGGATATGCTGTCACCATCTAGTTTTGCAATTACATGAAATGTCCAATAATTCCCAAACTTAGCTGCACCTTGGAGTGTTTTTTTTTTTTTTTTTTTTTTAATACCAGTGCCAGAACTTCAGTCCCAAAGATGCTGGTTTATTTAGTCTGGAGTGGAACCCAGGTATCAAGAGTTTTTTAAAGCTACCTAAATGATTGTAATGTGAAGTTGAAGAATAACACTTATAAGCATATACATAGCCTTATTTAAAGAGGAGTGAATTCTCAACCTTCTATCTTTATAAGAATATTTAGAAAATATTATAGGATCTCCTACTCACTATGTTGATTAGGTAGGTTCTGCTTTAGGTATCCTAAAGGAAAACAGGGACCTGAAATTTCCTTCATTGGTTTCTGAATACTTGTGCTTCTTCCTAATTTTATTTTTGTGCTTTCACCTTAATACCTATGAAGGGCAGATAAAGCTACTATAACACAGCTTCAAAATCCTCAGTGCTATGAATCAAGAAGCTACCCCTTAACATTTAATTGAAGTTGACATGTAATATGTACCTTACATATTTTCCCCAACCTGGCCCATCCCAGAAGTTCTTAAATACCTGCTGGTTTATCATCTCAGAATCATTTTAATGGTCTATTCTGAGATTTCTAATTTTCAAAGGTAGTCAGTTTTTCACAATTAAGGATCTGTCAAACAATACTAACAATCACAGACTAATTTTCATCAGGAAAATTGGAGTAACCATTCCTTTACAACATCATGGTAATATTTTGTCATATTTTTCAAGATAAAATCAGTGAAAGGACCCAGCTTGTAACTCTTTACAGAGAATATGAATTTCTTAAGATCAGGAAAAAAAAAAAAAAAAAAAGAACTCATATCTATGCCCTTGTATGCTGTAACTGAGCATTCAGTTCAGTTCAGTTGCTCAGTTGAGTCTAACTCTTTGGGACCCCATGAATTTCAGCACGCCAGGCCTCCCTGTCCATCACCAACTCCTAGAATTTACCCAAACTCATGTCCATTGAGTTGGTGATGCCATCCAATCATCTCATCCTCTGTCATCCCCTTCTCCTCCAATCTTTCCCAGCATCAGGATCTTTTCAAATGAGTCAGCTCTTCACATCAGGTGGCCAAAGTATTAGTCTCAGTTTCAGTATCAGTCCTTCCAATGAAACCCAGGACTGATCTTCTTTAATATAGACTGGTTGGATCTCCTTGCAGTCCAAGGGACTCTCAAGAGTCTGTCCAACACCACAGTTCAAAAGCATCAATTCTTCGATGCTCAGCTTTCTTTATTGTCCAACTCTCACATCCATACATAACTACTGGATAAACCATAGCCTTGACTAGATGGACCTTTTTTGGCAAAGTAATGTCTCTGCTTTTTAATATGCTGTTTAGGTTGGTCATAACTTTCCTTCTAAGAAGTAAGCATCTTTTAATTTCATGGCTGCAATCACCATCTGCAGTGATTTTGGAGCCCAAAAGTAACTGAGTGTAGCACTTCTCTAAAACTAGAATATACTTATAAAGCTCAGAAGAATCTTTTTCCATTCTGGTGCTGAGGACTGTTGCATAGATTCTTAACCAATATGGAAGTAACGTGCTTCCAAGCAGCCTGCCAAACTAGAAAGTCAGATATTTTCAAGTTCTATAAAAAAATTGTAGAGACATTAGATTTAAAGTTTTATTATAGCCCATTATCTAAGAGAGTATATTTTCCACAAACTAAAATTCTAATTTTTGTCTAATACAATTTTAATCCCATAACATTAAAATCAAGAGAATCAAAATTTTAAAATTTTAAATAATTCTTGTGTTTATACTAGCATTATCATTTTACAAAGGGAATATGTCTGATTTTTAATCCCATTATGAAGCATGGATTCATATTCTACATAAAATGTATAGTCCCTTTTAATTATATCCTATTTAATACAACACCACATCTAATTTACTAAGTACTAATTATATATTATAGAAGCAGTCAAAAAAATATCTCTTCTGTTTATTGCTGGAAATTTTCCCATAGAAAGAAATGAAATGTAGAATGTTTTGAGAGCATATAATTAAAAAATCAGTATCTAAAATTTCACTTAAATAAAATGTAGATTGAATGTATATATTTATATCCTTTTCTAGAGATTCATAAAATTGTGTTTGAAAAATACAATTGCACTGCAAGGTGGGAAATTCAGATGAATTTAAATTACATCATAAAAACTAGATGAAACCTATTTTACAAAAAGATGATAGTGACTGAAAGAATGTGTATCAAGATATAGGGGAAGAGTGTGTCAGCATTTCCAAAGAAGATATGTATTATGTAGGTAGATACTGGTTTGGAGAGCCACAACACATAGAATTCAGTCACTGATTCAACAAATGTTTATCAAATGGCAACTAGAATCCAAGTGCTACATATGATGCTGGAGATGTAATTGTTAGCATAAGAAATAAAAGTATCTCATGTGGCTCTTGGCCTACCAGAATATGTATACATGCATTAAATGATTAAAAATAATCATAAAAATAAAAGCTGTGCCTAGCTCCATGAAGGTATATGGTGTGACTAAAGTGTGGAACTAGTTGGTTCATGAAGCAAAAGCATTTTATAAAATCCAAGGCCTTAATATTTTCAGTACAAAGAATTCAAATTCATCAAAATCCAGGTAAATACTTTTCATCAACAGTAAGACTCAGTATTGCACAAGCATACCTCATTTTATTACACTCTAATTTTACACTCCAAAAAGATATTGTGCTTTTTATAAATCGAAGGCTTGTGACAACCCTTTGTCAAGCAAGACTATCAGTGGCACATTTCCAACAGCATTTGCTCACTTCATGTTTCTGTGTCATATTTTGGTAATTCCTGCAATACTTCAATCTTTTCCATCATTATTATATTTCTTATGGTGATCTGTGATCAGCGATCTTTGAGGTTACTATTGTGATTGTTTTGGGGAGGCCATGAACCATGCTATATAAGACAGTGTTCTTAATTGATAAATGTTTTGTGTGTTCTGATTCCTCCATAAACAGGCCATCCCCCAATCTCTGTTCCTCTGACTGGGCCTCTCTATTCCCTGAGACACAACAGTATTGACATTAGACCAGTTAATAACCTTACAATGGCCTCTACCTGTTCATGTGGAAGGAAGCATCCTATGTCTCTCACTTCAAAGGCTAGAAATTATTAAGCTTAGTGAGGAAGGCATGTCAAAAGCAGAAACAGGCTGAAAGCCAGTCTCTTGTACCAACCAGTTAGCCAAGTTGTGAATGCAAAGGAAAAGTGCTTGAAGGAACTTAAAGAGCTGTTCCAGTGAACAGACAAGTGATAAGGAAGTAAAACAGACATTGCTCTTTGGAGAAGGTTGTAGTAGTCTGGATAGAAGAACTATCCAACCACAACACTCCCTTAAAACAAAGCCTGCTGCTGCTAAGTCGCTTCAGTCGTGTCCGACTCTGTGCGACCCATAGACAGCAGCCCACCAGGCTTCCCGTCCCTGGGATTCTCCAGGCAAGAACACTGGAGTGAGTTGCCATTTCCTTCTCCAATGCATGAAAGTGAAAAGTGAAAGTGAAGTCCCTCAGTCATGTCCAACTCTAGCGACCCCATGGACTGCAGCCTACCAGGCTAGCAAAGTCCTAACTCTCTTCAATTCTGTGAAGGTAAGAGAGGTGAGGAAGCTTCAGAAGAAAAGTGAAGCTAACAGAGGTTGGTTCATCAACTTTTAGGAAAGAAACCAACTCCTTAACATCAAAGTGCAAGATGAAGCAGCAAGAGTTGATGTAGAAGGTGCAGAAAATTATCCAAAATATTTAGCTAATTAATGAAAATAGCTACACTAAACAAAAAGATTTTCATGTAGATAAAACAGCTTTATATTAGAAGAAGATGTCATCATGGATTTTCATAGCTAGAAAGAAGTTTATGCCTAGGTTCAGATACCAAAGGCAAGGTTGACTCTCTTGTCAGAGGCTAATTCAGCTTGTGACTGACTTGAAGCCAATGCTTATTTACCATTCTGAAATCCTAGGGCCCTTAAGAATTATGCTAAATCTACTTTGCCTGTGTTCTGTAAGTGTAACAACAAAGCTTGGATGACAGCCCTTGTTTACAACATAGTTTACTGAATATTTTAAGCCAATTGTTGAGGCCCACTGCTCAGGAAAAAAAAAAAAAAGATTCCTTTTTAAAAATATTAGTGCTTACTGATGATGGGTATGGTTCCCCAAGAGCTTTGATGTAGATGTACAATGAAAGTAATGTTTTCATGCCTGCTGATAACAACAACCACTCTGCAGCCCATGGATCAAGAAGTAATATTTTGACTTTTAAGTCTTATTATTAAAGAAATACATTTTGAAAGGATATAGCTGCCAAGGATAGTGGTTCCACTGATGAATCTAGGCAAAATCAAACTTTTTGGAAACAATCCACTATTTAGATGCTCTTAAGAACATTCATTGGAGAAGGAAATGGCAACCCACTCCAGTATTCTTGCCTGGAGAATCCCAGGGACAGGGGAGCCTGGTGAGCTTCCGTCTATGGGGTTGCACAGAGTCGGACACGACTGAAGCGACTTAGCAGCAAGAACATTCATGGGCTTCCCTGGTGGCACAAAGGTTAAAGCGTCTGCCTGCAATGTGGGAGACCTGGGTTCGATCCCTGGGTTGGAAAGATCCCCTGGAGAAGGAAATGGCAACCCACTCCAGTATTCTTTCCTGGAGAATTCCATGGATGGAGGAGCCTGGTGGGCTACAGTCCACGGGGTTGCAAAGAGTCGGACATGACTGTGTGACTTCACTTCAAGAGCATTCATGATTCTTAGAAAGAGGTCGAAATATGAAGAGTAACAGGATTTTCTAAGAAGTTGATTCTGGTCCTCATATTCCTCAAATCCCTTAAGGGATTTGAGACTTTCAGGGAGGAAGTAGCTGTAGATGTAGTGGAAACAGCAAGAGAACCAAGGTCAGAAGTGGAACCTGAAGATGTGACTAAATCACCATAATTTCATGGTAAAACTTAAATGGGTGAGGAGTTGCTTCTTATGATGAGCAAAGAAAGTGCTTTATTGAGATGGAATCTACTCCTGGAAAAGATATTGTGAAGATTGTTGAAATGAAAACAAAGAATTTAATATTGCATAAATTTAGTTGATAAAGCAGCCACAGGGTGTGAGAAGACTGATCTTTAAGAAGTTCTACAATGGGCAAAATGCTGTCAAACAACATTGCATGGTGAAAAGGAATCATTTATGAAAGGAAGAGTCAACTGATGTGGCAAACTTCACTGTTGTCTTGTTTCAAGAAATTGCCACAGCTACCCTAAACTTCAACAGTCACCACCCTGATCAGTCAGTAGCCATCAGCACTGAGGCAAGATTCTCTACCAGCCAAAGATTACAATCTGCTAAAGGCTCAGAAAATGGATAGCAATTTTTAAAAGTATTTTTAAATTAAGGTAATGTACATTGTTTTCTTAGACATGATGCTTTTGCACACTCATTAGGCTACAGTATGGTACAAACATAAATTTTATATGCACTGGAAAACCAAAGAATTCACATGACTTAGCTTTTGCTTTATCATGGTCATCTGGAAGCAAACCTGCAATTTCTCTGAGGTATGCCTAGAGATGAATTAAGGATGAAAAAAACATGAAAACTTCTAAAAACTGATTATGATAAAGTGTCATTAGCATATATTGATATGGAAATACTGCAAGCTTAGACACTGGCTACTGATCCTAGAGTTGGCTTCTGAAGGAAATTTCTGTATCTGAAATTGAGCCTTGTATTCTTTTATTATTATTATTATTTTTAAGTTGAGCCTTTTAGACATATTCAAACTCAAAGAAAGATATGAGAACTTGGTATGAATATGATGATAAATTAATGAGCTTCATCTTGAATGGGAACTCTTGAAGCAGAGAAGAAACATGAGCATAAACTTTGGGCTAATTTTGATTGTCATGTAGGCTGGTGCATTTCTGATTAATTTATTTCTAGTGACTAAGATAAAGTTTGATTAAATTATCCAATTGAGTACTTGTTTTCCAGGGTGAAGTGAAGTGAAGTGAAGTCGCTCAGTCCTGTCCGACTTTGTGACCCCATGGACTGTAGCCTATCAGGCTCTTCCGTCCATGGGATTTTCCAGGCAAGAGTGCTGGAGTGGATTGCCATTTCCTTGTCCAGGGGATCTTCCCAACCCAGGAATCGAAGCCGGGTCTCCTGCATTGCAGGCAGACGCTTTACCGTCTGAGCCACCAGGGAAGCTGCAAGTATTTGATACAAAATGAAATATCCACAGTACTGACATCTATCTCTATTTTTGATAATGGTGAGCATGTTCAATTACTCAGGAAGTTTGTTAACATGGAATATGTTGATCTATAACATTCTACTATCTCACAAGGCCATCTTGAAACCTACCAATTATTAAGCTTTTTGGTCATCAAATGGATAAAAATGTAAATTCAATTAAAAGTGCTCTTTTAGCTTTAGATATTTTAAGAGTTTATTTATAGAATTCAAAGGAAATTTACAAATAGCTTACATGATCATATAATGTACTAATTATATAAATTAATAAGCTGAAACAATTCATAAAAGATGTATGCAGTGAAAGCATTTATTTCTTAACCAAGTCTTTAAAATATCCAACATTTCATTCCTTAGCCCTCAAGGCAGTGAGCAAATATTCTCACTCACAAATGAAAGACCATCTCTACATGAATTATTAAAAGGGCAAGAACAGGGCCTCTTACAAAGCTACAAGAGAAAAATCAAACAAAACCAACCTCATGAATTTTTTAGCAAAAGTTACCACCTGTGGATAATAAAGTATAGCCAGAGAAGAATCTAGCACTCCTCACAAATACTTAAATCTCTTTAACCATTTAAAGGCTTTATTTCCATTAGTTGCTTTACTGCACTTAGAATTACTGGGATTTTGATGTACATATATGCAATACACAGACATATAGTTCTCATTTAAGAAGTATTAGCCTGACTCATGGAAGAGTTATGAATGATTGCCTCTATATGTATTTGTATTTGTTTCAATAATAAGTTAACAGAAAGGGTAAAATTATACAATTCAATCTTTGGACTTTTCTATGTTCAAATTCAGAAAATAAGAATATTTATAACAACATTTAAAGTTCAGAAACATAGAGTAAAGAACATACTAGAAAATCAACAGGTTTGATAACCCCACAAGTTATTGACAAGACAAAGACTGAGAAACAAATTCACTGTTTTCAATTCATTAAATATCATAAAATAATTTTTAGTTATTGTAACTCTAATGTAGAAGTATATATTGTGTCCTGCATCTTTTAGTAAAACATTTATGTTTACACATATAAATTCAGAAAATTAAATGAGTATTTTTCTGGCAACGACTCAGATATATTTTTATCATACTGGCATAATATTTTCAAATTATCTAAGAAAAAAGTATAAGTAAGTATACATCAGTTCAGTTCAGTCGCTCAGTCGTGTCCGACTCTTTGCAACCCCATGAATCGCAGAACGCCAGGCTTCCCGGTCCATCACCAACTCCTGGAGTTTACCCGAACTCATGTCCATCAAGTCAGTAATGCCATCCAGCCATCTCATCCTCTGTCGTCCCCTTCTCCTCCTGCCCCCAATCCCTCCCAGCATCAGAGTCTTTTCCAATGAGTCAACTCTTCGCATGAGGTGGCCAAAGTATTGGAGTTTCAGCTTCAGCATTAGTCCCTCCAATGAACACCCAGGACTGGTCTCGTTTCGGATGGACTGGTTGGATCTCCTTGCAGTCCAAGGGACACTCAAGTCTTCTCCAACACGACAGTTCAAAAGCATCAATTCTTTGGTGCTTAGCTTTCTTCACAGTCAAACTCTCACTTCCATACATGACTACTGGAAAAACCATAGCCTTGACTAGATGGATCTTTGTTGGCAAAGTAATGTCTCTGCTTTTGAATATGCTATCTAGGTTGGTCATAACTTTCCTTCCAAGGAGTAAGCGTCTTTTAATTTCATGGCTGCAATCACCATCTGCAGTGATTTTGGAGCTCAAAAAAATAAAGTCTGACACTGTTTCTACTGTTTCCCCATCTATTTCCCATGAAGTGATGGGACTAGATGCCATGATCTTAGTTTTCTGAATGTTGAGCTTTAAGGCAACTTTTTCACTCTCTTCTTTTACTTTCATCAAGAGGCTTTGTAGTTCCTCTTCACTTTCTGCCATAAGGGTGGTGTCATCTGCATATCTGAGGTTATTGCTATTTCTCCCAGCAATCTTGATTCCAGCTTGTGTTTCCTCCAGTCCAGCATTTCTCATGATGTACTCTGCATATAAGTTAAATAAGCAGAGTGACAATATACAGCCTTGACATACTCCTTTTCCTAACTAGAACCAGTCTGTTGTTCCATGTCCAGTTCTAACTGTTGCTTCCTGACCTGCATATAGGTTTCTCAAGAGGCAGATCAGGTGGTCTGGTATTCCCATCTCTTTCAGAATTTTCCACAGTTTATTGCGATCCACACACTCAAAGGCTTTGGCATAGTCAATAAAGCAGAAACAGATGTTTTTCCGGAACTCTCTTGCTTTTTCAATGATCCAGCAGATGTTGGCAATTTGATCTCTGGTTCCTCTGCCTTTTCTAAAACCAGCTTGAACATCTAAAAGTTCATGGTTCACGGTTATAATTTATTAATAAGTTCTGTTAAATACTCAGGCTTGAATATCATATTTTGTGAGGAGAAAAATAAATATCAAAGGTTAAACACTTATCAACCGTTCTTATTGAGAAAAGAACAAGGGAAATGTCTTTTTCCAACCACTGAAAAGCTTATGAAGTTGTTTAGATGATGTGAAATTTGACTTGACTATATTTTGGCTTCTAGCACTGTGTGTTCTAACACATTTCTGGGACTATAAAAATACAACTCATCAGTATCATCAAGAAATAATCAAAATCTAAGATTGAAAAAAACATTGAGTTAGAATAAGAAATGAGATTAAACAACTCACTTAATATAAGGCAGTTCAGTTCAGTCACTTAGTCGTGTCTGACTCTTTGCGACCCCATGAATTGCAGCACGCCAGGCCTCCCTGTCCATCATCAACTCCTGGAGTTCACTCAGACTCACGTCCATCTAGTCAGTGATACCATCCCAGCATCTCATCCTTTGTCGTCCCCTTCTCCTCCTGCCCCCAATCCCTCCCAGCATCAGAGTCTTTTCCAATGAGTCAACTCTTTTCATGAGGTGGCCAAAATACTGGAGTTTCAGCTTTAGCATCATTCCTTCCAAAGAAATCCCAGGGCTGATCTCCTTCAGAATGGACTGATTGAGCAAATGTAAACGGAACAAGCCCTGGAAATCCTTGTATTGAAATTATATAATAAAGTATACCACCACCACCACGAAAACACAAAGTGTCTTATATGTTAGGACAGAAATATTATGTTAATCATAAATTATATGGCATTAAACATATCACAAAACATAGATTTCAGTAAAAAAGTGCTACTTAGATTAAAATTGATTTATTTAAATTTTTTTCAAAAATAATAAAAGATTAAAATGACTTAGTTAGAAAGCTTTCAACTTCAACAGTTTTTAAAAAACAAAAATATGAATGGAGAGCAAAGAGAAGAGAACTCCTAATAAATCTTAGGACTGGTGTTATAACATACCAATAAACTAAGGAAATCCCAATCAGGGCCAAACAAAAGAAAAATGAACACACACACTATCAAGAAGGAGACAAGAGATGAGAAACAATGATACGAAGGGGAACAAAAGTGGCCATAGGTCTGTTCATAGAAGAGCATGGAGGGCATGACACTGCTATAGAAAATTAATGTAAATATACTGGGGAATATTTAAATAGACGATTCTCTACCTAATTGATTCAAGAAAGAGTATATTTGGAAAGAAACCTGGAAATTGAAAAAACCTATTTTACTTAATAGACAAATGCAATTGAGTTGTAAAAATCTAAACATCAGTAATAAACCCCTTTGAAGGAAACATAATGGAAATAAAGACCTACAAGACCTTCTAGAAATAACACCCCCCAAAAGATGTCCTTTTCATTACAGGGGACTGCAATGAAAAAGTAGGAAGTCAAGAGATACCTGGAGTAACATGCAAATTTGGCCTTGGAATACAAAATGAAGCGAGGCAAAGGCTAACAGAATTTTGCAAAGAGAATGTACTGGTCATTGAAAACACCCTCTTCCAACAACACAAGAGAAGACTCTACACATGGATATCACCAGATGGTCAATACTGAAATCAGATTGATTATTTTCTTTGCAGCCAAATATGGAGACACTCTATACAGTCAGAAAAAACAAGACCAGGAACTGACTGTGGCTCAGATCATGAACTCCTTATTAAGACTTAAATTGAAAAACATAGGGAAAACCACTAGACCATCCAGTTATGACCTAAGTCAAATCCCTTATGATTATATAGTGGAAGTGACAAATAGATTTAAGAGATTAGATCTTATAGAGAGTCTGAAGAGCTATGGATAGAGTTTCGTGACAGTGTATAGGAGGCAGAGATCAAGATCCTCCCCAAGAAAAAGAAATGAAAAGGCAAAATGGTTGTCTGAGGAGGCCTTAAAAATAGCTGAGAAAAGAAGAAAAGTGAAAGGCAAAGGAGAAAAGGAAAGATATACCCATTTGAATGCAGAGTTCCAAAGAATAGCAAGGAGAGATAACAAAGCCTTCCTCAGTACCAATGCAGAAAAATAGAGGAAAACAATAGAATGGGAAAGACTAGAGAGCTCTTCAAGAAAATAAGAGATACCAAGGGAACATTTCATGCAAAGATGGGCAAAATAAAGGATGTGGTATGGAACTAACAGAAGCAGAAGATAAGAAGATGTGGCAAGCAAACACAGAACTGTACAAAAACAGTCTTCGTGACCCAGATAACCACGATGGTGTGATCATTCACCCAGAGCCAGATATCCTGGAATGTGAAGTCAAGTGGGCCTTAGAAAGCATCACTACAAACAATACTAGTGGATAAGATGGAATTCCAGTTAGTTATTTCAAATTATAAATGATGATGTTGTGAAAGTGCTGCACTCAATATGCCAGCAAATTTAGAAAACTCAACAGTGGCCACAGGACTGGAAAAGGTCAGTTTTCATTCCAATCCCAAAGAAAGGCAATGCCAAAGAATATTCAAACTACCACACAATTGCACTCATCTCACTTGCTAGCAAAGCAATGTTCAAAATTCTTCAGCCAGGCTTCAACAATACATGAACTGTGAACTTCCAAATATTCATGCTGGATTTAGAAAAGGCAAAGGAGCCAGAGATCAAGTTGCCAACATCCACTGGATCATTGAAAAAGCAAGAGAGTTCCAGAAAGACATCTACTTCTGCTTTATTGACTATGCCAAAAGCCTTTGACTGTGTGGATCACAACAAACTGGAAAATTCTTCAAGAGATGGGAATACCATACCACCTGACCTGCCTCCTGAGAACCTGTATGCAAGTCAAGAAGCAACAGTTAGAACTGAACATGGAACATGACTGGTTTAAAATAGGAAAAGGAATATGTCCAGGCTGTATATTGTTGCTCTGCTTATTTAACTTATATGCAGAGTACATCAGGCGAAATGCCGAGCTGGATGAAGCATAACCTGGAATCAAGATTGCCAGGAGAAATATCAATTACCTCAGATACACAGATGACACCATCCTTATGGCAGAAAACAAAGAAGAACTAAAGTACCTCTTGATGAAAGTGAAAGAGGAGAGTGAAAAAATTAGCTTAAAACTCAACATTCAGAAAATGAAGATCATGGCACCTGGTCCCATCACTTCATGGCAAATAGATGGCAAAACAGTGGAAACAGTGATAGACTTTACTTTGGGGGGCCCAAAAATCACTTCAGATGGTGACTACAGCCATGAAATTAAAAGACACTTGGTGCTTGGCATAAAAGCTATTAAACCTAGACAGCATATTGAAAAGCAGAGGCATTATTTGCCAACAAATGTCTGTCTAATTAAAGCTATGGTTTTTCCAGTAGTCATGTATAGATATGAGAGTTGGACCATAAAAAAGCTGAGCACCAAAGAGTTGATGCTTTTGAACTGTGGTATTGGAGAAATTAAATAAGTAGGGTGACAATATACAGCCTTGACGTACTCCTTTTCCTATTTGGAACCATTCTATTGTTCCATGTCCAGGTCTAACTGTGGTTTCCTGACTTGCAAATAGGTTTCTCAAGAGGCAGGTCAGGTGGTCTGCTATTCCCATCTCTTTCAGAATTTTCCACAGTTTATTGTGATCCACACAGTCAAAGGCTTTGGCATAGTCAATAAAGTAGAAATAGATGTTTTTCTGGATCTCTTTTGCTTTTTTGATGATCCAGTGGATGTTGGCAATTTGATCTCTGGTTCCTCTGCCTTTTCTAAAATCAGCTTGAACATCTGGAAGTTCATGGTTCATGTATTGTTGAAGCCTGGCTTGGAGAATTTTGAGCATCACTTTACTAGCACGTGAGATGAGTGCAATTGTGAGGTAGTTTGAGCATTCTTTGGCATTGCCTTTCTTTGGGATTGGAATGAAAACTAACCTTTTCCAGTCCTGTGGCCACTGCTGAGTTTTCCAAATTTGCTGGCATATTGAGTGCAGCACTTTCAAAGCATCATCTTTCAGGTTTTGAAATAGCACAACTGGAATTCCATCACCTCCATTAGCTTTGTTCGTAGCGATGCTTCCTAAGGCCCACTTGACTTCACATTCTAGGATGTCTGGCTCTAGGTGAGTGATCACACCCTCATGATTATCTGGATCGTGAAGATCTTTTTTGTATGGTTCTTCTGTGTATTCTTGCCACTTCTTCTTAATATCTTCTTCTTCTGTTTGGTCCATACCATTTATGTCCTTTATTGAGCCCATCTTTGCATGAAATGTTCCCTTGGTATCTCTAATTTTCTTGAAGAGGTCTCTAGTCTTTCCCATTCTGTTGTTTTCCTCTATTTCTTTACACTGATCGCTGAGGAAGGCTTTCTTATCTCTCCTTGCTATTCTTTGGAATTCTGCATTCAAATGGGTATATCTTTCCTTTTCTCCTTTCCTTTTCGCCTCCCTTATTTTCACAGCTATTTGTAAGGCCTCCTCAGACAGCCATTTTGCCTTTTTTGGATTTCTTTTTCTTGGGGATGGTCTTGATTCCTGTCTCCTGTACAATGTCATGAACCTCCTTCTATAGTTCATCAGGCACTCTATAAGATCTAATCCCGTGCATCTATTTGTCTTTTCCACTGGATTTGATTTAGATCATACCTGGATGGTCTAGTGGTTTTCTCCACTTTCATCAATTTCAATCTGAATTTGGCAATAAAGAGTTCATGACCTGAGCCACAAGATCACGGGTATCTCAAGCTCCTGGTCTTGTTTTTGCTGACTGTATAGAGCTTCTCCATCTTTGGCTGCAAAGAATATAATCAATCTGATTTTGGTGTTGACCCTCTGGTGATGTCCATGTGTAGAGTCTTCTCTTTTGTTGTTGGAAAAGGGTGTTTGCTATGATCAGTGCATTCTCTTGGCAAAACTCTATTCGTCTTTGCCCTGCTTCATTCTATACTCCAAGCCAAATTTGACTGTTACTCCAAGTGTTTCTTGATTTCCTACTTTTGCATTCCAGTCCCCTATAACAAAAAGGACATCTTTTGGGGGTGTTAATTCTAGAAGGTCTTATAGGTCTTCATATAACTGTTTAACTTCAGATTCTTCTGCAATACTGGTTGGGGCATAGACTTGAATTACCATGATAGTGAATGGTTTGCCTTGGAAATGATAAGAGATCATTCTGTCGTTTTTGAGATTGCACTCAAGTCCTGCATTTTGAACTCTTTAGTTAACTATGATGGCTACTCCATTTCTTCTAAGGGATTCCTGCCCACAGTAGTACATATAATGGTCATCTGAGTTAAATTGTATATTGTCAACCTACTTATTTAACTTATATGCAGAGTACATCATGAGAAACACTGGGCTAGAGGAAGCACAAGCTGGAATCAAGATTGCCAGGATAAAT
The DNA here is from genome assembly GCA_935064755.1 of Tragelaphus eurycerus. Lineage (NCBI taxonomy): Eukaryota > Metazoa > Chordata > Mammalia > Artiodactyla > Bovidae > Tragelaphus > Tragelaphus eurycerus. Next base: position 12,743,707 of record CAKXYN010000006.1, read on the forward strand.
ATCAATACCTTCAGGTATGCAGATGACACCACCCTTATGGCAGAAAGTGAAGAAGAACTAAAGAGCCTCTTGATGAAAGTGAAAGAGGAAAGTGAAAAAGTTGGCTTAAAGCTGAACATTCAGAAGACTCAGATCATGGCATCCAGTCCCATCATTCGTGGGAAATAGATGGGGAAACAGTGGCTAAGTTTATTTTGGGGGGCTCCAAAATTACTGCAGATGGTGACTGAAACCATGAAATTAAAAGACGCTTACTCCTTGGAAGGAAAGTTGTGACCAACCTAGCTGCTGCTGCTGCTACTAAGTCGCTAAGTCGCTTCAGACCAACCTAGACAGCCTATTAAAAAGCAGAGACATTACTTTGCCAACAAAGATCCATCTAGTCAAGGCTATGGTTTTTCCAGTGGTCATGTATGGAAGTGAGATTGGACTGTGAAGAAAGCTGAGCACCAAAGAATTGATGCTTTTGAACTGTGGTGTTGGAGAAGACTCTTGCGAGTCCCTTAGACTGCCAGGAGATCCACCAGTCCATCCTAAAGGAGATCAGTCCTGGGTGTTCATTGGAAGGACTGATGTTGAAGGTGAAACTCCAATACTTTGGCCACCCAGTATGAAGTACTCACTTATTTGAAAAGAACCTAATGCGGGAAACATTGAAGATGGGAGGAGAAGGGGACGATAGAGGATGAGATGTTTTGATGGCATCACTGACTCGATGGACATAAGTTTGAGTAAGGAGTTGAACACGACTGAGTGACTGAACCTAACTTGATGGAAAACTGCCCTTCATAGTATCAATAAAAATATTTTTAATTAATAATCAACAAAAGGTATGAAAGTTTGTATAAAATATGAAAATTTCTGTGAAACATAAAAAGGTTTTAAATAAATAGAAAAAAATACTGTATTTTTGCTTGGAAAGACTGATACTTACTTTATTCTCTTCAAATTGATACTGATGTAGTAAGGTAAGACTGTAGAGAACTTGAGCAAATGACACTGAAGTTTATTTTGAAAACTGGGTAATTTTATAAAAGTTCAAAGATGAGTTATTCTATCATATATTTAAAACGTACTTTTAAGCTACAAATAACGTAATAACATGGAACTCATAAAGGAAAATAAAGAACTATAATTAAAAAGCCATATATGAAACAGTCAAAAGTTTTGGAAACTAGAATAAGAATTGAGTTTATTGAATGTGGTATTTCACAAAGTAGAAAACTATCCAATTAACTATACTGAAACAAGTTACCATTTAGGAAAAGTTAAAGTAATCCAAACTAATCCCAGTTAGAGCAAAAATTTTTTAATTAAAAACATACATTGATGTTTAACAACATATAAGCTTTCTCTAGGTTAAAAACATGAAAAAAGGCTAAAAGAAATAGACATTTTAGGAAAAAACATTTGCAACAAACATACTGCTAAGTCACTTCAGTCGTGTCCAACTCTCTGCAACCCCATAGACGGCAGCCCACCAGGCTCCCCTGTCCCTGGGATTCTCCAGGCAAGAATACTGGAGTGGGTTGCCATTTCCTTCTCCAATGCATGAAAGTGAAAAGTGAAAGTGCAGTCGCTTAGTCGTATCCGACTCTTAGCGACCCCATGGACTGCAGCCTACCAGGCTCCTCCATCCATGGGATTTTCCAGGCAAGAGTACTGAAGTGGGGTGCCATTGCCTTCTCCATGCAACAAACATACCATGCTATTAATCATCTTAGCATTCAGCAAGTCTCAGGTAAACCATTCTAAACCGTGTCCAACATTCCAATAGAAAAATAGCCCGGGAACTTGGATAGGCAATTTTCAAAAGAAATAACACACATGGTGAAAAACATGAAAAACTGAGGTGATCGTTGCTGTCTTTGCATGCCTGCAAATTTTCACTGTGGAGTTGCATCCTCCACTTTACGTGATTCTGGTGGGACCAGCAACAGTGAACAGTGTCCTCTGACCAGAGTGTGTATCATGTGACCTTTGCTACTCTAACCGGACTCTTCCCCAGAAATTGTTATCCTAAACAGAGGCATGAAAGGATGCAAAGTAATTGATGCTAAATCATTTGAAGGCAGCACCACAGAAGAGAAGGTTCACAGTTACATGCTATTTTTCCATCTCACAGTCCATGAGCTACTCAGTGTCCTTCCAGTTAACGCCCTTCTTTCCTTTCTTAAAGTATACAGAATCTGTTTCTTTAGATCAAAGAATTCTTAGTGAAACAAATTGTTGAGTCTCACTCATGATCAGAGAAATATAAAATAAAACAACTATCACCTTTTGTCTAAGTATTTAATAAATATCAAAACAAATGGTAATAGGTAAAAGGTTTTATGAGTGGAAAAAAACTATAATAAGATTATAGATACAGTTAATTTTTTCTTAATATTTTGTGATTTTAAAAAAATCGGATGATAAAAAGAATATTAAGTGGAAAAAGAGAGAATTTGGTTTCTAAGCTCACTTCTCAGACTGAACACTATTTTCACCATTAATTTTACTAAGCTAACAGGCTTCCCTGGTGGCTCAGTGGTAAAGAATTCACCTGATAAGGCAGGTGACACAGGTTCAATCCCTAAGTCAGGAAGATCCCCTAGAGTAGGAAATGTCAACCCATTCCAGTATTCTTGCCTGGGAAAATCCCATGGACAGAGGAGCCTTGTGGGCTACAGTCCTTGGGGTCACAAAATAACAACAGCATAATACTAATATTTTTTAAAGCCTGACAAAGATAATGTATTAGGTCTCTGCAGGGAAGAGATGCAGATAACGTTTAAGTAATTTGAGATTTACAAGTAAGTGGAGTTCTGGGGAATCAACAGGCAAATGTGTAGGACCCTGGACTAGCAACAGCTAGACCCATTACCTTCTGGGCCTGAAATGGCAGTACAGGAAGGGTCACAGAAATGTGAGAACAGCTGTTTGGATCTGTGACCTTCAATAAAGTTTTGTCACTTTCCCTCAAATACTAAGGAAATGGCAATCCGCTCCAGTATTCTTGCCTGGAGTATCCTATGGACAGAGGAGCCTGGTGGGCTATAGTCTATGGAGTTACAAAGGTCCAACAAGACTAAGCATAGCACAGCTCAGATACTAAAATGCTTTGGAAAACAAAGATGAATATAAGGTGCCAGACTTAGATGAGATGGACTGAGGGTTGTTTAGAAAACCTAAAACATGAAATTAAATGTATTCATCATTAAAATGAGTTCACCGTTTCTAAGAGGGTATTATTTTCTGAAACCTGTATATATATACAGGTTTTATATATATTACATATATATTACATATAAATATATATGTAATATATATATTACATATATTACATATAAATTTTATATATTTATATATATTATATATTACATATAAATTTTTTTCAAGTAAAAAATATGTAAAGTTTAGAAGATGTGTTTGAGGAGAGAAAAGTATAAGCAAAGCCCAAGAACAATTCTGATTCTAATTTTGTCTTCTGGACAAAAATCATTATAAGGCATATGTTGTTTCTTTATGTATGTATGTATGTATTTGGCTGCACCGGGTCTTAATTGTAGCATGCAGGAGCTTTAGTTGCAGTATGTGAATTATTGGTTGTGGCATGTAGGATCTAGTTTCCTGACCAGGAATTGAACCTGGGCCCTCTGGATTGGGAGCTCAGAGTCTTAGCCACTGGACCACCAGGGAAGTCCCCGTAAGTATTGTGTAAAAGAGTTTCAGCCTCCCATTTTCTTAATCAATAAAGGCTAACAAGAGGGTCATATCTGAGCTAGGACTGTAAGGTGAGACTCAATCAGAACATTAAAAAGTAAGTCCAGTAGTATACTGGAGCTGACTAGTACTGGTTCATGAGAAATAACTATTAAACTTTTAGGAATTTTGCGAGCTGGTTGTTAAACACAGTCTGTGTTAAAGATTAAATTATATAAATTAATAGCTAAATTATGACAGATAATAAATATTAGAAACTCATCACTTCCTAATTATTATATTATGTTTTTCTATTATCTATACTCTTAAAGCTATTTCCAGCTAATGAATCTGTATGATACAAGTACTATATAATGGTGCTATTGATCTGATCTGATCTGATCTGATTGATTTTCATACCAGCTTTACATTTAATGATATCAAATTGGTAACTTTAAATCAGCTATGTGGAAATTTGCAACCTTTAAAATTAGATGGTTTTGTTTTCTAGAGTCAGTTGTTGAGTGTTAACCAGCATACCAATGAAAAAAAATGAATAATGGATTGGGAAAATAAAAACATGAATATTCTAAGCAAAAAGGCCTACATAAATAATGATGAAGAAGGCAACATAGTGGTGGAAATATCAGTAAGAATAACATCAGTATAGCAGTGATAGAGGGCTTCATTGATGGCTCAGATACAAAGAATCTGCCCACAATGTGGGAGACCTGGATTGGGAAGATCCCCAGAGGAGGGCATGGCAACCCACTCCAGTATTCTTGCCTGGAGAGTCCCCACAGACAGAGGAGCCTGGCGGCTACAGTCCATGAGGTCTCAAAGAGTCAGACATGACTGGAGCTACTTAGCACACACACAGTAGTGATAGAGCAGGTAATGGTAGTGGTGTTGTGATGATCGGTAGTGGTGGGAGTACTTGTAAAATAATTTTTTATTAATAACTAAGACTTTGTTAGATGCAGAGTCTCATTTAATCCTCATAAAAACCCCACAAGGCAGATAATGATATAATTTCCATTTTTCCAATGAAGAGACAAAGGCCTGGAGATGCTAAAGAACTTGCCTATGGGCTCACAGTAGCAGAGCTGAGCTATAATCCTAGGCATGCTGGACCACGTAGTTTAAACTCTTAATCACCACATACTGTGTCTTTGGTATGGTATGCTATAACATCAATTTTGGGGTGGGAAATGATGATAAATTGATTGGAGAGGTTAGCAGGAGTCAGAACATAAAGTATTTGCAACAAAATAATAGTAATCTTTCCAAGAGTCCATTACATGGTGAGTAATAAATGTAGAACTTAATACACTTTACCCCAGGACTCCTCACAATTAGCAGTTAGCAGCCACTCTTTACTATTTTAGCAGGACATTATTGTTTTGATAAAAATGCACATATTCATTATATTGAAATACAAAATAAGAAACCTTAAAATATACAAAGATTCAACCGTGAAAAAATTATCATTAATATATGAACATCATTCTACACATCACTAAACACATACATACAAATAGCAGGTGTATATATAGATAGATACAGGTGTGATTTTGTGCGATGACATTCTTAGTCTATATTATTTTTAAATTTTTTATTCCCTTTTTATTTATTGGCTGTGCTGGGTCTTCACTGCTGTGCAGGCTTTTCTCTAGTTGTGGTGATCAGGAGCTACTCTCTAGTTGCCATGAGTGGGCTTCTCACTGCTGTGGCTTCTCCTGTTGCTGAACACGGGCTCCAGGGCATGCAGACTTCAGTAGCTGCCATGTAAGGGCTCAGGAGTTATGGTTCTCAGGCTCTAGAGCACAGACTCAAAAGTTGTGGCACACAGGCTTCGTTGTTCCATAGTATATGGGATCTTCCTAGACCAGGGATCAAACCCATGTCTCCTTCATTGGCAAGGAGATTCTTTACTGCTGAGCCACCCAGAAAGCCCTCTGAGTCTTTGTTCTTAATGAACTTTTAAGTTTACAATATTTCTAATTTGTTTTTAAAAGTTACAAAGGTAGTACAGTGTTTTCATACACCTCACACCCCAGATGGTTTCACTGGTGAATTCTACCAGTTCTCAAAATTCAAGAAAGAAATAATACCAATGGTTCACAAACTTTTCCAGAAAATGGTAGCAGAGGGAACACTTCCTAACTCATCTGTTAAGGCCAGTATTACCCTAGTAATAGAAACAAAGACTTCACAGAAAAGAAAAACTATAGACCAATATCTCTCATAAATATAAGTAGAAAAATCTTTGATAAATTCTAGCTAATTGAAGCAACAATACTGGCAAATCCATGATGTATAATAAGAATTTTTACACCATAGCCAAATGAGATTTATTTCAAGTAGGTAAGGCTGGTAAAACACTTAAAATGTGATCTATCATATTAACAGATAAAGAAGAAAAAAATCATGATCACATCAGTTGACTAAGAAAAACACATTTGACAAAATTCAATGCTCAGTTCTCTAGTGAATCTGAGAAAAGTCATTAATTTTCAGTTTCTCGAGCTTTTTCTTATGATAGAGACAGTGGTAACTACTTTTAAATACTTTACATGTCAAAATGAAACTGAAAGTTCTGCATTCATTTTAAAATAAAAGCATCAATTCTAACTTTAAACAAAGTTAAAAGTAAAGGAGTATATATCATGAGCTATATTAGTCTCTAAAAGCTACTTCTAAGGTTAAGAAAAAGACATTGAAAAACATTAAGAAATTTGAGTCATTTGTTAAAATTTTTTTCATGTTTAGACAGTTTGACTGAAAGATAAGAAAATTAGTATTCTTATCATCCATTGTTCTCTGTCCATTCTAATTTTTGTCACTTATAATATTGTTTTTATAAATATATTGCTTATAATATGTCCATTGCTATTTCTGTAACTATTTAGCTATCATTTTCCATAAAACAAACACAATAGGCACAGACACTTTACCATGCCTTTTTCTCTTCTGATATCTTTATTTTGATTCATTTCTTTATCACCTGGATTTGGTATTAGTGTTAAATGGTAGCTTTTGTTTGTTTTAAAGCAGGCTTAATATATATGTTATTTGAGTTGTTTCATTTTTTAAAAAATCAAATTTAATAATTTAATAGTCATAATCTTACTTTTGTTTCATTTTTTAAAAAATCAAATTTAATAATTTAATAGTCATAATCTTACTTTTGTTTCATTTTTTAAAAATCAAATTTAATAATTTAATAGTCATAATCTTACTTTATCATGGACAAAAGCTGCTACTGCTGCTGCTAAGTCGCTTCAGCCGTGTCTGACTCTGTGTGACCCCATAGACGGCAGCCCACCAGGCTCCCCTAATCCCTGGGATTTTCCAGGCAAGAGTCCTGGAGTGGGTTGCCATTTCCTTCTCCAGGGAACTTCCTGACCCAGGGATCAAACCCAGGTCTCCCACATTGTAGACAGACACGTTACCGTCAGAGCCACCAGGGAAGTCTATAGAGAATCTCTACTTCCATTCTTTTATGTGTAGCTTTTCATTTTTCCCATCACTACTTACTGAAGGAATTGTCTTTTCTTCATTGTATGCTCTCGCCTCCTTTGTCATAGATTAATTGATTGTAAGAGCCTGGGTTTATTTCTGGGCTCTCTGTCTTGTTCCATTGATCTCTGTGTCTGGGTGCCAGTACCATGCCGTGTTGATTATTGTAGCTGTGTACTATAGTCTGAAGTTAGCCTGATTCCTCCAGCTGTGTTCTTCTTTCTTTTGTCTATTCAGGGTATTTTGTGCTTTCACACAAATCTTGATATTTAGTTTGGTGAAAATGCTATGGTAATTTAATAGGTATTGGATTAAATCTGTGATTGCCTTGGGTAGTGTGGCCATTTAAAAAATACTGAGTCTTCCAACCCAAGAATGTGATATCTTTCCATTTGTTTGTATTGTAGTCAATACAACTTAATTCATTAACATCTTATAGTTTTCAGCAAATAGGTCTTTTGCCATTTAGGTTGGTTTATTCCCAGGTATTTTATTCTTTGTGATGGTAAATGAGATTATTCCCTATGTGTTCTCCTCATTTATGTGAAGAAGATAAGAGGTTTAAACAATTATTTAATTATAAGAACATCTCAGTTCAAAAAATCTTTTAAGAAATCCAGAATTTTTATGCTGCTATAGATTACATTTTGTTATTAATTTTAAAAAAGTCTTTAGTACATGATATCTTCTTTTCTATCAAGTTGGTGTCATTTTGCAACCTCAGACATCTGGAAAAAGAGAGTCTGTGAATTAAACAAATAAAATTTCTCCTTGCCATCATGCTGCTAATTCACTTCCGTCGTGTCCGACTCTGTGCGACCCCATAGACGGCAGCCCACCAGGCTCCCCTGTCCCTGGGATTCTCCAGGCAAGAACACTGGAGTGGGTTGCCATTTCCTTCTCGAGTGATGAAAGTGAAAAGTGAAAGTGAAGTCACTCAGTCATGTCTGACTCTTCGCAACCCCATGGACTGCAGCCTACCAGGCTCCTCCATCCATGGGACTTTCTAGGCAAGAGTATTGGAGTGGGCTGCCATTATGAGCCCAACAATAAAAATAGCTTTAAAAACCCCACAGAGTCCAATATTGTAAACTTCATGAAAATGAGGATTTTTGTTTCATACCTGATGCACACAAGCCTGCCAATAGTGTCTGGCACATACTATGTGTTCAGTATTTATTAAATGAATAAATCTGGTGGACTGTTTCAAGCTCTAAAAGGAAATTTATGATTTTTGTTGCCTATAATAAAAAGGGTACAAAAGTTGAACCACTCATTCCAAATAGAAAGAAAAAAGAGAGCTAAGGAAAGAAGTAAAAAAGAAACAAATAAGAGAAGATGAAATAGACTTGTCATTAGAAAATGGAAAAAGTAGTGATGTTGATTACAAAAGGAAATGGATCCAGGGACATTAAGTCACTGGCTCAGTCGTGTCCGACTCTTCGCGACCCCGTGGACTGTAGCCCACCAGACTCTTCCGTCCATGGAATTTCCCAGGCAAGAATACTGGAGTGGGTTGCCATTTCCTTCTCCAGGGACATTATACCCTCAGATCAGATCAGATCAGTCGCTCAGTCGTGTCCGACTCTTTGCGACCCCATGAACTGCAGCACGCCAGGCCTCCCTGTCCATCACCAGCTCTCGGAGGTCACCCAGACTCACATTCATCGAGTCAGTGATGCCATCCAGCCATCTCATCCTCTGTCGTCCCCTTCTCCTCCTGCCCTCAATCCCTCCCAGCATCAGAGTCTTCTCCAATGAGTCAACTCTTCGCATGAGGTGGCCAAAATACTGGAGTTTCAGCTTTAGCATCATTCCTTCCAAAGAAATCCCAGGGCTGATCTCCTTCAGAATGGACCGGTTGGATCTCCTTGCAGTCCAAGGGACTCTCAAGAGTCTTCTCCAACACCACAGTTCAAAAGCATCAATTCTTCGGCGCTCAGCCTTCTTCACAGTCCAGCTCTCACATCCATACATGACCACAGGAAAGACCATAGCCTTGACTAGGCGAACCTTTGTTGGCAAAGTGATGTCTCTGCTTTTGAATATGCTATCTAGGTTGGCCTGCCATATTGGAAAAGAACAGCAATGAAAGAGGCATATGAGGATAAAGCTAGTCTGTATTTGGATCTAGAGGCTTCTAGTTTACTAATAGAGTGCAACAATCATTAATCCATATGTACCTGTTTGGGTAGAATTTGAGGAGTAGGAAAAGGGAACCAGGAAGGAATATAGTTTTAAAGCAGTAAGGTAAATCAATTGATTTCAGTGGCACAAAGTATAATTCATGGAATTTTTCTCTGAAAGGTACAACGAGTCAACAGACTTGATCAGTCTAAGGACCAAGGTCTTCCTTTTTGTACAGTATCCTTCTAAATATTTTTTTAATAGACTTCTATATCCTGAACATTGGCAAATTTACCAAGCTTAGCATTTCAGAATTTCTCAATTAGGCAAAAGCAGAGGCTTCTGCTTGTAAGTTGTATCAGTCTTCAAAGAGTAAGAAATTAAAAAGCATAAAATCTGGGAAAAATTATGATAAATCTGAATATAATATATATTTTTGGTGGATTGGGCATTCAATAAATATTTGTTGCAGAATGATTTAAGTTTTATGGTATTAAAGTCCTAAAAGATTTAATTATGTGTGGTTTGAGTCAAATGATGTCATTCACATACATGTGTATTCCCTTGAAGGTTGTTGCAGTTTCTCCTGTATCTTCATTATTTTGACTATTGTGTTATGAGACTCTGAGTCCTATTAAATCTTCTGGAGAATACTGAATTGTTTTGTCTTAGCAAGCAACTAGTGTGGTTATATTGAAGCTGTGAGTCTTAACCTGCCTTTTGTGGGCTGTGCTTTCAGTATCAATTTAGTCTTCAGAGTCCACAGTGCTGTTCTGGTTGACTTCTGTGCATCATTAGGGGCCAGTCTGAAACCTGGAGGGTGGTCCATATTGTAAATTCTCAAAGCATTTGCTGTGCTCACTCTGGTCAGTTCTATACATATTAAGTATGGGAATTAACCTCTGGTGGCTCAGATGGTAAGAATTTGCCTACAATGCAGGAGACCCAAGTTTGATATCCAGGTCAGGTCGGGAAGATCCCCTGGAGAAGGGCAGGCAGTCCACTCCAGAATTCTTGCCTGGAGAATTCCGTGGACAAGGGAGCCAGGCAGGCTACAGTCCATGGGGTCACAAAGAGTCGGGCATGACTAAGCAACTAACACTTTCACTTTCATGGGAATTAGCTGAGCAATTCATATCAAATTTAAAGAATTCCTTTTCCTAGTTTCCTCATATCTGTGAATTGTCTTTCATTGTCTCTGGATCCTAGAGTCCTCTTTTCCTGATGCTGTGGCATTTATGGGTTGTCACAGCTCTACTAGAAACCAGAAAATTAAAAATGACCCTCACTGGTTATCTTAGTCAGGGCTGGCTAGATAATGTGCAGGACCCAGTGAAAAATGTAGATGTGAAGCCCTTTGTTCAAATTCTCAGGATCTAAAGATGAGGACAGTGATTAAAACCAGTGTGCGACCTTCTGATCATAGTGTCCTGTGCCACTTCATGGAGTGCACATTCATAGCTCAACTGAAAATCAGAGTCCAGCCAGGGAAATGGCATAAGAAGCACACCATCATGTAAGTTCAGTTTAAATTCAATATTTGGTATAAACACCTTTGGTTGACAACAATATTCATGTATGCTATGCTATGCTAACTCACTTCAGTCGTGTCCGACTCTGTGCGACCCCATAGACGGCAGCCCACCAGGCTCCGCCGTCCCTGGGATTCTCCAGGCAAGAACACTGGAGTGGGCTGCCATTTCCTTCTCCAATGCATGAAAGTGAAAAGAGTGAAGTCGCTCAATCATGTCTGACTCTTAGCGACCCCATGGACTGCAGCCTACCAGGCTCCTCCGTCCGTGGGATTTTCCAGACAAGAGTACTGGAGTGGGATGCCGTTGCCAATATTCATGTATATTTAGTAGCAAAAGGAAAACTTGCCTGTCATCAGATCAGATCAGATCAGTCGCTCAGTCGTGTCCGACTCTTTGCGACCCCATGAACCGCAGCACGCCAGGCCTCCCTATCCATCACCAGCTCTCGGAGGTCACCCAGACTCACATTCATCGAGTCAGTGATGCCATCCAGCCATCTCATCCTCTGTCGTCCCCTTCTCCTCCTGCCCTCAATCCCTCCCAGCATCAGAGTCTTCTCCAATGAGTCAACTCTTCGCATGAGGTGGCCAAAATACCGGAGTTTCAGTTTGAGCATCATTCCTTCCAAAGAAATCCCAGGTCTGATCTCCTTCAGAATGGACCGGTTGGATCTCCTTGCAGTCCAAGGGACTCTCAAGAGTCTTCTCCAACACCACAGTTCAAAAGCATCAATTCTTCAGCGCTCAGCGTTCTTCACAGTCCAGCTCTCACATCCATACATGACCACAGGAAAGACCATAGCCTTGACTAGGCGAACCTTTGTTGGCAAAGTGATGTCTCTGCTTTTGAATATGCTATCTAGGTTGGCCATAACCTTCCTTCCAAGGAGTAAGCGTCTTTTAATTTCATGGCTGCAGTCACCATCTGCAGTGATTTTGGAGCCCAGAAAAATAAAGTCTGACACTGTTTCCACTGTTTCTCCATCTATTTCCCATGTAGTGATGGGACCAGATGCCATGATCTTCGTTTTCTGAATGTTGAGCTTTAAGCCAACCTTTTCACTCTCCACTTTCACTTTCATCAAGAGGCTTTTGAGTTCCTCTTCACTTTCTGCCATAAGGGTGGTATCATCTGCATATCTGAGGTTATTGATATTTCTCCCAGCAATCTTGATTCCAGCTTGTGTTTCCTCCAGTCCAGCATTTCTCATGATGTACTCTGCAAAAAAGTTAAATAAACATGGTGACAATATACAGCCTTGACGTACTCCTTTTCCTATTTGGAACCAGTCTGTTGTTCCATGACCAGTTCTAACTGTTGCTTCCTGACCTGCATACAGATTTCTCAAGAGGCAGATCAGGTGGTCTGGTATTCCCATCTCTCTCAGAATTTTCCACAGTTTATTGTGATCTACACAGTCAAAGGCTTTGGCATAGTCAATAAAGCAGAAATAGATGTGTTTCTGGAACTCTCTTGCTTTTTCGATGATCCAGCGGATGTTGGCAATTTGATCTCTGGTTCCTCTGCCTTTTCTAAATCCAGCTTGAACATCAGGAAGTTCACCGTTCACATATTGCTGAAGCCTGGCTTGGAGAATTTTGAGCATTACTTTACTAGCGTGTGAGATGAGTGCAATTGTGCGGTAGCTTGAGCACTCTTTGGCATTGCCTTTCTTTGGGATTGGGATGAAAACTGACCTTTTCCAATCTTGTGGCCACTGCTGAGTTTTCCAAATTTGCTGGCATATTGAGTGCAGCACTTTCACAGCATCATCTTTCAGGATTTGGAATAGCTCCACTGGAATTCCGTCACCTCCACTAGCTTTGTTCCTAGTGATGCTTTCTAAGGCCCACTTGACTTCACATTCCAGGATGTCTGGCTCTAGGTCAGTGATCACACCATCATGATTATCTGGGTCGTGAAGCTCTTTTTTGTACAGTTCTTCTGTGTATTCTTGCCACCTCTTCATAATATCTTCTGCTTCCGTTAGGTCCACACCATTTCTGTTGTGCTTAGTCACTCAGTCGTGTCCGACTCTTTGCGACCCCATGGATTGAAGCCCACCAGGCTCCTCAATTCATGGGGACTCTCCAGGCAAGAATACTATGTACATATATTTTTGTACATATATTAGATCCTCATCATTTGTGGAGTCCACACTTGTGAATTTGCCTATTCACTAAAATTTATTTATTAACTCCCAAATCAATATTCCAAGATGGTGCTTCTGCAGTCATTTGTGGATAAGTGCAGGGTGGCAAAAAACTTGAACAGCTCAGCAGATGTCAAATAAGACCGACCACTCTGCTCTCTTTTTTTGGCTCTCATACTTTAAATGTGCCCTTTTGCAGACTATTTCATGCTATATTTTTGCTTTTTATTTATTTATTTATTTATTTGCCTTTTGTTGGTGATTTCATTGTTTAAAATGACCACCAAGCCCAGGGCTGAAGTGCTATCCAGTGTTCCTAAGTGTGATGTGCCTTACAGAGAAAATGTGTGTATTAGATGTTGCTTTAAGAGTGAGTTATAGTGCTATAGCTGTGAGTTCAATGTTAATGAACCAGCAATATACATTAAACAAGGTGCCTTTAAACAAAAATACTCATAACAACAGGTTGTGTTTTGGTCAATTAATGAAAATGTTGTGACTAGAGGCTTGTAGGAATCTAACTCTGCATTTCCCCTAAGAGCAACCATTCATTATTTGCCAGTTCAGTATTCACAGGGGCTTTATAGAGTCTAACAATGAATAACAAAAATCAACTCTACATGTATAATGTATCAATAGGTATCCAGCTATAGAATCTTAAACAGAATGTGTATAGGGTACTAAAAATAAATTTCAGGAGGTCTTCTTTCCTATCAAAGGGGATAAAGTACCAACAGTACTCATTACTCAAGTTGTACTTGATATCTTATATACATTATACATAATGTGTAATTATTATAAGGTACTTAACAAAGGTGAGCAGAAGGATTATTTGAAATTGTGTTGGGGGTTAGGTCATATGACAATCAAGAAATCAATAGAAAACTGTCATACAGTGAGGTTTGGAAGGAAGATAGATGACTGGTGAATATGTATGAAGTCAACTATTTCAGATGCTCTGTGAACCTTTACCTTACATTATATTTATTATTTCATTGTTGTTTAGTCATTAAGTCTGACTTTTCTGTGATCCCATGAATTGTAGCCTGCCAGGATCCTCTGTCCATGGGATTTCCAGGCAAGAAGACTGGAGTTTGTTGTCATTCCCTTCTCCAGGGGACCTTTCTGACCCAGGGATCAAATCTGTATCACCTGTTTTGGCAGGCTGATTCCTTACCACTGAGTCCAGCATTAAATCCTTACAAAATCTTTAAGCTAGAAGAATTGCAATTTATGTTTTATAGCTGAAGAAAGAGATCCAAACTATCACTCCTCTTATATTATATAGCTACTTCTGCTGCTGCTGCTGCTGCTAAGTCGCTTTAGTCATGTCCAACTCTGTGCGACCCCATAGACAGCAGCCCACCAGGCTCCCCCGTCCCTGGGATTCTCCAGGCAAGAACACTGGAGTGGGTTGCCATTTCCTTCTCCAATGCATGAAGGTGAAAAGTGAAAGGGAAGTCGCTCAGTCATGTCTGACTCTTTGTGACCCCATGGACTGTAGCCTACCAGGCTCCTCTATCCATGCAACTTTCCAAGCAAGAGTACTGGAATGGGTTGCCATTGCCTTCTCCGAAATTATATAGCTAGCCACTGTCTAAGCCAAGATCTGAACTCTTGAATCATGAATCTTGTCTCTAGAGTGTGTACAGAGTACATGGCCATTCGACTCATTCCCTTGGACATATCCTTGTCATTCCCATAAACACAAATACTATGATAATTCTGTACAGTAGGCTAATGGGAAAATGGTAATGAGCAAAGAATAAACAGGACCAGGATCAATAGATAATCCAAAGGGAGGTCTATGTTCATCCCGTGTATAAGGGAAGCTGTGAAGTCACATTCATGACTGGTTGGAAATCACTTGCACGTTTAATTGAGGCTGGCTGTTGAGAGATGCAGGTCAGTAGCCATCTCTTATGGACCTGAATTGTGGCTTCAGGGAGATCTGTTTAATCATGATATGATCCAGTAGCTAGATATTTGAAGAACAGAGTTTTCCTTCATCTCTCATAATAAGGTACATGACAAAGGTGAGCAGAACCATTACTTGAAATTGTGTTGGGGGTTAGTGCATATGACAATCAAGAAATCATAACAGAAAACTGTCATACAGTAAGATTTGGAAGGAAGATAGATGACTGGTGAATATGTATGAAGGCAACTATTTCAGATGCTCTGTGAACCAAGCCAATTCCACTATATCTACTAAATAAAATAAGTAGATATCTACACTCACAGGTCCAGTCAGGACTTATATAAAATGTATGACAAGGCTGAGCCTGTGTGTTCAAAGTCTTTGATACACATAAATAGAAAGGACACAAATGAAATGCCCCTTGAGCCATAAACTACCCTGAAATTTAGGGCCCAGATTTTATGAGGTATGTAAAGGCAACATTACTAATTACCAGTATGTGGTAAATTAAGGGGAAAAAAATCAATTGTGAATGATTAACCAAATAGCATATCTAATTGCTAATTTCCTCCATTGTTCTACTGTCCATATGACTCATGTGACATTTATAAAGCAGAACCAGATTTACGTAAAAAAAAATCCTGAAAAATTAAAGAATGCTTTCAAAATGAAAAATATGTAGATAATGAAAATAATTGTTTTCTACTTCTCTGAGTAGAGAATAGAACTGAGTAGGTGTAATGTGCTCCCGCCCTTCTCTCTGCTAGTGGCTGTTGGAGCCACTCTGGCATTCATTCCAGACTCTGGCCCTAGACCTGAGGCCCCTCACAGCTATGTTCGCTTTCCCCCACTCCAGAATCACCTGTAATGTGGCAACTTTTCATGTGCAAAAGTGAAATTAATAAATGTATTCTTTGGGGGTTTTCAAAAAAAAAAAAAAACATACATTAGAGAGAGAGATAGTAGGTGAACTTTCAGCTGCCAACATAGCACAGATGGGCTCAGGAACAGAGAATGATGTAGATCGGCAGGACCAGAGCGAGCTGTGGGAAGTTTGGGCAGAAGGTCTGAGGCATAAAACAGTAAAGGACTACTGAATACTCCATGGTAGATGTGCTTGTTCCCTTGCCCATATGCCCTTGATAAAAAGACATTTTGATCCCTGAGGCTGACTTGAAAAATATATAACTTAATCTAGTTTTGAAAAATAGCCCTGGTACACAAACACTGGTTCAGTGTTAAAACATGTTTACTAAAATAGCGAAGGGTTTTCATATTTTATTACATTGCCTATCCTATGTATCTGATATCCCCAACTAATTGAATATATCTTGATTCAGTTAAAATGCATGGACCTACTAAGTCCATCATTACACAAGAGTGCCTCCTTTCAGAAGAGAGGCACAAAAAAGACTTTACCTGTTTGCTTGTTTTATTGTTTTCTTTTTCCTACCTCTACCTATTCCCAAACTGCAATTTACCCTTCTTTCCACTTCTTTAATTTTCTCTTCTTTCTGTGGCCTTTCTCTCTTATTTTTACTCATTTTCCTATCCTCAGCCCACTACTCTTTATATGGCTGCCTTGGGACTCTGGTTTTTTAGCTAGTTAGTGAAATCACTGACCAGCCTTTGGTTTCAACAGGCTAAATATACAAAAGACAATAGCCAGAAGATATATAAAAACAGAACTCTGACCACAACCTGCCACAACTAGTCCAGGAAGCTAAACCACATTTTCTGTAGCAGTTGGCCCCAGATGATCAGGACTTTATTAATAATTCTGTGCCCACTTAGAAATTAGAACCCCCTGGAGAAAGCCTAATATGTACCCCTAACCCATCGTGTAGGATGTCCTACTTCTTGTTAGCCCACCTCCAGCTTCCCCCCACCATCAGCATCCAAAAAACAACCTTTCATTTTCTTCAATCTAAGCCTTTCCCATTCTGTCTGTCTTTGAGTCTCTACTAAGACACAAGTGACTGTAATGGACTCCCTGGCTAGAGCAAGTCCTGAATATTTAGTCTTCTATTGTTCTCATTTGGGTGAATTTCACTTATTCCCACAGTTTCTTCATTCTATGAAATTGCCAATTACAGAAGTTCTTTGCCTAAATACCATGGCCATCGCTCCACTGGAAGCATCAGTTCTCTCTAGCTCCTTTTCTTCAATTTCCCTACTTTACCCAAGTGCAATCTACCCTTTATGAGGCTTTAGAAAGGATCTCCTTATTTTAAACACACTTTTTATTTGACTGGCAAATGATGAAATATTATTTAAATTGAATGTGCATCCATTCTGTTTCTAAAACAAAAATAAAATTGTAAATTTGTTTCCATAAGTATGATGGGACATCTAATTATCCTTATTTTATCTATCGATGAACATATTCTGAAAAGTCATTTGGTCTTGTGCCAAGTAGAAACTATTAAAATATAATGGGCTTTTTGTCTAGAACTATTATATAACGCTTCAGAGTTTTCTAATAGTTTGATGCTTTCCATTCTATTCACATTTTTGTTGCAGTAAAATGTAAAAGAAAATAACCTTGTGTATGCATATTAGAATTTCAACAGGTAAGGGTTTCCATGGATACTTTTATGTAGCCAGAGAGCTTGAGTGTAGAAAGAAGCATTCATTTCTCATTCTAAGAGATTTTCTTCTGATAAAAAACTCCTGCCAATCATTTTGTATGCCTTGACTTTCTAAAAGAATAAAATAATATATATCATGAGTGTTGTGTTGTAAGGTATGAGATAGGTCTATCTCAATAACCTTTTCAGTCATCTGGCCTATTCGAGAAGTATCTTGTCATTTTGTTAAAGCTTGAAAAATCTATGAAGATTCTGTAAGCAAATTTTAATGAGTTTTAAGTATGGCCTTCTAGACTTGTATAAAGTGTTTTCCTCTTGTTTTGTTATCATTTAAGGCAGTTTAAACTACCCATTACCAATGCTAAAATAAAGGTTTATCTTTTACTCAAAATAGCTTTTGGAACAGTTTAATCTTCAGTTTTATCTTGAACATTCTCAAGAGTCTTTGATTGAATCTTACTTCCTGACATCCCACCCAAATGAATTTTTTTCCAGCTTTTCTGTCTCTTTGAGAAACATTTAAAAAGATGGAAGATTTCAGATCAGAAAATTACTGGGTTAAATTTTGAGCTATATAGTTATTATGAGCTTGATGAGGTTCTATGACATGTGAATGACTTAAATCATTTTAAACAACATTTTTAATATAGCATCATTTGGCACTGACATGAGCCTAGCAGTTGCAAATTGTAAGCACATCCGTAATACTGTTTTAAACAATCTGAAAAATGATTTCATTCTGATTTAAGAGTTGACTCTCAAATATCTTCTGTTTTTACTAGTTAACGTGAGCTCTGGGCTCCTTGGTGACTCAGACAGTACATAATCTGCCTGCAATGCAGGAGACCTGGGTTCAACCCCTAGCAGGAAAGACACCCAGGAGAAGGGAATGGCAACCCACTCCAGTATTCTTACCTGGAGAATTTCATGGACAGAGGAGTGTGGTGGACTATGGTCCATGGGGTCGCCATGAGTTGGATACGACTGAGTGACTAACACCTTCACTTTCAACATGGGCTCTGGACGGCATCAGAGTGTAAATCATGATCCAAATGGTAAAAATAAGAGACAATCAAAATACCCCCAACCACCAAACTGCTCAAAGCTATGTTTTGATGACAAAAATTTCATAATTTATGATTTCAAATACACAGATGCAAAGGCTTTTCCATTTGAGAACAATATTGCCATGGCACATTATAGTAGAATGCTGCTGCTGCTGCTGCTAAGTCACTTCAGTCATGTCCGACTCTGTGCAACCCCAGAGACGGCAGCCCAGCAGGCTCCCCCGTCCCTGGGATTCTCCAGGCAAAAACACTGGAGTGGCATAAATGGTGTCAAAAATATGAGCTAAATAATATGGGAAGAAACAGAAATGCAAACTCTATTTAGCACTAACATTGGGCTTGGCCTTGACGTAAGATGACATTAAAGAAATAGAGCATGATTATATTTCAATACGGAACTTCTGTACAACAACAAAAACAAAATACTATTTTATTTGCAGTGCATGACAAATGGTTAAGAGGTAAAGATCCTTAATCATGAATGAACTCTTAGAAATCAATAACAAAACACTAATATTCCAGGGGGAGAACACAGATAAATATGAAATTTAAAAAATGACTAGCCAGGATTAAGCATATATAAAGATGACTGAGCTGAACAATAACTGAAGGAAAGCAACATCTTTGTCATCATATTGTCAAAGATCAAAAGCCTAATGTTTGTACAGTTTTAAAAAACAGCTTTCAAACACTGGAAAACAAAATTGATGAGGACTGTCTCTTCAGTTAGGGGTGAATCTGCAGTTTTGACTCAAAATATAAATTTTAGATATCCTCCTAGATGGTGCTAGTGGTTAATAACTTGTCTGCCAATGCAGGGGACATAAGATATGTGAGTTCGATCCCTAGGTCAGAAAGATCCCCTGAAGGATGGCATGGCAACCCACTCCAGTATTCTTGCCTGGAGAATATCCATGGACAGAGGGGCCTGGTGGGCTACAGTCTATGGGGTTGCAAAGAGTTGGACACAAATGAGTGACTAAGCACACACAGTCCTAGCAGTTTCAATTCACTGAAATTATTTCAACAAATTAGTTGAGCATATTTAAAACAATTATTCAAATATTTATATAAATACATTTATTACACAGAAAATCTGTGATTAACATATGGGCCCCCAAAAAACTACTTGCATATTAATTTATCAACATACCCAAAAATGATGTGTACAAAGCTCCATTGATAATAGATAATATTGGGAGGCAGAATTAGAAGAGCATTTAAGAAGTAAAAAAATATTATACTTCACAGATTTTTATGTCCTTTGAAATCTTGAAAAATATTTTTTTGTGAATCAGTTTTACATTTACCTATGATAAGAGAACATTAGTATATGCAATTAATACTTAGGAAAGCATTGAATGAAACCTTGCAGTTAAACCGTCGTGAGTTTCTTTGTGTAATAACATCTCCACCATTCAAGGTTCTGAGATACTGTCCAATGGCAACAATGAATAGTCAACACATTTCACTATAGTTGTCTCCAATGCCACCCTTTATATCATTTTCAAACATGAACCTTCTCGGTCCCTCTTTCTGATCTACAGTGTTTCCACCGCAACACATGAAAGAGAAGTCCCCACACATTTGGGAAGATGGTGGCAGAAGCCACAGCATCAATTTCCTATTTAGTATCACAATCATATCACCAAGGGACACACACGAAACCAAAGATGGGCATGAAAAAGTCTTAAGTCAGAAATATTGCAACAAGGAGGTATCACTTATTGAGATTAAAAAAAAACAAAAATGGCAAAAGTATCTTCAGTTCAGTCGCTCATTTGTGTCTGATTCTTTGCAACCCCATGGACTTCAGCACACCAGGCCTCCCTGTCCATCACCAACTACTGGAGTTTACTCAAACTCATGTCCATTGAGTCGGTGATGCCATCCAACCATCTCATCCTCTGTCGTCCCCTTCTCCTCCCACCTTCAATCTTTCCCAGCATCAGGGTCTTTTCCAATGAGTCAGTTCTTCACATCAGGTGGCCAGAGTATTGGAGTTTCAGCTTCAACATCAGTCCTTTCAATGAATATCCAGGACTGGTTTCTATATCCCAAGGCCCTCTCAAACCTGCCCTTCCTTTCCAATCCCATTGCCTGCCACTGCCTTAATTCAAATACTCATCATCTTTTTCCTGATTTGCTTAAGTAGCTACTGATATGTTTCCTAGACCAGTCATGCTTTCAAAATGCATTCATTACAGCCAGAATAATCCTCCTGTAGCATAAACCTAATCAAGCTAGCTTATTTTTTCCTTTAAAATTAATTACTTTTTAAAGAACAAAGATCAGACTCCTTAAAGTGTTGTATGGTCTGGTCATGGTGATGCCATCCTTTGAAGTTTAATCTCCAGAAATTTTCTTCCATATGTAAAAATGCTTTTTGGCCTGCCTTACTCCATGACACTTTGTTCTTTTCTTTCATGTTTCCAAACCTTAGCACTTTCCATTCCTTTTGCCTCGCATGTCCTTCCAACCACTCACTCTCACCTTATTCCGTGGCCCTCACCCATCAGACTCCTCCTGATGATATGAAGCACCCTTAGCACTACCTTTTCTGTGAAGAACACAGACTCCATTGTATTTTCTCCCCAACAGGGTCAGAAATCCTTTACTCTGCACTTCAGTATCTGTCACACATTCTTCCAGTACACCAGTGTTATAGTGGATTATAAGTATTTACTGATATGTCAGTTTCTCCACACAAAACTCAGATCATTTGCAGAAGATCTCACTAGAATCAAAGTCATGAGAACTGAGCATGAGGACAAGTTTCATCAGTCCTTCCCTGTATAACTTCAGAGCTGTCAGTTTTAAGTTATAAAATGAACGTCCTGAATCATGACACCTAAAGTCCCTCCTAATGTTAATGTTCTATAATCATTTCCAAGTAGCATCTATAATGTGTGTGTGGAATTGCGTATTTTTAAATAGATATTTCTAGAATTCCAACTATATGCCTATGATTGTGCCACATTTTGAAATATAGTCTATGTTTGCCTTCTCTATAGAATTAGGTCTATTTAGAGGTACCTTTCTAGATTTAAGAAAACAAAATACTAAAATGTAGGAGAAAAATACTCAGTACATTATAAGAAATATATGTTTTAATAACTGTAAATGTAACAAACTATTTCATATGGTATAAGTCAAAAAGTCAAGATATTTGCTCAAATGCTTTCATCAGTTGTGAAAATGTTTCAGAAATCCATGAGTTTTGATAAGACACATCTGTTGATACAGTTTTTATTTCTCGTGGCAAGATGTCTAAGGAAATATAATTAAGTTCAAGGTGAAAACATGTCTTTTCAGATTTTCACAAAGTCCAAAAAGTGTGTGTGTGTGTGTGTGTGTGTGTGTAGGCCCTAGTGTTCCATAACTATGTATCCCACTTATTTGACTTTTCTCAATAATTTATTCAACAAGCACATCTTACCACTACTTTCTGCAAAGTACTGTGTTGGCACCATGGATATAAAGGGTCACATGAGGAATCTAAACCTAGCCAAAAGTACATGCAGGTCCTGAACAAAGTCAGCCCATGAAGGATCTCTACTCCTAGTTCTTCATAGCATCAAGGAGAAAACTCATAGTGATAACAATATTATTTAGTACATTACATTTGCTGTTTGCCAAGTACTTTAACCTAATATCAACTCAATAATCAATGACAATAATAATTTAGCATCAATTCTTCCATGATAACTTCTTTAGAACTTCATCAACTTCAGTACAGTTAGTAATCTTTCACTTGTGCTTACCTCTAGTAAAGCCGCTGTCATATGGGTAAGTATTATCATTTTCCTTGTTTCACAGAGGAGGAAAGTAGGAGACAGAAATGGTACATAAGCTGTGTAAGTTCACACAGCTAGGAAGTGGTACCATTGGAATTTAAGCCCAGGGAATCTGAATGCTGCTAAATGCCACATTATAGTTTTATCCTGGGGGAATTAGAACAAAGAAATTAAAAAAAAAAAAAAAAAAAAAAGGTCACATGCAGCTTTGAAGGAGATTTGGAGTCTATAAAGAGAGAAAGCTTTGGTCTTGAAGATGTTGAGATTTATGGGCTAATTAGATGCACGTGGTTGAGCCTCAGGTCTTTTTAGTACCAGCCAATCAACCTGCTTCCTCATTTCCAAGCCATCGCCTGGCACCCAGAGCTCCAGGCATTTGAAATCCTGAAAATGGATCTGTCCCTCTGCTGAGATTTGTTCCAGCCCAGAAATAGCTCTTCCCCTTGTGGGCAGAATGTAAAGAACTCTTAACAAACCGTGGATAGTTGCCCTGGGGGAGAACACCATCTAGTAGAGAAAACCAAGAGAAATGTGAATGGAAATTAAAGCATAATGAGGGCTTAAATACCAGTGCAATTAAGAGTCAATGAATGCCACGGTGGACAAAAAGCAATGCCTTGTTCCACTGTTCAGAGAAGGAGAAATCCCTTTGGGGTTATGCTGTCTCAGCCTGGAAAATCTGGTGAGCGTGGAAAGGGGATATTCTTGGAGAAAGAAACAGAGTAAAATTGTGGCATGAGAAGTGTGCACTGCATTCTCAAATGAGGATCCTGAAATGTCACTATTGGAAAAGCCAGTTGGATTGCAGTGTGGGGGAAAGTTACGAATAGCTCAAGACCAGGTGCAGATTTGGAAATGAAATGATAGAGCTCTCCATGATTCCTAACTTGTAGAGCTAATTAAAACAAGTTCTCACTATCCAGGCTTTTAAATAGAAACCTATAATGGATGCAGCATTCAGAACAGGGAACACATGGCAGCCCAGTCCTATCATGGATCCAAGTTAAGGGATTCCTGCTTATTTGTCCTCCTGGTGTCAAAACTTGTAGATGCTTATAACTGAGTCACTTCTAGAAAGATTTCCACCACCATCAGTTACCTGAAGATGAATTTAGGCCCCCAAGTCTGGAGAAGGCCAAGAAAAGCAGTGATATATAGTTTGTATATTTTTCTTTAATCGAAAAAGAAAAATAGCTAGCACCTTTAAACGTTTGCTTCCATTAAAACAAACAAACCAACCACACATTTCTAAAAGGATATTTTCTGCATTGAAACAAGAGAAGACACACACAAAATATTTTGAATTGCTCTGAATTCCACCACCAAAAAAATCTCCACTATAAACATAAGTACATGTGGTCTTTCTTTTCTTGAACTGATTGATTTGTCTCTTTATTTATTTATAATTTGTAGCAAGTGTGTGAAGTTGCCATGTCACTATTTTTCTTTTCCTTGTACTTGAAAGACCGTGTCCAGACTTTTTATTTGTCTAATACTGCACAGCAGTGACTTAACTAACTTCTCATTATTTTCATTCATATTCTCTCTCTCACTCTCTCATTTTCCCTCTGTGGTACAGTGTGAGAACCTGAGGATGTGTTCATATCTGCATTCAGTAGACTTTCCCTAAGACTAAGATTAGAGGATGCCTGGGTTCTTTCTTCTGAGATTTGGTTCATTGTCCTAGACCAGGATTTTGTAAGTCTGGTTGGGGCTGCACCCCATTTCCTTTAGGAGGCAAGGGTGGAAGGAAAGAACACCATTATACATTGGACCAATTTCCAAGTTCAGAAAGCAGCTGGGAGAATTTTATTTCCGAGAGCATCAACTTCCTTTTTTTTATTTTCCTCATTTTACCTGTAATTCAGTTCAGTTCAGTTGCTCAGTCATGTCCAACTCTTTGCAACCGCATGAAGCGCAGCACGCCAGGCCTCCCTGTCCATCACCAACTCCCGGAGTTCACCCAAACCCATGTCCATCAAGTCAATGATGCCATCCAACCATCTAATCCTCTGTTGTCCCCTTCTACTCCTGCTCTCAATCTTTCCCAGAATCAAGGTCTTTTCCAATGATTCAGCTCTTCACATCAGGTGGCCAAAGTATTGGAGTTTCAGCTTCAACCTCAGTCCTTCCAATAAACATCCAGGACTGATCTCCTTTAGGAGGGACTGGTTGGATCTCCTTACAGTCCAAGGCACTCTCAAGAGTCTTCTCCAACACCACAGTTCAAAAGCATCAATTCTTCTGCACTCAGCTTTCTTTATAGTCCAACTCTCACATCCATACATGACCATTGGAAAAACCATAACCTTGACTAGACGGACCTTTGTTGGCAAGATAATGTCTATGCTTTTTAATATGCTATCTAGGTTGGTCATAACTTTCCTTCCAAGGAGTAAGCATCTTTTACTTCCATGGCTGCAATCACCATCTGCAGTGATTTCGGAGCCCAGAAAAATAAAATCAGCCACTGTTTCCCCATCTATTTGCCATGAAGTGATGGAACATGATGCCATGATCTTAGTTTTCTGAATGTTGAGCTTTAAGCCAACTCTTTCACTCTCCTCTTTCACTTTCATCAAGAGGCTCTTTAGTCTATCCTGTAGCAATTTCTACCATGGCTCTATTCAAGCAAAGATAGTTAATTATAGTTTGCTTTTCTGAATATCTGGGAACACAGTGAGAATATCAGGATTTAGTGAATGCACCATACTGACTTCTGAATTTGAAAGCACTTTGAATCTTATATGTGCTGGCGTTCTTCTCTAAAACCTTCCACGTCCCTCTAGAACCTATGTTTCATTACTTGATTGTGTTATTGAAGCTAACATTGTCACATTAAGCTCCTTTTTTCTTTTGTTTTATTGTTAATATATTTTTTATTTGTTTAACATATATGCAGAGAGAGAGTCAGGATATATATTTATTTTTTTATTTATATATAAAATGTGCTCTGCTTGTTAGGAATCAAGGAAGAGAATTTTATGTAATTTAGGAGTTCACAGTCTGGTAATAACAAATATTCTGGTGACTATCAAGAACCTTCATTCCAGTAATAGTCCTCACAGATTTTTATTTCTCTTATGTGCCCTTTTCATTAATATCAAAAAGAAAAATAGTTCCTCATTAAAACCACGTTAGAACTGGGAAAATTCCGATCTAAGACCCCAATTATATTCTTAAATTTTCTGGCATTTTAAAAGTTAGGGGTGTTTCTTTCTTTTTCAAAACTATCTAAGAAATTGACTTATAAGATACTAATTGCTCTTAAGATCCTTGAAATAAATTACATTTTGCTCGGGCACACTTTAGAACATATTGCCCTAACAAAGACCATAATAGAGTCTTAAGATATAATAAATAGCCTATCATTGTGTTACCTACTCTGACCAACACATTTAGGGAGATTTAATATCATATATTTTTAAAATAACCATAATTAAGGGCATAATATAAATATCAAGTTATCTGAGAAAAAATTTTAACCATTTTATGTTACAGAGGAACTAGAAAGGAATATATATTGTAAGTGGAAGATTTAGAGAATGAGTAACAGTAATTCACAGAGGCTAACACAAGTCAATGATGACTGCTAGGTACTGAACTAAGGAGAGCTATTAATGCATCTAAATAGTAAAACTTAGAAACAACCTACAGGGAAGGCAATGGCATCCCATCCCAGTGCTTTTGCCTGGAAAATCCCATGGACGGAGGATCCTGGTGGGCTCCAGTCCATGGGGTCGCTAAGAGTCTGACACGACTGAGCGACTTCACTTTCACTTTTCACTTTCATGCATTGGAGAAGGAAATGGCAGCCCACTCCAGTATTCTTGCCTGGAGAATCCCAGGGACAGGGGAGCCTGGTGAGCTTCCGTCTATGGGATCGCACAGAGTCGGACACGACTGAAGCGACTTAGCAGCAGCAGCAGCAGCAGAAACAACCTAAATATCCAACTTGATGAAATTGAAAGAGGAGAGTGAAAAAGTTGGCTTAAAACTCAATGTTCAGAGAACTAAGATCATGGATCTGAGCCCATCACTTAGTGGCAAATAGATGGGGAAGCAATGGAAACAGTGACAGACTTTATTTTGGGGGGCTCCAAAATCACTGCAGACGGTGACGGCAACCATGAAATTAAGAGACACTTGCTCCTTGGAAGAAAAGTTATGACCAACCTAGACAGCATATTGAAAAGCAGAGACATTACTTTGCCAACAAAGATCTGTCTAGTCAAAGCTATGGTTTTTTCCAGTAATCCTGTATGATTGTGAGAGTTGGACTATAAGGAAAGCTGAGCACTGAAGAGTTGATGCTTTGAACTGTGGTGTTGGAGAAGACTCTTGAGAGTTCCTTGAACTGCAAAGAAATCCAACCAGTCCATCCTAAAGGAAATAAATCCTGAATATTCATTGGAAGGATTGATGCAGAAGCTGAAACTCCAATACTTTGGCCACCTGATGTGAAGAACTGACTCATTGGAAAAGACCCTGATGCTGGGAAAGATTGAAGCAGGCAGAGAAGGGGATGACAGAGGATGAGATTGGATGGCATCACCGACTCAATGGACATGAGTTTAAGTAAACTCCAGTAGTTGGTGATGGACAGGGAGGTCTGGCATGCTGCAGTCCATGGGGTCGCAGAGTCGGAAACAACTGAGTGACTGAACTGAACTGAAATATCTAACAATAGTGAAATGTGTAAATAAACTTTGTAATGTCAACATAACGGAGTGTTGATATTGTTCAGTCACTAGTCATGCCCTACTCTTTGTGACCCCATAGACAGCAGCATGCAAGGCCTTCCTGTTCTCCACCATCTCCCAAAGCTTGCTTAAACTCAAGTCCATTGAGTCTGTGATACCATCCAACCGTCTCATCCTCTGTCGCCCTGTTATCCTGCTGCCTTCAATCTTTCCCAACATCAGGGTCTTTTCTAATGAGTCAGCCCTTTGCATTGTAGCCAAAGTATTGGAGCTTCAGCTTCAACATCACTCCTTCTAGTGAATATTTAGGGTTGATTTCTTTAGGATTGACTGGTTTGATCTCCTTGCAGTCCAAAAGACTCTCAAGAGTCTCCTCCAATATCACAGTTCAAAAGCATCAATTCTTCAGCGCTCAGCTTTCTTTATGGTCCAACTTTCACATCCACACATGACTACTGGAAAAAAAAAAAAAAAGCTTTGATTAGATGAACCTTTGTCATGATAATAATGTCTTGGCTTTTTAATATGCTGTCTAGGTTGGTCATAACTTTTCTTCCAAGGAGCAAGCTTCTTTTAATTTCATGGTTGCAGTCACCATCTGCAGTGATTTTGTAGCCCAAGAAAATAAAGTCTATCACTGTTTCCATTGTTTCTGCATCTGCTTGCCTTGAAGTGATGGGACTGGATGCCATGATTTTCATTTTATGAATGTTGAGTTTTAAGCCAACTTTTTCACTCTCCACTTTCACCTTCATCAAGAGGTCCTTTAGTTCTTCGCTTTCTGCCATAAGAGGGGTGTAATCTGCATATCTGAGGTTGTTGATATTTCTCTCGGCAATCTTGATTCCAGCTTGTGCTTCATCCAGCCCAGCACTTCATATGATGTACTCTGCATTAAAGTTAAATAAGCAGGGTGACAATATACAACCTTGACATACTCCTTTCCCAAATTTGAAGCAGTCCATTGTCCCATGTTCAGTTCTAACTGTTGTTTCTTGACCTGCATATAGGTTTTGCAGGAGGCAGATAAGGTGGTCTGGTATTCCCATCTCTTGAAGACTTTTCCACAGTTTGTTGTGATCCACACAGTCAAAGGCTTTGGCATAGTCAATAAAGCAGAAGTAGATGTTTTTCTGTCACTCTCTTGCTTTTTTGATGATCCAGTGGATGTTGGCAATTTGACCTCTGGTTCCTCTGCCTTTCCTAAATCCAGGTTGAACATCTGCAAGTTCATAGTTCACATACTATTGAAACTTGGCTTGGAGAATTTTGAGCATAACTGCTAGTGTGCAAGATGAGTGCAATTGTGTGGTAGTTTGAATATTCTTTGGCATTGTCTTTCTTTAGGATTGAAATGAAAACTGATCATTTCCAGTCCTGTGGCCACTGCTGAGTTTTCCAAATTTCCTGGCATATGGAGTGCAGCACTTTCACAGCATCATCTTTTAGGATTTGAAATAGCTCAGCTGGAATTCCGTCACGTCCACTAGCTTTGTTCATTGTGATGCTTCCTAAGGCCCACTTGACTTCACATTCTAGGATGTCTGGCTCTATGTGAGTGATCACACCATTCTGGTTATTTCGGTCAAGAAGATCTTTTTTTGTACAGTTTTTCTGTGTTCTTGCCACCTAGTCTTAATATCTTCTGCTTCTGTTAGGTCCATACCATTTCTATCCTTTATCTTGCCCATCTTTGCATGGAATGTTCCCTTGATACCTCTGATTTTCTTGAAGAGCTCTCTAGTCTTTCCCATTCTATTGTTTTCCTCTATTTCTTTGCATTGATCACTGAAGAAGAATTTTTTATTTCTTCTTGCTAATCTTTGGAACTCTGCATTCAAATGGGTATATCTTTCCTTTTCTCCTTTGCCTTTTGCTTCTCTTCTTTTGTCAGCTATTTGTAAGGCCTCCTCAAATAACGATTTTCCTTTTCAAATTTCTTTTTATTGGGGATGATCTTGATCCCTGCCTCCTGTACAATGTCACAAATCTCTGTCCGTAGTTCTTCAGTCACTCTGTCCATCAGATTTAATCCCTTGAATCTATTTATTACTTCCACTGTAATCATAAGGGATTTGATTTAGGTCATACCTAAGTGGCCAAGTGGTTTTCCCTACTTTCTTCAATTTTAGTCTGAATTTGTCAATAAGGAGTTCATGATTTGAGCCATAGTCAGTTCCCAGTCTTTTTTTTTTTTTTTTATGACTATACAGTGCATCTCCATCTTTGGCTGCAAAGAATATAATCAGTCTGATTTTGTTATTGATCATCTGGTTATGTCCATGTGTAGAGTCTTCTCTTGGATTGTTGGAAGAAGGTGTTTGCTTTGACCAGTGCATTCTCTTGGCAAAACTCTGTTAGTCTTTGCCCTGCTTCATTTTATACTCCAAGGCCAAATTTGCGTATTATTCCAAGTATCTCTTGACTTCCCACTTTTGCATTCCAGTACCCTATAATCAAAAAGTCATCTTTGGGGGTGTTAATTCTAGAAGATCATCATAGAACCATTCAACTTCAGCTTTTTCAGCATTACTGGTGGGGCATAGACTTGGATTCCTATGATATTGAATGAGTTGCCTTGGAAACAGAGATCATTCTGTTGTTTTTGAGGTTGCATCCAAGTGCTGCCTTTTGGACTCTTTTGTTGACTATGATGGCTACTCCATTTCTGCTAAGGGATTCTTGCCCACAGTAGTAGATATAAAGGTCATCTGAGTTAAATTCACCCATTCCAGTCCATTTTAGTTCATTGATTCCTAAAATGTTCACTCTTGCCATCTCCTGTTTGACCACTTCAAATTTATCTTGATTCGTGGACCTAACATTCCAGGTTCCTATGCAATATTGTTCTTTATAGCATTGGACTTTACTTCCATACCAGTTACACCCACAAATTGTTTTGTTGTGGGTGTTGTGTGTGTTGTGGTGTGTTTTGTTTTTTTTTTGCTTTGGCTCCATCTCTTCATTCTTTCTGGAGTTATTTCTCTAATGTTCTCTAAAAGCATATTGGGCACCTACTGACTTGTGGAGTTCATCCTTCTGTGTCATATCTTTCTGCCTTTTCATACTGTTCTTGAGATTTTCAAGGCAAGAATACTGAATTGGTTTGCCATTTCCTTCTCCAATGAACCATGTTTTGTCAGGACCTTCCACCATGACCCGTCTTGGGTGGCCCTACATGGCATGTCTCATAGTTTCATTGAGTTAGACAAGGCTGTGGTGCATGAGATCAGTTTGAATATCCTCTTCTATCACAACAGTATTCCTAATATTTTTTGGTATGCCTCTTTTAAATCTGCTCTTTATCCTAGAATGATTATCTTCAGTTCCATAAGACAGTTCTTCCTATAACACTGTTTCCAAACCCCAAATAGTTCAGGGCCTCCACCTTTAGAAATCATGATGAAATGTTCCATTAACATATTGGTTAATCTGGGAACTGTTTTTCCCACCATCTCCTTCCTTGTATGGTTCTGAGTGAAAGCACCCAAAAGGGGAACTTGCATAAGATTCACAAAGCAGGAGGAAGTAGAAGTCATTATTTCTAAAGGTCTTAGCAGGCAAATACAGTGATGAACAGATACAGAAGTGCTTCTAGCTTTTCACTTTGCCCTCGTGCTTGACCTCTGTACCCAATTTAGGTCTTTTTCTTGATTGCAAATCCTTCTTCCTCAGAATAGCCCTAGCCCACCACTAGTCAATCACTTGGCAGAAGACACAATGCGGTAGTAACAAGGAACAACCAGTGCTATTCCATAAAAGTATAATGTAAAACACATAAACAACTTAAAATTTTCTAGCCAAATTAAAAAGGTAAAAAGAAACAGGTCAATTTTATATACAAATATATGAGTGTATATTTATTAATATATAATATAATATATACATATATTATATATGTATATGTATGTATATATATACCCATTCTCCATGATGTGCAGGATCTTAGTTCCCCAACTAGGGATCAAACCCACACCCCCTGCAGTGGAAGCACAGAGTCTCAACCACTGAACCACCAGGACAATTCCCAGGTCAATTTTAATAATGTATTTTATATAACCCAACATAGCTAAAATGTACTGCTTTAACACACAGACAATATTAAACATGATTAATTAAACAGTAAGGAGGCCAATATTGCAAAAAACTGCCAATGATATGGAAGATAATAGGGGACAAGGTAAAGATACAACCAAGAACCAGTTCATACAGGGCACTGTAGACCAAGATAATGGTGTGAGATTTTGTAAGGTGTAATGAGACTTCCAAGTAGAGGAATGGCATGAGCTGACTTACATTGTTGAAAATGACTCTGATGCTCAGTGGAGAATAGACCGAGAGGAGAAACCAAGATGCAGAATGCAGTTAGGAGGCTTTTTCAATGACCTAGATGAAAGATGATGGGGGCTTGGACTAGGATCATGTTATAAAAATAGTAAGATATTGAAAATCTGTGATATATTTTCAGGGTAGAATAACAAAATCTGCCCATATTTGAATATGTAATGTGAGAGAGGGAAGAAAGACTTATGGATGGTGTCTATCTTTTAGGATTAAGCACTTAGAAATGATAATGCCATTTACCATGAGAAGGAAGGCTAAGAAAAAAATGTTTATTTTGTTCGGTTCTATCATAAAATATGACTTTAAATATTTATTTTTTCCTTTGTCATTTTGATAAGCATATCTTTATCTAAATCACAGGTATAAATCTTGAACTGAAAGCTAATTATAGAGTTTATAGTTCCATTCCCCTTAATATCCAAGCATTAACATTACATTCAAAATATAGTTAATTCATTTTACTCTACTACTTATTATCAAAAATGCTTTTACACACCTTGCTCATAAGTATAAAATTCATTCATTGCTATGTGTCATTTATTGCATTACTTTGACCTCCCAAATTAGAAGCCTCATTTCTTTCTCGCATGTTTAGCCTGGACCACTATTTCAACAGATCTTGCCTATATCCTCTAGTTCCTCAACTCTTGTCCTTCCAGCTCATCTGAGTCACCAGTCCTTAACCTATGATTAATCCAACCATCTGCTTACTCAATAGATACTTCAAAGCTGCCAAACACTGCTGGAGAAAAACTGTGCAACTGGATTGCTTGGACTTTTCACATATTTACCACCTGCAACCTCAACTTGGTCCTCAGTATTGCTGGGCACCACTCTCATTTGCCTCTGTTGAGGTATCTTCCCCACTGACTAAGGTTACCATTTTATGTTTTTGCACTCCTCTTCAACCTTCCACTTTTATATGCAGGAGGAAAAAGTACTGCTTTCTAGAAAACCAAATGAAATAGTCTAGGTAATTAATTTATTCCAATTTTCTCCTCCAGCTACAAGATTATATATATAAATATATTATTAATATATAATTATAATTATATATTAATACCCATCCTCATTCACCACATTCAACCTGGGTCTTGTATTCATCTCCAACATTCTTCCAGATCCTGTTCCATCATCAAATTTTCTCCTGTTCATTGACTGCTTTTTCTTCCTCAATAAATATGCTTAAGTCTCCTCTCATCCTAAAGAAAATCTTCTGCTCTCCTTGGTTTCTCTTAAGCTAGTAAGCTGATCTCTGTCCTCTTTTCACTGCAGATTTCATTAGAAAGTTTCATAATCTGCTATAATCACATCCCTCTACTGAATCCCTTCTTCCCCAAGACATCAGTGACCTGTCAGTCTTAAATTCAATAATCTATTTCACTTCTTTTTCCCATTTAGCATCTGTATAGCTTTTAATGCTGTTGATCATAGTCTTTCTTGAATCTCTCAACTCTTAGATCCTGGCCCTGATTCCTCTGATCAATTCTAGATTTTCTTGATTGATCTTCTTCACGATCACTTGAGGATGATACTTTGAGTCCTTCCTACATACTTTCTTTTCTTCTCATGCTCATTCCTCTCTTTGAGTGATAGGAGCCACCCAGACAGTCTACTTTAACGTACTGTGACAGCCAAGCAAATAGGCTGCTCAAATCTACTGTGAGGAGCAACGCTGATTGTCAGCCCTAGCTAACTCCCTTACAGGTCAGCCACTACATCTGCACCCAGGCCAGGCTTCTGTGGGCTGCCCCCAGCCAATGACTGAATATGGTTAGATTTGAAAGCAGGCCCAGCTCTGCAGCCCACAGGACTCAGTTTTGGCTCTAGGACTCCCTTCAGCCTGGAGAGAACATTCTTGGGATTGTACTTACATCTTAGACTCTGCCCAAACAAACCTCCTTTCTCCCACTTCTTATATCACAGATGTCAAACTAGCATTGAGGCCTAAGGGTCTCCCTGTCTTCCTCTTCAAGAGTGTTTCCCCCAATCATTCTGTCGCATTCTTGATTCTGTCTTGGCAACTATCTCTTCGGTTCAGTTCAGTTCAGTTCAGTCGCTCAGTCGTATCCGACTCTTTGCGACTCCATGAATTGCAGTATGCCAGGCCTCCCTGTCCATCACCAACTCCTGGAGGTCACTCAGACTCACGTCCATCGAATCAGTGATGCCATCCAGCCATCTCATCCTCTGTCGTCCCCTTCTCCTCCTGCCCCCAGTCCCTCCCAGCATCAGAGTCTTTTCCATTGAGTCAACTCTTCACATGAGGTGGCCAAAGTACTGGAGTTTCAGCTTTAGCATCATTTCTTCCAAAGAAATCCCAGGGCTGATCTCCTTCAGAATGGACTGGTTGGATCTCCTTGCAGTGCAAGGGACTCTCAAGAGTCTTCTCCAACACCACAGTTAAAAAGCATCAATTCTTCAGCGCTCAGCTTTCTTCATAGTCCAACTCTCACATCCATACATGACCACAGGAAAAACCATAGCCTTGACTAGACGAACCTCTGTTGGCAAAGTAATGTCTCTGCTTTTGAATATGCTATCTAGGTTGGTCATAACTTTCCTTCCAAAGAGTAAGCATCTTTTAATTTCATGGCCGCAGTCACCATCTGCAGTGATTTTGGAGCCCCCCCCCCCAAAAAGAAAGTCTGACACTGTTTCCACTGTTTCCCCATCTATTTCCCATGAAGTGATGGGAACTATCTCTTAGAAGATCAAATTTAACGTATCTACACACCAGCTGGCTCAGACAGTAAAGCATCTCTCTGCAATGCAGGAGACCTGGCTTCGATCCCTGGGTGGGGAAGATAGATCCCCTGGAGAAGGAAATGGCAGCCTACTCCAGTATTCTTGCCTGGAAAATCCCATGGACCGCAGAGCCTGATAGGCTACCATCCATGGGGTCGCAAAGAGTTGGACACAACTGAGCGACTTCACTTTCACACCAGCAGCTGATGAATATATCTCAAAGTTGTGCCTTGAACTTAAAATTCACATATAAACTGCTTTCTCAATAACTTCTCCCAGGTGATTCAAATGTATCTCAGATGTAATATGTGTCATATTAAATTACTTATTTTGCCATACACCATATTCCTTTCCAGCAATTCTTGCCTTGTGTAGTCACACCATCTTCTATCTTCTGCTGATAACCTCCTCTTCCATGTGTTCAACTCAGACACTTATTAAACTGTTTGGGATATTTGCCATGTCAGTTATGGACTCTGGCTTTCAGTCATGCCTCTCTCCAATTCTGTATTCACAAAAGGCTTTTCACAAACTAGCTCCATCATATCTTTGCTGCTTTATCACTGTCACCTCCTCATTCATCCATCATTCTGCCCATCATTTCTCCCACTCAACCAAATAAATATCCTGAACTTGCTCATGGCTCTGAATCTGAAGGTACTATTTTATCATCCCCAAATTTCTCTGTTGCTCAACTTCTACATGTTTTTCAAGGTGCAACTCAAATGCTACTCAGTGAAGCTCCATTCCCAAACCAGCTACCACCATAGACAAAGATAAAAAATATTTCCTCTTTATTATCTTGATATGCTGTATAGACTACAATCACAGCACTCCCTTCTTATATTTTGCTACAATTATGTATGCATTATGTATGTATTTCCAAATAGGAAAAGGAGTATGTCAACTTTGTTTATTGTCACCGTGCTTATTTAACTTATATGCAGAGCACATCATGAGAAATGCTGGGCTGGAGGAAGCACAAGCTGGAATCAAGATTGCTGGGAGAAATATCAATAACCTCAGATATGCAGATGACACGACTCTTATGGCAGAAAATGAAGAAGAACTAAAGAGCCTCTTGATGAAAGTGAAAGAGGAGGATGAAAAAGTTGGCTTAAAGCTCAACATTCAGAAAATGAAGATCATGGCATCTGGTCCCATCACTTCATGGGAAATAGATGGGGAAGCAGTGGAAACAGTGGCAGACTTTATTTTTTGGGCTCCAAAATCACTGCAGATGGTGACTGCAGCCATGAAATTAAAAGACGCTTACTCCTTGGAAGGAAAGTTATGACCAACCTATGCTATGCTAAGTCACTTCAGTCGTGTCCGACTCTGTGTGACCCCATAGACGGCAGCCCACCAGGCTTCCCCGTCCCTGGGATTCTCCAGACAAGAACACTGGAGTGGGTTGCCATTTCCTTCATATTAAAAAGCAGAGACATTACTTTGCCAACAAAGGTCTGTCTAGTCAAGGCTATGGTTTTTCCAGGTGTCATGTATGGATGTGAGAGTGGGATTATAAAGAAAGCTGAGCACTGAAGTATTGATGCTTTTGAACTGTGGTGTTGGAGAAGACTCTTGAGGGTCCCTTGGACTGCAAGGAGATCCAACCAGCCATCCTAAAGGAAATCAGTCCCGAATGTTCATTGGAAGGACTGATGTTGAAGGTGACACTCCAATGCTTTGGCCACCTGATGTGAAGAACTGACTTACTGGAAAAGATCCTGATGCTGGGAAAGATTGAAGGAAGGAGGAGAAGAGGATGGCAGAGGATGAGGTGGTTGGATGGCATCACCAACTCAATGGACATTAGTTTGAGTAAACTCTGGGAGTTGGTGATGGACAAGGAGGCCTGGCATGCTTCAGTCCATGGGGTTGCAAAGAGTTGGACACTACTGAGCAACTGAACTGAACTAAACAGATATATGTATTCTGTCCTTTCACTAAGACTTTGAAGCAAGGAACCATGGATTATTAGTCTATATCTGTCCAGTTCCTTGAATGGTACTTCCATCATAGTAGATATTCAGTAAATATTTGTGGAATTAACTGAAGCAGCAAAGAAACTAAGTTATATTGATTGGACTTTTCTTGAGAAATGCATACTAACTTTTAATGATTATTTCAGTGTTGCTTGAAAATAATCTGTTTTGTTCACTGTCTCCATCAAAACAGATAGGTTTGAGGCCATTAATCAAAATTCAAATAAAAATCCAAGGCTAATCTATCATTTTCTTAAGTAAGGAAGAGTCATGCTAGACATACACAATCACATTTGAGCAAAGCAAACTGCTGATATTATGTAGGTGTTTAGGGAAGAGTTTGTTTTGAGATGTGTTTGTTACTGAGATAAGACTATGGTGTCAGTGTCAGAAACTGACACAAGTACTCTACAAATGTTTACTGAATATCTACTATGAGTGCATTCTGTGTTGGTTACAGAATGGGTGGATGTCAGCCTTAGCGTTGTGTTCAGGTTATTGAATCTGCCACAGATGTAGTGATTTCTTAGAACCATGGCTATGAAACAATTATTGACTAGACAGGTGTAAAGACATTTCAGTTGGATGTTTTTGTGATACAATAGATTGGTTTTTACTAGGAGTGTGAGGGGACTTTTTTATATCCTCAGGTATTATGAGGATACTTGTATTCAGATTCTTGCCTTAGTTCATGATCTTTAGATTCTCTAATATACTCTAGGCTTACAAAATCATAGATACACATGCCTTGTTCCTACAACCAGTTAATTAGATACAGGAATATCATAATAAATGTCACAGTTTGGTGTCACACAGTTTTCCTTGGAGGGCTTATCTTTTGCTTAGAGGATAGATCAAGGAAAATATTCATGCAAGGAACTCTCTGAATTGGGAACTATCCATAAAGCTGCTTTCATTTCATTTGTTGTCGTTGTTGTTGTTTTGTTTCATTTTGTTCATAATAAGAAGCTCAAGAGCTGTAACACAGGAATTCATTGCTGAGTCAGCTGTTTTGAAAGTTATTCTTAAGAAGTGCAGAGAGCAGAAAGGATAAGTGTGCCCACACATATGAAACCTGTGTTAATTA
Source organism: Tragelaphus eurycerus (assembly GCA_935064755.1). Classification (NCBI taxonomy): domain Eukaryota; kingdom Metazoa; phylum Chordata; class Mammalia; order Artiodactyla; family Bovidae; genus Tragelaphus; species Tragelaphus eurycerus. Next base: position 12,780,973 of record CAKXYN010000006.1, read on the forward strand.
CTTTTTACATATTATTAATTAATCTCCAAAACCACCAAGTAGGTGTTCTTATGTCCATTTCTATGGGACAGCGGGGAGAGGGGAAGGGAACTTAAAGGAGTTAAATAAATTTTTTAACCTCATGAAGCTTGGAAGTGACAAAATTAGAAGTTGAATCCAGATTTCTATTTCAATAGCCAAAAAAATTTCTCCCTATATCATACTGTGGCTCAGACAGTAAAGAATCTGCCTGCAATGTGGGAGACCCAGGTTCGATCCCTGGGTTAGGAAGATCCCCTGGAGAAGGGAGGGGCTAGCCACTTCAATATTCTTGCCTGGAGAATTCCACAGATGGGCCTGGCAGGCTACAGTCCATGGGGTCACAAACTGAGCCACTAACACTTACATAGCATACTTCCTGTCACAAAGAAAAGTTGAGTACCTCAGTTTCAAAGAAATTAGTCTGGAGACAGCATACAGTGGAAATTGGGAAAAAAAATCTCTACCAGTTGTCCTAACCTGGAACAGTTATGCTAAATGTATATTTCTCACTGGCTGTTGTTTTGTATTTTCTTTAATTATCACTCACAAAGCAAAAACTAAAATATTCTTAAATTTAGAAAGTTACCCAATTTCCATATTCCAACTATTCTCATACAAACATGTGCTGTGCAGAAAGCCACCCTAGAAGAGAGTGTGGTATAATTAGGTTCCAGTGGGTGTATAGAAATGGTTACTTCAGCATATTCACATTTCAGAAAGGAGTCTGTATGATTCAGTAGTCCATCTCTCTATCTACACCATGTATTTTTAAATGAGTGAAATAAACATACAAATCTCTATAAAACAAATCAAAATATGAAAAACACACATGTCTAGCTTACATTTATTGGGGTTTTCTATGAGTCTTATGGGTTACTAAGCACTAACTTAAAACAAGAATAGGGTCATAAAAAGAGAAGAATGAGTTAATATTTTTTAAATGCATGCAAGGAAGTCCTATTCACTAACTTTGGACCGATAACAAATTCAACCATTTTAAATTATATTTAAGAACAAAGGTTTGGTTTTACTTTTAGTGATACAATTATAATTCAGATTGACTTTTTATATTTTTGATTGCAAAAAACAGGACTGGACAGGATAAAACAATTGAGTACACACAAGCTGAAAATCAAATTGGACTATCAGAAGCACAACTTTTTCTTGAAACTAAGCCAATCAAGTAACTTCTTTTGTGAATATTCAAAAATATAGCATTGATTAATGGCCTTTAATGTGACCTTATAGGAGATACACTATTTTCATTAAATTGTTTTGCATAGCTATGTTGAATATACAGGTACCTTTAGAATTTCAACAAATTTTATTGACAGTGAGTGACAAACATTGCACAGCATATTCAATGTTAAATAAAAATTCTAGTTTGCTAAACTATTTTATTTATTTTTGAATAGATAATAACATGTAGCAGAGAACACAAAGAGTAAAAGGTTCTCCTAAGTCTGTCCTCCTGCACCCCAGTTCCCAATGAAGGGAACTAATATTAAATACTGTGGATCAAGAAAAGTCCTCTGAAATAAAGACTTGGATCTGTATATTGAGTATTGAGTATCTCCACCTTTTATTCCCCCAAATCAATCTAAAACAGTTGACTGTGAGACATATCCTAGTAAAATCCTTAAACTTTAAAAATGAAAGAACCCTTTGGGTTTCTAGGCAAAAAAAAATCAAAAGAAAAAGAAATTCAGGTTGGCATCAAATTTATTGTCATCAAAAATCAAACCAAGAAAGCAGTGCAAAACTCCATCAACTTCCTTCAACTTGAAGGAAGGGGTAAACATTCTGGGCTCCAAAATCACTGCAGATGGTGATTGCAGCCATGAAATTAAAATACACATGCTCCTTGGAAGAAAAGCTATGACCAACCTAGACAGCATATTAAAAAGCAGAGACATTGCTTTGCCAACAAAGGTCTATCAAAAACAAAAACCAAGGCTATGGTTTTTCCAGTAGTCATATATGAATGTGAGAGTTGGACTATAGGAAAGCTGAGCACAGAAAAGAACTGATGCTTTTGAACTGTGGTGTTGGAGAAGACTCTTGAGAATCTCTTGGACTGCAAGGAGATCAAATTAGTCAATTCTGAAGGAAATCAGTCCTGAATATTCACTGGAAGGACTGATGCTGAAGCTAACACTCCAATACTTGGGCCACCTGATATGAAGAACTGGAAAAGACCCTGATGCTGAGAAAGACTGAAGGCAGGAAGAGAAGGGGATGACAGAGGATGAGACAGTTGGATGGTATAACCAACTCGATGGGCATGAGTTTGAGCAAGCTCCCGGTGCTGATGATGGACAGAGAAGCCTGGAGTGCTGCAGTCCATGGGGTTGCAAAGAGTTGGGCACGACTGAGCAACTGAACTGAACTGAATGAAAGTCACATAGTAAACATAGTTTGATGTTACAAAGACAAAACTTTCATCGTATCAATAAATGTAGATAGGCTCAACTTACCTATTAAAAAAAAAAACAACTTTAGGTCAGCTTACAGATCAAAACCAGAAGAAGGAATATTCTTCAAGCCACCTAATTTTATTCCCTCTTAAAGTCATTGTCATTGCTCTGTGTTTTCTGGTGGTGAGCATTTGTCAATATTGAATTTGTTTATACTATAAATTGAAAAATATATGTTTAATCCCTCAAATCTTACTGCTGCAAATTCAGTTATTCCAAAGAATGTAGCATTGGATATTTATGAGAGAAAAAAAGGAGCAAGTGTTGGGCTTCGAGGGGAAAAAATCCAGTGTATAATGCATTTTATTCTTAAATGCTAAGTGTTTCTAGGCTTTATCTTTCCATTTCTTATGGACTTGCATCATATTTTTTAAGATTATATGTAAAAGATTAAAGATAAATAAACATGTCAGGAAAAGATATTTATCTAGTGAAAATTATTTTAAAGTGCTTTCATTTCCTTGCTGTGTAATCAGAGGCAAATCACTAATCTCGGTCTCTTCTAGAATTCTGCATCCTTCCTACATTGTAGATAATGAAAATTAAGCTATTTTGAAAGCCAGTTGATAACAAGTATATAGCACTGCTGCTCACAATCATATCTTACAAAATTTCCACTGACTTTTAGATTAAATAATATTACCATATGGAAAAATCAGAACATATAGATAGGGAAAAAACAATAATTAAATCAGTCATTCTACCACAACACTGTTGCAGATATTTCTATGTATAACCATCTGTATTTACTCTCTCATCATCCTGGAAAAGAAATCTGTCCAACAGCCACCAAGACTGCATGCAGCCTGCTGCCCCTTCTCCATCTCTTTGATTTGTAAATGGAGATGAAAAATGGGGCTGGGAAGGACTTGAATCTGGGAGGGAAAAATCAGAGCAAATGTTCTGGTTGTGTCATAGGCACTATCACCTGTGTATGGAGAAGGAATTGGTAGCCCATTCTTCCTGGAGAATTCCACGGACAGAGGTACCTAGTGGGCTGCAGTCCATGAAGTCACAAAGAGTCAGACATGACTGAGTGACTTTCACTTTCACTTCACCTTTAGTGTAGCTCTTATTAAGCCACAAGGTTAAATGCCAAAATAAAAAGTGTTCTTAAATAAATTATAATCTACTTGGACATTTAATAGGGCTCATTTGTAACCCCCTAGTTTTCTATTTATATCATAGAATCAGAGACAATATATTTCTCTAAAATACTGATGCATATGATTTTTCAAATCATGAATATATTCAATGCAAAAAATTAGATGACACAAAAACGTACAAACAAAGGGAAATTAAAACTCCCCATTTATGACCCCACACTGCCACCATGTTTTACATCAACAAATTATTTTGATGTGTTTTTAGTGACCAATAAAGCTTTACCTTCAACTGCAAATATCAGTACATTGCCTAGAGAGGAAACAGACCATTAACCTATCAATGTGTCTCCTCACTCCTCTCCTTAGTAAAGTCAACTAGGATTAGTCCTTACCACAATTAATTTTTTAATAATTTTATTCATTATAACTAAGACTGTGCTGGATCTTCCTTGCTGTGTGCATTTTTCTCTAGTTGCAACAAGTAGGGTCTACTTTCTAGTTGCAGTGTCAGGGCTTCTCATTGTGGTGGCTTCTCTTGGGCTGCTGAGCATGGGCTCTAGGGTTTCAGTAGTTGTGGAGCACAGGCTTAGTTATTCCATGGCATGTGGGGTCTTTCTGGCCCAGGAATTGAACCCATGTCTCCTGCATTGACAGATGGATTCTCTACCACTGAGCCACTTGGGAAGCCCCTTAATGACAATTATAGTGTATCATGGCTGAGTAGTAAGTATTAAATGTCTAAGTGCTAATTGTTCCAGCAAACTGGAACAGTGATAAATAACTGACCAGTGATAAAAATTAATCTGGTTACTAAACATCCTTCTCTCACAATTATAACAACTTCCTTATCTCCACATACTGATATTTATTTGAATTGGACCAGATGATCCTTGAGTTTCCTTCTAAAGATGTGGGTGACAAATCTCTGAAAAATAATATAAAAAGAAACCAAGACATGTACTGTAAATAAGTTAGCTTTTACTGAGATTTTTCTTAAAGTTATCAGAAAATCAATTCAAGCCTTCCCATCTAATGTGTTTTGACATTTATTCTTTTGATATAAAGTTAGTTACCATGCAAAAGCAGATTCTTAATAATTGATGTTGTTTACTTTGAATGTGATTACTCATAGAAGGCTGGAGAAATGAATCAATACTTGCTTAGCTTCTCCAAAATAAATCAGAGTTAACTGTTAAAGTAATGCATGTTAATTTAGCCTGTCAAATTAATTTCCCAGCACCTTCTTATGCTACAAGAGTCTTAATTAAGAAATAACTAATGTTACTTTCCCTTATTACAGGTATTGCTGAGCCACTGGCTCTGAACAAAGTCATTTGACTCCTTTGATGTATGTGATTTAAAGAACACCAGAGAAAAACTACAAAATATTAGTTATACTGTGCATTTGAAAGTGACTTCAGTTTGGAGAGTGATTCTATTTTCTTTCTGCAAACTGTGTTCTGTTCTTCAAGATGCAATGTGGGCCTCCTATGAAGCTGTGTGGAGTTTCAGTACTGTGTGGAGTCCCAGTACTGTGTGGACTTCAGTCCGAAGTTTCACAATTTTAGGAGGTTCACTGACACCCTTTTTCTGAAAGAGAAAAGGGAGTGATGAAGTCTATGGAAATTACAATAAGAGGAAAGTCTGAAGAAATAGGGAGTATTTAATCTAATAAAAGATGAAGGGATTGATACATGTTGATGTATAGCTGAGTCCCTTCACTGCTCACCTGAAGCTACCACCTTGTTAATTAGCTACACCCCAATACAAAATATAAGTTTAAAAAAAAGATGAAGGGATATAACAATGAGAACATCCTCTCTTGTTTGAATGTACGTTATACCGTGGAGGGCTTTATTTTGCATCTTATTTGCTGCTGCTAAGTCACTTCAGTCGTGTCCGACTCTGTGTGACCCCAATAGACGGCAGCCCACCAGGCTCCCCGTCCCTGGGATTCTCCAGGCAAGAACACTGGAGTGGGTTGCCATTTCCTTCTCCAATGCATGAAAGTAAAAAGTGAAAGTGAAGTCGCTCAGTCGTGTCCGACGCTTAGCGACCACACGGACTGCAGCCTACCAGGCTCCTCCATCCATGGGGTTTTCCAGGCAAGAGTACTGGAGTGGGGTGCCATTGCCTTCTCCATTAAATCTTTATATACCTCCTTGTAATTATCAATCACCAGTGCTAATTCTGCCATCTTGCATCTTATTTAGATGGCAAAATTAGCACTGGTGATTGATAATTACAAGGAGGTATATAAAGATTTAACATAAGAAACTTTTGATGATAGAAAGGGCTCCTTTACCCAGGACTGAGCTTCCCGGAATAAGCATCCCGTGAAGGAACACTTCCGAGGGGCAGAGGCTGATGCTGAAGGACAGTTCTCCAAGGCTCACAGTCTCAGTGTTTCAAGTGTACCAAACATGGGGAAGCCACTCCTTTTAGTCCAGCCCACACTTTGACTCTCGTTATCCACATTAAATGGACATTTTAAAACTCCAAAAGACAGGGGCTTGTTGAAAGTCCTCATAGTTCCCCATTACATGTCAAATCATGCTTAAGAATTACTCATTGCTAGTCTATGTTATTGTTCGGTCACTAGGTCATGTCTGATGCTTTGCAACCCAGTGGACTGAAGCAGGCCAGGCTTCCTTGTCCTTCACCTTCTTCTGGAGTTTGTTCAAACTCCTGTCCATTGAGTCAATGATGTTATATAACCATCTCATCTGCTGCCTCCCCCTTCTCCTGCCCTCAATCTTTCTTAGCATCACGGTCTTTTCCAATGAGTCAGCTCTTTGTACCAGGTAGTCAAAGTACTGAATAGAGCTGGCCATTGCTGGGGTACAGGCCAGGTTGTTGGAGAGAAAGCGTGAGACCAAAGGCATCATTCCCACTTTCCAAAGTTTAAGGAGAGCAGCTCATGTACAAGCGGTTGTACTCTGTCCATCCACCTGGTCTACCACTTAACACATAATATTTAGTTAGTTTGTACAACATGATATGAGCTCCTTATGACCAGAGACTCTATTCTATTTATCTTTATAACACCATAGCTTATCCAAGTGTTGGCATTTATTAGATACTCAGTATGTGCTTAATGGAGGAATAAATATATTCCATTCCAAGTAAGCATTGCCTCAGTGCAGACACTATATCAACGGTAAAGCATACAGAATTAAAATAAGGTTCAGTCCTTGCTCTTAAGGAGTACTAAAAAAAAAGTCAGTGGAATAAATACATGAGTGAATGAGAGCACCGTATTGGATAGAGTTTTGCCTTTTAAGATTTCTTTCAACTCTAAGAGTCTATAAATCTGTATTCCTTTCCTCAATTATAATAGCTTAAATGTAAGAGCAGGAAATATAGTCATACTATATTAGGATTTTCCTAGGTTTTTAATCTACTGTGGGTAACACAGCTCAGTTCAATTCAGTCGCTCAGTCATGTCTGACTCTTTGAGACCCTACGGATTGCAGTACGCCAGGCTTACCTGTCCATCACCAACTCCCAGAGCTTACTCAAACTCATGTCCATCACATCAGTGATGCCATCCAACCATCTCATCCTCTCTCATCCCCTTCTCCTCCTGCCTTCAATCATTCCCAGGATCAGGGTCTTTTCAAATGAGTCAGTACTTTGCATCAGGTGGCCAAAGTATTGGAATTTCAGTTTTAGCATCAGTGTTTCCAACGAATATTCAGGATTGATCTCCTTTAGGATTGACTGGTTTGATTTCCTTGAAGTCCAAGGGACTCTCAAGCATCTTCTCCAACACCACAGTTCAAAAGCATCAATTCTTCGCTGCTCAGTTTTCTTTATAGTCCAACTCTCACATCCATACATGACTACTGAAAAAACCATAGCTTTGACTAGATGGACCTTTGTTGGCAAAGTAATGTCTCTGCTTTTTAATATGCTACTAGGTTGGTCATAACTTTCCTTCCAAGGAGTAAGCATCTTTTAATTTCACAGCTGCAGTTACCATCTGCAGTGATTTTGGAGCACCTCCCCCAAAAAAAGTCTGCCACTGTTTCCCCATCTAATTGTCATGAAGTGATGGGACTAGATGCCAACTCTAAATGTTGAGTTTTAAGTCAACTTTTCACTCTCCTCTTTCACTTTCATCAAGAGGCTCTTTATTTCTTCTTCGCTTCCTGCCATAAGGGTGGTGACATCTGCATATCTGAGATGATTTATATTTTCTCCCAGCAGTCTTGATTCCAGCTTGTGCTTCATCCAGCCCAGCATTTTGCATGATGTACTCTGCATAGAAGTTAAATAAGCAGGGTGACAATATACAGCCTTGATGTACTCCTTTTCCTATTTGGAACTAGTCTGTTGTTCCATGTCCAGTTCTAACTGTTGCTTCCTGATCTGCATACAGATTTCTCAAGAGGTAGGTCAGGTGGTCTGGTATTCCCATCTCCTGAAGAATTTTCCACAGTTTGCTGTGATCCACATAGTCAAAGGCTTTGGCATAGTCAATAAAGCAGAAGTAGACGTTTTTCTGGAACTCTCTTGCTTTTCCAATGATTCAGCGGATGTTCACAATTTGATCTCTGGTTCCTCTGCCTTTTCTAAAACCAGCTTGAACATCTGGAATTTCACAGTTCATGTACTGTTGAAGCTGGCTTGGAGAATTTTGAGCATTGCTTTGCTACCATGTGAGATGAGTGCAATTGTGCTCTAGTTTGAGCATTCTTTGGCATTGCCTTTCTTTGGGATTGAAATGAAAACTTACTTTTCCAGTCCAGGCCACTGCTGAGTTTTCTAAATTTGCTGGCATATTGAGTGCAGCACTTTCACAGCATCATCTTTTAGGATTTGATATAGCTCAACTGAAATTCCATCACCTCCACTAGCTTTGGTTATAGTGATGCTTCCTGAGGCCCACTTGACTTCACATTCCAGGATTTCTGTCTCTAGGTGAGTGATCACACCATTCTGGTTATCTGGGTCGTAAAGATCTTTTTTGTAGAGTTTTTCTGTATATTCTTGCCACCTCTTCTTAATATCTTCTGTTTCTGTTAGGTCCATACCATTTCTGTCCTTTATCGTGCCCATCTTTTCATGAAATGTTCCCTTGGTGTCTCTAATTTTCTTGAAGCACTCTCTAGTCTTTTCCAGTCTATTGTTTTTCTCTATTTCTTTGCATTAATCACTGAGGAAGTCTTCTTATCTCTCCTTGCTATTCTTTGGAACTCTGCATTCAAAAAGGGTATATCTTTCATTTTCTCCTGCCTTTCATTTCTCTTCTTTTCTTGGCTATTTGTAAGGCCTCATCAGACAACAATTTTGCCTTTTTGCATTTCTTTTTATTGGGCATGGTCTTGATCACTGCCCCTTGTACCATGTCACGAACCTCTGTCTATAGTTCTTCAAGCACTCTATCAAATCTAATCCCTTGAATTTATTTGTCACTTCCACTGTATAATCTTAAGGGATTTGATTCAGGTCATACCTGAATGGTTTAGGGGTTTTCTGTACTTTCTTCTAGCTCAGCTTCTAGCAAATCAAATAATTTGAGAAGTCAATTTACAGTTAAAGAGATGGGAAACAAAAGGTCTTGGTAGAAATTTGTGTTAATGCCATATAAAATTTCAGTTTTCTCATATGAAGAAAAACACTTTCCAGTTCTAGAATTCAAAGTGGTAATTTTCTCTATATATTAATTGAAGAATTCAAAATATTTCATGTATATTAAAATAACAAATATCATCAAAATGTTCACTCTCCATTTAATTTATATTAACATGAAATCCACTCATTTATAATTCAGTTACTTTCATTTTTCCTATTTTACAGAGGATGCAACAGGACATAGAGTTAAAGTGTTTGCCCCTAGATCATGAAATAGCAAGTAGTAAACCTCAGCAATTGAGCACTGGAGTTTATGTTCATAACCATTTCACTATATTACCTCTCATCAATAATATTCTCCTGTAGCATGGTATGAATTTTATTTATTACATCACATTAAGATTTTTTTCACCAGCTATTGCATAAAGCAGAATCAGTGATCCATGATTAGTCTTGCTTCTGATGCAATCATGATCAAAGATAAGCCTAGGCTTTGAGAGGAAGTGAAGGAAATGGCACCCCACTCCAGTATTCTTGCCTGGAGAATCCTATGGATAGAGGAGCTTGGTGGGCTACAGTCCACGGGGTTGCAAAGAGTCGGACACGACTGAGTGACTTGACTTTCACATACAAAGCAATAAAACAGAGCCCATTAGCAGGAAAACAATGGTCATTTTAATTCCTTACTTTAATATTTACTTATTTACACAAACCTAGACAGTCACCACTGTCTCTGTCCCCTTCTCCACCCTGTCCAAAAGGACACAGTTATATAAAATAATAACTGATTATTCAAACAAATAACAACGTATTACTCTACATATTCCACACACACACACACACACACACACACAAAACCCTGCAAGTCAACTGTTTTGCCAAACCATTTTGATACACTGGGGGTTAAGGTGCTTGCTCTGAAAAGCAAGGTACATTTAATTTGGGGATTGAAAGATCTTTTTTCCCACTTAGTTTCACATATATTCTGTTTTTCACTTTGTGCTCTAAATAGTTAGTTAATTGGGACTATTTAACAGATTGCCTACATGGCTGCTGAGAGTAATTGTATCTTAACAACGACTGAAGGAGTTTTTACTTAATTTGCAAGCAGTTTGGTTGAGAATGACCTTGCCCCCTACAGTTGGATTCAAAGAGTTAGGCAGAAGCTAAAGTGCTCCTGACTGCAGGAGGTGAAACTCATTCATATTCTTTTGTAAACAAACTAACAGTGAGTTGCCAGTGTATTTTCATCCTCCCCAATCACCTTAGCAACGAGGATATAGGAACAGCATGGACTTTCCTCAGAACGTGCAGTTTTTCCTAGCACAAGAAGACAGCAACAAATGGGACTGGCAAAATTCCCAATTTATTTTAATCCTCAAAATGAGTGTCAGAATTTCCATGAAACATAGATTCCAATGTAAAAAGAAAGGGCTCAACTTCTCTTGTATATGCAATAATTAGTTATTTCTCAGAAGGACTATACTTACTTATTTTAAAAAATTTTCATGACATAGTTTGACCAAGTTCAAATTAATTTCAGTCCAGAAAGAAAAGGAAGACCCATTTCCAAGTAATTAGGCTAGGCTCATTTGAATGGCAGGCCACTGATGGTAGTTGCATTTTATTCTTCTACGTTTGAGGAATATGAGCTCTAGAAAGTGGAGAAAGATAAAACCGTATGTGAGTTATGAAGTCTACTGGAGTCCTTGGGGTCAGATGGAACCTGGGACAGGACAAACCCTGCCAGACAATAAAGGTCAGTTAACTGTAGGTAATGAGCCAGAGAGCTTTGTTTTGTGTGCTTTCCCAACCACTCTCACCCTTCCCACATGGGAAGGTGAGAATCTGTTCATTTGTGGATTTCTTACAGTTTTGATTGTTGCTGATCTTCTCTTGAGACAAAGAACTAGTAAAACTAAAGCACAAATGTACTTAGGAACTATGCCATCGGACCTCAACCACCTAACCTCTCTACCTTCACTCTTTGGTATTTATCTTCAATCTTGATCCCTGAAAGATTAGTTCCTCAAGCAAACATTCCACAGAGTTTAAAAATCAATAGTAAGAATTTTATGTCTACACAGTTAGCAGACAGTTTGTCCTAATATCCAAAGTTTAAAAAATAAAGAATAGACTATCAAAAGAAAAGGCTGCTTTTTTTTTTTTTTAATGTCTTCATCATTGTTGTGTTTCAATCTGGAAATACTTGTATTGTATTGCTAGTTCATAACTTCTAGTTCAGTTCATAACTTCTAGTTCAGTTTAGTTCAGTTCACTCGCTCAGTCATTTCCGACTCTTTGCGACCCCATGAATCGCGGCACGCCAGGCCTCCCTGTCCATCACCAACTCCCAGAGTTCACTTAGACTCATGTCCATCAAGTCAGTGATGCCATCCAGCCATCTCATCCTCTGTTGTCCCCTTCTCCTCCTGCCCCCAATCCCTCCCAGCATCAGTCTTTTCCAGTGAGTCAACCCTTCGCATGAGGTGGCCAAAGGACTGGAGTTTCAGCTTTAACATCATTCCTTCCAAAGAAATCCCAGGGCTGATCTCCTTCAGAATGGACCGGTTGGATCTCCTTGCAGTCCAAGGGACTCTCAAGAGTCTTCTCCAACACCACAGTTCAAAAGCATCAATTCTTCAGCGCTCAGCTTTCTTCACAGTCCGACTCTCACATCCATACATGACCACAGGAAAAACCATAGCTTTGACTAGACGGACCTTTGTTGGCAAAGTAATGTCTCTGCTTTTCAATATGCTATCTAGGTTGGTCATAGCTTTTCTTCCAAGGAGTAAGCGTCTTTTAATTTCATGGCTGCACTAACACTTCTAGTTAGTGTCTGTATTTAAAAGTTGTAAAAATATTTTTACTTTGTTTAGTGAATTGAGATAGCATGAGCTGCTTTTACATATTTTCTGTCTTGCATTGACATGAGGAGAATCCATGCTGGCCTTGTTGGAGAGAGGATTTTATAATATGTATCCCTAGTACCCCCACTCCTACCCTTTAAAATTGTACAAAGTCTGGAGTTTTAAATGCTCTCATGAAATGCAAAAAATAAAAACTGTTAGATGTTGCAGGTACCCTTGTAAATTTGAAAACAGCTGGTGATATAAACCCAAAGTTTTAAACTAGTTCTTAACAAGTTTGTAACATGAATCCTGTATCTTCGGTTAGGTTCTCCAAGAAACAAATTAAGACAGATTTTCATGCAGGAGTTCATTAGAGAGTAACCTTGGATTAACATCAGTAAGGAATAACAGAAGCAGGGCTGGGGAGAGGGAAAAGTTGAAAAAGACTGCATGAGAGCCTCAGCAAATCCCACAAGGAACCCTGAATCTTGAATGGCTCTTCAGAGGTCACCCAAATTTACTTTAAATATACCACCACCATCACCAGCCAACACGGAGCAGTCACTAGATGTGGGTAGCCAGGGGGAGAGGTGCTAACATTACAGCAGCAATACGTAATGGCAGTATCATAGACCAGTAATCATCAGGGTCCATTATCTCAGCCAGGATGGTAACTTGTTTTCAGGCCTTTTGGCACAAGGAATCTGAAGTGCTGCTGCTTCTGCTAAGTCACTTCAGTTGTGTCTGACTCTATGTGACCCCATAGACGGGAGCCCAGCAGGCTCCCCCGTCCCTGGGATTCTCCAGGCAAGAACACTGGAGTGGGTTGCTGACTGAAAAACAGAACTTAAAAGTGTTATTGGTAAGAGCATTCATCTTTGATAACAGAAACTTTAGACCTGCAAAGTTTGTCATTATAGAGTCAGAGGCACAAATTATTCAAGGGGCTCTGTAGGACTGATAGTAAAAGGGGCTACTCCCTATTTTCATATCTTCTATCTCCTGGGGACATAGCACTGTATAATGATTCCTAACTTAGGACGTGTCCTATGTCCTAGAGAATGACACCCCATCTTTGAAGAGTATTATCTTCAAGCTTAGGTTTCAGCTATAGCTTCAAAAGGCAGTTCTATTACTCTAAAGGTCTGGTAGATTTTCAGTGGTATGGTCTGTTATAGGAATAGTGTATTCTTTTGTTTTAAGTCCTCTGCCAAACCTCTTTTGCTTTAAACTGGTCTGAAACATTGTCAGGTGCAATACCATGTATGTGAATCAAACATTATGTAAATATTGGAGATGGCTGAGGTCCTATAAATGGAGAATTCAATCTGATACCTAGAAAATATCCTGATTCTAGTAAAGATAAATTGCTACATTTTCCAGGAGATAACTGACTTGACACCAAGTATCTTGTTGGTATCCCCTAGAGATGGTGCCATATCAAGTCTTAGTATTGGTCTTTGTTGCTACCTGGCTGGACATCTGACAGCAATAGGTAGATAGATCAGTCATGGCAAGGCCATGACATTGGGTGGATCCATGCCTAGTGTCCATCCTGACACCATGAATACCCTGTTCATAGGACTTTTGTGCCAGCACTGCAGTTGCTTATAGCAGGCCGGCTGTCACATATCTGTCAGTAGCAGAGAGTCATTCTGTCTGTCTAGCTGTTTGGGGTCTCATTCATGGTAAATGCTCCCTGGCAGGCAGTAACAAGTTATACATGGACCTTCACAAATTGTGTTCACTTCAACAGGCCCATCCTCAGGCCTTTTTCTCAGACCTCTGATCCCTAAAGTTTCCATTTTTCTCCTTACAATATCTCATCAAGAAGCCACACCAATGCCATCAACCATCTCATCCTCTGTCATCCCCTTCTTCTCCCACTTTCAATCTTTCCCAGCACGAGGGTCTTTTCCAATGAGTCAGCTCTGTGCATCAGGTGGCCAAAGTAATGGAGTTTCAGCTTCAACATCAGTCCTTCCAATCAATATTCAGGACTGATCTCCTTTAGGATGGACTGGTTGGATCTCCTTGCAGTCAAGGGACTCTCAAGAGTCTTCTCCAACACCACAGTTCAAAAGTATCAATTCTTCAGCACTCAGCTTTCTTCACAGTCCAACTCTCGCATCCCTATATGACCACTGGAAAAACCATAGCCTTGACTAGATGGACCTTTGTTGGCAAAGAAATGTCTCTGCTTTTAATATGCTGTCTAGGTTGGTCATAACTTTCCTTCCAAGGAGTAAGCATCTTTTAATTTCATGGCCGCAGTAACCATCTGCAGTGATTTTGGGGCCCCCTCCAAAAAAATTCTGCCACTGTTTCCCTATCTATTTGCCATGAAATGATAAGACCGGATGCCATGATCTTTATTTTCTGTAAGTTGAGTTTTAAGCCAACTTTTTCACTCTCCTCTTTCACTTTCATCAAGAGGCTCTTTAGTTCTTCGCTTCCTGCCACAAGGGTGGTGTCATCTGCATATCTGAGGTTATTGATATTTCCCTGGCAATCTTGCTTCCAGTTTATGCTTCTTCCAGCCCATTGTTTCTCATGATGTACTCTGCCTAGAAGTTAAATAAGCAGGGAGACAATATACAGCCTTGATGTACTCCTTTTCTGTTTGGAACCAGTCTGTTGTTTCATGTCCAATTCTAACTGTTGCTTCCTGACCTGCATACAGATTTCTCAAGAGGCAGGTCAGGTGGTCTGGTATTCCCATCTCTTGAAGAATTTTCCACAGTTGGCTGTGATCCACACAGTCAAAGGCTTTGGCATAGTCAATAAAGCAGAAATAGATGTTTTTTAGGAACTCTTTTCCTTTTTCGATGATCCAGCAGATGTTGGCAATTTGATCTCTGGTTCCTCTGCCTTTTCTAAATCCAGTTTGAACATCTGGAAGTTCACAATTCATGTATTGTTGAAGCCTGGCTTGGAGAATTTTGAGCATTACTTTACTAGCGTGTGAGATGAGTGCTATTGTGCGGTGGGTTTGAGCATTCTTTGGCATTGCCTTTCTTAGGGATTGGAATGAAAACTGATCTTTTCCAGTCCTGTGGCCACTGCTGAGTTTTCCAAATTTGCTTGCATATTGAGTGCAGCACTTTCGCAGCATCATCTTTCAGGATTTGAAATAGCTCAACTGGAATTCCATCACCTCCACTAGCTTTGTTCCTAGTGATGCTTCTTAAGGCTCGCTTGACTTCATATTCCAGGATGTCTGGCTCTAGGTAAGTGATCACACCACTGAGATTATCTGGGTCATGAAGACCTTTTTTGTACAGTTCTTCTGTGTATTCTTGCCACCTCTTCTTAACATCTTCTGCTTCTGTTAGGCCCATACCATTTCTGTTCTTTATCGTGCCCATCTTTGCATGAAATGTTCCCTTGGTATCTCTGATTTTCTTGAAGAGATCACTAGTCTTTCCCATTCTGTTGTTTTCCTCTATTTTTTTGCATTGGTCGCTGAGGAAGGCTTTCTTATCTCTTCTTGCTATTCTTTGGAACTCTGCATTCAGATGGGTATATCTTTCCTTTTCTCCTTTGCTTTTCACTTCTCCTCTTTTCACAGCTATTTGTAAGGCCTCCTCAGACGGCCATTTTGCTTTTTTGAATTTCTTTTCCATGGGGATGGTCTTGATTCCTGTCTCCTGAACAACGTCATGAACCTCTATCCATAGTTCATCAGGCACTCTGTCTATCAGAATAGTTCCTTAAATCTATTTCTCATTTCCACTGTGTAATCAGATGGAATTTGATTTAGGTCAAAGTTGAATGATCTAGTGGTTTTCCCTACTTTTTTAAATTTTAGTCTGAATTTGGCAATAAGGAGTTCATTATCTGAGCAACAGTCCATATATAGTCCATATATAGCATTAATTTGGGCCATTTCTCTTCGTATATAAAGTATCCTGGGTTGGTGCCTGAAGCTCTGTCCTTGAGAGAATTTTCACTGGTCACCAGCTTTTAGGGACACAAATGAATGGGACTATAGTAAGCATTTGTCCACTTTCGCATTAAATACAGAGATTGAAAAGTGAAATTTGCTCAGTCATGTCCGACTCCTTGAGACCCCATGGACTGTATAGTCCTTGGAATTCTCCAGGCCAGAATACTGGAGTAGGTAGCCTTTCCCTTCTCTAGGGGATCTTCCCAACGATTACCCACCCACAAACCAAACTAAGACATTTCCTTCTTCATCAGCTAATCAAAATGCTCTAGGTGTGAACTGAGAGAGAGGCATGAATGTAAGTGTTGTACATGCATGTGGATCTGGGCCACCTGCTGTTTGTGTGTGTGTGTGCTCACTCCTGTCAGAGTCTTTGAGACCCCGTGGACTGCATCCCTCTAGGCTTCTCTGTCCATGGAATTTCCCAGACAAGAGTACTGGAGTGGGTGGCTATTTCCTACTCCAGGGAATCTTTCTGACCCAGGAATTGAACCTGTATCTTTGCATCTCCTGCATTGGCAGGCGGATTCTTTACCACTGCACCACCTGGGTAGCTAGGGCCACCTGCTCAAGCAGGTTATTTGTGCTGCCCAGCCCTGCATATGCAGAATCCTGGATGGACATTCTAATAAGAGTGCTGCTCATGATGGAATATTGCAGGACTCTTACTCTTATAACTGTGAGTTCAAGAAAACCCAGCTTGGATTTCCCTGGTGGCTCAGTGGGTAAGAATCTGCCTGCTATGCAGGGGACACCAGTTCTATCTCTGGTCTGGGAAGACCCCACACGCCTCGGGGCAACTAAGACTGTGTGCCACAGCCACCAAGCATGTGCTCTAGAGCCCATGAGCTGCAACTACTGAGCCTGCCTGCTGCAACTATTGTAGCCTGTGCACCTAGAGCCTATGCTCCACAACAAGAAAAGCTGCAGCAATGAGAAGGCTGTGCACTGCAATGAAGAAGAGGCCTCACACACCACAACTAGAGAAAGCCCACATGCAGTAACAAAGACCCAGCTCAGCCAAAAAACAAAGTTGGTTTAAAATAGAAAAACCAGCTTATAATGGACAGCCCTTTTATAAATGATGGACCATGTGGTCATGTGATAGTCCATGGTCAGAGAGCCTAACTCTATCAGACCCAGTAGAAAGCCTGGAGATGTTTTGAGAAGATTGGCAATTCTCTCCTGCAAATAGCATGATCTTATTCCAGAATGCTGATGGACTTCGTTGTAATTTTTCTAGTGGAGCGTACCAGAAATTCCACATGACATTGTTTCCCATCACAGCTACCTTTATGTCTTCAGAGTGGCACTGATCTCTGCCTTTCTTTCTGAGCTTGTTATCTTTGTTAACTTACAGTATTGGCAGATGTGGGCAATCTCAGCAGCTTTCACTTGACCTTCCCAATTAAATAACTGTTATTCCACAGGTCTAGTATTAGGGTTCTTACAACTCCTTTGTGCGTCCATTCCAATTATACATTTGGGGAACTGGTGACATCACGCATAGGTGGGTGCATAGAAAAAGGGACCTACTGTAAGCCAGACCTGTGATAGGAATCCACTTATTACTTGGCTCCTCTATGCCCCTACTCTAACACAGGAGCTGTAATGATACTTGAGGTCCCTCGGTATTAATGTTAACTCAAACCCCATGTTCAAAAATCATTACAGTGTCTGGATTTTCTGTTTCTCATAGTATAAGTTTACCCACTTAAAGCATCATGTCCTTTTGAGAAAGAACCAGAAGAATCATCACCATGTCTAATTGCAGTAGCAATTCAGGGCACTTCCTTATGGGGACCCAGCCTCTACTTTCACCAATGACTTCTGGGTCAGAAAACTGGCTGAGTTTGAAAACGGCAGATAAATAGGAACTTATGTTAGGACAGGGTCCTCAACCTTCTGATCATTTAACTTTGATTTCTTTAGATTGTATACATTGAATAGTTTCTGTTGGCCCATCCCTGTTGGCTCAGATGGTAAAGATTCTGCCTGCCTCCTCGGGAAACCTGGGTTCGCTCCCTGGGTCAGGATGACCACATGGAGGAGGGCATGACAACCCACCCCAGTATTCTTGCCTAGAGAATCCCCATGGACAGAGGAGCCTGGCAGGCTACAGTCTATGGGGTTGCAAAAAGTCTCATATGACTGAATGACTAAGCACAGCACAAGTTACAAATGTTTCATCTCCACAGTTTTTTAACCAAGCCCCCTGGTGCCACTCCATCATGATGATTATACCCACATTGTTTCTAACTGTTAAATGCCACCCCCTGTTTTTTTATCTTCTGGTCCTATCAGCCCTATTGCTATGAGGAAACCTACCATGAGCACTGATCTTTTCCTGAAGGACACAAAGTTATTCAGTGACGCTGGGGTTCCTCTCACTGTTGCATTTCTTATCATATTGGTAAATAGTGTGTTCTATGGGCCCTCCCACAGAACTTAGTCAGCTGGTAAACATTTGGACCTTATATAACATATCCATTCCTCTGCACTCACTTCTCTAAGCCTTTTGATCTTTCTACTGTTTGCATGACAGTTTGGAATTTCTAGCTTAATTAGTAAGGGTCATCCCTTTTTCCAGGTTTCTAAAAGCCCCACAAGCCTCCTGGCACTGATTCCCAGGGTCCTTGCCAGCATATGATGTCCTGTGTCACATCCAAGTCAATACTATACCCGCCAGTTCCTGATAGTATGTTTCCTAAGTCCTACGACACTCTCTTTCCTCCCTTAACAAGCCCAGCACTTCCCAGACCAGATCATCTTATCTCTTGACTGTAGTTTTTGTTGTCTGGTGGCCAAGAGAAAAGGTGTAGATAGATTGAAAGGGAGAAAGCTGCATATTTCTTTGCAAAACAATGACTTTCTAATTGTTTCTCAAGCAAAGTGAAAGTGAAGTCATTCAGTCACGTCCGACTCTTAGTGACCACATGGACTGCAGTCCACCAGGCTCCTCCATCCATGGGGTTTTCCAGGCAAGAGTACTGGAGTGGGTTGCCACTGCCTTCTCCATCTCAATCATGAAGCTGTCATAATTACTGGGCAAGGGAAATTTTGATGACACATTTAGGGGCACATTAAAAGATAAAATTTATATCACTGTTAGAACATGTGAAGATGATCTTTCCCAGGAACTGAAATTAAAATTTTTACAAGAAGCCAAAATCCTCAAGCAATATAATCATACCAATATTGTAAAACTCATAAAAGTTAACACACAAATACAGCCTATCTACAAAATTAAGGGACTTGTTCCAGAATGATTTCCTCACCTTTCTGAGAAAGAAGGATGACCTAAAACAGTTAGTGAAATTTTTATTAGATGTTGCTTCTGGATGGCAAAGCTCAGGTAAAAATTGTATACACCAGGACCTTGCTGCAAGAAACTGTCCGGAGGTGAAAATAATGTTCTGAAAATCAGTGACTTTGGAATGTCTCATCAAGAGGATGGTGGTGTGCATTCATCTTCTGATTTAAAGCAGATTCCCATTAAATGGACAGCACCAGAAGCTCTCAATTATGGGAGATATCGTTCTGAGAGTGATGCATGGAGCTTTGGCATCCTCCTCTGGGAGACCTTCAGCTTACGGGTCTGTCCACACCCTTTTTGCCACCAAAGGAGATTTTATCCATCTTTTCAGATTTAAATGGGTCGCCGCCTTTTTCTTTGCCTGAAGATTTTGACTTATTTTTTTCCTTGTCTTTTTCATTTGGATAAGGAGACTCACATGAACTTTCACTTTTGTGTTTTGAAACCCCCATTGTTCCACTTTCCTCTTTCCGCCTCTTGGTTAAGTCCAGTGGCACTTCTCGGTCATTGTTGGAGTGATCCCTTTTCCGCTCTTTCCTGTCCTTTTCATCTTTTTTTCTCTTTCTCTGGATCTTTCCCTTGACTTGTCCAAATCTTTCTTGTCCATTTCTCTCTTGTACAGTGGTGGAGGAGTATGATTAATGTAGAGCTTTGCTGAAGACTCCTTGAGTTCGATGAGACTGTCCTGTAGAAAATGAATGGAGATGGCAGGTGAGCTGGCATAGTTCTCAGAACCCAGAGGAACTTTGGGAAGTACGGCTGTAAACTTTACTGTTGAGGAATGTGATGGAGAAGGATGGGTATCAATTTTGCGACGTTTCTGTTCCCTTTCAGGCTCTGCAATATCTGATCGGGGAACAGGTGACTTCAAGGACCCATAAACTGGTGTTTTCTCTCCTCCTCTAACATTTTCCTTTGATTTCATTTCCTTTGCTATATCTCGTTCTCTGGACAGCTCCTTCTCTCTTTCCTTTTCTTGAGTTGACTTTGATTCTACATTCGGGACGGTGGTCTTGAATTTCTCATCTTTAGCTTTTTCTTCCTTCTTGAATTTTTCTTTCTCTTTGTCAGATTTAGGTGTTCTTTCCTTCATCTCTCTTACTTTTTCATCTTTATTTGGCCGTTCTTCCTTTGGTTTTTCTTTACCATCTTTACCAAGTACTCGGGCCTCTGGAGTAGTAGCTGGAGTCTTTTCTTTTTTCTCTTTTTCTTTCTCTTTTCCTTTTTCTTTGTCATTTTCTTTAACAGTTTTGCTGCTGTTAGAGCCACTATTTCCATTACTTGAATTCCCTTTCGGTGTGGCACTAGAAGCTTTATTAACAGCTTTCACACCACACTGAGATCTCTCCCTTGATTTATCAGTGTCCTCGGTACTGCTTTCGTCCAACTTAGATACATTTCCGATCGACGATGAAGAAGGCCCACCACCAGGCCCATTCTGTACACTGGCACCTGCTTTGCTCGGAGCGGGGTCTTTGTGATGAAACTCATTTTCAGGTATCATGTATGACTTTCTACTTTTCAACTGCCCAGAGTAGCCCATAGCCAATGCATATAGATCTGGCCTCTTCTCTTTTTCCTCTTGGCAGATTTTATGCACTCTTCTTTCCAAAGCCTGACCCAGATTCAAAACTTTTGGGTACCAAGGTAGTATTTTTGTTAGCACAATCAAGACATTCCTGATGTGAGTGTATTCGCCTGTTTCAAGGCAATGGACTGATGCCTTGGTCAGTTTGTAGTGCCATTTATGTACAACATGTCGAAAATTTTCATAGTCTAATTGATCAGCTTTATTTCCACCATCAAATCCAGTTGCTCGTAATATAGTAAGGAATCCTGGATAATTTCCACATTCCTTTTCATATGTGGCTCTATCACTGTGCCACTTGGTCACAGTCTCTAACATGCAGCAAAGGAATCTCCCGTATCGACTAGCTTCATTTTCAGTACAGCTTGCGACTGTGTAAATTATATCAGAGAAAACTCGATCATAGCAAAGAAGTGTGGAAAAATTTGGAGTTTTCTGTTGATGTACCAATTCAACAAAACGAGCACAGTAAACAGCATCAATTGCTGAAAAAATACATCGAGGAAATATACATAGCTGTAGAAATTTTGTGATGGTCTCATTTTTGGTAGATTTTGCCAAAAGCCAGTTGTCTTTTTCCAGTTTCAGTCTCTGCAGAACTCGCTGTACATGTTCCATCTGTTTCTTTTCTTCTTCGAGAAGCTTGTCCTGAAGGGCAGTACATCGCTCCTTCTCTTTTTTCTTTTTATTTAGAGGCATTTCCTGGTTATCATCAATTGCTTTCATCTGGATTTTAAGTTTGTTGACTTCCCGTTCATAGCTGGTATGTGGAACTGCAAGGTCATACATTGTCAATGACCAGAATGTGGCATAGAATTGAGGACTGATGTCATCCCAGACTTTGGAAATGTGTAAGGAAACCACTGCTTCATGAACAGGAGCCATCACCATTTCACATGATGTGATGTACTTATGAACTTTATGCTGCTGTTTACTTCCCTTCTCTGATTTTTTAAGTTCGTCATACTTTGACGAAATATGGTGTGCATACTTTGGCCTAGACAGGAAAAATGCTGCATCATGAGGTGTGTGAAATTCATTACAGAGCACATCAATTAAAGGCACTTGCTTTATATAATTTTCTGTGCTTAAATTAGATGCTAAAAAACCACCAAACTGTACCAGGGTATCATGACACTGATCATAGAGTTTTCCCACAAGTTTCAAATGTTTCTCTCCACCTTCCTGAAAGATTATCCCATTCCTCTGCTGAGCCATAAGCAAGCAGAGAGGAAGAGCAAGATCATGGTCTAATAGTGCGTCCTTTAATCTCTGGGAGGATTTTTTAGTGTTTCTTATCTGGCCAAAATAACCACCCTCAGCTTTTAGTTGCTCTCCACCAGTCATGGCTTCTAGTTGCTCCATTGTCATTTCTTCTGTAATTTCTATTCCTGCCATTTTTTGTACCACTTCTTTCAGTATAAGCAGGTCAAAACTTTTGCCTGCCTTTAGCTGATTAGCCACATACTGAAGAAGACCAGCAAGATCAATTGGATATTTACGAAAAACTGCACCACAGAAACTAGCCAGACTCTGAAGCCAACTTGAGATGGTTGTGTCGTCATGTTTCATTTTCTCCTTTTCTGGATTAGCTAAAGCTTCAATGATACAATAGGCCAAGACGTCATAATTCAATGAAGTGAGATATTTCAATGAATCTACTACAGGTGCTATCAAGTTATCATACTTCTGTATTTGTGACAAGATATAATCAAACAAAATGGTTGGATTGCTGTGGCTCAACTTCCCAATTTGTCTTCCAGAAGGCTTCACATTTTCCTTGGTTAGACGCTTCATGATATATTTGGCTCTGTCTATTGTTTGAGCTTTAACTTTTACTAAAAGTGGATGACTGTTGTAAGTTTCATTCTTCCACTGGCCATACAGACGATATCTATGCTGATATGGAAATGTTTTAAACATCCCCCATAGTTCCTCAGACATACAAGCATTGCAGTCCATCAAAGAAAGAGATGGAAGTAATACCTGGTCAGTAATGCTAAGCAAACAGCTAAGGATAACTTCTGTTTTCTCTTTATCTTCTCGTTTGCGTCCATCAGACTGAAACTCCTTCATAAATGACTTGCCTATCCGCACCACTTTAGCGAATAAAATGGGATCGTGAGAAAGGTGGGGACCGAGGTAACAGAACATATTGAAGACGTCTCTCCTCAAATCTTCAAAGCTCTCTGCTTGTTTTGGTGCTCTCTTATTTTGCAAAGCACTAACAGGTGAGCCTTTAGCACCTTTAGGAATGCCAGCTCTTCGGTAGAGAGGCTCAATAGTTATATGAATCAGCTTGCAAATAGCAAGGGCTATTAGTTTATGTGAAGCTGCATAGTAAGGAGGCGTCTGATCCATAATGCTCTGTGCATGCTGCCAATCACCAATCTTTAACAAGGCTTCCAACAAACCAAGTTTTTGGTTGTCAGGTGGCTTCTCCACTTTCTCCTCTTCTTTTTCCTTTTCTTTCTCTTGCTCGTCAATTTTATCAGAAGACAATACAACCATTGTAAGTTTTCTAACGATCTGCTTAGCTTCTCCAATTTCTCGTTTGTGTTCATCCATAATGCAATTATCAGCTGGAAGAAGATGTACATAAAGATCATCTAAATCAATAAGGTTAAATTGTAGAAGTACTGCTGCAACTCTGAATAAAGATGAAGGAGTCTCTCCATTTGGTTCCTGATAAAACTTGAATTTGAACCCAAGAATATGACACAGTGTTTGCGGTTCACACATACTCATGTAAGATTCTAATAAAGATATAAAGAAGTCATCGTGTTCCGGCCTGCATTCAAACACGTCTAAAATGACATCCAGAACTCTATTGGGATCCAGATTAAAGCATCCTATTAAAGATTTGATATTTTCTAAGATTAAATCACTAGTAATAGTTCCAGATAAATCTTGCCCCAATTCAGCAATCAGCTTGGCATAACCTTCATTTTCTTCTCTTAACAAATTAAATTTTTGCTGCTTATAAAAGAGTTTTGTCTTGATTTTAACTGACTTTTGATTGAATTGCTGTGATTGTTTGATAAGCCCTAACGATTCCAATGTTTCTGGATCCAAGCGTTCCTTTAGAACTGTGTCTGAAACTAAATACAAACATGCTAATACCAACTGTGTAAAATAGTCTCCCTTGCTTTTTTCTTCCAAACAATTTGTCTCGATATCTAATATGCAGAATACATCAGCAAGAATGGAGGGCATATCCTCACGAAATTCACTAATGTCACTAAGAACATTAGATGCCTGTTCATGCTTTAGATTTCCTTTAATGACATGGTACGATAATTCATAAACAGCTTGCTGGAAATCTCTATAAGTTGAACTATCGAGGCTTTTATTTTCACTGAGGATCCGGCATAAATGTAAAAATTCGCCTCTCCCTGATTTCTCCCAGTTCTTTATCCACTCCACAGGAACCACCACAGTTGCGGCCGCCATCTTCCCCTCACCAGTCGCAGAGGCGGAACCGGAAGTTGTACGGAAAGCACTGGTCCCGAGCATGGCGGCCGCCTGTCCCTGCTCCCGAGACTGCTCAAGTAAAAGGGGAATGAAAAATTTTCAGTGGGGAGAATTGAGCCATTAATGCAGAACCAGATTGTCCAGAAAAATCTAGGCCATGTTTTTTAATGTGTTAACTCAAATATCACAATCACAAATCTCGGGGTCTCTCACTCCTGCCTAACCAACAAACTCTGACGTTAATAAGTAGAGTTGCCTGGTAGAGGTGGAGTATGCAACTTTGTCCAGAGATCCACTACCTTTAGAATTAACTCTGCAAGTTTTCTGCCCTTTCACAGCAGGAGGCAAATATATATATAGCCACCCAGGAAACCATTTAACTTTCATATTTTGCCCTAAATTAATTATTAATCACTGTCAGCCTTATTATTCACTAATGGGTATGGAGAATATATTCATTTTCCCTTTACCCTTTGGAATTTTTGCTGAGACTTCTGTAATAAGACAGATTAACAAAAGAAAAACAATAAAAAGTTTAACATGCATACTTCATGGTGTACATGGGAGATACTCAGGGAAAAATGAGTAATTTTCCAAGGTAGCTTAAAATTTAGACTTAAATACCATCTTTACTGGTTTCCCTGGTGGCTTAGCAGTAAAGAATCTGTCTGCCAATGCAGGAGATGCAAATTCAGCCTGTGGGCTGGGAGGATCCCTGGAGAAGGAAATGGATACCCATTATTCTTGCCTGGGAAATCCCAAGAACGAAGGAGGCTGGGAGGCTGTAGTCCATGAGGTCGCAAAGAATCAGATATGACTAAGGGACTAAACAACAACAACCATCTTAATAGAAAAGGGAGGGGAATGTGGGATTCTTAGGGAAGAGTAAATAATTTTTAGGATGATGAGTGGGCCTTTAGAAGAATAGATGGTAGGTATGATATTCTGTGACAATGTTTGTGACAGGGTTGTCACCTTCTATTCTTCTCTCCTGTAATGAGTCAATCTCCCCTGACTGATGCAGTTCCCAGGGAGGGGATCTATGACAGTCAAGTCTCTTTTGGAGGATCTGTCTTTAGGGAAAAAAAGGGAGTTCAGAGAAAGCCTCTTCCTGCATTTGCTGTTTTTCAAGTACCTACAGCTCAAAATAATCAATATACCAAAGTGGCATATTTTAGGGTTGCATGCTCTAAACTTTTGCAGTTGTATTTTGGAATGGCATATTCTGCTACCTTTTAAAGGCACTGAGGGCCTCCCGAGTGATACAGTGGTTAAAAAAAAAAAAAAAAAAAAAAAATCTGCCTGCCAATGCAGGAGACACAGAGATGTAGATCAGTCCCTGAATGGGAAGATCCCCTGAAGCAGGGCATGGCAACCTACTCCAGTATTCTTGCTAGAAAAAAAAAATCCCATGAACAGAGGTGCCTGGCAGGCTACAGTCCATGGAGTTGCAGAGTTGGACATGACTACCCAACTGAGCAAACACAGCACAACAAAGGCTTTACTAGAATGAATCATTTGATTCCCCTTTTCTTAATATAACTGTTCCTCCCTGAAATTTATAATACCTGGGACAATCCCTATTCCCCTCCCAGTTTACCATCTTGAAAGTTTACCAATTTCACCACTACAGCAGGCCAGGGTACCCATAATCTACCAGCCAACTGGTAGGTGATCCAACTCCAAAATCTTCAGAGTCTCCTTTCTAGGATCACTCCTGACATTAACAACCGTAGGTTGAATCCCATTGCATCCAGAGTTGCAATGGGATTAGAGAACCTCCTATAACTAACACCCACAAGGAAGTGAAGGAAACAGGGTTGGGTGGAGGGAGAAATTAAACTGATAACAGTTGCAAAGGAAGTCTCAGCTGATCACATGGGGAGCTCTGAATCTGGAATGACTCACCCCAATAGTGTATAGCGGGGTGGAGAAAGGGGATCAGAGGTTAGTTCTGTAACTTCCTACATTTAAGAGTCATTGGATGTGTGTTGCTTAGAATATTGGGCAAAGCAGGTCTTTTCACTCAAGGGCAATTCTTGGGGAGAGACTGCTGTGAGAGCTCCGCAGGCCACAGCCCTGGAGGTTAGGAAAATGAGAGCTTCTGCCTGGAAGGGGAATCTGGGCCGTGCACCAAACACTTTACTTTTGGTTTTGAGAGTCCTATGTGATTTGGGGGCAACATATTAGATAGGTTAATGTTGTTAAAGCTTGTAAGCTCTTAACCACACACAAATGATATAAGGAAAGATAATCTGGAGCTATGTATGGCAAAAGGGAAGATTCAACCTAGAATTATAAACTACAGAAAACTCAGAAGTACATAACTTACACCCCTCGATAATCAAGGATGGACTGTGTTGGGGAATTATCAAGTACCCTTGTGATAAAACATGGTTTCTTAAGTCACCAGAAATTTGGATTTTATAAGAGGAAAGGAGAGCTTGTTCTCATCTGAATTTCCTGAAGGCTTGTGATAAAGTAAGACTTCATGGTGAGATTCTTCGACAATTAAAAATAAAAAGTCAGATTCCTGAACATTTAATAAGTGGTCAGTATGGAGACCTCACATAAGCAAATGCACCATCAGGAGGTTTGATTGTGGCTTATTTAAATCTAGAAAGAACCTTAAAAGTCTGTATACAACTTTAGTTGTGTATTCTGTAGGCACTGTTAAGTGTTACATAATCTTAATTTTATTCTCTATATCATATTGGTGCATATGTTTGCCATGATTAGGCAATGGCCATCAATAAATAGACTTGAAATAGTGGATTAGGAAGTACTAGTTTTAACTCTTTGATGATTTCTATTATGATAATACAAAAAGAAAAAAACAACAAGCAGGACATCCCAAAGAAACTATCAGATCAGATCAGATCAGTCGCTCAGTCGTGTCCGACTCTTTGCGACCCCATGAACCGCAGCACACCAGGCCTCCCTGTCCATCACCAGCTCCTGGAGGTCACTCAGACTCGCATTCATCGAGTCAGTGATGCCATCCAGCCATCTCATCCTCTGTCGTCCCCTTCTCCTCCTGCCCTCAATCCCTCCCAGCATCAGAGTCTTCTCCAATGAGTCAACTCTTCGCATGAAGTGGCCAAAATACTGGAGTTTCAGCCTTAGCATCATTCCTTCCAAAGAAATTCCAGGATTGATCTCCTTCAGAATGGACTGGTTGGATCTTCTTGCAGTCCAAGGGACTCTCAAGAGTCTTCTCCAACACCACAGTTCAAAAGCATCAATTCTTAGGCACTCAGCCTTCTTCACAGTCCAGCTCTCACATCCATACATGACCACAGGAAAGACCATAGCCTTGACTAGGCGAACCTTTGTTGGTAAAGTAATGTCTCTGCTTTTGAATATGCTATCTAGGTTGGTCATAACTTTCCTTCCAAGGAGCAAGCGTCTTTTAATTTCATGGCTGCAGCCACCATCTGCAGTGATTTTGGAGCCCAGAAAAACAAAGTCTGACACTGTTTCCACTGTTTCCCCATCTATTTCCCATGCAGTGATGGGACCAGATGCCATGATCTTCGTTTTCTGAATGTTGAGCTTTAAGCCAACCTTTTCACTCTCCACTTTCACTTTCATCAAGAGGCTTTTTAGCCCCTCTTCACTTTCTGCCATAAGAGTGGTGTCATCTGCATATCTGAGGTTATTGATATTTCTCCCGGCAATCTTGATTCCAACTTGTGTTTCTTCCAGTCCAGCATTTCTCATGATGTACTCTGCATAGAAGTTAAATAAACATGGTGACAATATGCAGCCTTGACGTACTCCTTTTCCTATTTGGAACCAGTCTGTTGTTCCATGACCAGTTCTAACTGTTGCTTCCTGACCTGCATACAGATTTCTTAAGAGGCAGATCAGGTGGTCTGGTATTCCCATCTCTTTCAGAATTTTCCATAGTTTATTAAGTAGCTAAACTAAATAACCAAAGAGAAGAAGAAAGAGTAGATTTCAAAACGAGAACTTAGGTCTGTGCACAGTTGTCTTCAGATCAATTAAGTTGTGTTAAAGGGAACCCAGGCAATAGAAAATGTAAGACTCTCAGATCATCCATTCTCAGGCTAAAAATCATCTAATTAGTTTTTTTAAAAATAAACTGACTTGAGTTTGAGATGGAAATAATTATCTAAATTCATTTGGTAATAAAGCAAGTTAGAATTCATTGAGTTATCATAGCTGTACACTTAGACTTGTCATGTAACTAATTTCCTCATTTAGACATCCATTTATCAACCTAGTTTAATTGCACAAAAATGACTATGTCACTAAGGTATTCATTTCCTTTCCTCTTGTTCACTCATACCTACTATGTTTCAGACATTGCCTGGTATAAGGGATAAAAAATGACTAAGAAACAATTCCTGTCCTCAAGGAACTCATAGTTTAGTAAGGTAGATAGACATGAATATGATACAAGCTACAGAAAAATACAGGAAAGAGAGTGAGTCATTAAATAGAATACTTATTGACTACCTATCATGCTCCAGGTTCTAATATTGATGAAATAGGGATACAGCATTATACATATTCTCAGTAAACTCATGGGAGGGAATATTATGCCTGGGCTCATTGTCTTTGAACGGGAAGGGACATCTCATCATCAGACTGGAATGATGTGTGAGAATATGTAAGTTTTAGTAATTTCATACTTAATGATTTCAATAATCCAACTGAAATAGATTTCTGTCTATTCATAGAAATAGTGCCAAGGGAAATTTTGGCTTCCTCAGTAGTACTCATTCATCTGGTTATAGGAGCTGAGAAGAGAAAATTGTACATGTCTAGGCTGGAACACTGCCCTAGTGCTGAAGATGGAAAGAGAGTATGGGAGCTGAGGATACTGGCAAGAGAAGAGTTCAATAGATTACTGTGCTCTTTGTAGCCAAACACCAGAGATCAGGAACAAAGTGAAGGTGATAGTTGAGAAATTGGAAAAAATAAATGAAGTAAATTTAATTTGATGAGACTAATGAGTATGCTAGGGTGACTGAGTAAGCGCTGGAAAAATATGAGATTGTTCTTTGATGGCAAGTTATTGAAGCTTCATGTTTCAAAGGAGGAGACTTCCAAGTCATGATAAGAGCAAGTGAATGTGAAAGCCAGTGGGGTTACAGAGATCAAAGAACCATGAAGGGACAAGGGCATTAGAGGACTCATCCACTTAAAGTTGAGAGTAGGCAGAATGACGATGAAAGTTGGGGTGGAGAGGAAGGAAGTGGAAGGATGATCACCACCCAGTAGCTCACTTCTCAGGGATCCCTCAGAATTACACTGGTTGGTACATTCCCTTGCCTGGAGGAGAAGGTAAGGATGCCAGTGAGAATTATCTCTAGGAGGCCGACTTTTATCCTGGCCCATGCTCTTCTTGTCAGAAAGATTTAAGGTCTCTAAATGAGCATCAAGGAGAGATAACTTACTTCTCAACGCAAAACAGGAAGTTAGCAGTATAACCTGAAAGATCTTTTTACTTTATTGTGTTAATTTCCTCTTTTAAAAGTATTTTCTGCTTGGTTGCTTCCTAATTAGAAGGATGTGGGGCAACAGACAACTCATTGTGCTGGGTCTCAGAAAATCTTTATGACCCAGTTTTCTATCTCCTGGATGAGAAGTCACATAGACAATTCACGTAATATCCCTTACCCTATTCCAGAAAAAGTAACAGCATTTGGAAACTAATCTGAGGTAGGAAGAAACATATTGTATTAAAGAAACTAAAAGAAAACCACTGAGATTAGAGGGAGACAATGAGGGGGAACTCTACCTCAGAGAGGGGTGAGGACAATCAAATAAGTAGTGGGCATGAGATTGCTTTTATATTATAATACCCAAATAGATGTTATAATTGTGCTTTTTTTTTTTTTTTTTTGCAAGTGAGATGCTGAGAGTTACTTTAAGCTTTCTGTATCATTCAGGACACAGTCAGGAAAACACAAACTATTCTAAGACTTCCAAACAGAGGGGTTTAATTTCACTGCTTCCTTGGTGACTGTTTGGGTCACCAAGAAATGACAGCTTGGTACAAGGATTTGAGCACATGTGATTTTTCTGAAGGTGTGCTCTTTAAGATAAGTGAAGGAGAGAGCAAATCAGGATGGAGAAGAAGTTAGAACCAAGCAAAGATGGAACTCAAGTCATGCACAGCCTTGGCCTGATCCACAGGGAGAGGTCTCTGGGTCATAAACCCCACCGAAGAAGTGTCCCTTCCTTGACAAAAGAGGGTCAACATTTCATAACCATCAGCACTGGCTGTGGCTGCTCTGTCAACTCCATCAGACACGTCTCAGAGAAGGAGGCAGGTTTTGAACTCTCAGCAGTCAAAACTCATAGTAGCAGGACAATGGGTACCTCAGGCCAGTAAGGAGACCTAGAAGGAGCTGGACTATCTCCTGAACCAGCTGGTGAAAAAACAGAGACATCTATGAGGGGCTGATGAGGCCACTCAGAGTTTGGAAAAAGCAGAAAGAAGCTATCATTCCTAGGCCTGGAAGGAAGCAGAAGTGATATAATAAGAGCCCACAGCCAGGATGTTTTGTGGGATGCAGACATGGCAGGCATTAACCAGAAGGAGCTGGGACCACAGGAAGAGCAGCTGCCTGGCAGAAGTCAGAACTAAGGAAGAGATGCTGCCATGCGTGCATGTGTGCTCTTCAGTCATGTCTGACTGTTTGTGACCCTATGGACTATAGCCCATGGTTCCTCTGTCCATGGGATTCTCCAACCAAGAATACTGGAGTGGGTTACCATGACCTCCAGGGGTTCTTCTGGATCCAGGAATCAAACCCACATGTCTTATGTTTCGTGCATTGACAAGCAGATTCTTTACCTCCAGCACCACTTGATGCTGCCATAAATGGCATGAAAATCAAAAGAAAAAAAAAAGAGGGAAAACACCACTGCCATCTTCCTTCCTCTGACCCCACTCTTGCCTCCCATTGAATGAATGAACCTACCCACAGCCTGAGGAAGGTCATTCTTTGCCATTCAAATCAGGGCAGGAGAAATTTGAGAAATAGACTCAAAGTCAACACATTAACTGGGCACCCACTAGAGAAACTGAGAGCAGCTACTGTTAGGAAAGTGAGGGCCATTATTTGAGGGCAGAGTGTTTAGATATAAGATTTTCCACATTTAGTGAGTCTTTGGATTTGCATAAGGAAAGCTGGTTAAGACATGGAGTCTCTGAAGTGGCAGCTACCCAAACCAAACCTGGGGGCTCCAGAGCCAATTTGCAACCCCAAAGGTTGCTCTGCATAAGGAATTAGATTTATGAGTACAGTGCTTATTATTAATTTCTGGTGAATATTCTGAGGATATACAGGTATCCCCTCTAACTTACCTTTGCTACTTTCTGAAAGAGTAAAATTCTATTTATAGGAAATTGTTTGCGGGTAGGGGTGGCAGGGAGAAATGGTGTCAGTCATCTTTGGGAAAGAAAAGAGAATTGTTAGAACCATTCCTGATCTTGAAAACCTATGTCAGCAACACAGCTTTGGCAATAGCATGGAGGGTTCCTCGGGAATGGAAACCAAAATGAAAGTTGGGTAAAAAAAGATAAAATAAAATAGACCAAGACAGCACACAGGTTTTGGAAACTAAATAACCTATTTTTGTCATTCATTCCTCACTTAAAATTGATTTCTGCATTTCACATCTGCCCTTTTATTTTATTGATCACATTGCCTCTTTTCATAAAAAAATTTGACATCACATTTCTCCCCAGAGTGACTCTGAAAATGTGCACTATGTGATAACTTGAAGATACTCATCTACACTTTAGAGAAATGATCTATAGACATTTTGATGAAATGCTTTATCCCAGTCTCATGCTTGGCTGGTGGTATTTTACAGGTTCATTTGCATGTAGGTTCATTTAAAAAAAAAACAAAAAACATTTTTTTTCAGGTGGTGATGAGAAATGGGTAATTTATAACTTGATAATATCATGCCTAGGTGCTTCATTGTCCTGAGACTCATATATCTTGATTGAATATAAAACATTACTATTTGAGTCTTAGAAAGTATTTGCTAGTAGATTTTTTTTTTTCCTTGTTAATGAGAATTAAAGGATTCTGGAGGCAGAAAGTTCTAATCAATTCAAGCATTACTACTTGTTTCTCTGAGGAGCCTTTCAAAGATCAAATTCATGTTTTCATGCAAGAACTTTCTGAAGAACTTGAAGCAACTGTTAAAGCATCTGGTGGTTTAAATGGTTCTTTCTGAGAAATATTAAACATTAGCTTTCTAAAATTGCATGATTATAGAAAGAATAAAATGAATTCATGCACTAGAGTGGACTGAGGGTTAGCAAACAAGTTCCACATAGGAAGAAACATGGTTGGCTTTATTATTTTTCTCCTTTAGGATCTCCCCTTTCACATCCCTAGCATCATCATTCTTTTTTCTGTCTTAATGCTACACAATGGTGGGAAATGACAAGAAAGAGAATGCTGAGGAAGTATCAATAGAAAAAAGCTGCAAGAGGAGAGTGTTGTGGAATTTTAAGTAGACTAGAGAAGGGACATGGGTCTGCCTTACATGGTGCAGGGAGTAGAGTTCTGAGCAGAAAATCATATTTTGAGGTCATCTAATCTCTCTTACACCCTTTAAGCAAAATTGTACCTGATATAAAATAGAACATAGGAAACATAAGAAAAAGCCCTTAAAGTATTACTTAAATGTTCTCTCTGCTGGCACCCCTATTCCCATAATCATAAAAGCCCCAAATACATGGCTTGATTTCTACAAGTTACTGAGACCAATTAACCCGTGAATTTTATCACCATCTCATTAAATGGGAACACGAAGAGATTTTTTTTCTTTCAAAAAGAAGCCTCTTCTTGGATCCTATGGCTTTTATCCAGTTTTCCAGCAGCTGTCCTTCCCTCACTGGCTTCTGAAGTCCATCAGCTTCATCAGCCACATATGTCTACCGGGCTCCTGCCTTGTGGGACACAAATTGACCTGTGCTATGTGCATGAGTGCATGTGTGCTCTGTCTGACCCTTTGTGACCCTATGGACTGTAGCCTGCCAGGTTCCTCTGTCCATGGGATTACCCAGGCAAGAATACTGGAGTGGGTTGCCATTTCGTCCTCCAGGGAATCTTCCCAACCCAGAGATCGAACCTGCATTTCCTGTACTACAGGTGGATTCTTTACCCACTGACCCACCTGGGAAGCCCAACCTGAAATATGGAGGATACAAATAAAGGGGACTGGGCTCTGCATTTAGGAACTCCAGACCTCACCACCTCAGTATGACAGCCTGGTACCCTCCGCTTCCACCTTTTAGTGATTCTACCATCCTTGAAGATTGAGACAGCTGCCCCCTTTCTATGAGTTCTCCAGTATGAATCTCCCTTACTTCCTGGAATTAGGAACTACAAAAATAGAGAAAGAGAGTTATCATAGGCCAGGAGATACAGTGGCCAGGAGATACTTTTGAAGTAAATAGACATGAAAAGCTCAGCCTGGAAGAATCAGCCAGAACAGTTCAAGCATGGAGGGATAGGAAGGACTGTCTAATGATGGAAATGATGCATGAAAGGGGCCGAGGTGTGGAATAAAAAATCCAGTCTGTGTTTTGGTTAAAACACTTTGAAAAAATTCTATAGGAAAATAATGATGGCATAGATTAGTGGTTCTCAAATTTTAAGTCAGTGTTGTCTAAGAGAAATGTGTGTGTGTGTTTATGTGTGTATGCAATCAGGCACTCAGTCATATCTAATTCTTTGTGACCTGGTGGACTGTACCCTCCAGGCTCTTCTGTCCATGGGATTTCACAGGCAAGAATACTGGAGTGGATTGCCATTTCCTTCTCCAGGGGATCTTTCCCACTCAGGGATCTAACCTGTGTTTCCTGCATTTGGCAGGCAGATTCTTTACCACTGTGCTAGCCGGGAAGCCCAATGCAAGCCATATATGTCATTTCTAGCAGGCACATTAAAAAGAAATAGGTAAAATTCATTGTAACAATACATTTTCTTTAACCTGCCCCAAATAATTTCAACATTTTATTAATATAAAATATCATTTATATGACTTTCATATTCTCTTTTTTGTACTGGGTCTTCAAATTTTATTGTGTGCTTGATATTATAGTCCATCTCAGTTTGGACTAGCCACATTTCAAGTGCTCAATAGCCATAGGTAGCTACGGCATTAGACAGCACAGCTTTGATATATGTCAGAATCTTATTGAAATATAGGTTTATGGTTTCGTCCCAAGGATTTCTGATTCACAAGATCTGGGATGGGGCCCAATAATTTGCATTTCTAGCAAGTTCCCAGGTGATGCAGATGCTCCTGGTCTGGAACCACTAGTTTGCATAAGTGGCTTTCAAGCCTGGCTTCAAATTAGAAATATCTAAGTTAAAGAGAAACACTTATCCTCCAGTCCACACCCCAGGTCACTTAAACCATAAGCTCTAGAGGTCAGGTCAGGAAAAGTGCTCTTTCAAAACATTTCCCAGGGGATTTTAATTATCAGCCAGGTTAAAGAAACACAGAAGTGGTAGGAGAAAGTACCAGAAAGATGTTTTAGGAGGGCTAAAATTTTAAAAAGAGAAATAGACTAAATCTAATAAGTAACAGGAAACCTCAGTAGGCATTTAAACAGGGCAGTGATATACAGTGAAAGCATTATTTTGTTGCATTGCCTGCACTGGTAATGACCTGCATCAGGAAAGGGGTTAGAGAAGGATTTAAAATTGTTCAAGGGCTCCATGAGTTTGGGACAATGGAAGGAAGAGGTGGATGAGGGTCAAATAAGAGTTAGATACAGTGTTCAGTTATATAACTATTCTACAGACTGATGGAATGAGGGGTATAAGTTAAACATCAACATGCAAATTGTGCTCGTTGTTTAATAGAGCAATAATGTAGCAGTCCCACACTAAAATGCCTACAAAGGCCATGCAAGAAAGGTAAGGGAAAAAAAAAAGGAGAGGACCACTAGGAGTAAATTCATATTTATACATTCTGTGAATGATGGAAACTGAAGTTTGATTACATTTGTTGGGCTTGACCTCTAGAGGCCATCTCCTCCTTACAGGACCCATTATATGCCCCACCTCTCTTTTTTGTCATTTATTGTTGTGATTTCCCCTCCACCTAACAATTTTCCCCCCCTTGGACCAGACTAGAAATTCTCATTAGGACTCCTAGTCTCTAGGGGCAGCAGAGTCTTTCTTCATCTGAGCCTCTGACTTCAGATTGAAACTTTGTGAAAATAGATTATCAAAAGTACTTAAAAGTCAGTGGAAACTACAAACAAAAGCCAACAAAAGTCACCTGTTCCTCAAGAAATGATCTCCAGTTTGGGAGATGGGAGTGTGCGGGTATGGGTGAACAAGTACAAATTCATGATGAAAATAAGATATCACAACCTGAAACCACATTATCTCTCAAATGGCACAGGCACACACTCTGGAACATTAACTGTTGCATATATGCCATAGAATTTAGATCACAGAAAAGCAGTAGGGGAAAGTCACAACAATAAATGACACTCTGGTATTGCAGGGACTACCCACATCCCCTCACTTATGCAATTTAACTTACCATGATTGAATGCAGTTGCTGTTCAGTCACTAAGTAAGGTCTGACTCCGTGGACTGGAGCACACCAGACTCTCTGTCCTCCACTATCTCCTGGAGTCAGCTCAAATTCATGTCTGTTGAGTCAGTGATGCTATCTAACTATCTCATCCTCTGCCACTCCCTACTTCTTTTGCCTTCAATCTTTTCCAGCAACAGGGTCTTTTCCAGTGAGTCAGCTCTTCGCATCAGGTGGTCAAAGTATTGAAATGTCAGCTTCCACATCAGTCCTTCCAATGAATATTCAGGACTGATTTCCTTTAAGATTGGCTGGTTAGATCTCCTTGCAGTCCAAGGGACTCTCAAGAGTCTTCTCCAGCACCACAGTTCAAAAGCATCAATTCTTCAGTGCTCAGCCTTCTTTGTAATCCAACTCTCACATCCATACATGACTACAGGAAAAAAAAAAAAAATAGATTTCACTATAGGAGCCTTTGCAGGCAAAGTGATGTCCCTGCTTTTTTTTTTTTTTTTCACTTGTTAATCCGTTATGATTTATTAGCTGTACAGCAGTAGATCCTCCTCCCCAGCTTTCAACCCCATTACATATTTTATTACAGGTCTCATGTTGGCGTCCTAAAATAATGAAAAATATCACACAGTACAGCTAAGTACAAAATGCATCAACCTAGAGTCTGATAGCTAACTGATGGCTCTCTTAAAAGCAATACACAGAAGAAAAAAGTGTTTGAAATCAGCAAGACTGAGGCTCTCTAAAAAACACATTTTAAACATGTGACAGTTCATGTGCAAGAATCACTTTGAGTTGGTTTTGCTTCACATTATTATTTTTTTGAAGATCTGAAGTTTAAATTACTGACCTAGTGAAATTTCCTGGCCCAGCTTTTAAGAGCTGCTGTGACCCACTCATAATCACCCTTCTGCTTCAACAGAGGATTTATAAAACACGAAACTCAGCTACGAACAAAGCAAAGAAAATGTAGATGGGAAATCATAACTGAAAGTTAATTGTACAAGGTTCAAATGCTGGCTCCATGGGTTGGAATCATGATGCTCCATGTGGGTGTCCGTCACTAGGGGGCAGCAGTCTCGGTGCCGTTCTGCGACATGATTGTGATCCAATTCCTCGTCAACGTTTACAAACTACCGTCTGTAGTAACTTAATTTGCAAGTAATTAAAATGCTGGGTTTTCTTACACTGCATTTCTTTTCAACCTCGTAATTAATGGAAAAGATTAAAATGTAAAAAAAGTTATTTACAAGCTTGACCATACCAGAAACTTTGCCAAGAAAGAGGCAAAGTCTTCAGGACAGAAACCGATCGTAGCATGCCATACTACTGATGTGCAGCTGACTCCAAGCAAAGGGAGTCAGGGAAAAGCAAAAGCAAAAACCAGTTTAAAAGTCTAAGTCCTTCCCAAGTCTGCATTTACAATTAAAAACTCTCCTGGGGAGAAGACCGTAAGAACTCTGGGAAACCCGGTGGTGGTTTCTGGAGTGGTTTACCATACTGCCTAGGTTTGCCATAGCTTTTCTTCTAAGGAGCAAGCATCTTTTAATTTCATGGCTGCAGTCATCATCCACAGTGATTTTGGAACCGAAGAAAATAAAGTCTTTCAATGTTTCAGTTTTTTTTTACATTGATTTGTCATGAAGTGGTGGGACCAGATGCCATGATCTTAGTTTTTTGAATGTTGAGTTTTCAGCCAGCTTTTTCACACTCCCCTTTCACCTTGAACAACAGCTTCTTTAGTTCCTCTTCACTTTCTGGCATTAGGGTAGTGTCATATGCATAACCAAGGTTATTGATATTTCTCTCAGCAGTCTTGATTCCAGCATGTGCTTTAACCAGCCTGGCATTTCTAATGATGTACTGTGCATAGAAGTTAAATAAGCAAGGTGACAATGTACAGCCCTGATGTACTCCTTTGTACAGCCCTGATGTACTCCTTTCCCAGTTTTGAACCAGTCTGCTGTTTCATGTCCAGTTCTAACTATTGCTCCTTGACCTGCATACAGGTTTCTCAGAAGGCAGATAAGGTGATCTAGTATTCCCATCTCTTTAAAAATTTTCCGCAGTTTGTTGTGATCCACACAGTCAAAGACTTTAATAGTCAATGAAGCAGAAGTAGATGTTTTTCTGAAATTCCCTTGTTTTTTCTAATCCAATGGAGGTTGGCAATTTGATCTCTGGTTCCTCTGCCTTTTCTAAAACCAGCTTGTACATCTGAAAGTTCTCGGTTCACAAACTGCTAGCCTAGCTTGAAGGATTTTGAGCATTACCTTGCTAGCATGTGAAATGAGTGCCATTGTATAGTAGTTTGAACATTCTTTGGCATTGACCTTCTTTGGGATTGGAATGAAAACTAATCTTCTCCAATCCTGTGGCCACTGTTGAGTTTTCCAAATTTGCTAGCATATTGAGTGCAGCACTTACACAGCATCATCTTTTAGGATTTGAAATAACTCAGCTGGAATTCCATCACCTCCACTAGCGTTGTTGGTTGTAATGCTTCCTAAGGCCCACTTGACTTCACATTCCAGGATGTCTGGCTCTAGGTGAGTGACCACAACATCATGGTTATCTGGGTCATTAAGACCATTTTTTGTACAGTTCTTCTGTGTATTCTTGCCACCTCTTCTTAATATCTTCTGCTTCTGTTAGGTCTGGTTAGGTTCAGTTGTGTATATCTTTCCCTTTTTCCCTGGCCTTTAACTTCTCTTCTTTCCTCAGCTATTAATATTTGTAAAGCCTCCTCAGACAACCACTTGGCCATCTGTCATTTCTTTTTCTTTAGGGTGGTTTTGGTCACTGCCTCCTGAACAAAGTTATGAACCTCCATCCATAGTTTTTCATGCACTCTGTGTACCAGATCTAATCTCTTGAATCTATTCATCACCTTCACTGTATAATCATAAGGGATTTGATTTGGTCACATCTGAATGTCTTATCAGTTTTCCCAACTTTTTTCAATTTAAGCCTGAAATTTGCAATAACGAGCTCATGATCTGGTTGAATACATGCTTTTAAAAAAATAAGTAGATGGAACTGGAGCCTATTATACAGAGTGAAGTAAGCCAGAAACAAAAACACAAATACAGTATACTAACACATATATATGGAATTTAGAAAGATGGTAAAAATAACCTATTTACGAGACAGCGAAGGAGACACTGATGTATAGAACAGACTTTTGGACTCTGGGACCGGGAGAGGGTGGGATGATTGGGGAGAATAGCATTGAAATATGTATAATATCATATCTGAAATGAGTCAGTCCAGGTATGATGCCCTATAACAGATGCCTGGGACTAGAGCACTGGGATGACCTGGAGGGATGGTGTGGGAAGGGGGGAGGAAGGAGGGTTCAGGATGGGGAACACGTGTATACTGGTGGCGGATCCATCTCGATGTATAGTAAAAGCAATACAATATTGTAAAGTTAAGCAAAATAATAAAAAAAAAAGTAACCAAGAACAAATATCTAAAATAGTAATTATAGGTATCAGCCAACACATGTTTAAATCAGTTGCTTCATGTGAATTGTAATTTATATCCATCCTTTCTCCTTTCTATGTAAGAATTTGGGCAGATTCTACAAAGCCTTTTAATAGGAGCTTGGATAAGATTATTAATGAGCTTTTAAGATAAGCTTCCATAACCATTACTCTAGGCTTCCCTTGTGGCTCAGCTGGTAAAGAATCTGCCTGCAATGTGGGACACCTGGGTTCAACCCCTGGGTTGGGAAGATCCCCTGGAGAAGGGAAAGGCTACCCACTCCAGTATTCTGGCCTGGAGAATTCCATGGACTGTACAGTCCATGGGGTCACAAGGAGTCGGACACAACTGACTGACTTTCACTCTCACCATTACTGAACTCTGGGTTCCTTGCTCTTCAGCTGCTATTTTCTTTCTGTTCCCTTGGTTCCACCTTTTTCTTACCCATATATATTTTTAAAGCTTTTTATTTTGTATTGGGATGTAGCCGATTGACAATGTTATAATAGTTTCATGTGGACAGCAAAGAGACTTAGCTATACATATACAAGGATCCATTCTTCCGCAAACTCCCCTCCCATCCAGGCTGCCACATAAGATTGAGCAGAGTTCCCAGTAGGTCCTTGGTGGTTATCCCCCAGCAACCACAAATTCGTTCTCTAGGTCTATGAGTCATTTTCTGCTTTGTAAGTAGGTTCATTCGTATCTCTCATCCAATTCTTAAAACATTCCCACTGGGCCTATTAACAGACGGCCAAGTCAGATTGGCAATTAAATTGAATCCTTGAACCTAAGTTTTAATCCTGAAAGAAAAGTTTTTTTTCTTTCTACAACATGCCCTCTAAAATTGCCAGCTCAAATATTGCAGGGGGCCAGACATCCTATTTTTGTGAAAGTATTTTATCACACTCTTAGACCCATGGTTAGCTTGCTACAGAAAACCTCCACATTCATCAGAAATTCTTCATGCTATATTCATTTGTATTGTGAATATCTAAACTCATATTTGTGTTTATCCACAAAGTCAAAGTCATTTTTGATTTAGGGGGGAAAGGATTACTCTGAAACCTGTTAACTTCAGTTAAACATTCTGGATCCTACTAATCTCCATAGTCCTATTAGCTCTTATTTAGAAGTTTATTTCCTCCCTCTGTTTCTACATGTCCTATTTTCAATAGTGATTGAGAATAGCCAATCACTATGGTATGAAAAGTAATTTCT
The DNA here is from genome assembly GCA_935064755.1 of Tragelaphus eurycerus. Lineage (NCBI taxonomy): Eukaryota > Metazoa > Chordata > Mammalia > Artiodactyla > Bovidae > Tragelaphus > Tragelaphus eurycerus. Next base: position 12,821,626 of record CAKXYN010000006.1, read on the forward strand.
TACCCTTCCTACTTACTAAATTTCAGACTAAAACAAGAGGCTATTAGTTTTCACTACCACTTCAGCTTTTCAAAGTTAAAATTAATTTGGATTATAAAGCTTAAAAGACAAAGATGATGAACAAGTTCACAATTTTAAATGACATTAGTAAAGATGTTTCATCAAGCCCTTGTCAAGACAGAAGTGACTCAGAACATTTACACTGAAAATGAATGAAACTAAAAGAATTTAAAAAAAAAAAAAAGAAAGAAAAACTAATTTCTTAGAACTTCAAAAAAGCATTAGATCTACTCTAAAGATTTCTTCAGATGTTCAAGCCTGTTATAACTCATCTAATAGTTTTAGTGCAATCAGTTCAGTTCAGTTCAGTTCATTCGCTCAGTCGTGTCCAACTCTTTGCGACCCCATGAATCACAGCACGCCAGGCCTCCCTGTCCATCACCAACTCCCGGAGTTCACTCAAACTCACATCCATCGAGTCAGTGATGCCATCCAGCCATCTCATCCTCTGTCGTCCCCTTATCCTCCTGCCAGCATTTGCAACTCAACAAATATTTCCCAAAACAAAGCAAGTTTCACTGGATTTCTTCAAGGCACTATGCTTCGTATGTCTGGAAGATGCTTTCATCAGAGCTTAAATTTTTGGAAAAGAACTGCTTCTGCTGAAACTCTGAGTAGGTGTTAGAACATTCACTCTGGGCAAACTTCTTACAATGTAATCTGTCAAAAAAATAGCTATAGCAGATACAATATCCCTACTTTCATGTAATTAGTATTTGGGGGAGCTTACTAAGAGAATTCATGTATGGATCAGCACTCATGAATATTAAACATAAAGGATAAAACTCTTACAAGTAATCACTGCCCTATAAGTACTTTACTTGGCTAAGCAAATCTTTTGTATTTATCAGCTAATTCTCAACTGGATCTTAATTCTTTTCAAATGAGCTAGCTCCCACTTGGATAGCATGCAGATCACAGCTTGATTGTGAACCTACGCAACAAAATTAAGCTATACAAATAACAGTCCTCAATATGGTGCTGTCAGAAAGGCCTTAACTTATACTGCAGTGTGCAGTGGAGCCTGGAAGGTTTGTGTGGTGAATTATGCTTCAAATTTGAGCTGATTGGTAAAAAGAAGAACAAATTTTAATTCAAAGTATAGAGAACAGTTACTAATAGATGGAAGCTCTACATCCAAAGCCTAGTTATGAAACATCACATTTAGGTCTCCAAAATCAAAGGAAAATTAAAAGAATCCCCTTGTTAATTTTTAAATATTTATAGGGGCATGTAATGAAGAATCTATAATATTAGTTACTGAGAAACAAAAATAAGCCAGGCTACAGGCAGTTGTACCTTACTAGAATTCATATTAGTTCTCTTTCTTCAGTTTTTTCTTCTTTTTTTTTTTTTGCTTCTATATATGCCAGAACCCCTCAAAGTACGTACCTTCATTCATCTAATTTTTATTGATAAGCTTAAACCAAGATACATTTACTTATTTTTGCTAGATATTGTTGTTACCTAGGCAATGGCACCCGACTCCAGTACTCTTGCCTGGAAAATCCCATGGATGGAGGAGCCTGGCGGGCTGCAGTCCATGGGGTCGCTAAGAGTCGGATACAACTAAGTGACTTCACTTTCACTTTTCAGTTTCATGCATTAGAGAAGGAAATGGCAACCCACTCCAATGTTCTTGCCTGGAGAATCCCAGGGGCGGGGGAGCCTGGTGGGCTGCCGTCTATGGGGTCGCACAGAGTCGGACACGACTGAAGCAACTTAGCAGCAGCAGCATAAAAATGTCTAGCACATAATAGATGCTCAGCAAATATATGTTATAAAGAGTTTAACAAATGGATATGTGTGTGTGTGCTAAGTTGCTTCAGTCATGTCTGACTCTGAAACCCTATGGACTGTAGCCCGTCAGGCTCCTCTGTCCATGGAATTCTCCAGACAAGAATACTGGAGTGGGTTGCTATGCCCTCCTCCAGGGATATAGATGATATTATATAATCTACACAGAGTTAATAGAGATTTATACAAGAATATACACAATTCCATGACTTCTAAGTTGATTTGTGGGCCCTCAATGCTTGAATAATATATTTGTGCAGCAACTAAGTCTGAATATGGAGGAAAAAAATCCTAAACTGGGACTGTGACTTGACTATTAAGAAACCAGGTTATTCATAAAACTGAGGGGGAAATAGCTGTTTGCAGCATACTAGTACGGCAGTATTTATGCAAACTTACAGCAGATTTTTTTTTTTTTAACCATCCAAGCATTACCAACTGGCCTAAAATTTAAGCCTCTGCCTTAAAGTCTTTTTGCATCTGTGCCCATAGAAACTGACTGGTATTATTAAATTGATACGTAGTTTTGAGGAGGGAGGTTGTTTCTTTTAATTTAAAATTTAACACATCGTTAATGTAGAACATTTGAAATAAACAGGGATCTTTGAAAAAAATCTAAGGCATTATTCTTCTATAGCCAAGGAAAATATTAGCATTTTAGTGATCATCTTTCTTTTCTTTTTTAATATGTGTAAGATACAACCCTCAAAGACAAGGCTCACTTCAGAATTCCTACAGGGAAGCCTTCTCATACAGATCTCTCTAAGGCTTCCTTTTTATGTATTGACAACAAAAATATGTAGGAAAAAAGAATGCAAGGACATGTATCATATGTTAAAAGAATTTCTGACAGAGAAGGAGAATAGAATTCATATTTTATTGTACACATTTTGTTTGTTTTTAATTTTATTTTTATTTTAACTTTACAATATTGTATTGGTTTTGCCATGTATCAAAATGAATCTGCCACAGGTATACATGTGTTCCCCATCCTGAACCCTCCTCCCTCCTCCCTCCCCATACCATCCCTCTGGGTCATCCCAGATGTGTTTGCTGGTTGCTTGTAAGAGAAAACACTTAAAAAGAGTTAAGCAGTAATTTTAAATGAGGGTAATATCATGCAAAAAATGTAAAAGTATTATATAATCTATCTTAATTTTCTCTTTGTTTTCACTACCTAAATACAAAAAACTTATTTTACATCCTATTGAGATAGTTAACCTATAATGAAATCTCATAGATTTGTTTTCTTTTTTTTTTTAAGTTTACTTTTAATTGAAGGATAATTGCTTTACAATACTGTGTTGGTTTCTGCCATACATCAGCATGAATCAACCATAGTTATATATATGTCCCCTCCCTCTTCAACCTCCCTGCCACCACCCACTCCATCCTACACCTCTAGATTGTCACAGAGCACTAGTTTGAGTTCCCTGAGTCATACAGCAAATTCCCACTGGCTATCTATTTTACATTCCTTGGAGGAAAACTATGACCAACCTAGACAACATATTAAAAAGCAGAGACATTACTTTGCCAACAAAGGTCCATCTAGTCAAGCTATGCTTTTTCCAGTAGTCACGTATGGATGTGAGAGTTGGACTATAAAGAAAACTGAGCACCGAAGAACTGATGCTTTTGAACTGTGGTGTTGGAGAAGACTCTTGAGAGTCCCTTGGACTGTAAGGAGATCCAACCAGTCCATCCTAAAGGAAATCAGCCCTGAATATCCATTGGAAGAACTGATGCTGAAGCTGAAACTCCAATAGTTTGGTCACCTGATGCAAAGAACTGACTCCTTGGAAAAGACCCTGGTGCTGGAAAAGATTGAAGGCGGGGGAGAAAAGGGGACGACAGAGGATGAGACGGTTGGATGGTATCACTGACTCAATGGATATGAGTCTGAGTAAACTCTGGGAGTTGGCAATGGACAGGGAGGCCTGGTGTGCTACAGTCCACAGGCCTGGTCACAAAGAGTCGGATGCGACTGAGCGACTGAACTGAACTGAACTGATCTGTTTTACGTATGGTAGTGTATATGTTTTCATGCTACTCTCTCCATTTGTCCCACCCTCTCCTTCCTCCCACTGTGCTCACTATGTCTGTTCTCTATGTCTGCATCTCTGTTGCTTCCCTGCAAATAGGTTCATCAGTATCATCTTTCTAGATTCCATATATATGCGTTAATACATGATATTTATTTGTTTTTCTCTTTCTGACCTATTTCACTCTGTATAATAGGCTCTAGGTTCTTCCACTTCATTAGAATTGACTCAGATGTGTTCCCTTCTATGGCTGAGTAGTATTCCATTGTATATATGTACCAAAGCTTCTTTAACCATTCATCTGTCGATGGACATTTAGGTTGCTTCCATGTCCCAGCTATTTTAAATTGTGCTGCAGTGAACACTGGTGCACATTTGTCTTTTTCAATTATGTTTTTCTCAGGGTATATGCCCAGTAGTGGGATTGTTGGGTCATATGGTAGTTTTGCAAAAACAGCAAAATCAGCAAAAACAAAGCAAAACAAAAAATCAGCAAAAACAAACAAAAAAAAAATTGCAAAATCAGCAAAAACAAGACCAGGAGCTGACTGTGGCTCAGACCATGAACTCCTTATTACCAAATTCAGACTGAAATTGAAGAAAGTAGGGAAAACTACTAGACCATTCAGGTATGACCTAAATCAAATCCCTTATGATTATACAGTGGAAGTGAGAAATAGATTTAAGGGCCTAGATCTGATAGATAGAGTGCCTGAGGAACTATGGAATGAGGTTCGTGACATTGTACAGGAGACAGGGATCAAGACCATCCCCATGGAAAAGAAATGCAAAAAAGCAAAATGGCTGTCTGGGGAGGCCTTACAAATAGCTGTGAAAAGAAGAGAAGCGAAAAGCAAAGGAGAAAAAGAAAGATATAAACATCTAAATGCAGAGTTCCAAAGAATAGCAAGAAGAGATAAGAAAGCCTTCTTCAGTGATCAATGCAAAGAAATAGAGGAAAGCAACAGAATGGGAAAGACTAGGGATCTCTTCAAGAAAATCAGAGATACCAAAGGAACATTTCATGCAAAGATGGGCACGATAAAGGACAGAGATGGTGTGGATCTAACAGAAGCAGAAGATATTAAGAAGAGGTGGCAGGAATACACAGAAGAACTGTACAAAAAAGAGTTTCAAGACCCAGATAATCATGATGATGTGATCACTTACCTAGAGCCAGACATCTTGGAATGTGAAGTCAAATGGGCCTTAGAAAGCATCACTACGAACAAAGCTAGTGGAGGTGATGGAATTCCAGTGGAGCTATTCCAAGTTCTGAAAGATGATGCTGTGAAAGTGCTGCACTCAATATGCCAGCAAATTTGGAAAAGTCAGCAGTGGCCACAAGATTGGAAAAGGTCAGTTTTCATCCCAATCCCAAAGAAAGGCAATGCCAAAGAATGTTCAAACTACCGAACAATTGCACTCATCTCACACGCTAGTAAAGTAATGCTCAAAATTCTCCAAGCCAGGCTTCAGCAATATGTGAACTGTGAACTTCCTGATGTTCAAGCTGGTTTTAGAAAAGGCAGAGGAACCAGAGATCAAATTGCCAACATCCACTGGATCATGGAAAAAGCAAGAGAGTTCCAGAAAAACATCTATTTCTGCTTTATTGACTATGCCAAAGCCTTTGACTGTGTGGATCACAATAAACTATGGAAAATTCTGAAAGAGATGGGAATACCAGACCACCTGATCTGCCTCTTAAGAAATCTGTATGCAGGTCAGGAAGCAACAGTTAGAACTGGTCATGGAACAACAGACTGGTTCCAAATAGGAAAAGGAGTACGTCAAGGCTGCATATTGTCACCATGTTTATTTAACTTATATGCAGAGTACATCATGAGAAATGCTGGAATGGAAGAAACAGAAGTTGGAATCAAGATTGCTGGGAGAAATATCAATAACCTCAGATATGCAGATGATACCACTCTTATGGCAGAAAGTGAAGAGGGGCTAAAAAGCCTCTTGATGAAAGTGAAAGTGGAGAGTGAAAAGGTTGGCTTAAAGCTCAACATTCAGAAAACGAAGATCATGGCATCTGGTCCCATCACTACATGGGAAATAGATGGAGAAACAGTGGAAACAGTGTCAGACTTTGTTTTTCTGGGCTCCAAAATCACTGCAGATGGTGACTGCAGTCATGAAATTAAAAGACGCTTACTCCTTGGAAGGAAAGTTATGACCAACCTAGATAGCATATTCAAAAGCAGAGACATTACTTTACCAACAAAGGTTCGCCTAGTCAAGGCTATGGTCTTTCCTGCGGTCATGTATGGATGTGAGAGCTGGACTGTGAAGAAGGCTGAGCGCCGAAGAATTGATGCTTTTGAACTGTGGTGTTGGAGAAGACTCTTGAGAGTCCCTTGGACTGCAAGAAGATCCAACCAGTCCATTCTGAAGGAGATCAATCCTGGAATTTCTTTAGAAGGAATGATGCTAAAGCTGAAACTCCAGTATTTTGGCCACTTCATGCGAAGAGTTGACTCATTGGAGAAGACTCTGATGCTGGGAGGGATTGAGGGCAGGAGGAGAAGGGGATGACAGAGGATGAGATGGCTGGATGGCATCACTGATTCAATGGGTATGAGTCTGGGTGACCTCCGGGAGCTGGTGATGGACGGGGAGGCCTGGCGTGCTGTGGTTCATGGGGTCGCAAGGAGTCGGACACGACTGAGCGACTGATCTGATCTGATCTGATCTGATGGTAGTTTTATTCCTAGTTTTTTGAGGAATCTCCACACTGTTCTTCATAGTGGCTGCGTCAATTTACATTCCCACCCAACAGTGCACGAGGGTTCCCTTTTCTCCACACCCTCTGTAGCATTTATTGTTTGTAGATTTTTGAACAGTGTGAGGTGATATCTCATTGTAATTTTGATTTGCATTTCTCTAATAATGAGCAATGTTGAGCATCTTTTCATGTGTTTATTAGCAATCTGTATGTCTTCTTTGGAAAAATGTTTAGGTCTTCTGTCCACTTTTTGATTTGGGTTGTTTGTTTTCCTGGTATTAAGTTGTATGAACTGCTTGTATATTTTGCAAATTGTTGCATTTTTTTGAAAAATGCAATCCTCTTTTCATGTCCTACTCAACTGTCACCTTTACATTAATTTTGGGGACTTCTTACTTTGTTTTTTATTATAATTTACTTCAGTGATTTTTTCAAGATTTTGTTTATTTGAGAAATAGATGGACTAATAGATTAATTAAATTATAAAGCCAGAAAAAAATTCAACTTACCCTAGCCATGGAAAACCAAACCAACCAACTCTTATAATATTTAAGACTCTATGGAGAAAGCTGCTTAGAGTACCAAGGCCTTTTCCCCTGAAGATGCCAGCCCCAAAATTTAAATTATATTTCACCATTATCAGTAAGCCACATCCACAGGAACTTGTCCCACCAGCTCTTTCAGAATTTTTTTCTCCTGCAAAGTTTCCCCACCCAGAAGCCTACAGGAAATGAATGTCTCACCAGAGCTGAGAAGCCAACAGCCATATAGAAATTACCCTCCCTGCTCTGCCTCCCTTTGGAGATGTTCTTCCTTTTATCCCAGGGGCTAAATGAAGGCCTCTTCACTTCCCAGCACCAGCAGTTGAACTGTTTACTCCAGGAACCACGTCCTTCGATGAGCATACTACATTCGTACTTCCATTTCCTACAAATGCTCCTTCTTCTGTTTCTGCACTTCTGTTGAACTCCACCTTCCTTTGGGTCCTCCAGCTTTCTTTGGTGGGGACACCACTTCCCCAAAAGTCCTTCTTTCTGCCCCATTCCCGTCCTTCCCCCCGCCTCCGTCCCTTGCAGCCAGCAGAGTTGCCACCTCCTCTGGATTGGCCGGAAACTCCTTGTCCGTTGGTTCAAGTCTTACTGACTCACTGAATCCTATGTTTAGTGCTGCACTGTGTTCTGTGGTGAAGGCTGGAGAAGACCCTTCTCCCATTTGGGATGATAATCTATTAAAGGAGTGCCAAAGAAATATGCTTGTGATCTCATGGCTGGAGCAGTTTACAGGAATACAGCATTTTCCCTTTTTGATTTCAGAGTGCTTCCTCTGGGAAATTTAGATATGAATAAGAATTGAGGGAAGGGAATGCAGCTGAAACAGGAGGTAAATACTGTGCTCTGTGCAGACCTCTCAGTCTTGCCTGTTGCTCACTTATGTCCAAGACTTTGATACTCATTTCACTAGTTGTCTGACACTCTGTTCCCTGAGACTTCATTTTCTTCTAGCAGAAAGCTCATTCTCTCATGCAGTCAAGCCTCAGGGGAACTGCCCATTAGTCTCCCAGATACACCTAAAACTGGCAGAATCCAAAGGTGTACTCCATTAGGCTCATGCCAAAAACTCCACTCGAGACAAAAATAAATGTGTTGAATAAATAAGGAGCGATGCTAAATCGTTGAGTGGGAAATTAAATATTATTCACAAGATCATTTTTTTCCTGAATTAAGTACTGACTTCAGTACATCTATTAAGTGTTACCAGCTTGGGGAACACAAAATAAAGTCATAGTACTTTTAATATTTAGGCTAATATGACTCTGATCCTTATTATGCTCATCTTGAAAATTCATGATTGAAAACAAATTTTTCAGCCTGAATCTAAGGCAGGTGTACCTCTGGAATTCTAGCAAGTTTGATAGTGTGCCTTGATTACCTTCCCCATAAAAGTTATTTGGCCAATAATTATAATTTAACCAGATTAATAGAGGGAAGATAGTCCCTTTATTCATAAACTTCTCATATGTTTGGCTTATAAACTGATTCATGATTAAAGAAATGAATATTACATCATATGTAATTATTAGTCATGTAATTATTGGCCAATAAGATCAATATCATTATTAATAAAAATAAATAATTTACTTCTTTCTATAAATTGCTGCATTTAGTTAACACACATGTCAGTGACTACAGTTATATTTTAACCTTCTAGGAAGCCTCCTGAAAAAAATTATTTATCATACAATTGACATGATATTGTATTACTTTTAGGTGTAAAACATAATGATTTGCTTTATGTATCCTGAAATTTAATTTAGTAAAATACCTTCCTTCTTATATTTTATGGTATCTCTTAGTTGATCAGTTGATAATTAGTCATCAGCAAATGAAGATTGAAGACCCAACCCGTTTAGAAAGGAAAATGAGTCAATAGCTATCTAACTCTGGAAAGATCTTTAACAATCATGATATTCAAAAGTCAAAAAAGAAATAACATTTCAGTGAAATGAAATCTGCTTTAGCATAATTGGAAGCCTCAGGGTAAACCTTTATTTATATATTTTACAATGAGTAGAATTTTAAAACATTACCAAGTTAATTTTAATGTTTTAAAATGCCAGGAGGGAAGGGATATAGTGGCCTTAAAAGTCCTTATGAATGGGTGGTTGATCTTTTCTAATAATTCATTAGAAAATATGCTCAATTTTTCATGGTAAGAAAATGTCATTAAAAAGAAATATCAGCTGCTCAGTTTTATGTTTAAAAAAGAAGATGTCTAATTGACTGCAAAATAAAAGCATGCATAACCTTTTAAAAAATTATCAAAAGCATTGTCCTTGATGTTAGCCTGACATATTTTTCCCTTTGATTAGTAAAAAATAACATCGTGGACCTATATAGCACTCTCCTTCAAAGGGACCAAAGAACTTGCTTTTAAAAAAAAAAAAAAGTTATTATCCCATTATCTTTACAAGGATGAAAGTACAAGGGACTTGCTAATGAATAGAACTGCTATCTAAAACAAAAGTAACAAGTCCCCCTGTGATCCACCCTTCCCAGCCATCTACACTGATGGTCTTCCCCACCAGTTCAGTGTTTCTTAACAGGCCACAGTATGCCTCAAATGACTACTACCAGAAAGGCATTTGGGCCTGAAACTTTATCAACTATGACTCCAAAATACTCTTCTTAATTGGAAACAAGGAATTTCAAGGCATATTGGTTCTGTCTTTCATCTTTTCTCTATTTATTCAACTAAAATCTATTGAGCCCCTAGTATGTGTAAGGCTCTGTGGTAGGTACCAGAAAATTAATAAGATTAAAATTAATACTGAATAAGATCCAGCAGGGCCCTGCCCTCATGAAGTTTCACTAGGTATTAATTAATTAATTACATATTTTAAAAGTAAAATTATGAAGAGTACTATGAATTAGAAATAGTGGACATTATGAAAGTATAGTATGGGTAAATCTGGAGGACCATAGATGTCTTCCTTGAGGCAAAGACATTTGACCTGGACTCTGGCATAGTAGGAGTTAACTAGGTTAAAATAGAAGGAAGAGGATTCTAGCAGAGGCTACAGATTACTCCACTATCCTGTATTAGAAAGAAAAGCAAAATTAATTATTGTTGTATTGAGCAAGACCAAGAACACAATGTCTATAAGTTAGACCAGTGATCCCCAACCTTTCTGGCACCAGGGACTGGTTTCATGAAAGACAATTTTTCCATAGACTGAGTGGAGTTTGGAGATTATGCTGCCACTGATCTGACAGGAGGCGAAGCTCAGGCAGTAAGGAAGCCTGTGGGGGGTGGCTGTAAATACAGATGAAGTTTCACTTGCTCACCCACTGCTCACCTCCTTGTGCAGCCCACTTCCTAAGAAGCCACAGACCAGTAACAGTCTGTGACCAGGGGACTGGGTTCCCTGAGTTAGACAATAAGAAAGTGTTTCATAAAAGGTAAAACCCTGAAAATAGGTTTATGATTACTTTTATTAATTATTATTATTGTTGTTATTGTCTGATTTTAGTGGAGAATCAGGGCTGTATTTTTCTCTCACTGCCTTTAAGCAGTTAAATCACCTTTTAACTGCCTTTAAGTGAGTTAAATCACCCTGTTCTACCTCTTGACAATGTTATGAACAGGTACAGTAATTGCTTAAAAAACTAGTTAAGACTAAATCAAAAATTTTATACCATATCTAATTCAGTATTTACTCCTACAATGAAACCTCTACTCTTTTATGCCTTGACTCCATCCTCTCGGGTCAGATCTGAGGCTTGAGAAAGTTTGCTGGCATTTTATTCTTCCTCTTTTATGTGGTCTGGCACTGGCACTGCTGTAGTTTTTGGGGTAGAAGAAAGTTGGAAGAAGAGAATAGCTGATGGAGAGAGGTTAAAATAAAAGGTCAAAATCTTGCTTGTCTAGTGATGTTATAACCCTCCCATGTCCTCAGTTGTGGGAAGTTCTAAATGCAGGCTCTTTCCTAGAGAAAATTTGAGGTTTGTCTGGAGAATCCCTCTACAGGGTCTCTAGAGGGCACTGTCCCCTGACACAGGTCATGACCTTTCCAGCTGACCTCTCATGACCCCTCTCAGCTCTGCTCCCTTTTCCCTTCTCTCAGTGGTGAACCCACAGACTCTTTCAGCTAAGACTTTCACACTTCTTAAACCACCTCATTCAATAGAATTCTGCCAAGATGGCATAAGGCGCTATTTTCAGTGGATTCACTTGACCCATAGAAATTTGCATTCAGGCTGCTGATACCAAAATTGCCTTCTTTGTTCCTCCTGCTCTGACGGTTAGCTCTAACCCACCTCAGACTTCAGAATTCCTCAGACCAAATGCAGGTGCTAGGCTCTATGTCAATATACCTTTCCTGATGCTCTCAAGTTCAGCAAGAGAAACATAAGGCATAACAATGCATCAGTTCAGTTCAGTCGCTCAGTCGAGTCTGACGCTTTGCAACCCCATGAATTGCAGCACACCAGGCCTCCCTGTCCATCACCAACTCCCCGAGTTCATCCAAACTCACGTGCATCGAGTCAGTGATGCCATCCAGCCATCTCATCCTCTGTCGTCCCCTTCTCCTCCTGCCCCCAATCCCTCCCAGCATCTGGGTCTTTTCCAATGAGTCAAATCTTCACATGAGGTGGCCAAAGAATTGGAGTTTCAGCCTTAGCATCAGTCCTTCCAAAGAACGCCCAGGACTGGTCTCCTTTTGGAATGACTGGTTGGATCACCTTGCAGTCCAAGGGACTCTCAAGAGTCTTCTCCAACACCACAGTTCAAAAGCATCAATTCTTCGGCGCTCAGCTTTTTTCACACTCCAACTCTCACATCCATACATGACCACTGGAAAAACCATGGCCTTGACTAGACGGACCTTTGTTGGCAAAGTAATGTCTTTGCTTTTTAATGTGCTATCTAGGTTGATCATAGCTTTTCTTCCAAGGAGTAGTGTCTTTTAATTTCATGGCTGCAGTCACCATCTGCAGTGATTTTGGAGCCCAAAAAAATAAAGTCTGTCACTGTTTACACTGTTTCCCCGTCTATTTCCCATGAAGTGATGGGACCAGATGCCATGATCTTCGTTTTCTGAATGTTGAGCTTTAAGGCAACTTTTTCACTCTCCTGTTTCACTTTCATCAAGAGGCTCGTTAGTTCTTCTTCACTTTCTGCCATAAGGGTGGTGTCATCTGCATATCTGAGGTTATTGATATTTCTCCTGGCAATCTTGATTCCAGCTTGTGCTTCATCCAGCCCAGCATTTCTCATGATGTACTCTGTATATAAGTAAATAAGCAGGGTGACAATATACAGCCTTGACGTACTCCTTTTCCTATTTGGAACCAGTCCGCTGTTCCATGTCCAGTTCTAACTGTTGCTTCCTGACCTGCATATAGGTTTCTCAAGAGGCAGGTCAAATGGTCTGGAATTCCCATCTTCTGAAGAATTTTCCACAGTTTTTTGTGATCCACACAGTCAAAGGCTTTGGCATAGTCAATAAAGCAGAAGTAGATGTTTTTCTGGAACTCTCTTGCTTTTTCCATGATCCAGCAGATGTTGGCAATTTGATCTCTGGTTCCTCTGCCTTTTTTAAAACCAGCTTGAACATCTGAAAGTTCACGGTTCACATATCACTGAAGCCTGGCTTGGAGAATTTTGAGCATTACTTTACTAACATGTGAGATGAGTGCAATTGTGCAGTAGTTTGAGCATTCTTTGGCATTGCCTTTCTTTGGGATTGGAATGAAAACTGACCTTTTCCGGTCCTGTGGCCACTGCCGAGTTTTCCAAATTTGCTGGCCTATTGAGTGCAGCACTTTCACAGCATCATCTTTCAGGATTTGGAATAGCTCAAATGGAATTCCATTACCTCCACTAGCTCTGTTCATTGTGATGCTTCCTAAGGCCCATTGGCCCATTGACTTCACATTCCAGGATGTCTGGTTCTAGGTGAGTGATCACACCATCATGATTATCTGGGTCATGAAGATCTTTTTTGTACAGTTCTTCTATGTATTCTTGCCACCTGTTCTTAATATCTTCTGTTAGGTCCATACCATTTCTGTCCTTTATCGAGCCCATCTTTGCTTGAAATGTCCCCTTGGTATCTCTAATTTTCTTGAAGAGATCTCTAGTCTTTCCCATTCTGTTTAAATGAGAAATAAAGCTGAAATATTATAAATATTTCTGAAATAAAGCTTGAAATATTATAAATCAGGTCACAGTCAATAATTTTTATTTCACAATTTGTTAAACATATGCACTATACCTTGAACATAGTGACCTATGGTGGGGGGACAAAATAATGGACTCTACTATGGATCAGATTTCAATAAATGTTGAAAACCTACATTTATTTGTAGCTTAAATCTTCCAATAAAGTTAAAGACATATAGAGTTTTTTACCAGAGGAGACATAATTTGCACACGTCCCATGTTTTCTTATTCTCAACAAAGACTGAACTGGTCATAAATATTTTATAAAATCTTCAGGCATTGTAGCAGAGATGAATTTTCATACATATTAGAACTTAACTAGAATAAAGCATTGTAGTATTTGGGCTTTATGTTTGTAAAAGTGATTCAATGATGTATCAACATTGAAATGGGCTGAAATATTTCTTGGGACAGCACATGAGATCAGTAGGATAACTAAGGACCTGCGTTAGCAATGAACACAATATTTTGTTCCTTTCATGTCTTTAAGGCCATGCTTGAAAAGTGAAAGTGTTAGTCACTTAGTCATGTCTGACTCTTTGCAACCCCATGTTCTTTAGCTCACCAGGCTCCTCTGTCCATGGAATTCTCCAGGCAAGAATATTGCAGTGTGTAGCCATTCCCTTATTCAAGGGATCTTCGCAACCCAGGGAATAAACCTGGGTCTCCAGCATTATGGGCAAATAGATTCTTTACCATCTAAGCCACCAGGAAAATTAAAGTCCATGCTTGCTATTCCTAGATTTCATATGTGGAAAACATCCATGCATTTTTCTGGACAGTTTATTTTTTAAACACTACCATTTTATTTCTAGATCTGATAGAGTGCTTGATGAACTATGGACAGAGGTTCATGACATTGTATAGGAGACAGGGATCAAGACCATCCCCATGGAAAAGAAACACAAAAAAGCAAAATGGCTGTCTGGGAAGGCCTTACAAATACCTGTGAAAAGAAGAGAAGCAAAAGCAAAGGAGAAAAGGAAAGATATACCCATTTGAATGTGGAGTTCCATAGAATAGTAAGGAGAGAGAAGAAAGCCATCCTCAGCAATCAATGCAAAGAAACAGAAGAAAACAACAGAATGGGAAAGACTAGAGATCTGTTCAGGAAAATCAGAGATACCAAGGGACCATTTCATGCAAAGATGGGCTCGATAAAGGACAGAAATGGTACGGACCTAACAGAAGCAGAAGATATTAAGAACAGGTGGCAAGAATACACAGAAGAACTGTACAAAAAAGAGTTTCAAGACCCAGATAACCATGATGGTGTGATCACTCACCTAGAGCCAGATATCCTGGAATGTGAAGTCAATGGGCCAATGGGCCTTAGGAAGCATCACAACGAACAGAGCTAGTGGAGGTGATGGAATTCCAGTTGAGCTATTCCAAATCCTAAAAGATGATGCTGTGAAAGTGTTGCACTCAATATGCCAGCAAATTTGGAAAACTTGGCAGTGGCCACAGGACTGGAAAAGGTCAGTTTTCATTCCAATCCCAAAGAAAGGCAATGCCAAAGAATGCTCAAACTACTGCACAATTGCACTCATCTCACAGGTTAGTAAAGTAATGCTCAAAATTCTCCAAGCCAGGCTTCAGTGATATGTGAACCATGAACTTTCAGATGTTCAAGCTGGTTTTAGAAAAGGCAGAGGAACTAGAGATCAAATTGCCAACATCTGCTGGATCATCAAAAAAGCAAAAGAGTTCCAGAAAAAAAATCTACTTCTGCTTTATTGACTATGCCAAAGCCTTTGACTGTGTGGATCACAAAAAACTGTGGGAAATTCTTCAAAAGATGGGATACCAGACCATTTGACCTGCCTCTTGAGAAACCTATATGCAGGTCAGGAAGCAACAGTTAGAACTGGACATGGAACAACAGACTGGTTCCAAATAGGAAAAGGAGTACGTCAAGGCTGTATATTGTCACCCTGCTTAATTAACTTATATGCAGAGTATATCATGAGAAATGCTGGGATGAAGGAAACACAAGCTGGAATCAAGATTTCTGGGGAAAATATCAATAATCTCAGATATGCAGATGACACCACCCTTATGGCAGAAAGTGAAGAACTAAAAAGCCTCTTGATGAAAGTGAAAAAAGAGAGGGAAAAAGTTGGCTTAAAGCTCAACATTCAGAAAACTAAGATCATGGCATCTGGTCCCATGACTTCATAGGAAAGATGGGGAAACAGTGGAAACTGACACACTTTATTTTGGGGGGTTCCAAAATCACTGCAGATGGTGACTGCAGCCATGAAACTAAATAATGCTTACTCCTTGGCTGGAAAGTTATGAGCAACATCAGATCAGATCAGATTAGTCGCTCAGTCGTGTCTGACTCTTTGCGACCCCATGAACCGCAGCACGCCAGCCTCCCTGTCTATCACCAACTCCCGGAGGTCACTCAGATTCACATTCATAGAGTCAGTGATGCCACCCAGCCATCTCATCCTCTGTCGTCCCCTTCTCCTCCTGCCCCCAATCCCTCCTAGCATCAGAGTCTTCTCCAATGAGTCAACTCTTCGCATGAGCTGGCCAAAATACTGGAGTTTCAGCTTTAGCATCATTCCTTCCAAAGAAATCCCAGGGTTGATCTCATAGACAGTATATTAAAAAGCAGAGACATTACTTTGTCAACAAAGGTCCATCTAGTCAAGGCTATGGTTTTTCCAGTGGTCATGTATGGGTGTGAGAATTGGACTATAAAGAAAGCTAAGCAGAGAAGAATTGATGCTTTTGAACTGTGGTGTTGGAGAAGACTCTTGAAAGTCCCTTGGACTGCAAGGAGATCCAGCCTGTCCATCCTAAAGGAGACCAGTCCTGGGTGTTCATTGGAAGGTCTGATGTTGAAGCTGAAACTCCAATTCTTTGGCCACCTGATGTGAAGAGCTGACTCATTTGAAAAGACCCTGATGCCGGGAAAGATTGAAGGCAGAAGGAGAAGGGGATGACAGAGGATGAGATGATTCGATGGCGTCACTGATCAATGGACATGAGTTTCAGGAAACTCTGAGAGTTGGTAATGGACAGGGAAGCCTGCCATGCTGCAGTTCATGGGGTCGCAAACAGTCAGACATGACTGAGCAACTGAATTGAACTGAACTGATTTTATTTCTAGTAGCATATTGTTCAGTCTCCATAAAATCATTTTTTTCTCATTTCTTTTCCTGTGGTTGATTTCTAGTTGTATGCCATTGTGGTCAGAAAAAATGTTCGAGAAAATTTCTATACTCTTAAATTCTTTGAGGCACCATGTATTTCTTAGTATTTGTTTTAGTGGAGCCAAATATTTCTGAGCCACTAAAAACTTCAATTAAGTAAATAGCAAACAAATATTTGCTATCATCGCAGAAAGAAAAATAGTTTCCAGAGTTGATTATGAAACCCTAGGCCTGTCTTTTTAGGAGACTGATCAGGGTTTTTTGGTTTTTGCTTTTTTTTAATCTAAATAGGGTTTTTAAAAATGTACAAAGCACAAAAACTAAAATTGGTCTGATGGGAGTATTCAAAACCACAAAGGACTTCTCCCCTTAGCTGCTAAACACCAGAGTCAGGAAGTGTCCCAACTATACTGTGAGAAACTCTGCACTTTGTGGTGGAGGTTGGGAAAATGTAAGAATAGGTTGCATAAGTGAGAAAATTCTGCTTAACGGAAGAGCAGAAGACTTCTGAGAGCAAGGATGCCATATGTTAATAACAGTTGCTGTGATCCTAGTATTCATATCTCTTTAAAAGTAGATTTAAAAGTAAAGAGAGACAAAAATGAAAATTATATTCCATTCTGGGACCAGAGACTATAAAAGGGATATTGCTCCTGGATTAATTAGATGATAGCTTAATAAACTTCACATATGTTTTGAGAAAATTCTATAGCCTGATTTTATCTTTTAAAATTTAAAACTATATTTTCATGTCAATAATTACAAATCTTTATTATCACTTGTATATACTTCCAAGTATTCTCTAGTGTGAATGAAATACATCTATCGCTCCTCTACCTCTGGTTTGATAGACTCTTCCTCAATTTTCATTGCTTCCTCAATTTTCATTGCTGGCAACATAATAAATTAATGATATAATCCTGAACATCTATCTTCCTATTTCCTGGAAAAATTGATGAGTCAAAGATCATGAATATTTTTAAGCTTTTGGATTTAAACTCCAAAATGTCCTCCATGAAATTTTATAACAATTTATACTATCAACACCAGCATATGGAGGTCTTATTCTCTTATGTGGCATATTTCTGTGACATAAATTAATATGTAAATAAATACATAAGTACTCATGATTTTTATCCAAAATGAGAGTGAAGCATCTCCATTCTCCCAATGTCCCATTCAAGCTGACATTGAGGAAATATAAATTGCTTGAGTTTGCTCAAATATGAATGGACTGTCTTAAATATATGCCACTCAAATTGCTTCTCAGGATGTATGCAGTTCCCAAGGCTCCATTGTTTACAGAATCTATTTGAATCTTCTTGTCAATACTCAGACAGTATTCACGACACCATGCAGTTCTGAACTTACCCTTGCGAGATGTCTTAGAAGTGTGTGTTTTCAGCTACAGCATCCTTTTCTCTTTTGATCTGCAGAATTCCTAAACCAATTTTGGCATGAAATGTGTCAGTGTGGTTGTGGATATCTAAACATTTTGTCATGGGAATTTTTGAAAACAAAATTAAAGGGGCAGAAGGCATAGCACAGTTTGCTAATATGTATTTTATGCAGAAGCTGGGTTTTGACACATTTGCAACATCAGTTGATATTCTGAAAATTAATTATGCCTGTATTTTCTTATTTTTACTATCCCTTATCTTAGAATTTTCTACAGATCTCCTTGGTAGCAAATAGGAGTATCCCTGAGCATGTTTATTTTGGTAAGGTTTTCTTTAATAAAGAAAAAAGTCTTTTCATCTCTAGGATTTCCCCAGTTTGGATTTTCTGGTGGATTTCTGCCATCTGGGTGACAGTTGAGACCTTTCCACAATGCAGGGAAAACAAAATAGAAACTGAAAATAAACTTTGCCAAAAGGTCAGGGCCCAATAACAGAGAAACGAGAATAATTAGGCAAGTGAAAAACAAATAAAAATACCCTACAAGCTTATGCTAGTTCTTTGCATTTCCTTTCTTGGCAAATAAGACAATTTACTGAAAGAAAACCACATTAAAAAAAAACACAATACTGTGACCTTTAGTAAATTAAGAAGTGAAATGTTCATGGCACAGAACTCTCCGATCTCAAGGAGGGAAGCAAAAGGAACTACAGTGGGCATTTTTTTGTCTTTGCCACGTGAGGCAAAGCAAGGTGGAAAAAGACAAACCCTAATCCTCAAAGTTTGGGTTTTTTCTCTTAGAAATTCAAAATGATTTACAGTTAATTTTATCTGTCTTAAATCTTTCCACGAAGGAACCACACAGATCTCTAGGCAATTCTATGCTCACTATAGAGATGAGGAAGCTAAAACACTATTAAAAACACAATCAATCAGGGGCAGAATTGATCACAGCACCCTGCTTTTATTTTCTCCTCCATGGGTCTCTGATAATTTGGCATTGGCAGTTTATCCTCTTTCCTGAGAAAAGGAAGAAAACGGGGCCTATAGGAATATTTGCACCCACCTGCATCTTCAATTTAAATCAAAGCATCATCTCAGAGGGCATGATTCAATATATTTTCTTAATTAGAATTTTTTTTTCTATTTTTCTCTTTCTTTTGTTTGTATAAATACTTATGTTTTTCTCCCCACCCCAATTTTTTAAAGGATTAAAGAACTTACCTTAGGTGTAAAAGCAAGAACATATGAATTAAGATTACCTAGATAATGTAATTTTGTTGTTGTTCAGTCACTAAGTTGTCTCCAACTCTTGTGATCCTATGGGCTGCAGCACACAGGCTTCCCTGTCCTTCACTATCTCCTGGAGTTTGCTCATATTGATGTCCATTGATTCAGTGATGCTATCTAATCATCTCATCCTCTGCCTCCCCGTTTTCCTTTTGCCTTCAGTCTTTCCCAGCATCAAAATCTTTTCCAATGAGTTGGCTGTTTGCATCAGGTAGCCAAAGTATTGGAGCTTCAGCATCAGTTCTTCTAACGAATATTCAGAGTTGATTTCCTTCAGGATTGATTGGTTCAATCTCCTTGCTGTCCAAGGGACTCTCAAGAGTCTTCTCCAGCATCACAGTTCGAAAGCATCAATTTTTCAGTGCTCAGCCTTCTTTTGAAGTTATTATTCATAGTCTCCAGAGCCCTACATAATTGTCCCCTGACTAGTTTTCTGAAATCCTCCATTCCTACTCTTCTTCTTTTTGCTTCATACAAATTTCATACAACCCTCCACACTCATTCCTTAAGGACTTCAGGCTTTTAGACATCCTGTTCTATCTCCTCGGGCTTTCCTGGTGGCACAATGGTAAAAATCCGCTTGTCAATTCAGGAGACTCTGGAGACTTGGGTTTGATCCCTGGGTCGGGAAGATCCCCTGGAGTAGGAAATGGCAACCACTCCAGTATACTTGCCTGGAAAATTCAAAGGAGAGAGGAGCCTGGTGGGCTACAGTCTATGGGGTTGCAAAGGGTGAGACACAACTGAACACACAGGCCTGCACATGCTCTGTCTGTCTGGAGGACTATGTCCCGACTGTTCCCAGGACTATCTCATGTCATTTAGATTTGAGCTCAAATCTTCCTTTTGCAAAAGAGT
Source organism: Tragelaphus eurycerus (assembly GCA_935064755.1). Taxonomy (NCBI): domain Eukaryota; kingdom Metazoa; phylum Chordata; class Mammalia; order Artiodactyla; family Bovidae; genus Tragelaphus; species Tragelaphus eurycerus. Next base: position 12,841,707 of record CAKXYN010000006.1, read on the forward strand.
TTCTCTTTCATCCTCTGTCCTCTGAAAAATTATAATTTTCAAAAAGTCAAAATCAAGACTTTCATACTAATCCTGAAATAGTATTAAATGTTTAACCTACCAATAAGAAAATAGCAAACAAGATAAAGGGCTTCCCGGGTGGCTCAAACGGTAAAGAATCTGTTTACAATGCAGGACACCTGGTTTCGATTCCGGGAGAAAAGAATGGCTACCCACTCCAGTATTCTTGTCTGGAAAACCCCATGGGCACAGGAGCCCGGTGGGCTAAAGTCCATGGGGTCACAAAGAGTCAGGCACAACTAACACAGTCAGAGTGACTAACACTTTCACTTCAAACAAAGGAAGGCTTTTTCTAAGGAGAATTTGTGGAATAAATGCTTATATATCATTCAGAAAAGACATACTGAAATGAATTTCCTATGTTCGACACAAAAATAATTATATCCTATAAGGCAATGCAACCATGAAATTAAGGGCTTCCTTGTTGGCTCAGACAGTTAAGAATCTGTTTTCAGTGCAGGAGACTCAAATATGATCCTGGGGTTGGGAAGATCCCTGGAGAGGGCAATGGCAAACCACTCTAGTATTCTTGCCTAGAGAATTCCATGGACAGACCATGGGGTTGCAAAGAGCTGGACACAACTGTGCAACTAACATTTTCACATTCTCTGCCTGATAGAACTCATGGGTATTTCAATTAGACAGTTATATTCATGTTAACATATAATTTTGCAGAGTCTGGACCCTAATCACTAGTAAATTCTAAGTCAAAGATTAATTCTTTCTTATCCTTGTACCCTGAGCCCTCAAAACAATGCTGAACATATAGTAGGTGCTCAGTAAACATTTGGGGAGGGGTGATAGGGTGACCAACAATATTTTAGTAAAAGCAGCTAATGCATATCAATTAGAGAGCAGAGGAAACATGAAAATTTGATTGAAATGTGAAAACATGAACAAATAAAGAAAGAAAAACAGAAGGTGAGATACAGTAATGCTGGGTAACATACATACTATGTGTTTTCAGAACCACTGTCAAGATGATAACATCCACAGGAAAATATCATAATTTCCAACTATTAAAAGTTGACAAACACCCCAGAAATGTTTATGGCTAAATTTGATACTAAGGAATCTCTGTAAAGATCGCACCCTTATTAAATAGCTTTTAGAGAGAAATATAAGCTAAGATTTTTTAATGTGTGTTACAGAATTTGTATTAGGATTCATGTTTAAGAGGCAGTTGAAGGTAAAATTATGAATGGACACTTGAAATTTACTTAACACAAAAATCATTTAAGTACCTACTTTGTTTAAAGCAGACTATATTTTGTGGTAGTTCATGACCTCTGGCTTTTGTTTTTCAGGAAAATCCCTTTCTCCTGGTCTAATGAGTTGTAGATAGCCCTCAGTCATTTACGTATTTGAAAAGGCATGGCATTTGCCTGTAACAAGAAAGGAGTCAGCGCTCCCTTTCAGTTTTATTTTTTTGCCTGAGGCTTATTAACTCACTAGTATATGGAAGATGCAATAGGAATTCCCCAGAATATTGAGAATTTATACTCTCTCTCCTGGTGAAATGATGACATTTTTCCCAGTAATGCTTCCCTCTTTATTGTGTTCTCTGCATTTGGCTCCCATCATCCCCAAAATTAACTCACGGATATCTGAAAATAGACTTGGAAAAAGTCAGGGTGGATTTTGTAAGACTTAATGATTCTTTAAGGAATTTTGCAGCCTTTCCCCAAAAACAGAAGTAAACAAAGAAGGAAGGAAATATTAGACTGATAAGCTTGTTTGGAAAGAAAATACTTTTTATCCCATTCAAAATTCTTAACAATTTAACATTTTCTGTGTGTGTATATAGAAATAAACAAGCAGCTTGATACTATTATTTATTCAATTCCTGCTTAGCTTTATAAACTTAAACGCTAGATTAAACTTAAACATTATTTAACTCATCTGGAATTGTGTGGTTGGCATGGGGTTTGTAGGAAGAATTCAAACACAATATAAAACTGCTGCAATAGAAGAATTTGCATTTCTTTCCTTGTAATCATGATAAATATTTTTTTCTAATTAGGGGAACAGTTAGTCAATATTAAGCTTTTCAACTGAACTTTCATTTCCAATAAAAGTAAAACACAGAAATTCCCAAGCCCTCTAGTAATTATTTGGTTTATGGTGCTTAATCATTGGCATGACATTTCTGTGAATAATGGTTAGTTTATTTTTAAGAAGCTGAAAAGCCATTTATAGAATCTCACAAACAATCCTCAAGAAATTTTTAAAAAGGCAAGTTGCAGATAAGTTGTAAAAATGTGATTTTTATGTAAAGTTTGAAGACATACAAAAGTAAACATTATTTTAAGGGATATTGCATAAGTCATGAAATTATTAAGAAAAACAAATGTCACCACAAAATTCAGGATAACTGATATCTCTATGAGGAAGGGAGGGCTATGTAATCATGGAAAGCGAACAGGAAGCTTCAAATATACTGAAAATGTTCTAGTTCTTAAGCTGGTTGGTGGGAATGGATATTATGTATATTATGCTTTACATTATATATGTATGATAAATATTCATAGCTTTTAAAAATGCCTGTATTTCTCTTTCCAGTGTCTTATTTCCATTATTGTGGTACACTAATAATCCTAAATTTCTTTATGTATAAAATGTTAATGCCATACAGGATTTTTTTAAATTGATAGACTAGTCTCCAAAAAAATTTCAGTCTATGCCCTGCAGTCATGAGCAAAATAGAAGCAGAAAACCTCACCAGGTGTGAAAGGCTGAATGTGCAGCATAACCTGAGGGCATCGATGGGATTCATGTAGGTAGCCTGGAGTCTCAGGCACCTGTGCAGAAATTGATAAAAATATCTGAACCCACCCCATATAAAGCTGGCACTTTGGTAGTACTACGTGTATAAAAACAAGATGATCTAAATGAAAACCATTTTAGCAGTAGTAGACTAAAAAGAAAACTCTAATTTCTGTGTTGTAGTTAACAGGAAAAAAATATCCATAGGATTTAGTAAGGACAAAGCAGCCCGCATAGGTCTAGAATCACATGTCTAGGTGGTCCCAAAATATTCCAAGCATTATCTTATTAAATAGCAGTAGATGATGTGGTATCCTCAGCACTCTAGCAGAAGTATATGCTGATTTTCTCTCCACCTAGTCCTCATAGAATTCCTTCATAAAATTGTAAAAAATTAAGAATTGATAATTACCAACAAACATACTCAAGGAAATAGGAGTTAAGAGCCACAACAAGCAACAAAACCAAAGACTTCAAATACTGAAATCATTAGATACTAAACGTAAAGTAAATATATGATTACTGTGTTAAAAGATATAAAAGGCAAAATAAAAAGGACAAGTTAGGAGAAAGAGAATATTAAAAAATGACCAAATGTGTTTGAAAAAATAGAATTTTTAGAAATAAATATATAGTAATTGAAATAAAATAGAGGGATAAAACAGAAAATTAGGCCAAGTTAACAAGAAAATTAATGAAATGCAAAGTAGACCTAATGACATAATGTGATAGGTGCCATGAGGAAAAAAACAACAGAGCAGCGTAAGGAGGATCAAGAGGACTCAAGCTGGAAGGATGGTCTGAGCAATCAGAGTAGGTGTCACTGAGAAAGAGGTGACGGAGACAGCCAAATGTATATGGAGGTAACAATGTTCCAGAAAGAAGGAACAGCCATTAGCTGACAGTAGAGCCACATCAATGTAGTTATAGGACATAGAAGTGACTGATTGCTGGGGACAAAACAATGATCCTTGAAGCTTCCAGAAAGAGAAAAAAATATTGTCACAAAGTATATGGATTCATAATGACTTCAGACTCCTCAATAGTAGGATTTTGAAGCTAGAAAATTCTAAGTGAGCCTTTCAAAGTCAAAAGGAAAATTTTACATAATTCTAGCCAAACTCTTCCAATCAGTGCAAAAACATTTTCAGACATGCACATCTCAAAAATTAGATAAATTTGTTTGTTTTCTACCTCCTTACCAAAAATCTTTGGTAGACTACCATGTAGTCTATCAAAAGAAGGACATAAACCAAGAAAGAGGAAGTTCTAGTACAAAAAATAGGTGATCCAGCAGAACAGCATGATGAGGGGAATCCCACAGATGGTGCAGAAGAAAGATTCCCAGATGGCAGCTGAGTACCAGGTAGAGAGAGCCGCCGGTGTGGATGGGGTAGACTTAAAGGCTTTGAGAAGGACTTCTGAGAGAACAGCAGACACACCTGGCATCTTAAGAAGAGATCTAGGAAGCTGGCAAAAGGCTGAAACTAGATTATGAAACAAAAAGCAAGAAGACACATTAGTCCAGCAAATTGGGTAGAAAAGACAGTCATAGTTCCCCACTGCCTCAGCTATGAATGGGGCTCTCATATGATGCAAATACAGCTGTGGGAAATAATGCTTGAGGGCTGAAGGAGAACAAAGTGGGAACTGGATGCGAAGAGATAATGTCTGAGCCTGAAAAATCAAGAAGTGTTATTCAGAGAAGTTATAATGACCAAATCTCCAAAATGAATGACCCAAAAGAGGTAAAAATGCATAGAGAAGGTGAAGGTTGTGGAGACAATGGAAAAGAGAAAGGAATACTGGTATTTTTCTTAAACTCAAAGTATGATAGTGCTTTTAATAAAACATAGTGAGAGCTGCATATGTAAGTATAGATTTTCTAGTAGACACATTTTTTTAAGTAGAAAAAAAAAGAACAATTAACTTTAACAATATATTTGATTTAACCCAATCTATCCAAAATATTTATTTCAACCAGCAATCACCACCAAAAAATTGATTAAATATCTACTTAGCTCTTTTTTTCCATACTAAGTCTGAAATCCACGGTGTACTTTATCCTTGCAGCCAATGTGAATTAGGACTGGCCACATTTCAATGCCACTCAAAGCTAGAGCCACCTTATATGACAGTAAAACTCTGAATTAGATGAATGGTTTTGAAAAAAATTTTTTAAGTTGTAATAAGGAGCACTGATGTGGAATTCATCTGCATATTTTGGGAATGTAGAAATGCACTAATGCCATCCAAACAGGGGACCAAATAATTGAAAAGACTAGAGAAAATGGAAGTTCCTTGAGAAAACTTTATGAAAAAGCAAAATGCGGATTTTTCATTGTCCATCAGGACATGGGATCTCATCACTCCTATAAACTATTCTTAATAAATTTTATATTTGCTTGTTTGTTACCACCTATTTGCCTTCCCTTGTAGGTGAATAAATGTAGATAAGTAACTTGCTCAAATTTGTTAAGTTAATAAAGCAGCAAAGCTAGACTCAAATTCAGGCAGTCTGACATCACTGACCACAATCTTCACCACAGCACCTTGCATGGGCAATTCCATCTGAATGCATGGGCACAGTTTAGTTCATTGAACCTTATATCTAAGTAAGTACTGATATATTATTCATTTTGATATGAATGTAAACTAACATAACAGTGACAAGATCAAGAGTGTTTCTACTTCTTATTCTTGGTGAAGAAATTCAGGATAAATATCCCTATTTTAACTATTTGAAATAATTTGTGATTTTGATAAAGTAATTTGGTTTTTAACTAGACAGCCATTAAAATATTTTGGAATAGAAAAATTGTGTTTCTCAACAAATTACCAATGTCTTTCAAGAATTATGCAGTTAGATGGAATTTTTACAACTAATGAATTCAATATAGCAAATCAATTCAACTGTATTGACTTTCTACTATTATATAATAAATTACCCAGAAATGTCATAGCTTAAAACAATAAACATTTGTTATCTCACAAATTTTTGTGTGGTGGTCAGGAATCAAGAGGCAGCTTAATTGGGTGCCATCAAGGTGTTGGCCAGGGCTGAGGTCATCTCAGGGCTCCACCAGGGAGGCTATGCTTGCCAACCCACTCATGTGGCTGTCGGCCAAAGGCATCAGCTCTTTGCTTCCTGGGCCTCTCTGTTGGGCTACTCACAACACATAACTTGCTTCCCCAGAATGAGGACTTTGAGGGGGTGGGACTGGAAGCAAGATAAGTCAGTCTTTCCATAAGCTGATCTCGGAAGTGACATCCCATCACATCTGCTGTGTTGCGCTCACTAAAAGCAGGTCACTAGCTCCAGTCCACACTCCAAGAGAAGAGATCAGAAGTGTGAGTATCAGGAAAAGAGACTGGCTCCAGTAGGGCCTGTCCAGAGCCTGCCAACTACAATGATAATACTTATTCAACACTTCACTCATGGAAAGATACAGTTCCTTTCCATCATTCATTCATCCATCAGTAATCACTGAGCACCTATTTTGTGCCAAGCCCTAGAAATCTTGGGGGGCAAAACAGATACTCTCATAGCCTTCCTGAAACCTACAGTCTAGTGTCCTCAAAATTAAGTACCTAAATGGTTTTGATCAAAAAGAATCAAATGTTTTGAACAGGGAGAAATCATAGTTCAGGAGCTTCTGTCTCACTAACTGCCTTTTCCCAGCTGCCACATTTATAAAGCAAATATGAATGCTGCTGCTGCTGCTGCTAAGTCACTTCAGTCGTGTCCGACTCTGTGCAACCCCTTAGACGGTCTTCAGGCAAGAATACTGGAGTGCATTGCCATTGCCTCCTCTGAAATACGGATGATCTTTCAGTAAAGATGAAAAGACACCCTGGTCTTCTTAGGTCCTAATTGTCTTATCCCCTTGCTCGGCTCTACCAGTTTCCTAGCTCAGTGAGGGTCTGAGTGACTTCCTTTAATTTCTGTGCTGACATTACAATGTTAAGGCCTACCGGTCAGATGCCTGAGTTCATCCAACTGTAAAAAGAAAAGCAGCTCAAGAATTTAGCCTCTTGACTGTCCCTCTAAACTGTAAACTGACAGAAAAATCTGAGATCAGCAAGGCTCAATTGAGATCCCATGCATTCTTTGTCCTCTAAACAAGCACTAGGTTTTTGGTTGAAACCAGAATGATTCCATGATTTCAGAATAAGCGCATAATCAGTGGTTGAAGGTGCCTGCACACATTTTGTTTGGGGGTGGGGAAGGCAATGGCACCCCACCCCAGTACTTATGCCTGGAGAATCCCATGGACGGAGGAGCCTGGTGGGCTGCAGTCCATGGGGTCGCTGAGAGTCGGACACGACTGAGCGACTTCACTTTCACTTTTCACTTTCATGCATTGGAGAAGGAAATGCCAACCCACTCCAGTGTTCTTGCCTGGAGAATCCCAGGGACAGGGGAGCCTGGTGAGCTTCCATCTATGGGGTCGCACAGAGTCGGACACGACTGAAGCGACTTAGCAGCAGCAGCAGCAGCAGCACATTTTTTTGTTCTAGAATTCTTCAAGTTCTTTCTGTTAACCTTATCAGACTCCCCCGTCAGTAAATATTTCATGTGGTGCCAAGTGTCTATATTCTCATAATTTGGTCCATTTCTTAAGAGTGTGCACCACTGAGTTTTATTGTCATATTAGATATCACCACACCTTCAGATTTTCAGTCACCAATTTGAGTAGATATACAGTAGCTTTGTGTACAAATATATCCAAACACACACTCTCCACTCCTAGTCACCAACAGAGCTTGCATCAGAGATGTCTTAGCCAGACTTATGTTCCACTTAGTTGGGTTTGAACAATCTGAGTGTTTCAAGGTTGCAAAAAAGAATGGCTTATAAAAAATTAAAACAGATAATTAAGCTTTAACACCACTGAATGCATAAGAAGCAAGTTTATGTTTCAAATCATTTAGTATAATTGCAGATAAGGATGCTGACATATCTAATAAAAAGAAATATGCCATATATTTGTGATATCCATACATGTTTTAAAAGAACAAACTGACCCTATATTCATAGGTTCAGATGGTATAAAGTTCACTAAGACTTGAAAATCCAACTGCTCCAGACTCCAGCAGTAGCTTCACTTCTGAGGGGCTTAATACTCTGCTACTGTATTCCATCTCTTATCACAGGAATAATATACATGTACCTGTTCATAACTCAGCAAGTCACAGCATTTATTACGGAATCTAGTCTGTGAATGAACAATAATCTCTGCTACTTGAACAAGTTTAAATGTTTTCCTCCACTTTAATTAAAACTATTCCTTATAGACAGACTTCCTTTTTTCTCCCAAATAAGTAAGATACTGACAATCTCATCCTGAAGATGTGCTAACAGACCCTGAAATGAGAATTCATTTTACTCTGATTTGTTAACAATAATCATAGTTTAAAAAAATCATTTTGTTTCCTTCTTAAAATGGCTGGATAATTCATTAACGAAAATACCTATAACAAATGTGAACTCCAGAATCAAACCACAGAGTATTTTGAACCACAGAATATTGAAAAACAAAATAATGTTGAACTTGATGAACTAAAAAAGTGGGGTATCCTTGGAGCATATTTAGTGATGCTTACTCCTTGGAAGGAAAGTTATGATCAACCTAGATAGTATATAGAAAAGCAGAGACATTACTTTGCCAACAAAGGTCCATTTAGTCAAGGCTATGGTTTTTCCGATGGTCATATATGGATGTGAGAGTTGGACTGTGAAGAAAGCTGAGCACCGAAGGATTGATCCTTTTGAACTGTGGTGTTGGAGAAGACTCTTGAGAGTCCCTTGGACTGCAAGGAGATCCAACCAGTCCATTCTGAAAGAGATAAGCCCCGGGATTTCTTTGGAGGGAATGATGCTAAAGCTGAAACTCCAGTACTTTGGCCACCTCATGTGAAGAGTTAACTCATTGGAAAAGATTCTGATGCTGGGAGGAATTGGGGGCAGGAGGAGAAGGGGACGCCAGAGGATGAGATGGCTGGATAGCATCACTTACTCCATGGACGTGATTCTGAGGGAACTCCGGGAGTTGGTGATGGACAGGGAGGCCTGGCATGCTGCAGTTCATGGGGTTGCAAAGAGTCGGACACGACTAAGCGACTGAACTGAACTGAACTGAATGATGATGTATTGGCAAATATTTGTATACAAAACTAGAATTTGTGATCATATGTTTTATAGTAACCTATAAGGGAAAAGAACACACAAACACACACATGTAATTGAATCACTTTGCTGTACACTTGAAACTAACACAAGGTTGTAAATCTAGACTTCAATTAAAAAAATGTTGAACATGCCTAAAAAAAAAAAAAAAGTTGGCAGTCTGTATAATCCTTGCCACTTCTGGATAATGTCATAATCAGAGATAAAGAAACAGAAATGCAATAACATTTCCAAAGTAATGTACTGTGATTTTTGCCTTTTTATCATTTATTTACTCATCTTTTTTTCATTTATTTTTCTGACCTTTTATTGTATGAGATTCTATTTCAACTTAAAACCCATATTTTAAAGTAGTGATTTAGGGAATATCTTACCAGTTGTGGGCTTTTTAAGAGGCCTTTTGAGACAAACTAAGTTACTAACTAGTTTGTAAAAGTTTTATATGTTATGACAGCTTCCCCTCCCCTAGCAGAATAGTCAGGAAATATATCAAGATGATATCTGAAGAATGATGTTGAGGTCCGTTCACTATAGTGTGTCCATTTCTGAAGTAGGAATCTGAGAAATAATATCTGAGAAGATTGAATATTATGGGTAGTAAAAGAGAAGATTAGTGTTTTGGAAATGCTTCAATAGGAACTTGTCTGAATGAAGCCTAAGAACACAAATACACCTTGTGTATTTTTTTTTCTTTTCTCTTGTGGTTTATTACAAGTTTGTTTTTTTTTAATTGTGTCAGGTCTTAGTTATGGCATGCAGGATCTTTAATTGTAGAATTGTAGAATGTGAACACTTAGATGCAGCATGTGGGGTCTAGTTCCCCAACAAGAGATTGAACACAGGCCCCCTGCATTAGGAGCATGGAGTCTTTAGCCACTGGACCACCAGAGAAGTCCCTATTAGAAAATGTTGAGTGTAGTTCCCTGTCCTATATAAGTGGGACCTTGTTATTTGTCTATTTTATGTACAGTGATTTATATTTGGTAATCCCAACATTGTATATTTTTAAATGTAAAAACTACTGATACCTGGAAATGTGTATATATATATATTCAATTAAAACAAACAAACAAATGTGATCAGTCATTGAAGAAGCCTTTACTTTTTATTTCTAGGATACTATCTCCTATAGAAATTCACATACTACACACATATGTGCAAAGATATTCATTACTGGGATTTTTTTTTGCAAAAACAAAAGGCATATTAAAATTTAAAAACTTGAAGGGAACCTAAACTTCTATTGGTAAGTGAATGCTTACAATGATTCAACTTCTATTAATAGGAGAATATTGCTATAGAATATTCTACAGTGTTTGTGGAATATAGAGTAGGGCTATATGACAAAGCAGAATCTATTATAATTTTGAAAAAAACACATGTTGCCTAACAATATGTATAATGTGTCCCTTAAAAATAAAAATAATATATCATTATCTTATTTAAAATAAGTAAAGCATACTATAATACAACCTAATCAAAATATCTATGTGGGCAGAACAAAATTAAAGGATACATATCCGCTATTAAAAGTGTTTACCTTAGAGGAATAAGATTAGAACAGTGGGCAAGGAGGTAGTAACATTCACTTTTTTACTTTAAATGCCTCCATATTTTTTTTCTTTTACAGAAGTACATATTACATTGCATTACTCTCTGCAGTATCCAGCACTATACTTTTTATAAGTTGGGACCTTGCACCCCATTATTTGCATGTGTAGTTAAGTACAGACATGTTGACACATAACCTATAAATCTCAGTGATATTAAATAGCAGTGTTACAATAGCTATAATGCATATTAAAATACTTTAATATATAAAATTATTATATATGTGTGTGTATATATATATATATATATATATATATATATATGTTTAGCTTGTGCATTAATCCTGAGACCAAAAGCTGTAAGTAGCTTGTGGCATGGTCCACTTGCCTTTTAAATCAGGAAGTGTGTTCTTTAAAGGTACCTGTTATCCATATCTCTATCAATAACTTCCTACAAATCAGGGCTTGATTTCTTATTTCATTATTTAAGAAAATGATGGATAAAATGTTAATTAAAATTAAATTTAAATGTTTTTCATATATATAGCCTTTTACTATAAATAGGACAAAAAATTGAAGAACTATTCTATTTGAAAAGACATCTGACTCAGCAAAATCACATGTATCACTGACGGTCAAATGAGCTTCCAACATATGTCTTCAGTGTTTCACTTCCACCTTACTCATTAACAAAAGCAAAAACAGTAACTAATATTCATGAGGATATACTCATTCAGTGACTGCAACGTCAGGTTGGCTACAGATGCAAGAGTTTGGTCAAAATCAATGAGGCATTCGATTAGATTCAATTAGCTATATGGAATCTACCATCATGAATACTATATAAGCTATTATTATTTGTGAAAAGTGTGCCTCACTTCTCTTATAACACACACACACATTTTCCAAGGGTGATTTTTAAACATTTATCAACACACTGCTGAGCTTTGGTAGCATAAGTAGTGTTCACCCAGTTCAAAACTTCATTAGTAGATACTATTGATATATCTGCTCAAAAGAACTCATGCACTGAGTATGACCAAATTGGCATAGGTAGGTTCCAAACAATGAGATGGTGGCAAAAGGCTACATTTTAAGCCCAGCATCTACTTTTCTACTTGGCTGCATGCTTTTTAGGACTAATTGCTTGAAATCAAATTCTTTTACAAAGGCATGAATAGGCATTCTTGCACAGGACTTAATTAAAATTTCACACACCTATGAAAAGCTGTTTAGAAAATAAGCCTTGGGAAAATGGATTGGATTTTTATATAATCACAAATAATTCAGATCAGATCAGATCAGTCGCTCAGTCGTGTCCGACTCTTTGCGACCCCATGAACTGCAGCACGCCAGGCCTCCCTGTCCATCACCAACTCCCGGAGGTCACTCAGACTCACATCCATCGAGTCAGTGATGCCATCCAGCCATCTCATCCTCTGTGGTCCCCTTCTCCTCCTGCCCCCAATCCCTCCCAGCATCAGAGTCTTCTCCAATGAGTCAACTCTTCGCATGAGGTGGCCAAAATACTGGAGTTTCAGCTTTAGCATCATTCCTTCGAAAGAAATCCCAGAGCTGATGTCCTTCACAATGGACTGGTTGGATCTCCTTGCAGTCCAGGGGACTCTCAAGAGTCTTCTCCAACACCACAGTTCAAAAGCATCAATTCTTCGGCGCTCAGCTTTCTTCACAGTCCAGCTCTCACATCCATACATGACCACAGGAAAGACCATAGCCTTGACTAGACGAATCTTTGTTGGCAAAGTAATGTCTCTGCTTTTGAATATGCTATCTAGGTTGGTCATAACTTTCCTTCAAAAGAGTAAGCGTATTTTAATTTCATGGCTGCAGTCACCATTTGCAGTGATTTTGGAGCCCAGAAAAATAAATTCTGACACTGTTTCCACTGTTTCTCCATCTATTTCCCATGAAGTGATGGGACCGGATGCCATGATCTTCGTTTTCTGAATGTTGAGTTTTAAGCCAACCTTTTCACTCTCCACTTTCACTTTCATCAAGAGGCTTTTGAGTTCCTCTTCACTTTCTGCCATAAGGGTGGTGTCATCTGCATATCTGAGGTTATTGATGTTTCTCCCAGCAATCTTGATTCCAACTTCTGTTTCTTCCAGTCCAGCATTTCTCATGATGTATTCTGCATATAAGTTAAATAAACATGGTGACAATATACAGCCTTGACATACTCCTTTTCCTATTTGGAACCAGTCTGTTGGTCCATGACCAGTTCTAACTGTTGCTTCCTGTCCTGCATACAGATTTCTCAAGAGGCAGATCAGGTGGTCTGGTATTCCCATCTCTTTCAGAACTTTCCACAGTTTATTGTGATCTACACAGTCAAAGGCTTTGGCATAGTCAATAAAGCAGAAATAGATGTTTTTCTGGAACTCTCTTGCTTTTTCCATGATCCAGCGGATGTTGGCAATTTGATCTCTAATAATTAGTCCATGTTAAAAGAAGTGAGCTTTATTTTTATATTGAATTAGATTTAAACTCCAGAAAAAAATATTCATCATATACACACTTTCATACAAAAAACATTAAGGCTCTGGGGGAACTGGGGAGAGGAAATGGGTTTGGGTTTGGGATTTGGCAGTACTAATTTGAGGAAAGGAAATTGTTGAAGGCTAGGATGCACTCTGTTACAGTAAAACCTTTTGATGTCAAATTTGGGAAGATAGATAAAGCACAATAGATTTACTAAGTTTTCTTTCATTATCTTGGTTGATTGAAATATGAATGAGATTCTAGGATTTTTCATTCTGTGTGCTCCAAATGCAGAATTCTTGTAAAAACACATGAAAAATGATGGAGGAAATAATGGAGACACATACCATCAATAACAATAAAATAGAATATAATGACCTTGTTATATTTAATATGCAGCCCTGCTTTTGCATATTATTTGGTTCAGAATTGATTTGAAACCAACCAGTGATTTGCTGAATTCCTCTCATGTATAAATTCCAAAGGCTCAGTATGAGCAGCAGAGCCCAGTGAGCTTCGTTCACAAGCTGAGCCTCCAGTCCTCTTGCCTTTAGCTACTATTTAATGCTAGTTGTTTGTTCTTTCCAATCCTCCCCCTTCTCTACCTCCTCCAGGTCTCATTTTGAAAACCTACCCCGTAGATATCCTATTTAATCTTTCTGAGTTGCCTTGGCAACTCTCAAAGCTGGGATAGCTCACAGCCTCCCAGTCTAATTCCATCACATCCCTCAATTAGTTTAGTTAAGTCTTTTATGGGCAGTCAGATATTCTTTAGAACTGTAATCAGGAGTTGGCTCACTCTAAATTGTGTTTAGAGATTCTCACAAGGTGATTTCCTGTGCACATCCTCCCCGGCTCTCTTCCTGCAAGGTTCCTTTCCTTAAAACCAGAAAGCAGAACGAGACTGTTACAACCCATGTTCTTGCTTCCCTCCACTATCTTTTGACTTTACCTTGAAGATTTACTATTTTTTTAGTCTTTTGGCTGCCATGCCCTTTGGCATCTTCTGAAGCTTGGCAGAGTTCTTTGGTTGGCAGTAATTATCAGGATTGTCAGGTTTTCAACATTTAGGTCCTCAGATGAAAATCATAGTTGTTCATGTTTCCAGCCAAATATTTCATTGCAGATGATGTTTGCAAAGAGCACAGAGGTAGATCATTCTTTGTTTATATTTTGAAAAGAGAAAACTCACCTCTGGCCCACCTTTCCACCCAAAAGGAGCTACCACACAAGGGACGATGCCACCTGCCAACAAGGTTTCTCTAAATTATTTCATCAAGCCTTGCTAAGGAAGGCTGCCCAAATACAATTACCTCACTATTCAGATTTGTAGAGAGATGTGCTAGCTTTGAAAAAAATCAGATGAAAACAAATTTTGTCATGAGAATTTGACAGCACTCTTTTGAAAATCTAGTTCTGATTATTAAGACATTTAACATAATAAGGCACAATGTGTTTTTGCTCAGTTGTGTCCAATTCTTTGTGAACTCATGGACTGTAGCCCGCCAGGCTCCTCGGTACATGGGATTCTCTAGGCAAGAATACCGGAGTGGGTTGCCATTCCCTTCTCCAGGGAGATCTTCCTGACCCAGGGATGGAACCCATGTCTCTTATGTCTCTCTTATGCATTGGCAGTTGGGTTCTTTACCACCAGTGACACCTGGGAAGCCCATAATAAGGCACAGACAAAACTAAAAAAAGTTGTTTACTTTATTTCATAGAATGTATGAGTTAAACATTTAATACCACACTAAAGATGGTTGTACACAAAGAAACAAAATCTTGAGCTTCTTACTCTCTTTCATAATCAAATTGAAGTTATATTTTTAACAAGTTATTTATGTTGAATTAAACCAATAGTTTGTTATTATACACTTACAATGAATATAAAATAAAAGCAATAAACATGGAGTTGTTATAAAGGAATAAACCACACCTATAATGTGATGAATAGGAACACCCTCTTGAATATTAATTCAATTTGGAGTGGCTATCTTGGGAACATAGATGACACCACCCTTATGGCAGAAAGTGAAGAGGAACTAAAAAGCCTCTTGATGAAAGTGAAAGTGGAGAGTGAAAAAGTTGGCTTAAAGCTCAACATTCAGAAAACGAAGATCATGGCATCTGGTCTCATCACTTTGTGGGAAATAGATGGGGAAACAGTGGAAACAGTGTCAAACTTTATTTTGAGGGGCCCCAAAATCACTGCAGATGGTGATTGCAGCCATGAAATTAAAAGATGCTTACTCCTTGGAAGGAATGTTATGACCAACCTAGACAGCATATTGAAAAGCAGAGACATCACTTTGCCAACAAAGGTCCGTTTAGTCAAGGCTATGGTTTTTCCAGTGGTCATGTATGGATGTCAGAGTTGGATTGTGAAGAAAGCTGAGTGCTGAAGAATTTATGCTTTTGAACTGTGGTGTTAGAGAAGACTCTTGAGAGTCCCTTGGACTGCAAGGAGATCCAACCAGTCCATTCTGAAGGAGATCAGCCCTGGGATTTCTTTGGAAGGACTATGCTAAAGCTGAAACTCCAGTACTTTGGCCACCTCATGCGAAAAGTTGCCTCATTAGAAAAGTCTCTGATGCTGGGAGGGATTGGGGGCAGGAGGAGAAGGGGACGACAGAGGATGAGATGGCTGGATGGCATCACCGACTCGATGAATGTGAGTCTGAGTGAATTCCAGGAGTTGGTGTTGGACAGGGAGGCCTGGTGTGCTGTGATTCACAGGGTGGCAAAGAGTCGGACACAACTGAGTAACTGAACTAAACTGATCTTGGGAACATGCACTGTCGTTAACAGAGCTGAGATTGTCTCTGCAAGTCTAATGGGAGTCGTGAATTCACCTAATATACAAAATAAATTTGTTTTCGTACTGACTCGGCCAATGGGCATTTAGGAAAACTGAAATCACAATCTGTGGCAATGTCCCCTGCTACTGGGAACATTTTGCAGTGAAAATCTACTTTCTTTCTTTCTTGTAGCTCTTGAATTCAAAATATGTACACTACACACTTGATCCGAACTAAGCCAGGAGATATGATTAACAATTACCACCTGTAAATTTAGATAAAACAACAGATCTTATATCTTCCATCTCTGAGGTGGTCATGCCAGAAAATTTTGCATTCTGCTTTCCAACAATTTCCTAAGCATCAAAGAATCGAACACTTGATTATTCAGTTGCACTCACCAAAACAACTTGGAAAAAGCAATGGATTCAACAAAAAGCTATGATCATACAGGATTTGTTTACTTATTTCTAAAGTCATAAGCCCATGAAAAGTTATATACTTATTTTTATTGTGCTATGTCCTGTGAGAGGTGGTCATTTATCAAAACTTCATAGAACTGAGGAAGCAATTAACATTGGCATGGACCTGGAAAACCTAACAAAAAGTTTTCCATCTCTTAAGTCAAGACTTCAGTTTGAGCCAAGTACTTTAATTTATTTGTTTAATCATGGAAGGGAGATTAAAAGTTTACCATTAAAAAAAAGAGATGCTGAAATTTGCTTACACTACTAAGCAATCTACATACAGTATCTTACAGATTATTTCAACAGGTATAATGGCTTCAAATATTGTCCTGAAGCTGTAGGCATGACTGAAGAAATTTGGATATATTTTCAGATAAATGGAATTATTCCCCACTCCTCTCTTATGTATTAAAATTATAGGAACAGATTTCTAAGGAGATAAAGTTTATTGTTTATCAATCTTCCATACAAAAATATTTTCTTATGATCTAGTCTAGGTGGCTCTTGATAGCAACTACTTGTTTTTAAGACTGATTTACTGCCAAAAATTTTGTCTCTGTGGTTAACTCCAGTCACTGTTTCTTTAATTTGTTCTTATTTTCAGTAAAAGGAGAGGCTAGCAAGCTATTCTTACTCATATAGAACTCAGCATGAATATTTGCTACCTTTATTTTTAAAGGCAAGTAACACTCCCTAGTTGCTGATTTGTTTTTTCCATTGTATGTCCACAGAGGAAAATATTTAATTTTCTTAAAGTGTAAGTAAACTCTTTTATATTTACTGAAAATGCCATCCAGTTTAGCTTGTTGAGAAGGACATACACAAAAGACTTTGAAGTCTTTCTGATCCTAAGAGATACAAATCTGTATCTTACAATGAGCTATTTAGTCTTTCTTGCTTATGTTCCCAAAGTAATAAAACTTCTTGCAAGTAGCAGCTTCTAACCCGAATACATGTTTTTGCTCCTTGTTACTCCAGGGAAGGCATTTATCATAATTAAATTCTAGTTGGGTTTCTTTATGAAAGTGAATTAACTTTACAAAAACATCCTTAACGAATGTTTAGGGACTCCCTAGTTGTATTAATGAGATCACTTTTTAACGTTTGATGTAAACCTGCTTTTATCTTAAATCTTCTCTGTTTATGCATCATGGACCAAGTTGCACAGGCCCAGACAGAGCCATCATCCTTGTTCAGTCCTCTCTCCTTGGGCCTCATATCAAAATTCAACAGCCATGCCCGTCATCTGTACTTCTGAAATAGATTCACAATCTGATCACTTCTCATTGGCCTCACTGGTACCATCTTCGTTCCCATAAGCATCCTCTCTGCACTTTCCCATGGTCAGTTCTCCACTCCACACTCAAAGGGGTCTTTATAAATCAGATCATGCCCTTTCCTCTGCTGTAAAACTGATCAATGTCTTCCAATGAAGCTTAGAACAAACACCTCTGGGTCTTTTCTCATGTGTTTCCTTCTGCCATGAAGGCTCTTTCCCCACAGCTTCTTATGGCCTGACTGTACCTCCCCATTCAGGTCTCTACACAGGGTTTCACCTCCTCAGAGAAGGATGTTCCTAAATGTTTTCTTTACCCTCCCTCACCCTACTTAACTTTTTGCACACTGTTACTATAGAAACTACCTTTTTTTTTCTTCTCTCTTTCTTTCTTGTCTGCTTCCCTTACTGGAATGGAAGCTTCATGAGCACATGAACTTTGAATATTTCACTGCTGTGTTCTCCAACACCACAGGTCCCAAACAGAATCTCTTACTTAGTAACCATTCAGTAAGAATTTCTTGATTGAATAAAGGAGAACTTACTCTTTTAAAGATGGGTTCCACTTTTAAAATCCCATTCACTTGTAATGTTTCCTGTGTCTTTCTTGTTTACCTCGTGTCTCTTTTTTAAAGAAATTCTTCATTTGGCTGGGCCAGGTCTTAGTTGCAGCACACGGGATCTTCAATCTTGGCTGCGACATGCAGGATCTTTTGAGTTGTGGCATGTGAACTCTTAGTTGCAGCATGTGAGATCTAGCTCTCTGACCAGGTTCCATCCTGAGCCCCTTGTACTGGGAGCATGGAGTCTTAGCCACTGGACCACCAGGGAAGTTTCCTCTTAACTCTTAGGAACAAAAAAACTACCCAGGCTTTTCATAAAATACTGCTGTTAGCATTGCTAACAGAAGAGAAATGCGCATTCACAATAATCTACCTAATCTGAGGTGTATAACAAAGCAAAGTATAATCAGAAGTCTCATTTTAAAACAAATCACAAAATTTCCTATGTATTTAGATTAATTCATACTGCTCAAATAAGTCTTAATCTCTAAAGAAACGTGTTTAAAAGCATCTCCCTTTGATAATGACTTTAAGGCCAGTTCACTTTTTGGCAGTATAAATTTAATAATTAAGTCATTTGTCATCACCAAGACTATTAATTAGCTATCCTATTAGTAATGTGCCAATCAATTTAGCAATTGATGAATGTCAGTCACAAATTCTGATGTCATTTTTTCTTTAATACAGTCATTAGGGACCATCTATATATCCTAGAGAAAGTCTCAGACAGCCTCACATGAATAGTTTATTCTCTTCTGATGGTAGAAAGAGCTAATCTAAATTCTGGGCAGATTGACCTAACTTTTCCTTTATCTGAATTGATCAGTCTGCTATTGTGAACTTAAATGAAGTCACTTTTAATAAGCTTTCCAATACAATCATTATTGTAAACTTAATATGGAAAAAATTATTTGAAGTGACTTAAAGTTACTAAATGGAGAAGGAAATGGCAACCCACTCCAGTACTCTTGCCTTGAAAATGCCATGGACAGAGGAGCTTGGTGCAGGCTACTATCCATGGGGTTGCAAAGAGTCAGGCACAACTGAGCGACTTCACTTTCTTTCTTTCTTTCTTAAAGTTGCTAAAAAGTATATATAATCTTATTGACTTAAAACTATTCTATCAAGAATTTAAATTTTGATAATAATAATAATAATAAATGAAAGTCAGAATGTTTAGCTCTTGGGTACAATTAGGAAGAAAATATACTAAATTTAATCATTGCTCTAGTACTTTATATCTTTTAGTCATAATTTTCATACCCTAAAAAGTTAATGACTTGACTTTTCTTTCACCACTGCATTCTGACCTGATAAATATAACTCAGCATTCTCCCAAATGTGTTCTGCAGAATGCTAATCTTAGAATGTTAAAAGGTACTTTGCAAATAATAATGATGCTGATGATAAAGTTCTTGTATTGGGTCTCCCAAATTATTTTAGCATTATTTTAAGAATATCTTTTGGACATGTGTTACAGAAAATGCCTCTGTAATTCATTATTTGCAAATCTTTGACACTTTTTTGTGACCCTTAGATGGTAAGACTGGTAGAACTTTCCCATTGACAATGGTAGAATCATTCCCATGGACAATGATTTCAGCAAAACTGTGGTGATCATAACTGATCCTTTATTTTCTGCTTGATACCTGAAATTCCAATGCGTAATCATTTGTTATTCATTGGTTAAATATTATTCATTATTAAATAATAACTTAATTATTGTGGTCCCAGATGGCTCCGTGGTAAAGAATCTGCCTGCCAATGCAGGAGACACAGAAGACATGGGTTCAACCCCTGGGTAGGGAAGATCCCCTGGAGGAGGAAATGGCAACCCACCCTGGTATTCTTGCCAGGATAATCCCATAGATAGAGCAGCCTGGCAGGGTACTGTCCTTGGGGTCACAAAGAGTGGACACAACTGAGAGTGACTGGGTACACACACGCACACGTGTGCACATGACCTTCTTAGTGACAAACCCAAACGATTCTTTCTTTTCCTTATTCCATTTAATCTCCTTGGGGCATTTGATGCAACTGATCACCAATTCTTGAAATCTTGGTTCTTCCACCTCCTGAGACTCTTCTCTCAGCTTCTTGTATGATTCCATTTTTCTCTGTTTGCTCCTTATATGTGATATCCAATTTTTGCTAGCCTTCTTTTCTCTTTCTACATTTTCTCCCTGTTTTATCTCATCCATATTTATTGCTTCAAATGCTATTACAGACTGATGGCTCACAAGGCTATATCTCTGATTGCCTACAAAATCTCTCAACTTGAATGTAAAAAACCCTCTTCACTATAGTGTCTGCATGCATGCATGCTCAATCAGTCAATCCTGTCCAACTCTTTGCGACCCCATGGACTGTAGCTCACCAGGCTCCTCCATTCATGCGATTTTACAGGCAAGAAAACTTGAGTGGGCTGCCATTTCCTCCTCCAGGGGATCTACCTGCCCCAAAGGTCAACCCCACATCTCCTATACTGACAGGTGGATTCTTTACCCCTAAGCCACCTGGGAAGCCCAAGGTATTTCAAATTCAGGTTTCAAAAAGTTAATTCATCATTACCCCATCCACTATGTAACAATTTTTTTTCTTCCTGCTATTAATCTTCATTCAGTGTTGAATTCACATAAATTATCATGGTTGATAATGTGATATGGTAGGCACAACATTCAGCTTGGAGACAGACTGCTAGACTTTGAGTTGTATGGCTGTGTTAATAATTTGTATAACCCTGGGTAAATCAGTTCACAATTCTGGCTCTCAGCTCTTTCATGTATAAAATATTAGATAATTCTACATTTTGTTGTAGTCTTTCACTGACTCTGTCTCATTTCCCTTCATTCTTGGAAGATTTTAGTTCCTGGCTCAATGGCATTCTATCCAACACTGTCCCTTTAGTTATTTAATCCATTTGTATTACCCTTCCAACATACTTATCACTAAATTCTCAGAATTCCTCTGCTCCAATGTCCTTTATAAAACCCCAGCTACTTACTTCCATGGTTGAATCCTAAACCTTGTCATTGCAAATAAACAATACCTCTAAAATCTTAATTCCAAGCACCCATTCAAGCATATCATTCTCTCAGTGCTTTAACTGCACTGAGAACAACAATCCATTGATCCAAATACTTTGCTCTGGCATGCCTCTCCATCTCCCACCCCCAGAGAAATATCATTGACTCAACCTGCAAATATGTAACCAATTTCTTCAACTGTAAAAAACCCATATATTTTGGCAGAAGCATGCCTAACTTTCAAAAGCGTTAATTAGTACATTCTTTGTCTTCAAGGCAGCTCTAAGCATAATTGCAAGTTACTGAATCCAAAGTTAATATTTTCACATTGAATATGGAGCTTTCATATCAAATTGAAATTATCCTGTGATAATTTACAGGAACCATGAAGACTCCTGAGAGTCCCTTGGAGTGCAAGGAGATCCAGCCAGTCCATTCTGAGGAGATCAACCCTGGGATTTCTTTGGAAGGAATGATGCTAAAGCTGAAACTCCAGTACTTTGGCCACCTCATGCGAAGAGTTGACTCATTGGAGAAGACTCTGATGCTGGGAGGGATTGAGGGCAGGAGGAGAAGGGGACGACAGAGGATGAGATGGCTGGATGGCATCACTGACTCGATGAATGTGAGTCTGAGTGACCTCCGGGAGTTGTTGATGGACAGGGAGGCCTGGCGTGCTGCAATTCATGGGGTCGCAAAGAGTCGGACACGACTGAGCGACTGATCTGATCTGATCTGATTATACTTCATTCAGCTAGATATTAGGAATTTTAGCAAACCCAGGAAGAGAGAATTAAATAAGCAATAACATAAGAGTTATAGTGAGGAAAATATCAGGAGTGATCAGTAATAGCAAGAACAGCTAAACCAGTGTAAGGAGAATTTCATAATCCTTGCCAAAGACAGAATTCACCCAAATTACTGCTGCTGCTAAGTCGCTTCAGTCGTGTCCGACTCTGTGCGATCCCATAGACGGCAGCCCACCAGGCTCCTCCATCCCCGGGATTCTCCAGGCAA
Organism: Tragelaphus eurycerus; assembly: GCA_935064755.1. Taxonomy (NCBI): domain Eukaryota; kingdom Metazoa; phylum Chordata; class Mammalia; order Artiodactyla; family Bovidae; genus Tragelaphus; species Tragelaphus eurycerus. Next base: position 12,863,922 of record CAKXYN010000006.1, read on the forward strand.
GAATACTGGAGTGGGTTGCCATTTCCTTCTCCAATGCATGAAAGTGAAAAGTGAAAGTGAAGTCGCTCAGTCGTGTCCGACTCTTAGCGACCCCATGGACTGGAGCCTCTAGCCCCATGGACAGGCTCCTCCATCCATGGGATTCTCCAGGCAAGAGCACTGGGGTGGGGTGCCATTGCCTTCCCCCACCCAAATTACTAGAAAAGGCAAACAGTCCATTGTTCCATGCTGGAGGAGATGAGCTCTGAAAGAGTGAAGCAAGAGAAAAGGTGACCATAGAGTGATTATGCATTAAGATAGGTCCAAGATACAAAAATCACAGTGTAAAAGCCAGCCAAGAGCATACCACTTTGCCAGGGTCCTTGCTAGAAGATGTGGCTTGTTGTATTGTCCACTCTTATTGTAGTGGACGGGGAAGGCAATGGCACCCCACCCCAGTACTTTTTCCTGGAAAATCCCATGGACGGAGGATCCTGGTAGGCTCCAGTCCATGGGGTCGCTAAGAGTCGGACACGACTGAGCAACTTCACTTTCTCTTTTCAATTTCATGCATTGGAGGAGGAAATGGCAACCCACTCCAGTGTTCTTGCCTGGAGAATCCCAGGGACGGGGGAGCCTGGTGAGCTTCTGTCTATGGGATCGCACAGAGTCGGACACGACTGAAGCGACTTAGCAGCAGCAGCAGCAGCATTGTAGTGGACACAGAGATGCATTGCTCAGAATCCTCTGGAAGGACTTGCTGCCCAATTCTGTGAGGTCAGCAAGGCTCCAGCGATCAGCTCCTCCTGGCCTGTCCGGCTGCAAAGGATGACTCCCGAAGTCACCTGCTTCCCAGGGTAACCCACATATTAACCTCAAGATGAATAAAGAAGTTCAGATAATTATTTCATGATTAAATATAGTGGTAATTTTTATTTTATATTAAAAATACATAGACTCAGGTAACTTCCTTCAATTTATGGATTTTGATTTTGACAATTTGTTTGGATAAGAACTACATTATGTAATGCTCATCCAGAAGTATCTAAACAGCAAATGTATATGAAATACCTAAGAGACTGATATCTTCCAATGACTATTTTGACATTTTTGTTGAAATCAGTTCTTGATGTTGAGATTTTCTGTTTCTGTGCTTGCAAAATTGGAGGCTTTTGTGAACATTCACATACAGTTTACCTGAGCATATCTCCAAGGGCCACATTGATGAAAACTCATATTTATTACTCCTATCTTATCTTCTATCATTGTTTGGAGGTGCTGCTGCTGCTGCTGCTGCCAAGTTGCTTCAGTCGTGTCCGACTCTGTGCGACTCCATAGACAGAAGCCCACCAGGCTCCCCTGCCCCTGGGATTCTCCAGGCAGGAACACTGGAGTGGCTTGCCATTTCCTTCTCCAATGCATGAAAGTGAAAAGTGAAAGTGAAGTCGCTCAGGTTGTCTACTTGAAAGTTACACAGTCATGTCCAACTCCTACCGACCCCATAGACTGCAGTCTACCAGGCTCCTCTACCCATGGGATTTTCCAGGCAAGAATACTGGAGTGGGGTGCCATTGCCTTCTCCCTAAGTCACTTCAGTCATGTCCAATTCTTTATGACCCCATGGGCTGTAGCCCGCCAAGCTCCTCTGTCCATGGGATTCTCCAGGCAAGAATACTGGAAATGGGCTGCCATTTCCTCCTCTAGGAGATCTTCACAAACCAGGGACTGAAACTGAGTCTCCTGCGACTCCTACATTAAAGGCAGATTCTTTACACCTGAGACACCTGAACAAGTAGAAAGGACTAATAAAAAGCAAATGTAGATAAATATTAAGTGTAGCAGGTTCTTTCTGGGGCAGTTCAAGAACAAGTCACAACTCCTCCCAAATCTTTAGGATATATAATGACTTCAGTTCAGTTCATTTCAGTCGCTCAGGCGTGTCTGACTCTTTGCAACCCCATGAATCGCAGTGCACCAGGCCTCCCTGTTCATCACCAACTCCCGGAGTTCACTCAAACTCATGTGCATCAAATTGGTGATGCCATCCAGCCGTCTCATCCTCTGTCATCCCCTTCTCCTCCTGCCCCCAATCCCTCCCAGCATCAGAGTCTTTTCCAATGAGTCAACTCTTTGCTTGAGGTGGCCAAAATATTGGAGTTTCAGCTTTAGCATCAGTCCTTCCAAAGAACGCCCAAGACTAATCTTTAGAATGGACTTGTTGGATCTCCTTGCAGTCCAAAAGACTCTCAAGAGTCTTCTCCAATATCACAGTTCAAAAGCATCAATTCTTCGGCACTCAGCTTTCTTCACAGTCCAACTCTCACATCCACACATGACTACTGGAAAAACCATAGCCTTGACTAGACGGACCTTTGTAGCAAAGTAATATCTCTGCTTTTTAATATGCTATCTAGGTTGGTCATAACTTTCCTTCCAAGGAGTAAGCATCTTTTCATTTCATGACTGCAATCACCATCTACAGTGATTTTGGAGCCAAAAAAAAAAAAAAGTCTGACATTGTTTCCACTGTTTCCCCATCTATTTGTCGTGAAGCAATGAGACCGGATGCCATGATCTTAGTTTTCTGAATGTTGAGCTTTAAGACAACTTTTTCACTCTCCTCTTTCACTTCCATCAAGAGGCTTTTTAGTTCCTCTTCACTTTCTGCCATAAGGGTGGTGTCATCTGCATATCTGAGGTTATTGATATTTCTCCCAGCGATCTTGATTCCAGCTTGTGCTTTCTCCAGCCCAGCGTTTCTCATGATGTAGTCTGCATATAAGTTAAATAAGTAGGGTTACATTATGCAGACTTGATGTACTCCTTTTCCTATTTGGAACCAGTCTGTTGTTCCATGTCCAGTTCGAACTGTTGCTTCCTTACCACAGTTATTTTCTGAATGTAAATAAGAAGCAATCACTTATGTTTACAGGCAGACTTCTAACACATTTGGATTTTCCCCATCCCCTCTTAGAAACCACCCAAATCCAGCAAGTAGAACAAGAAACAACAAGCAGGCTCCATGCTTCAAAATAAATAAAGCTCCAAATCAGGACAGAAGCAGAAGGGCTACCAAAAACAGTACAAGTCAAATAGGAATGAGGGAAGGTGTGAAGGCAAAGCCCTTATGTTCCACATTCTCAGAAAACAATGGCAAAGCTCCCTCTTCCAAAAAAAAGAAAAAAAGTGATTTCAACACAAGCAACTCCTGATCATGACATCTGGAAAAGGATGAGAGATCCAGTGGTGAGAGCTTGTCTACCCACAGTGCAGCTCTGAGGAGCAGAGGAGGCAGGACTGAGACCCTCTGACTTATTGTCAGCCCTGCAGTGCTAATCCTGGTTGATCTTTGGAAGAAAAAAATGCCCAAGGAATTCACATATGCATACAGAAAATGTCTGTGGCTATGAAGTAATGGCCTGACCCTTCCTTACATAAATTTACAGCAAATAGCTGATCTAGGAAGAATGTATCTAATTTAAAGATAAACAAAGATAAAAAAGAACTTATATCACTTACATACTAAATCTAAAAAATGATACAAATGAATTTATTTACAAAATAGAAACAGATTCATAGACTCAGAAAACAAATTTATGGTTACCAAGAGGAAAGGTTGCGGCTACTGCTGCTGCTAAGTCGCTTCAGTCATGTCTGACTCTGTGTGACCCCATAGACGGGCAGCCCACCAGGCTCCCCTGTCCCTGGGATTCTCCAGGCAAGAATACTGGAGTGGGTTGCCATTTCCTTCTCCAATGCATGAAAGTGAAAAGTGAAAGTGAAGGGGAGGGGTAAATTAAGGGTTTGGGATTAACAGATATGCACTACTATATATAAAATAGATAAGCAACAAGGACCTACTGCATAACACAGGGAATTCTACTTAGTACTCTGTAATGATCTATATGGGAAAAGAATCTGAAAAAGAGTAGATATATGTATATGTATAAATGAATCACTTTGCTGTACACCTGAAACTAACAGAAAATTATAAATCAACTATATTCTAATATAAAATAAAAATTAAATAAATAAAGAACCAACACAACCATTACAGAAAATAATGTAAGAAAAAAAAGACAAAAATAGCAAAAATAAGGGATAAGGAAACTAGAAGAAAGAATTGCCAGGGGAAAAAAGTTTTAAATGCAATCAAATTTACTGATGCAAACTTTTTAAACGTTAAAAAGAGCATTAACTGATACGTAAGGGCTCAGATTGGTGAGAAAGCAATAGGAGATGAAACATAAGCTGGCAGAATTGAAGGAAGAAAAGATAAAAATATTTTAGAAATGGAAGTCGAGAAGCATATAGAAAGCAAATGAGAATGCAGTGAGTCATATAAAGGCAGGGCTGAGAAAAGTGAATAATGTAAATGGATAAAATATTCTTAAAGGTAAATAATATGGCAGGTGGGCAAAAGATGGAAAATATGTACATGATTGGAGTTCACAATCAAGAGGGCTGAAATAGTGAAAACAACAAATACTTAAAGGTTAATTTCAAGAAAACTGCCCAGAAAGAAAAGAAGAGTTGAATCTACTGACTGAAAGAGCATATTGTATCCAAAACCAAAAAAGGTCGGGGAGGGCACCGAGATATTTCCCTAGGAAAGTTTTTGGAGTGTGCGTGTACTCAGTCATGTCCAACTTTTGTGACCCCATGAACTGTAACCCTCCAGCCTTCTCTGTCCATGGGATTCTCCAGGCAAGAATACTGGAGTAGGTTGCCATTTCATCCTTCAGGGGATCTTCCTGACCCAGGAATCTAACCCACGTCTCCTGTGTCTCCTGCATTACAGGTTGATTCTTTACCTCCTGAGCCATCAGGGAAACGTAAAATTTTGGATGCTACAATAAAGAATCCTTTATAATCTATGGTGAGAAAACAAGCAGACAGGCTTCAGATATCTACAAAGAAGCATTCAACCCTAAACAACATTGGAGCAGGTCTTTCAAAAGCCAAAAGAAAGAGGGACCCAAACATTGTATTCCTAGCTAAACCATTAGAGGCCAAATCATAAAGACCATTAGAAAAAAAATCTGAATATGCAAGAGCCCAAAGAATATATTTCCCATCAATTATTCTTCATAAGGCTTTTCCAGATGGTGCTAGTGGTAAAGAACCGATTCCTGGGTTGGGAAGATGCCCTGGAGGAGGGCATGGTAACCCACTCTAGTATTCTTACCTGGAGAATCCCATGGACAGAGGAACCTGGCAGGCTACAGTCCTTGGGTTAAACAGAGTCAGACACAACTAAAATGACATAGCATGCACACACACTTCTTCATAAGTCTGTTAACTCACAATATATCCATGTATCAAATCATCCTGTTGCACACCTTAAACTTAGCACAATGTTATAGCCTTATCACAATAAAGCTGGAAAATAAAATAAATCTTTTATTTTTTAAACTGTTAGAGGACAAACTTCAGCCAACCAAGAGGCATCTGAAAACACCATGGCAAACTGACAATGAATATTAGTTCTTTTTATCAGTAGAAACTAAAACCAAAAATGTGAGGACTACGGTTGAATACAGAAATGATAAAAAATATCAACAGCTGGAAGTAAGAAAGGAAAAGGGAAGCCAGGGTAAAAGTATACTGCTTCCCCCACCTGTAAATATCATTTTAAGATGATTAACTGATACCGTATGCATTTATTACCACTTCACATATAAATGTCCAAATGTACCTTAAAAAATACTTTTATATCTTCTTCAGTAAAATGGCCAATTAAAATAGAAGTCCATAATTGAACTTAATTTACATTCAAATTCAAGTAACATTTATCAGAATTCTATCGTTTAGAGATTTTCACATGTAATAGTCACCAGATTCCTCTGGAAATTAGTAGTATTATGCCTATTATTTAAATTGGGAAATTGGTATTTAGACAAGTACGTTCACTTACTTAATAAGGATGTTAATTTTATCTCTTTGTCTTAAATATTGTTGGTTGTTTGCCTTTAAATATATGTACGTGTCTCTTTTTAAATAAAAAATCATACATTTTAGTCACATCTATTGATCCTTTCCTAATTTCCTTTAATTCTTGCCAACCAGTGAAATTCTTCACCAGCTAGATAGTTAACATTTTCTTCACTTACCTCTTTTAATAATTTTAAGCCATAGACCTTAGATTATCTTTGATCCCAAATGATTTAGCTACATGTCTTTAATACTTACGCTAGTAAAATTTAAGATCTCATGAAAAATCAATGATTAAAATTTTTTAGACTTAGTAAAAAATTAACTACGTCTATAGCTCAAAACAAAAAATACTTAAGAAGTGGTTAAGTATAGAGCTACATTTCAAAATTATTCTAGATTCAGTTTTGGTTTTATTTTTCTAATCAACTAAACAATGTCCTCCAAAAGTACAAGAGATATGAAATCCTATAAGAAGAAAGAAGTTAGCTTGCTTTTATATTACTAATCTTTAATTCTTGCATACAAGAGATGAACAGGGGGCTTAGTTCTGTAAAAATTCTAGTAGGTGTCCAGTTTTATTTATTCCACTGGTTGGAGAACTATCTTGATAGAAATCATTCAATTTAACCTTGATCTTCTCAGAGTATAGCTCAGCAGTATAGCTAGGATACAGCTCAGAGTATAACTAGTGGATATAGCTCAGACAGTAAAGAATGTGCCTGCAATGTGGGAGATCTGGATCTATCTCTGAATCAAGAAGATCCCTTGGAGTGGCTACCCACTCCAGTATTCTTGCCTAGAAAATTCCATGGACAGACGAGCCTGACAGGTTACACAATCTATAGAGTCACAAAAAGTAGGACAGTACTGATTTTCACTTCCAATTTCCTCAGGGTAACCTATATCATGCTGTTATATCATTCTATGAGCTGAATGCAGTTAAAACTTGAGTTCAATTCCAGAATATGCCAAGGAACTTTACAGAGAGGACAACTGTCCTGTTTTCAGACTAAGCCACCAAGTCAGTCATTTCATAAACCAACAAATGAAACTGAGTGACCATCAATGTTGTTGTAGAGGGAATCTATTTACCAGCAAAAAATCAGGTAGATAATAATGATTAGAATATTTTTTCTATGGAAAAAGCCTTGGTGTGATTCCAATTTTATTATATTAATGAAACCCCTCAAGAAAAGCTAATAAGATGACAAGATAGATTGTCAGTTCTACCATGACTCCCTCGCACATCACTTCTCTGGGATATATTTAAAATATGGTGAACTTATCAGTAAAATATTAGTGTTTTATTTCCCCCAAATCCTACATTAAATTAGAATTAGAAAATCATGGATATTAAATGATTTTTCTAAGCCCATGAGCAAAAATCCTTTTAGTATTTATATTAAATCATATTTACAGCAACCATGTCATAATTACCAGCACTTTGGAAATAAGAGATCAATGTGTATGTGTTCCAAAAGAATCATATTTATAAATGCATGTTATATTAACAACCCCCAAAAAACCCAACTTAAATAGGGTTTCAGAGTATTTGAGAACCCAAAACTGACAATATTTTTATATGAGTTCTATTACATAAATTATTTATTTATTAAATATTTATTGAGCACTCACTGTGTACCAGACCATTGGAACACAATGAATTAAACAAAAATTCCTACTGTTGATCCTTGTGAGTGACTATTCTGTATCTTGACTATGATGGTGGGCACACAAGTCTACACCCATGATATAATTACAGGGAGCTAGATATACACACACATTAATTCATGAAACATTAGTGAAATCTGAATAAGGTAGACAAATTAAATCAATGTTAGCTAAGAGTCGAACACGACTGAGCATCTTCACTTTCACTTTTCACTTTCATGCATTGGAGAAGGAAATGGCAACCCACTTCAGTGTTCTTGCCTAGAGAATCCCAGGGACGGGGGAGCCTGGTGGGCTGCCGTTCATGGGGTCGCATGAGTCGGACACAACTGAAGTGACTTAGTAGCAGCAGTTTGATAATCTTTTGTAAGACATTGAGGAAGTGGGATCATGGTATACAAGATCTCCTTAATTATCTTTTACTCCTGTAAATACTTAATCATCTGAAAATAAATTTTAAAAATAAAGTTTAAATAAAAAGCAAGTTTAAAAAAATCCTTATCTTCAGAGCTTAAACTCTAGTGTCTGTGGACACAAAAAATAACAAACATTGTAAATAAATAAATTATAAAGTAGGTGAGAGCATTATTAAGGATTATAGACAAATAGGATGGGGAAGGGGAACTAGAAGTATCCAAGATCTATTATGAAGATGTTATTTGAGCAAAGACTTAGGATGCTTGAAAGGCTGTACGAAAAGCATTCAGTGGAGGAAGCAAACTGACAAAGCCTCTAAGGTAGGAATGAACTTGAGCATTAAAGGAGAGACAAGGGGCCAGCTGGCTGGAGCTGGGGGAATAGACAGAGAGCAGTAGGTGATGAAGTCAGAGATTATGAAGCACCAAAACGCAGAGGACCTCAGAGGTCATTGTAAAGACGTTGGCTTTTTCTCAGAGTTGGAGTTGGGTAGTCTTTGAACAGAGTGTAAAGGATCACTCTGGCCCAGTGATAAAAAATCTGCCTGCAATGCAGGAGACCCAGGTTGGATCCCTGGGTCAGGAGGATCACCTGGAGAAGAGAATGGCAACCCATTGCAGTATTCTTGCCTGGAGAATTCCATGGACAGAGGAGCCTAGTGGGCTTCAGTCCATGAGATCACAAAGAACTGGACATGATGGAGTGACTAACACTTCACTTCCAGGGTAGTCTTTGAGCAAAGCATAAAGGATCACGCTGGCTCTCATGCTAAAAACAGAGTGTAGGTGAGAAAGAGTGAAAGCAGAGAGATCTGTCAGGAGGCTAATGCAGGTACCCAGGAGAGAGAAGAGAATAGCTTGGATAGGAAACAATGAGAACTATGACCAAACCTAGCAATTTACCACTTCTGTACACTAACTTGCACATCAGTGCTTAATATGACAATTACAGTTTCCACAAACTCACCATGCATTTCCAAGGAGAATTCTATATAAGCAGATTATTTAGTACCTATCTGCCTAATGAGAAACCAGAAAAAATCCTATTTGCAAATGTTAAGTCTTTTCTTTATGAAACACCAAAGCACTTAAAAAGAAGTCTTGCTTTCAGATTCAGAAACCTTCTGCTATCCTCCTGAACCTACTCTGATGGTTTGGAACACAAAGTAGGCTTGTTGGCTACATCTCCTTTGCTTGCTTGCCTGATTGAAGCATGCTAGGTTGGGACCACTGGCTGGTAACTCTGGCTCCCTCTACTGACTCAATCAGAGGGCCAACAAGAAACCAGGTTCATCTGTCGCATATAATTAGAAAGAAAAATTGAAAGAAGAAAATTTTTCTGTATGTTATCCAAGTGTGGAGTCATCCAAGATAAAGATGTTAAGCTTTTGAAAAACACAGATGCCTGCACTGTCTATTGTTTAGAAACTGAACATTATTACAAGTTGAATACAGTGGATACTGAGTTGATTCTGTATTATCCTGTCTATTGTTTCTCTACCTCTGTCATTCCATTCTGAGTACATTACAGGTGTTTTAGTGTAATGTCTAAATTTAATGTCTCTTTAAAATCATTAAAATATCTGTACTTGCTTGCTAAAATAATGAATGAAATTTTGAAACAATTCAATCTCTTCAGTATTCAAAAACAGATGTTCTTATGAAAATGTAGTTTGTCCTAAAGCTCTGCCAGCCAGGTGGGAAAGTTTTAGTATGATTAAATGTGAGTAAAGCTGAAGTAGAAGAAAAAATGCACTACGTGGTAGAATGAAAACCCAACATTCTGCTTAAAGAACTCTTGAAAGTAATAGAAAAAAGCTACATATTCGCATAGTGAAGATGCCTTCTATTTTCTTTGTAGCAACAAGGATATTAACAATGAAAGTGTTTACTCATGTGGTCCTGGGTATGAAAAGAAAGTAATCTCCACACTGTTAATTCTATTCATATGAAAACCTCCATACTTTAACATCTCTAAACCTCAGGCTTCTATTTTCCTGTTCCCAGATACCACAGCAGGGGGAGTTGCCTCCTACATGAAAGTTTTCTTCAGTCAAAAGGTGTTTCATATGATAGAAAGTTTCTTTAGGCTTTTCTAGATGTCGTATCCCTAAGAAGTGAAACTAAATGAAGATTTTAAAATTCTCCGTAACTTCTGATCCTGCTCACAAATTCATCTATAGAAGGAGATCACAGATCTGACTTGAAAGAATATGCTAAGGAGAAAAAAAAAACACTTATAACTCAGAGGCAGATTCCACAAACTCTGTTTTTACAAGTTAACAAATAACTTAATTATGCATCATTTGTTTATTTGCACATTAATTTTGTAAATTAGTTTAAAAAACCATCATACGGCATCACATTAAGGGTGATATAGGGGAGGCTTTAAATTTGAAGCAATAAAATATTACAGCCATTAAACACATTCATTGTATTGTCAATATTGATAGTAGATCTTAAAAACCTTTTAAACATTGTGGAAATAATGCTTTATTAAAAAAAAATTTTGTTGCAGAAAGGGCTTCCCTGGGCTTATCCAGCACCTGATACTTATTACATAATTAAGCCATTCTTTTCAATTTTTAAATAATCAGAGAAGGAAATAATCTCATTTGCTACTTTCTATTAATTGTATTTGTCCTCAGAGTAGGAAATATGCCTTATTGTGTCTACATCTGAATAAATCTTTTACAGCTACATACCTGTACCTCCAACTCTGTCATTTAACTCCATTGCAATGAAAAAACGCTTTGAACTCTATAGTTGAGAATTTATTTCCTCTTCTTTTTTGCTGATCTCCAAGCAAGTTAACAGATGACAACAAACTGCTTCCAATACTTTGCCCACCACCAAAAGTTTTATTCAAACAAAACGAAGTCATTGCACTTCCTGTCGCTAGTCACCCTTCTGTGGAGTCACCATCACATGACGTTTTTCTGTAATGCCTGAAGTGAACTCAGTTTTCAGGATTAACTCCTCAGCAGTTGATTTCACTAGTGCTTCCACTAGATAAACTCCCTCTAGTCTCTTGACACTCCCTCTCTTTTACCTTATTAACATCTTTGCTGCTCTCTTACCTCACCATTTCCTGGAGAAGGAAATGGCAACCCACTCCAGTATTCTCGCCTGGAGAATCCCACGGACAGAGAAGTCTGGTGGGATATATAGTCCATGGCATCACAAAGAGTTAGACATGACTGAGGCGACTTAGCACACAAGTACCTTGCAACATATAGGTTCCCTAACTCAGAAGCCTTTGGGCACACACTCCCCCTTCTCTCTGCTTCTCATATCATTTACTCGGACATCCCCTGCTGCCTGTAATATGACTTCCCAAATGTTACCTTCACTCTCTGTTAATGAAACCTTTTTTTCCTTCAGTTTCCTAGTAAATCAGATTCATACGCCTTACATAAAATCTTCTATCTTCCAATTCACTACTCCATCCTCTCACTCTGCTTCTCAAATAGAAGTGCTGCTAATTCATTTCTCTCAAACATGGAGACAGGAAGTCAGGAACCCAAAGAGATGACAGTCTGAAACTGACATAGGCAAGAGTGCAGAACTGATCAAGGGCTTATCAGGGAGACTTGCTCTCCTCCCAGGTTCCCCATACAGTATTCTCAAATTGTACCAGAAACCTAAGAAAAACATGAAATCAATAGCTGATGTGGTGAAATTATATTGACTGACATAAATATGTATTAAATAACCTGCTCTACTAATGGAGGAACAACTAACGGTGGTACTAACTCTGCCATTTAATCTTAGTTCAGTTCAGTCGCTCAGTCGTGTCCGACTCTTTGCAACCCCATGAACTGCAGCACACCAGGCCTCCCTGTCCGTCACCTACTCCCAGAGTTCACTCAGACTCATAACCATCGAGTCAGTGATGCCATCCAGCCATCTCATCCTCTGTCATCCCCTTCTCCTCCTGCCCCCAATCCCTCCCAGCATCAGAATCTTTTCCAATGAGTCAACTCTTCGCATGAGGTGGCCAAAGTACTGGAGTTTCAGCTTTAGCATCATTCCTTCCAAAGAAATCCCAGGGCTGATCTCCTTTAATGGACTAGATGGATCTCCTTGCAGTCCAAGAGACTCTCAAGAGTCTTCTCCAACACCACACTTCAAAAGCATCAATTCTTCGGCACTCAGCCTTCTTCACAGTCCAACTCTCACATCCATACATGACCACAGGAAAGACCATAGCCTTGACTAGATGGACTTTTATTGGCAAAGTAATGTCTCTACTTTTCAATATGCTGTCTAGGTTGGTCATAACTTTCCTTCCAAGGAGTAAGTGTCTTTTAATTTCATGGCTGCAGTCACCATCTGCAGTGATTTTGGAGCCCAAAAAAATAAAGTCTGACACTGTTTCCACTGTTTCCCCATCTATTTCCCATGAAGTGATGGGACCGGATGCCATGATCTTCATTTTCTGAATGTTGAGCTTTAAGCCATCTTTTTCACTCTCCTCTTTCATCAAAAGGCTTTTTAGTTCCTCTTCACTTTCTGCCATAAGCTGCTTCTTATTGTCACTTTTTGGAGCTACATTATTGACCATGAAAGTACTTACTTTTCTATCTTTGTCACTTACTCTGAGTATATTACAGGCACTTTAATACTCTATTAAACATATAGGTGCTGTTACAAGAGAGGTAATATTCCATCTGTCAGGACATGCTAGGAAAGAACCGTTGTTGATTTTATACCTTCTGAATTCCCCAACACAGTATTCTAAACATAGTAGACTTATGTTGAAAGATAGTGTGGTACCTATATGCCAATTCATGTGATTTTTGTTCTCTAATCCATCAGTCCATGTTTTCATGTGATTATCATTAAATCATGATTTTATATATAACCTTTTCAATCCAAAGCAACACACACACTTTTCTTGATAACTTTTAATCTTATATTCAAGGACTTTCACAATCAAATCCTTCTTGATTTCTCTGATCTCCTCTCTATATCTCTATAGAAATCATCAATTCCAGCAGCAAGCACAAGAAAATGACTTTCTGCCTTTGCCAAATCCTAGGTTTTGGAATTCTAGGACTTCTTAATAAACATCAAAGCTACCATAGACTAGATAATGTAGACAAAATACTCCCAAGTGTTTTCACCCAACAGCGATACCAGCCAAAGTCAGCAACAAAAGCAACAGGTAAGGAGTGCCTGGGAATTCTCTTCTTTGCCCCAGTCATATTTACTGTATTTGCATTTAATGAAATTGCCAGAAGGCAGAGATACTATTGGCAGGGCAAAAAGGAGAATGTGCAAAAAGTTTTGACAAGTTTGAACTAGACCTGGTCAAAAGTCCACGGTCTCTTAAGTTGCACTTATTCTTATAGTTTAAAGGATGCAAACCAGACTAGAGTTCTGCATGTTTACTCTGTTGTTTTGTCTCTCCCTCATCACAAAGTTTAGCTGACCACTAGACAGTTTTTTCTAAATTTATTAGATTAATTTCTCTTTAGCTCTACTAGCTAAACAGGACGTCTTTCACCTCCCCTTATACAACAAGTTCATACTATGATAAAAATTTCCCCCTCAACACATGTATTAGCTTGAGTTCTACATAAAGATGGAACCAATAGATATAATAGAAACAATATTATATATATTTATATATAAACTAGCCCTAATTTATATAACATATATATACATATATATATTATATACACACAATTTGTATTTATATAAAGAGAGAAAGAAATGTATTTTAATATTATAAGGAACTGGTTCACAAAATGATTGTGGATGCTAGAAAGTCTCAACATCTACAGTTGGCAAGATGGAGACCCAGGAGAGTTGATGAAATAGTTATGGTGCAAGACTAAAGGATGAGGACCAGGAGAGGGAGTGGTAAAATTTCCAGAAGACAGACATCTCAGATCAAAGATGGGCAGAGAAAGCAATTTCTCCCCTCATCAGCCTCTTTGTTCCATTCAGGTTTTCAGTGAATTGAATGAAGCCCACCCACAATGGGGAGGGCAGTCTGCTTTCCTCAGGAGGCCATTTCATATGTTCATAACATCCAGAAGCACTCTCACAGACAGGCCTAGAGTAATGTCTAACCAGATATCTCTACACCCTGTGACCCAGTCAATTTGACACACAAAATTAGCCATCAGAACACATGACACATGTTTTCATCTCTGTACATGTGCTCAAATTCACATCCACATGAAATGGTGTTCCCTATTTTTTCTACTTATTTCAGGATCATACTTCCTTCAAGGTGAAACCTATGACTCCAGAGTTCATGAAAGTTTTCTCAACCACATTCAACCCTAATCATTGTTTTTTCTGTTGAACTCTTGTAGCATTGATGTGTAGACACATAGAAAACACATGTAAAAAAGGAAAAAATTACCATATAAGAGGATATACACTAAATCCTTAGTATGCATATTAGCTTAAATAATTACTAAGTGCATATTCTTCATACTGAACAATCCTGAGGACTGATCAGCAGTTCCAGGGGCTCTCACACTGTCAGGACTCACACTGTTCAGGTTTCTTCTTCACCTCTCTCCAAGTAGGTTACGTTCCCTCAGACAGGCTTTTCTGAGAAGGAGATCTGGCTTCCAAAACTCCTGAACCTTCCAAAAGCTTCCATTACTCACTTGTGTCCAAAGAGGAAACAAACTCTCACAACTCCAGCTATTGACACTTCATAGAAGGATTTTTCCTGGCTGACTCACAGGTCTTACTCTCGACCTAGCACTGTGTTTGGGTTCAGAGACCTGCCCCCAAAATCACTGTAGCCAAGGATTTCATTAGGAAGAGGCTCTCATTACAATTATATGGGGTAGGAAGTAGGGAGAGGGAAGAGTAATGCTAGTCCCCAAAGAACAGACAAAACAATTAATGATAATGATCACTAAATTGCAATAATTATGTAGCGTATTAATTTCAAAATGTTCTCAAGTGTTCAATTTACTCGTTTCTTCGCCAACATTCAAAAATTATTTTTTTCTTCTCCATTAAGCAACCACAATCTAAGTGTTTATTTGATTAAGAGCAATTCTGCCTTTGCGGAGAAGGCAATGGCACCCCACTCCAGTACTCTTGCCTGGAAAATCCCACGGATGGAGGAGCCTGGTGGGCTGCAGTCCATGGGGTCACTAAGAGTCGGACATGACTGAGCGACTTCACTTTCTCTTTTCACTTTCATGCATTGGAGAAGGAAATGGCAACCCACTCCAGTGTTCTTGCCTGGAGAATCCCAGGGACGGGGGAGCCTGGTGGGCTGCCGTCTATGGGGTAACACAGAGTCAGACACGACTGAAGTGACTTATCATAGCATAGCAATTCTGCCTTTGAGAACCATTATAATCTCAATTTGCATTGTTTCTCAGTGTTCCAACAATCAGTGCTGGATTTGTAATGTGAATCAAATCTTCCTATATCCATTCATAGTACAAATCCATACATATTAGAAAATTGTCACTGAAAATGGAAATGGTGAAAATAAATTCCTTCAGGAATGAATTTTATCAATAAGTGGAAAGACAAAAATAATAAGCAGAAAGAAAGACTACAGATTATTAAAAATCAAATTACTTTGCTTTATAAAGTCATATATCACACAGGTACTTAAGAACATGACTTTAGTCAAAGCTTGAAGGTAGAGAACTTTATCTTGGACAAGAAACCTTCTCTCAAAGATGTACTTTTTCTGCAGAGAGGAAAAGGTGTTTATTTGATTCCATCTTCTGACCCTGGTAATATTACTAGCCTAGCACCCCAAGCTGTGCCATCAGGCATGTGTGCACATGAGGCTGGAAAAAAAAACAAATGTTGAACATAGCAGCCTAGTCAGATTAGAAATGTGAGACACATTCTCATTTTTACCTTTCCTCTTTATCTAAGGACATGAAAGTTTGAGCATGTAAAATATGGGTATCTTTGCAGGAGAGCAATAATGAAAGGATTCATAGAAAAACAGTGTGATTAGGTGAGATGAACCCAAGCTTTTGAGAGACTGACTCAGACCCTCTGGTACTTCACCTCTCTGAGCTGTTGTTCCTCTCATGTGAAATAAGGATGACGCTAATAATAACCAACTTACAGGATTATTATAAAATATTTTAAAAACATTTTAAATTGCAAAGTACAAAATTCTCCAAGAGTAATGGATTGAATGCACATTGATAGATAAATCTTCTCCCCATCAAACTTCAGAAATACATGGTGCCATTTTTTTCCATTAAGTGGTAAGGGTATTCTGAACAAATTAATACTGTTAATGAGACCCTAGGAGACTTGTTTATAATCTATTTAAAGAAATAAATTTATCATTTTTGGAATGATGTATTAACTATTTCAAATGACTCATTCCTTTATGATAACTGGTCAAATCAGGCTCTACCATCCTAAGTGAAAAGTTAACTGTGTTAGCAAATTCTAGTTACTGAATATAACTACAAGTACTAAAAGTAAATTTCAAATATATATATATATATAGTGACATAATTATTGTGGTTATGTTTTTTAAAAGTTTATATCTTATACATAAAGTGTTAGTTGCTCAGTCATGTCTGATTCTTTGTGACCCCATGGATTGTCGCCCACCAAGCTCCTCTGTCCATGTAACTCTCCAGGCAAGACTATTAGAGTGGGTTGCGATTTCCTTCTTCTGGGGATCTTCCCAAGCAAAGGATCAAACCCAGCTCTCCTGTATTGCAGGCACAGTCTTTCTGTCTGAGCCACCAGGAAAGCTATAAAGAACTATTTATAATAAACAATATACTGTCTAGGTTTTCCACAGAAATATGAGGAGGGTATGAATGAGGGAGAGTATGAATGAAAGATGCTTGACCATGAGTTGATAATCACTGATGTATAGGGATTCATTCTCTGCACATTTAGATGTTTTAAAATGTCTATACATTTTTAAAATGTAATTAACCTTCAAGGATCACATTTCCTCAAATTTGAAATGGCTAAGTGTATATGTGTATATATTATTTTGTGTTATATGAATGATTTTAGCAAATTTTTATAGGTACCACTTTCTCAGGAAACTGACATCATAGATAAGCTGAAATACCTGTCAATAATCTTACTGTGAATTATTAATACACACACACTCACATACACATATGTATTTTCTTAAAGAAAGGAGAGAAAGAATAGACATCATTAAACAAAAAGCCTTTATGACATTCCGGGCCTTGGTTCCCCCAGCATTTTTTAATTCGATGGAACACATTTACTTTGGCCTCAAGAAAGACTTCTGCTAGGGTAGCTAACTCCTTTCCCTAAGCTGGCCTTCCAAGCACTACACACTGTGTGTAAGAGGGTAAGTAGAAAGGTGTGTCCATACCAGTCCAGTAGATCTGCCACCCATCCTCTCTGCCACCTGGGACATTTCTTCTTCTTCTTTTAATATTTATTTTTATTTATTTGTCTGTGCTGGATCTTAGTTGCAGCACACTGGATCCTCAATCTTTGTTGTGGCATGCGGGATCTTTAGTTGCAGCAAGAGAACTCTTAGTTGTAGCATGTGGGATCTAGTTCCCAGATTAGGGAACGAAACTAGGCCCCCTGCACTGGGAGCCTACAGACACATTTCTTCTTACTTCCCATATTTTTTCCTCTCCTACAATCTACTTCAACATACAAAAAGATTCTGGACTGCAGCTCTGTCATGTGTGATGTTCCTACTTTTGAGACAATTTCATAGAGCAAATGTGTGGAACACCCACCGCAGTTCAGGCACTGAGCCAAATGCGGAGCTAACAATGAAACACAAGATGGACGGGTGCTATCCCTACCCTCAAAGAGTGAACTCCCTCAAAAATGTCAATTTAAAAGTACTGAGTTTTAAGAAGGCGACGTGCAGGGAGCTGTGGCAAAATCGAAGCCCTGGCCTATGTTGGACTACCAGGGTTCAGTTGGGCCCAAATTATCCCATGACAAACCCCCTGATTTTGTACACTTAGTAAACAGTTCTAGTTGTGACATATCAAACTTAAAGTTGCACTATTTCTTATAAAAAAAAAACTTTTCAAATTACTTGGTGATCAAGTTTTTAATTTCATTTGGTGATTAAAATATAATGCAGTTTTTCATGCATTGGAGGAGGAAATGGCAACCCACTCCAGTGTTCTTGCCTGGAGAATGCCAGGGACGGCAGAGCCTGGTGGGCTGCCATCTCACAGACGCAGCAAGAACTGATATTGTAGAAGGTTGGTGTTTCTGGATATTGTATTCTGAGAGTCTGAGATTCTTTCCAAAGCATGCTATTTACACCTTTCAGGAAACTGTTGACTCTGTCTGCTGCTGCTGCTGCTGCGTCGCTTCAGTCGTGTCCAACTCTGTGCAACCCCATAGATGGAAGCCCACCAGGCTCCCCCGTCCCCAGGATTCTCCAGGCAAGAACACTGGAGTGGGTTGCCATTTCCTTCTCCAATGCATGAAAGTGAAAAGTGAAAGGGAAGTCACTCAGTTGTGTCCGACTCTTAGGGACCCCATGAACTGGAGCCCACCAGGATCCTCCGTCCATGGGATTTTCCAGGCAAGAATACTGGAGTGGGGTGCCATTGCCTTCTCCGTGACTCCGTCTAGCCTATCCTTATCCTTCTAGGTTGGACTCTACACCTGTGATTGCATAATGCCTATATATGGTCTCTCAGTGTATTTATTATATAATTGTGTTCACCTGAACTTTCAGAAGTTCAAGAAAGTAACACTAGAATACGAATGGCTGAATATCAGTGATCAAAAGATGTCACAGTGACTTGGTCTCTTTTTATCTGTTACTGACAGTTCTCTCTGCCTCTGTTGTTCTCATTCTTAAGCTTACCCTTTCTACACGGGAGGCTACTAGTTGTCCCCAATTTGAAATCCAAAAAGAAAAGACATCTTGTCTCTCTCAGTATTCACACATCAAATTTATGAAAGGGCTCTGACTGGAATTGTTTGAAACATGTGGGTGTTCTTGACCTTGAACCAGTCTTCACTGTTTACTTCACTTCATGAAGTAAACATGGAGTGATGGAGTTGTTTCTCAGAGGCACACTTACTATGCAGACAAAAAAACAAGTATTTTATGAATATTTGATTGTGTCCATCTCCTCTACTGGACCACATGCTA
Organism: Tragelaphus eurycerus; assembly: GCA_935064755.1. Lineage (NCBI taxonomy): Eukaryota > Metazoa > Chordata > Mammalia > Artiodactyla > Bovidae > Tragelaphus > Tragelaphus eurycerus. The sequence goes on from CAKXYN010000006.1 coordinate 12,883,038, forward strand.
GAATACTGTGTCTTATTAATCTCTACATACTCAGTATTACCCCAGGAGGTATTCAATAAATGCTGATGGAATAAATATAATGTAAAAGAATGTGAATAACCATCTAGGAAGAGAAGTGGACAGACTGTGCTGAAATAAATTCTGAAGTACATCAGAGTATATGAGGGCAGGGGTTGCCAAGGCCAAACAATGTGTGGAGGATCAAAGTGTTAAGAATAAGTAGCTCTTAACCTTTAAATCACTTTGAAAATGTCTCTAAGAGGATACATTACCTTATTATTCCGTTGACATTAGTCACAGAGAGGCTTCATTTAAATTTGTCTGTCTTTTTAATAACAGGTAAGAATGCTCATGGGATGATTAAAACTGTACCACATACCCTTAGTTTTGTACTAACTCTGCCACTGAATTACTCAAAGTTCTAGTCTAGGATGCATTAAAGACTTGGAGCCCAAGGTGCCAGCTGCAATACCAGAAGACTTGCTGACCTCGACTTAATTTTCAGGAACTTTGATTATGCAAGTGTTCGAAGACAGAAAATTCCATGCCATTTTTATTATACTCTGATGTTAAGTGTTTACATAACTTAACTGTTATTTTTTTGTAAATGATGAAGTAGAGCCTGGATGAATGTATCATATTATGTTATGAGCAGTGGTGATAGTTCAAAATGGTCCAGCAATTATAGCCAGAACCACATCAAAACAGACCAAGGAAAACAGAGTTTTAAGAAAGAATGTAATTAAATCACCAAGTACTCAGAGAGGTTGAGGAGGCTGGAACAGCACATCAGAGAATTGTCTGTTACTACGGGGAAGGCAATGGCACCCCACCCCAGTACTCTTGCCTGGAAAATCCCATGGACGGAGGAGCGTGGTAAGCTCCAGTCCATGGGGTCGCTAAGAGTCAGACACGACTGAGCGACTTCACTTTCACTTTTCACTTTCATGCATTGGAGAAGGAAATGGCAACCCACTCCAGTGTTCTTGCCTAGAGAATCCCAGGGGACAGCCGTCTATGGGATCACACAGAGTCGGACACGACTGAAGCTACTTAGCAGCAGCAGCAGGGCCCTTTAAAATGTCAGGGCAGTTGAGAAAGGAGCAAGTCAGATGATAAGAGAGAGGTTATTGAAACAAAGTAGCCTGGGGTAGCTTTTTCAAGATATCTAGTAAAAGAAGCTGCAGGACAGTGGAGAAAATGGTGTTTTGCGTATTTTCATTTGCTTCTTTAAATAAGGAAGGGTTGGTAGTGTTTGCATGTAGAATAGAAGGAGCCAGTCAAAAGACAGTCAATTATTTCAGGAAAAGGGAGGTATTTCGTGGAGGAAGATCCTGGAGAAGATGAAAGGTTGAACAGGTTACTGTAGGTAAGGGAGAAAAGTCAAAGGTCTGAGGAATGTACTTCTTTTGCAATTATATCACTGTTATTTTAAAAAGATACAATCAGATCAGATCAGATCAGTCGCTCAGTCGTGTCAGACTCTTTGCGACCCCATGAACTGCAGCACGCCAGGCCTCCCTGTCCATCACCAACTCCCAGAGGTCACTCAGACTCACATCTATTGAGTCGGTGATGCCATCCAGCCATCTCATCCTCTGTCGTCCCCTTCTCCTCCTGCCCCCAATCCCTCCCAGCATCAGAGTCTTCTCCAATGAGTCGACTCTTCGCATGAGGTGGCCAAAATATTGGAGTTTGAGCTTTAGCATCATTCCTTCCAAAAAAATCCCAGGGCTGATCTCCTTCAAAATGGACTGGTTGGATCTCCTTGCAGTCCAAGGGACTCTCAAGAGTTTTCTCCAACAATAGTCGGGTAATTTCGATACCCAAATAATTCAGTCAACACTAAACAATAATTTTTCACATTTACTTTCTTATTTTTTAAAAAGGCTGAGATTACAAATTCAAAAATAAATTGAAAAATTCAATAGTAAATTGAATTTATTATTCAATTTATTGAATTTTTCTCAGGGACTCTCAAGAGTCTTCCCAAACACCACAGTTCAAAAGCATCAATTCTTCAGTGCTCAGCTTTATGGTCCAACTCTCATATCTATACATGACTACTGGAAAAACCATAGCTTTGACTAGGTGGACCTTTACCAGCAAAGTAATGTCTTTGCTGTAAGTTTCTCTACTTAAGATATTATAAAATAAAAAGGGGACTATAAATATACAATATACAAATATAGAAGAAATAAACATATAAAACATTGGGAAAATGGAATAATCAGATTATTTAAAAACAGAATAATTCATAATGTTGAGTTAATATGCCAATAAATAAATATACAATACAAAATTAAAATACATGAATGCAAAGAATGTTCATAGATATCAGTATTTGCTAGTTATTGTGCTGTAGGGGCTAAAATACTTAAAATAACTTAGTGTCTTTCTTTAAGAGAGTGAATTCTATGCACACACAAAAAATGTGGAAAAGAAAAAAAAAAAACAAACAACTTTTTATTAATGCATAGAGCTGACTCATTGGAAAAGACCGTGATGCTGGGAAAGATTGAGGGCAGGAGGAGAAGGGGGTGACTGAGGATGAGATGGTTGAATGGCATCACTGGCTCAATGGACATGAGTTTGAGCAAACTCAGGGAGATACTGAAGGACAGGGAAGCATGGAGTGCTGCAGTCCATTGGGGTTGCAAAGAGTCAGACACGACTGAGTGACTGAACTGAACTAATAAGGAAACAGCTTATATATATACCAATAAAAAAGTAGTTGATAGTAGGGGAAGTCCAGAAATTGATTAGTCATCTTGGGGAGGTACATCAGTTCTTTTAGATTAGTTGAATTTTTTTCTAATTAACTTATTCAGGGCATTAATGCAAACTATCCTTTTCAATCCAAAAGTTAAATCACCGAAAATAAAAGTGACAGTAGTAGTTTGATTTTAACACTTATGATGATGAAGCACAAGCAAATTTAAGACAGTTCTCTGAGAACCAGCAAAATATGAAACCATCCCTAGAACAAATGATACATAACTACTTATGGCAGTTCTCTCTATTTTTATTCCTGTGTTGGGAGAGGTTTTGGTTATATAACATAATAAAAATAAATCAGACAGACATGATCATATTAAAGTGAGAGCATGAGCTAATCAGTCAAAAATGCACTATAGTTATTTTCAAACTGGCTCCACACCTGGAAGCAAACTTAGTCATCATCCCGATCTTGTCATCACTGTGAGAGACTTTGAGTGACTGCTTCAGACAGAAGCTGCAGGATTTCAAGAGACCCAAATTCAGACTGATAAATCGCTGAACACTACTGTTTGATAAAGGATTCATCATTATTTAGATCCACTTAACTTGGGGAAACTACCTAAGATTCACTGTGATTAAATCTTACCCATTCCAAAAATGTTGCTGAATGCATTAAACAAACTCTTAGAATTAATATGGGCCCTTGTGATTACTGCCCAGGCCCTGAGTTAGGTTCCCCCTGCCTCACCAGCCTGGAGATCAAATAAGGTTACATGACAAAAAGTCCCTCCTAACAAGTCCCTTCAGGTAGTCCTCAGGACAACTCTCCACATGCCCCCAAATAGATCAGCTCACATTCTTCCAGTGAGGCCACTAAGTGACGTTTGGCATCCACAGAACTGGTCACCACAGCCAAGGCCCTCCGTGAGATACCAAAACATCCCTGCCTTCCCTTGAGCCCTCTGTCCTCAGAGATGCCCTATTCCTTCCTTGATCTCCAAGGACAGAATCTCCTTTCTGCCTTACTCTCTGTTGAGGGTGAATATATAACTTATTTTCTTAGCTTGAATAATTTTGAGAGTGAGAGGGGGCTCTATTTAATAGTTACCCCAAGACAGAATAATAAACTTGACCTAGCCCAGGCAGACTAGGACATACAGTCATCAAATGCATGGTTCCTTTCTGATCCAGGGTGCTCAGGCAGTGGGCCCGCCTCCTGCTTCCTAACCAGTCCTTGAATTAAAATAGTTCTTTTAGTTCCTTCCTTTTCTTCACAGGCCTTGGGATTAGTCCCCAGGGCTGGCTGGGGGTAGACCCCACCCCAGTGGTCCTCCCCATTGTCCACAGTCTCACGCCAGCTCCCTACACAACAAATTCCACTTCACAGACACCCCCTCCCCTAAGAAACACCCAGATCAAAATGACCAAATCCAAAAATAGGACACCACAGGGTGGCAAACCCAGTCTAAGCTCAGTAAACAACAAATTATCCCAATAGGGAGAAGAAGAAAAAATAAAAGGATAGAAAATAACCTTTTCTTTACAAAGGCCACTTAATAAGTTTGCCTATTATGTGGGCTTCCCAGGTGGCACTAGTGGTAAAGAACCCTCTTGCCAATGCAGTGAGACAGAGACTCAGGTTCGATCCCTGGGTCAAGAAGATGCCCTGGAGGAGGGCATGCAACCCACCTAGTATTCTTGCTTGGAGAATCCCTTGGACAGAGAAGCCTGGTGGGCTACAGTCCATGGGGTCGCAACAAGCCAGACACAACTAAAATGACTTAGCACGCACACTATGAATATATAAAAAGAACTCTTGAGTACTGCCCATCTCTTTATCATTGTATATTCATAATTGCATCTTCCTTGTATCTAAAAAATTTTATAATGAAGAAAAATTAGTGAAATAATGGTTATATGGCATTATTGAGCCCTGGGAGAAATGAATTACATTTGTGGTAATAATAATGTCTTCAAAAGATAAGATGAGATAGAAAATAACAATTTCCTACCAGAAAAACATCAATGGAATTTCTTTAATATTAATTATTTTAAATGAATATATCAACCACATTTATTAACATTTACTGACTGTGGGTAATCCATAAAAAAGCTAATGATCACAGTCTAATAGTTTAGTGTGTATACTCCACAGGAGACTCCCACATCTCTGAATAGAGTTTTTAATAAAGAACTGCGTGACAGTCTTCTGAAGCCGAAAGCTTTAGAGACACATCATGATCCAATTATATGCACAACTTACATAGAAAACAATTTTAGTGGTGACCTCAACAAAGATATTGCTTTGTTTTCATTTTGCATTCTAAATAAGACTATGACATTTGGTTAAACATTAAGCAATCAGACTACTAAATTTACGTCCACTAATCTAGATTGTTCCTAAGGAACAAGAGAAACTATGTATGATATTAGGCAAACATAAAGCACAGGACTGCACATTTTGGTTGCTCAATAGACATGTGTTGAGTTGATAACCTTGAAGCATTCCCCAACCAGACAGGCAATGTCTTCCCTTAAGATAGGATACTGATTTTAGGCTCAAACCTAAGGATATCATTTCTGAGAATGGAAGAGTCATGCAATTTCTCAGACTGCTTTTCTAAGCTCAACAAGAAATTTCTCAGGGAAGGAGCGAAGCTCTGAAGTAGGGGAAAGGCGAGGCAAGTGATAACCTGAAGTGTGTGAATAATAGAACAATTCAGCTTGAATCCAAGTCAGGACAGCACACTTCAAGTCGGAGCTCTTAATAAGATCTTCCATGAGGTCATCAGAAGGGCAGTGTTATCAGGCAGGATACATCAGACCTGTGCCAGAACAGTCTCTCCTCCTCTTCATAACTTTCCTGACTTTCATAATGCCTGAAATTCCACAATTAGAGCGTCATGAAGTCTTTCTGGTCTTCTAGAGTTTCCAATCAAAATGAAAATCACCCCTGGGAAGATTAGATATTCAATCCAGTATTTCCAAAAATATATAGTTCTAGTCTCTCAATATGTTTCCAGGGGAAAAGAAAAAGAAAAGCTCTGTGGTCAAAGAACTTTTGGTAACTGCTCCATACTTTGTTAACTCTTTAAACTTCACAATGCCAAAAAAAAAATTAAAGGTCCCAAAGTATACTGCAGAAAAGAAATATACATATATTTCTTTTCTATATATATCTATAATATATATCTCCAGTATTTGCAAAATTATTTTAACTAGAAAATAATTTGGAATACATTTTAGCCTTCAGAATACTGTATTATCAACTCATAATCATCATGGTCTGGAAACATATACAATGTCATCAGCAGCTAGGGAAACAGGAATAGTTACTGGGTGACTAGACCCATAGTCATTACAGGCGTTCATTAGATATTATTGAATTATATCAATAGTGTCAGTGTTTTTCTAAATGTTTTTAGTCCCATAGAAAAGTATCATGGACCATACATTTAAGAATTTGTCATATGCACTATTAGAGAAATAGGAGATGACCTGTGTGAAAGGTTAATGAACAAGGAAATCCTGGATTGAATAATGAATTCGTTATATGTTTTTGAATTCTAGGAAAGAACTGGAATTAAGCTGAGCTATGAATGGGTGGCTCTTGAATGAGCAGAGGAGGAAGGTGGTCCTGTAGGGGGAACAGTGAGAGCAAAGGAAAGGTGGTGGGCACCAGGAACCACAGCCAGAGCAAACCACTGCTGAAGCTAAAATAAACACCTGTAGCCTGCAGTCAGGTTAGACATAATGGAGCCCAGAGTGGGACTCACCAAACACCTGCTTCCACAGAGTCTTTCTCAAAGAGAGATGCCTCAAGCAAGAGCTGCTGTCAAGAAATACAGCAGGGAGCCATAGACAGTAACCTGGAATCCAGGGTAGGCAAAAAAAGAAAACAGTTTCTGACCAGCCATTGCCAATAGGAACTATCATTTCAGTTCAGTTCAGTTCAGTGGCTCAGTCTTTGCAACTCCATGAATTGCAGCACGCCAGGCCTCCCTATCCATCACCAACTCCCGGAGTTCACTCAACCACACGTCCATCGAGTCGGTGATGCCATCCAGCCATCTCATCCTCTGTTATCCCCTTTCCCTCCTGCCCCCAACCCCTCCCAGCATCAGAGTCTTTTCCAATGAGTCAACTCTTCTCATGAGGTGGCCAAAGTACTGGAGTTTCAGCTTTAGCATCATTCCTTCCAGACTGGTTGGATCTCCTTGCATTTCAGGACCCAGCAAATGAATTAGGCTGAAGGTGCCTTATTATTCAAGAATTCTAGTCCTCTCATGATCTCCTATTAGTCACTCAGTCATGTCTAACTCTTTGGGACCCCATGGACTGTAGCCCATTAGGCTTCACTATCCATGGAATTCTCTGGGCAAGAATACTTGGCAAGAATGTGGGTGCTTGTGGAGTTTAGTCACTAAATTTATGTCTGACACTTTGCAGCTCCATGGACTGCAGCACTCCAGACTTCCCTGTCCTTCATTATCTCCCAGAGTTTCCTCAAACTCATGTCCTTTGACTTGGTGATGCTATCTAACCATTTCATACTCGGCCACACTCTTCTTTTTTTGTATTTAAACTTTGCCAATATCAGGGTCTTTTCCAGTGAGTCAGCACTTCCATCAGGTGGCCAAATTATTGGAGCTTAAGCAATAGTTCTTCCAATGAATATTCAGGGTTGATTTCCCTTAGAATTGAGTGGTTTGATCTCCATGCTGTCCAAGGGACTCTCAAGAGCCTTCTCCAGCACCATAATTCAAAATTGTGCTCAGCTTTCTTTATGTCCAGCTCTCACATCCATACATGACTACTGGAAAAACCATAGCTTTGACTAGATGGACCTTTGTTGCCAAATAGATGTCTCTGCTTTTTAATATGCTGTCTAGGTTTGTTATAGCTTTCCTTTCAAGGAGCAAGTGTCTTTTAATTTCATGGCTACAATCACCATCTGCAGTGATTTTGGAAGCCAAGGAAATAAAATCTGTCATTCTACTTTTTCCTAATCTATTTGCCATGAAACTGAAAGATAGGAAACTGAACATAGGAAACTGAAAGATGAACTCCCCAGGTCGGTAGGTGCCCAATATGCTACAGGAGAACAGTGGAGAAATAACTCCAGAAACAATGAAGATATGGAGGCAAACCAAAAACAACATGCAGTTATGGATGTAACTGGTGATTGAAGTAAAGTCTGATGCTGTAAAGAACAATAATGCACAGGAACCTAGAATGTTAGGTCCATGAATCAAGGTATTGGAAATGGTCAAACAGGAGATGGAAAGAGTGAACATTGACATTTTAGGAATCAGTGAACTAAAATGGACTGGAATGGGTGAATTTAACTGAGATGATCATTATATCTACTACTATGGGCAAGAATCCCTTAGAAGAAATGGACTAGCCATCATAGTCAATAAAAGAGTCCAAAATGCAGTACCTGGATGCAATCTCAAAAACGACAGAATGATCTCTGTTCACTTCCATGGCAAACCGTTCATATCAGAGTAACTCAAGTCTATGCCCCAAACAGTAATGCTGAAGAAGCTGAAGTTGAATGGTTCAATGAAGACCTACAAGACCTTCTAGAACTAACACCCAAAAGAGATGTCCTTTTCATTATAGGGGTCTAGAATGCAAAAGTACAAAGTCAAGAGATACCTGGAGTAACAGGCAAATTTGGCCTTGGAGTAGAAAATGAAGCAGGGCAAAGGCCAACAGAGTTTTGCCAAGAGAATGCACTGGTCATAGCAAACACCCTCTTCCAAAAACCCGAGAAAAGACTATACATGGAGATCACCAGATGGTCAATATTGAAATAAGATTGAAAAATTCTTTGCAGCCAAAGATGGAGAAGCTCTATACAGTCAGCAAAAACAAGACCAGGAGCTGACTATGGCTCAGATCATGAACTCCTCATTGCAAAATTCAGACTTAAGTTAAATAAAGTAGGGAAAACCATTAGACCATTCAAGTATGACCTAAATCAAATCCCTTATGACTAAACAGTAGAAGTAACAAACAGATTTAAGGAATTAGATCTGATAGAGTGCCTGAAGAACTATGGACGGAGATTCATGACGTTGTATAGGAGGCAGGGGTCAAGATCATCCTCAAGAAAAAGAAATGCAAAAAGGCAAAATGGTTGTCTGAGGAGGCCTTACAAATAGCTGAGAAGAGAAGAGAAGCTAAAGGCAAGGGAGAAAAGGAAAGCTATACCCATTCGAATCCAGAGTTCCAAAGATATTTTGGAGAGAGAAGAAATTCTTCCTTAGAGATCATTGAAAAGAAATAGAGGAAAACAATAGAGTTAGAAAGACTAATGATCTCTTCAAAAAAATTTAGAGATAACAAGGGAACATTTCATGCAAAGATGGGCACAATAAAAGACAGAAATGGTATGGACCTAACAGAAGCAGAAGATATTAATAAGAGGTGGCAAGAACACAGAGAAAAACCATATAAAAAAGATCTTCATGACCTCAATAACCACAATGGTGTGATCACTCACCTAGAGCCAGACATCCTGCAATGCAAAGTCAAGTAGGCCTTAGGAAGCATCACTCTAAATAAAGCTAGTGGAGGTGATGGAATCCCAGTTCCCCAGCTATTTCAAATCCTAAAATATGATGTTGTGAACAGGCTGCAGTTACTAAGCCAGTAAATGTGGAAAACTCAGCCATGGCCATAGGACTGGAAAAGGTCAGTATTCATTCCAATCCCAAAGAAAGGCAGTGCCAAAGAATGTTCAAACTACTGCACAATTGCACTCATCTCACAAACAGGCAAAGTAATGCTTAAAATTCTCCAAGCCATGCATCAACAGTACATGAATCATGAACTTTCAGATGTTCAAGCTGGATTTAGAAAAAGCAGAAGAACCAGAGATCAAATTGCCAACATCTGATGGATCATCGAAAAAGTGAAAGAGTTCCAGAAAAACATCTACTTCTGCTTTATTGACTACTCTAAAGCATTTGGCTGTGTGGATAACAACGAACTGTGGAAAATTCTGAAAGAGATGGGAATACCAGACCACCTTACCTAACTCCTGAGAAATCCATATGCAGGTCAAGAAGCAACAGTTAGGACTGGACATGGAATAACAGACTGGTTCCAAATCAGGAAGGAGTATGTCAAGGCTGTATATTGTCACCCTGCTTATTTAACTTCTATGCAGAGTACATCAACAGAAACACTGGGCTGGATGAAGCACAAGCTGGAATCCAGACTGCCAAGAGAAATATCAATAACCTCAGATATGCAGATGACACCACCCTTATGGCAGAAAGTGAAGAACTAAAAAGCCTCTTGATGAAAGTGAAAGACGAGAGTGAAAAACTTGGCTTACAATTCAACATTCCAAAAACTATGATCACAGCATCCAGTCCCATCACTTCATGGAAAATAGACGAAAGAATGGAAACAGTGACAGACTTTATTTTGGGGGCTCCAAAATCACTGCAGATGGTAACTACAGCCATGAAATTATAAGACACTTGCTCCTTGGAAGAAAAGCTATGACCAACCTCGACAGCATATTAAAAAGCAGAGACATTACTTTGCCAACAAAGGTCCATCTAGTCAAAGTTACGGTGTTTCCAGTAGTCATGTATGGATGTGAGAGTTGGACTATAAAGAAAGCTGAGCACCAAAGAATTGATGCTTTTGAACTGTGGTGTTGGAGAAGACTCTTGAGAGTCCCATTGACTCCAAAGAGATCAAACCAGTCAGTCCTAAAGGAAATTAGAGCTGAATATTCATCAGAAGGACTGATTCTGAAGCTGAAACTCCAATAATTTGGGGACCTGATGCAAAGAACTGACTTATTGGAAAAGACCCTGATAGTGGGAAAGACTGAAGGTGGGAGGAGAAGGGGATGACAGAGGATGAAACAGTTGTATGGTATCACCAACTCAATGGACATGAGGTTGAGTAAGTTCCAGGAGTTGATGATGGACAGGGAAGCCTGGTGTGCTGCAGTCCATGGGGTCACAAAGAATCAGACATGACTGAGTGACTGAACTGATTTGCCATGATGTGATGGGACCAGATGCCATGATCTTTGTTTTCTGAATGTTGAGGGTTTTTTTGTTTTTTGCTTTTACAAATCTTTGTGTCAAGGGCTGACTTTCAAGATTGCAGCAAGGGAGCTGCTCTGTTATGAACAAAACTCCAACCCAGAAGCAGGTCTTCTACCAATGGTTTAGCACCAGGTTCCCTAAGAACATGGAGTGCGGGATGGGTGAGGAGGTGGCTGCCTTTCCGACCACGTCCCGTGTCCCATGATGAAGGGCTTTCTGCACTAGACCCCGGCCCTGACTCGCAGTGAATGTTGAGTTTTAAGCCAGATTTTTCACTCTCCTCCTTTACCCTCATGAAAAGGCTTTTTAGTTCCTCTTCACTTTCTGCCATTAGAGTGCTATCATCTGCATATCTGAGGTTGATATTTCTCCTGGCAATCTTGATTGTGATTTTCACCTTGATCTTCCACCTTGTGATTTATCCAGTCCAGTATTTCACATGGTATACTATGCATTTAAGTTAAATAAGCAGCATGACAATATACAGCCTGTCATACTCTTTTCTCAATTTTCATCGAAACATTTCATGGAACTATTCAGTTGTTCCATGTGCAGTTCTAACTGTTACTTCTTGACCTGCATATGGGTTTTTCGGGAGGGGGTATGGTGGTCTGGTATTCCAGGATTTTCCACACTTTGTTGTGATCCACACATTTAAAGGCTTTAGTGTAGTTAATCAGGCAGAAGTAGATGTTTTTCTGGAGTTCCCTTGCTTTCTCTAGGATCCAATGAATGTTAGCAATTTGATCTCTTGTTCCTCTGCCTTTTCTAAACCCAGATTTTACATCTGGAAGTTCTTAGTTCTTGTACTGCTGAAACCTAGCTTGAAGGATTTTAAGCATAATCTTACCAACTTGCAAAATAAATGCAATTGTACTCAGTATGAACACTCCTTGGCATTGCCCTTCTTTTGAATTGGAATGAAAACTGACCTTAGTTTTCCAAATTTGCTGGTATATTGAGTGCAGCACTTTAACAGCATCATCTTTTAAGATTTAAAGATTTTAAATAGCTCAACTTGGATTCTAACACCTCCACTAGCTTTGTTTGTAGTAATGCTTCCTAAGGTCCACTTGAATTCACACTCCAGGATGTCTGGCTTTAAGTGAGTGACCACATCATTGTGGTTATTCCAGTCATTAAGACCTTTTTTGTACAGTTCTTCATGATAAAGGACATAAATGGCAAGGACCTAGAAGAAGCAGAAGAGATTAAGAAGAGGTCACAAGAATACACAGAAGAACTGGAGTAGGTAGCCTTTCCCTTCTCCAGGGGATCTTCCTGATCCAGGGATCAACCTGGATCTCCTGCATTGTAGATGGATTCTTTACTGGCTGAGCCACAAGGAAAGCCCTAGCATGAACTCCTAGCAACACTCAGAATTTGTTCTGGTTTTGAACAGAGTGGAAATACTGTTCTACTGGAAAAATTGGCCATGGAAATACACTGATCAGACCTCCTGCCATTGGGAACATGGTTGAGTGATGGCCCAGATTCTGCCTCTCTGGATCCACGACCACATCTGATCTCAAAGCACATTTCCCATGAGTGTTCCCAGCCAGTGACTGAGCATGGGAAGGATTTAGGCAAGCCCATTTCCTGATAGGTCAGTTGGTAAACAATCTGCCTGCAATGCAAGAGACCCCAGTTTGATTCCTGGGTTGGAAAGATCCACTGGAGAAGGGATAGGCTACCCACTCCAGTATTCTTGGGCTTCCCTTGTGATTCAGCTGGTAAAGAATCTGCCTGCAATGTGAGAGACCTGGGTTTGATCCCTGGGTTAGGAAGATCCCCTAGAGAAGGGAAAAGCTACCCATTCCAGTATTCTGGCCTGGAGAATTCCATGGACTGTATAGTCCATGGGGTTACAAAGAGTCAGACATGACTGAGCAACTTTCACTTTCACTTTCATTCCTGAGATGTAGGACTGTCCTGATGGGCAGTTTTGGTACAAGATTTCCCTTTGACCTAGCTGAACATTTCTTGGAACTGTGCTGAAGCTTCAGACTCTTCCTATCCAATCTTCCTTCCTTTTCTGTCTCCTTCATAGGTGGCAGATTAGAATTATGATTGGAAGACACTCCTTGCCTTCTCCAGATACTTCTTTACCCTTTTCCTTTATCCTTCTTAGGATACATTTTCTGCATGTCTAATATTAGTTTGTTGTCTGCTTCTTAGAGGAACCCAACTAACATAGATACCCAACTATGTTGCAATCCATTATCAGGTTTCATTCTGCTGGAGTTTTAGGTGAAGTCTTTCTCACAAGCATCCCAACCCTCCCTCCACGATCATGCAAAGGAGGAAAGTCTCTCTATCTTCCATTACTACCTTTCCCTTGATATTGACCACCAGGCTGTATCTGCCCTTCTTCCTGAAAGAAGTTTGATTTGGAAAAGATCTTGTCATTTGATAAAAGCAAAGGAAAAGAAATTAGCACTGGAAAGTTGATCACTCAAAAAAAGTGAAAAAGAACATACATGCAGAATAGAAACACTTATCTAAAATTATCCTTTGAAGAGCCTAATGGAAGGTACTACTAATTTTTCAACTAGCAAGTACTTACTATTTTTTCATGCTTAGTGTATATTAGCTAGATTTCTAGAGCTGCATAATAAAGTACTGAGTAACTTTGAACAATAGAAATTTATACTCTCAAACAGTTTTGGAGGTAAGAAGTCTGAAATCCATGTCTTCAGGGCCAAGCTGTCTCTGAAGGCTCTAAGGGAGAATCTTTTCCATTCGTTTCTCTCATTGTTGTTATTGTTCAGTCACTCAGTCATAGCCAACTCTTTGTGACCCCATGGACTGAAGAACACCAGGCCTCCCTGTCCTTCACCACCTCCTGAAGTTTGCCCACATTCATATCTATTGCATCGGTGATGCCATCCAGCCATCTCATCCTCTAACGCCCTCTTCTTCTGCCCTCAAACTTTCTCAGCATCAGGGTCTTTTCCAATGGGTCAGTGTTCACATCAGATGACCAAAATACTGGAGCTTCAGCTTCAGCATCAGTTTTTCCAATGAGCATTCAGGGTTGATTTCCCTAAGGATAACTGGTTTGATCTCCTTGCTGTCCAAGGGACTTTCAGGAGTTTTCTCCAGCACCACAGTTCAGGTATTTCCAACAATCCTTGGTGTTTCTTGGTTTATCATTAATGAGTCCAATCCTTACCTTGGTAGTCACACAGTTTTCTCCTTAGATGTCCTTCTGTCTCATCCTCTAAAAGGACAGCAGTCATAATGGATTAGGGACCCCATTGTAACCTCATGGTCACTTGATTATATTTGCAAAGATACTATTTCAAAATAAAGTCACAGGTACCCAGGGCTAGGGCTTCAGTGTATCTTTTAGGGAAATATAATTCAACCTCAACCAGGGTAGGGGCACATTTATTTGAATAGGAAAATGAAAAACTACATAATTAAAATTTCTGAGCTACCTGAGATATAAGGAAACAAAAAGCCATGCTTTTATTCATAGCTAGTGATTTGTGCTGCTATTTGTATTGTGTTCTGGCTGTGAGAGTTGGACCATAAAGAAAGCTGAGCACTGAAGAATTGATGCTTTTGAACTGGGGTGTTGGAGAGACTCTTGAGAGTCCCTTGGACTCCAAGGAGATCAAACCAGTCCATCCTAAAGGAGATCAGTCCTGGGTGTTCATTGCTGAAGCTCCAATACTTTGGCCACCTGATGCGAAGAACTGACTCACTTGAAGAGACCCTGATGCTGGGAAAGATTGAAGCAGGAGGAGAAGGGGATGACAGAGGGTGAGATGGTTGGATGACATCACCCACTCAGTGGACATGGGTTTGGGTGAACTCTGGGAGTTGGTGATGGACAGGGAGGCCTGGCGTGCTGTGGTTCATGGGGTTGCAAAGAGTCAGACATGACTGAGCAACTGAACTGAACTGAACTTGTATTGTGTTCTTAGTGTATGTCTGATGTGTCCAAATCCTCTACATCTTCAGATGCAGATAGCACCTAGCACTTGGGACACTGCTGAATATTGCTGGATAGGAAATGAAACCAATATGGGTCTTTTAAACATCAGCCTGTGGATGATATAAATTGATAGGCATGTTTATTACAACTGGTAAAAGCACTGTTGGTTTGAAGTAGTGACTCTTCTAGCTGAAATTAATTGGGTCCTTTCAATGACACTTGTACATGAATACACTTTCCTAATTCAGAGAAAACAGAATTTTAAAAACATCACCAAATCAATCAGCTGGAAAGGATTTCATGAAGCACTTTCTAGATAATAAATCACAGCACAGTAAGACCTCACATATATATGACTAAACATATTGAGTAGCTTCCAAATCCTAGCCTATCCCATCTGCCACAGAGAAGAAAGTGAACTAGAATGGAAATGTAGCAAATATTGTGGATGGGCTATTCAAAAATCATTCACATATACCCTTCTCCCTCTTCTATTACAGAGACTGTTAAAGCTAAGAATTTGAACTCCTAGCTCTTCCCATGAGTAGAGGTGGTCATGTGATATACTTCCAGCAAATAATATGTATGAAAAGTCACTAGGGAGGCATCCCTTCTCAATAAAAAGATGGCTTCTTTGGAAGGAGTGTTCTTGCCTCTTATAATTTGTACACATGATACTTGGAGATGCAGCAGCCGTCTTATCACCATGAGTTCAAAAGTTGTCATAGAAATGGTGGAACAAGACCATTGAAAGTGGATAAAAAGCACCAAACTTGGAATTTAATAATGGATTCTTCAATGACTGAACTTGAACTTAGCTGCTTCTAGATAATCACTGATTATCTAGAAGAGGCTATTTTGCCTATCACGTCACATTTGGCAATGTCCGGAAACATTTGAGGTTGTCACAATTGTGTGAGGAGGAAGCTACTGGTATCAAGTGGAATAGAAACCAGGATGCTGCTAAACATTTTTCATAGCATAAGACAGCCCCCAACAGCAAAGAATCATCCAGCCCAAAATGTCAGTAGTGCTGAGATTAAGAAACTCTAGTTCATTGGTCTCAATTTCTTTTAAGTTTAAATAAGGGAATTTCTAAAAGATGACATATACAGTTCCTTAAAAAAAAAAGAAGTTAGTCTGAAGATTTGTGACAAGAGACTATTTGAATTATAGTGTACCCATTCAATAGCAATTTAAGCTATCTTTAATAAAATTGTTATAAAGACTAACAATAGCAAAAGTTGCATATTAAGCGAATAAAGTCAATATACAACAGTGTAGGCATTAAATGACTCAGTTCAGTCGCTCAGTCGTGTTCAACTCTTTGAGACCCCATGAACCACAGCACGCCAGGCCTCCCTGTCCATCACCATCTCCCGGAGTCCACCCAAATCATGTCCCTCAAGTCGGTGATGCCATCCAATCATCACATCCTCTGTCATCCCCTTCTCCTCCTGCCCTCAATCTTTCCCAGCATCAGGGTCTTTTCCAGTGAGTCAGCTCTTTGCATCAGGTGGCCAAAGTATTGGAGTTTCAATATCAATCCTTCCAATGAACACCCAGAACTGATCTCCTTTAGGATGGACTGGTTGGATCTCCTCACAGTCCAAGGGACTCTCAAGAGTCTTCTCCACACAAGAATCTTCTCAAAAGCATCAATTCTTTGGTGCTCAGCTTTCTTTATGATTCTACTCTCACAACCATACATGACTACTGGAAAAACCATAGCCTTGACTATATGGATCTTTGTTGACAAAGTAATATCTCTGCTTTTTAATATGCTGTCTAGGTTGGTCATGACTTTCCTTTCAAGAAGTAAGCGTCTTTTAATTTCATGGCTGTAGTCACCATCTGCAGTGATTTTGGAGCCCCCAAAAATAAAGTCTGACACTGTTTCCCCATCTATTTGCCATAAAGTGATGGGACCAGATGCCATGATCTTCGTTTTCTGAATGTTGAGTTTTAAGCCAACTTTTTCACTCTCCTCTTTCAATTTCATCAAGAGGTCTTTAGTTCTTCTTCACTTTCTGTCATAAGGGTGGTGTCATCTGCATATCTGAGGTTACTGATATTTCTCCTGGTGATCTTGATTCCAGCTTCTGCTTCATCCAGCCCAGCACTTCACACGATGTACTCTGCATATAAGTTAAATAAGCAGGGTGACAATATACAGCCTTGACGTACTCCTTTTCCTATTTGGAACCAGTCTGTTGTTCCATGTCCAGTTTTAACTGTTGCTTCCTGACCTGCATGCAGATTTCTCAAGTGGCAGGTCAGGTGGTCTGGTATTCCCATCTCTTTCAGAATTTTCCACAGTTTATTGTGATCCACACAATGATTACTACCACTTAAAAAGAGAAAGTGAATGTAAGTGATTATAACAAAGTGATGATACTAGTGGTATTGAGAATTTTATGTGAATTTTTTCCCATCTAGTTTGCAAAGGTTATTCAATACAATTATGCTATTTTTATAGTTTGGAAACTATATAGTTTGGAAACAACTATGTTGTCATGGTACAACAGACTGGTTCCAGATAGGAAAAGGAGTACGTCAAGGCTGTATATTGTCACCATGTTTATTTAACTTATATGCAGAGTACATCATGAGAAATGCTGGACTGGAGGAAACACAAGCTGGAATCAAGATTGCTGGGAGAAATATCAATAACCTCAGATATGCAGATGATACCACCCTTATGGCAGAAAGTGAAGAGGAACTAAAAAGCCTCTTGATGAAAGTGAAAGTGGAGAGTGAAAAGGTTGGCTTAAAGCTCAACATTCAGAAAACGAAGATCATGGCATCTGGTCCCATCACTACATGGGAAATAGATGGAGAAACAGTAGAAACAGTGTCAGACTTTATTTTTCTGGGTTCCAAAATCACTGCAGATGGTGACTGCAGCCATGAAATTAAAAGATGCTTACTCCTTGGAAGGAAAGTTATGACCAACCTAGATAGCATATTCAAAAGCAGAGACATCACTTTGCCAACAAAGGTTCGCCTAGTCAAGGCTATGGTCTTTCTTGTGGTCATGTATGGATGTGAGAGCTGGACTGTGAAGAAGGCTGAGCGCTGAAGAATTGATGCTTTTGAACTGTGGTGTTGGAGAAGACTCTTGAGAGTCCCTTGGACTGCAAGGAGATCCAACTGGTCCATTCTGAAGGAGATCAGCCCTGGGATTTCTTTGGAAAGAATGATGCTAAAGCTGAAACTCCAGTATTTTGGCCACCTCATGCGAAGAGTTGACTCATTGGAGAAGACTCTGATGCTGGGAGGGATTGGGGGCAGGAGGAGAAGGGGACGACAGAGGATGAGATGGCTGGATGGCATCACTGACTCGATGAATGTGGGTCTGAGTGACCTCCGAGAGCTGGTGATGGATAGGGAGGCCTGGCGTGCTGCAGTTCATGGGGTCGCAAAGAGTCGGACACGACTGAGCGACTGATCTGATCTGATCTGATCTGATAGTTTGGAAAATAATTTTAAGTAATTAATGGGATTAAAATACTCAGTGTTTATTTCTCTGACATTTATGAAGTTTCTTCTTGGCCTGACAAAAACACTATATAGGCAAATGAAATAGTTTATGCAATAGGATACTATTTCTATTGAATCATCCTGTCAACACCATCCCTTTTCTAGTTCTTTACATCTCCTAAATATAAAATTCTTATAGTTTATCACAGGGCAATTCCTCTCTAGGGTTTCTGTGAAAACATCAGAATTACCTGCAACATTAAAGTGATTGGGTGAAAACTTGCCACTGTAAAAGTTTATACTTGTTTTAGATTCCTGTGGCTGCTATAACCAAGTACCACAACTCGGTGGCTTAAAACAAACAGCAGTTTATTCTCTTACGGATCCTGAGGCCAGAAGTTCAAAAATCAATATCATTGGGTCAAAATCAAGGTGTCACAGGGCCATCAGGCTCCACCGTCCCTGGGATTCTCCAGGCAAGAACACTGGAGTGGGGTGCCATTTCCTTCTCGAATGCATGAAAGTGAAAAGTGAAAGTGAAGTCGCTTAGTCGTGTCCGACTTAGCGATCCCATGGACTGCAGCCCACTAGGCTCCTCCGTCCATGGGATTTTCCAGGCAAGAGTACTGGAGTGGGGTGCCATTGCCTTCTCCAACTACATTGTCTAGTTGGAGTTGTCTAGATTGTAGTTGTAGTTGTAGTTTTAGTTGTAGTTGTCTACATTGTCTAGATGTAACTACCATGTGATAGTTACATCTTCTTCAGTCTTATATGCCTTTCTTCATGCTCAGTGTCAAAGGCCTTACTTCAGTGCCTGTCTTTGCTTGTTCTCCTGGGACCATTTTCCTCTGTTATGGGCTAGACTGTGTCCTTCAAAAAGATGCTGAAGTCTTAACATTCAGGGTCTGTGAATGTGACCTTATTTGAAAATAGGCTCTTTTCAAATGATCAAGTTAGGATGAGGTCATTTGGGCAGGTTCTAATCCAATATGACTGTGCCCTAATAAGAGGGCAACATTCAGACACAGACATGAATAGAGGAAAGACCATGTGAATACATAAAGATAATATAATCTACAAACTAAAGAATGCCGGCGCTACCAGAAGCCAGGAGAGAGGGCTGTAACATCTGACACCTTGATTTCAGATTTCTAGCCTCCACAACTGTGAGGTGATAAATTTCTACTGTTTAAGCTTCTTAATTTGTGGTAATTCGTTATGGCAGCCCCAGGAAAAGAAACACTTTTCAAGGGCTTGAAGGCAACTATTCTGTGAACAGTTTATCAAACTTACAGCTCTGGTCCTAATATTCCTCTGAGTTCTAGACATAAGGTATCAACAGCATCTCCTGACTACTTGACCATGATCCTGCATTTCTAAAATATTATTCTCCTCCCATCTCCCTGCTTTCTCACCTTTGGCCCCCAACTTAGCAACCTTTGTAAATGAGATACCTGTGGCCCCAGCCACTCTGCCTAAAAACCACAAAGTCACCTTTGAGTCCTCATTTTCCACCTCCTTGAAACTGTCTCCATTTCTGTAATCTAAGAATATGTGGTCCATTAGTTTGAGGGACTAGTATCAGGTTCCCAGACTTGGCAGCCATTGCACCTCATGGTCAGAGCTCAATAAAAGGATTGGTGGCACTTTAGCCCAAATATTGGGATACATACTCAAGGAATCCTTGCTATTCTTAAGATAATATGACCCAGTATATGGGCACTGACTTTGTTAATATCTATTTAAATACCCAGAGTTCTACCTAGCTTCTTTGTATACCTAAAATTAGGGGTTTCTGCCTAAACCCAGCCCAGAGGCTGGCGTTCTGATAGCTGCTCACAGATGAGCAGATGTCCTTGAGATCTGAGATTCCACCTCTCACTCAGATCTGGATTACCCATCGTGGAACCTGACCACCGGCTATGGCACCAGACTGTGCCGTATTAGGAATTCAGACTCAGTGTGATTGTCTAATTTAGTGCTCATTGTCCATCTTTTTTTTTTTTTTTTTTTAGCTAAAATGTACTTAACAATTTATAGTCCACAGAGCACACTTAATCTATTTTCTTATTCAATCCTAACAGCCTTCATAAAAATCTAGAGCAGTGAAAAGTTAAATAACCCATACAAGCTCATGTAGTTAACATTGGTGGCATCAATGCTCACATTTAAGCCTCCTGGCTCCAAATCCTATGCTTTTTTTCTCTTCATTGCATTGCACACTCCCACGTTCCTAGAATCCACTGGAAAGTAACTTCTTTCCTGCCTCATGGGGGCCTGTAATTCCAGGTCCCTCTTTTTCCTCATCTGCCCTTGCCCCTGATGTAGATAACTGACCTGTATTCTATCATAACCAGATTGACAGAAGTGACCTTGAGACTAATGATCCCCCTTCTCAAAAGGCTGAAAATGATTTAAGAAATTGCAAAACTGCTTAGTACCATTAACAAGTATGCAAGCTGCCAAGTATAAGGGAGACATAATATTCCTATGTAGAAGACATCTTTCCAGGGAAGTTTTAAAGATGATATCATGAGGTTCCATGCAGTGCTTCTGCAAGCTCTAATTTTGAAAGGTAAGAGTACAAATACTGACTTGAATAATGGCCACCTGGGATGAACTTCTGTCCCCAGTGTTTTGTCTACTTTTGCATTTCAGGATGATGAATGTTAATCTTTTATTAATCCTCTCTTTCTTGCTTAATTTTTAAAAGTTTATTCATTCTTTCTTTTTCTTTGTTTTTTTTTTTTACTTGCACTGGGTCTTTGTTGGGGCCTGTGGGCTTTCTTTAATTACGGCAAATAGAAAAATATAAAAAACAAAAAAAAAAAAAAATAATTACGGCAAGTGGGGATACTCTTCAGTGCTGTCCGGGGGCGTTTCAGTTGTGGCACATGGGCTCAATAGTTGTGTTTGGTGGTCTCCAGAGCGCAGGCTTAGTAGTTGTGGCGAGGCTTAGTTGCCTCACAGTGTGTGGAATCTTCCCAGAGCAGGGACTGGACCATTGGCCCCTGCACTGGCCTGCAGATTCTTATCCATCGTACCACCAGGGAAGTCCCCTTTCTTACTATTAAAAGATAGCATGATGTGGTGGTGTGTATTTCAATTTCCAGCACTGGCCTGTGAGGTGCTGGGCATGTGGTGAAGAACATGAGCTCTGGAGCAAGACTGTCTAAGTCTTGGTCCCCCACGATTAGCACTGACCTTGAGCAAGTTACTTAACCTCTTTATACCTTATTTTCCCCACTATGGAATGGAGCTATTAATGGTATCCTGGCTACAATGTCATTGGAAGGATTAAATAATTAATGTAAGTAAAGTGCCTAGAACAGCACTTTGCCTGTGGAACTTGCTCTTTAACTATTTGCTCTTCTATAAGGACAGGAATAAGGAAGTAGCACATCAAATCCCTGGAGGAATCATTACTACTGGAGAGTCGGAGGATATTTAAAAATGAAGATTTCAGGAAACTCATGCTATTGCCATGAAGTGTCTCCATCCTCCCTCTTCTTTTTTTAAGATTTATAGTTTTAGCGCCACCACCCCCTATTTGTTGCTGCTGCTGCTAAGTCGCTTCAGTCGTGTCCGACTCTGTGCGACCCCATAGACGGAAGCTCACCAGGCTCCACCATCCCTGGGATTCTCCAGGCAAGAATACTGGAGTGGGTTGCCAGTTCGTTCTCCAATGCATGAAGGTGAAAAGTGAAAGTGAAGTCGCTCAGTCGTGTCCGACTCTTAGCGACCCCATGGACTGGAGCCTAACAGGATCCTCCGTCCATGGGATTTTCCAGGCAAAAGTACTGGGGTGGGGTGCCATTGCCTTCCCCGCCCTATTTGTTAGCTTTAGCCATTTTAAAAAATTTTTATTTATTTTTGTTTCTGGCTATGCTGGGTCTTTGTTGCTGCGAGGGCTTTTCTCCATTGTGGAGAGTGGAGGCTACTCTCTAGTTGTGGTGCACAGGCTTGTCACTGTGGTGGCTTCTCCTGTTACAGAGCATGGGGTCTAGGGTGCGTGGGCTTCAGTAGCTGTGGCACACGGGCTCAGTCATTGAGGCTCCCAGGCTTCAGAGCTCAAGCTCAGTAGTTGTGGCACGCAGGTTTAGCTGCTTCACCGCATATGGGATCATCCCATTTCAGGCATTGAATCCGTACCTCCTACACTGGTAGGCAGACTCTTCACCACTGAGCCATCAGGGAAACCCTGAGTTACTTCTTTAAAAAAAAAAAAAAAAAAAAAAATTTCCTGTGATAATGTCAGACTATATATAACATATACAGAATTGTCCTTATTATTAGATCATTTATCAATTTATCAATTTTTGTAAAAACTGAGCCTGCAATCAGAAACATTTTGACAAACTATATTATTTCTTTAGATTACAATGTAATGTAAGAAATTAAAATATGAACACTATTTAGAAATATAAAGTGATGTTATGTAAAAAAAAATAAAGCTGACACAATTAGATGAATTATCACAGAAAAATTACATAGGTACCTTTTTAAGGAAAAGAAAGAGCCAGGACATACATATTTTTAGGGTATAAAAAAATCTATAGTTTTTTTTTTTTTTAATAACACATCTGATGTATTCACTTTTTAAACAAATTGTGACTGAAAATGAATGTGTCACTTTTCAAAACCCTATGTAGAATTACAAGAGAAGCAGCCACCAGAAAATAAAGACCAGAAATAAGACTTTATTTAAAGAGGAGAAAAAAGGAGAGACAGGGATCAAATGAAATTTCACTATCTTGATGAATTAATTTAAAAGTTTCTTTGTGATCTTCATCTACAGAATGTTGTGATACATTGTTACCACATTCTGTGCTCTTAACCGACCACATAGCATGCTGGGAAAGGCCGATTAAACTAGTTCTTATTGGATTGTTAAAAGTTAGATTGAATATCCAATGGTAAGACTCCTGTTCTGATAAACTCTTCTTTATCTAAATACCTGCCTTTCTCCTAATCTCATTGACTTCACCAGCCCTGAAGACAGCAGCCTGCCATCTGATAGAAGATAAACCCTTGTGCCTGTTTTTTTGACCCTTGCTGAAGAAAACCTTTGAATGTGTAACTTGGGCTGAAGATACTTATCAAACAATCTTTAGTTGCCAGGAATTCAGAAGTGGGCCATGATAGCCAGTGATAGAATCTGGTCTCTCTGCTTCTATTTGCTTTAAAAAAAAAAAAGTATCAACATGGAGTACTTAACTGAAGCTTAGTACACTTAACCAGAAAGATCCTGCAATACTTTCTGTAGAAATTTATTTCAACTGTGTGGCAAACCTGCTGAATAGAAAAAAGCTATTCAAATGTTACAGATAATGCCCTAGATCCCATTACAGTTCTAATTTCATTGAGGCTCTGGAATCTTTTAAAACAGTATATGTTAACACAGTTTCTAACCTGAGGACACAAGTAGATTTTTCTTTGGAGAAGTCAGCTCAAAGGAGACCTAAGGCTTAATATAAAGTTAAACTCACCTTCTAAAGTTAAGCTAATCAAACTTTGTTTTAGGATTTTTTTTCCCCCTCAAGTTTTTAATATTTTATATTTTATATTAAGAAAAATTACTTATTTAGGCTGTGCTGGGTCTTCCTGCTACCATGGGCTTTCTCTAGTTGCAACGCTCAGGGTCTCCTTTCTAGTCGAGTGCATGGGCTTCTCATGACGGTGGCTTCTGTTGCAGAGCGTTAGCACTAGGCCACTCTGGCTTCAGTAATTGTGGCACATGGCCTTAGCTGCTCCAAGGCATATGGAATCTTCCCTGACCACGGATTGAACCTATGTCCCCTACACTAGAAGGTGGATTCTTAACCACTGGACCAGCTGGGAAGTCTACCCTCAGGTTTTTTAAATCCCCCTCATACAACAAGAAATGTTAAAACAAATTTTTTAAATTAGCTTATTAGTGTTCATTTCCATTAAAAAGAGATTAAAAAAAAAAAAAGGTTTCATGTTCCAAAGACCCAATGATCCTGGAGTTAAGAGTATTTTTATCCTCAGTTAGGCCAGTGTATTCAATGGGGAATTATTTTCAGCAATTTTTCTTCCCCAAATTTTGCTCTTGCCTGCAGTTTATCTCCCTGGGTTACTGTCCTGCTCTCCCTTCCTTCATCATATCGAAGGTGCCTTGGGTTTGACATCAGATCAGATCAGATCAGATCAGTCGCTCAGTCATGTCCGACTCTTTGCGACCCCATGAACCACAGCACGCCAGGCCTCCCTGTCCATCACCAGCTCCTGGAGGTCACTCAGACTCACATCCATCGAGTCAGTGATGCCATCCAGCCATCTCATCCTCTGTCGTCCCCTTTTTCTCTTGCCCTCAATCCCTCCCAGCATCAGAGTCTTCTCCAATGAGTCAACTCTTCGCATGAGGTGGCCAAAGTACTGGAGTTTCAGCTTTAGCATCATTCCTTCCAAAGAAATCCCAGGGCTGATCTCCTTCAGAATGGACTGGTTGGCAGTCCAAGGGACTCTCAAGAGTCTTCTCCAACACCACAGTTCAAAAGCATCAATTCTTCGGCGCTCAGCCTTCTTCACAGTCCAGCTCTCACATCCATACATGACCACAGGAAAAACCATAGCCTTGACTAGGCGAACCTTTGTTGGCAAAGTAATGTCTCTGCTTTTGAATATGTGATCTAGGTTGGTCATAGCTTTCCTTCCAAGGAGGAAGCGTCTTTTAATTTCATTGCTGCAGTCACCATCTGTAGTGATTTTGGAGCCCATAAAAATAAAGTCTGACACTGTTTCAACTGTTTCCCCATCTATTTCCCATGTAGTGATATGACCGGATGCCATGATCTTCGTTTTTCTGAATGTTGAGCTTTAAGCCAACTTTCTCACTCTCCTCTTTCACTTTCATCAAGAGGCTTTTTAGTTCCTCTTCACTTTCTGCCATAAGGGTGGTGTCATCTGAATATCTGAGGTTATTGATATTTCTCCTGGCAATCTTGATTCCAACTTGTGTTTCTTCCAGTCCAGCCTTTCTCATGATGTACTCTGCATAGAAGTTAAATAAACAGGGTGACAATATACAGCCTTGACGTACTCCTTTTCCTATTTGGAACCAGTCTGTTGTTCCATGTCCAGTTCTAACTGTTGCTTCCTGACTGCATATAGGTTTATCAAGAGGCAGATCAGGTGGTCTGGTATTCCCATCTCTTTCAGAATTTTCCACAGTTTATTCTGATGCACACAGTCAAAGGCTTTGGCATAGTCAATAAAGCAGAAATAGATGTTTTTCTGGAACTCTCTTGCTTTTTCCATGATCCAGAGGATGTTGGCAATTTGATCTCTGGTTCCTCTTTCTTTTCTAAAACCAGCTTGAACATTAGGAAGTTCATGGTTCACATATTGCTGAAGCCTGGCTTGGAGAATTTTGAGCATTACTTTACTAGCATGTGAGATGAGTGCAATTGTGCAGTAGTTTGAGAATTCTTTGGCTTTGCCTTTCTTTGGGCTTGGGATGAAAACTGACCTTTTCCAGTCCTGTGGCCACTGCTGAGTTTTCCAAATTTGCTGGCATATTGAGTGCAGCACTTTCACAGCATCATCTTTCAGGATTTGGAATAGCTCCACTGGAATTCCATCACCTCTACTAGCTTTGTTCCTAGTGATGCTTTCTAAGGCCCATTTGACCTCACATTCCAGGATGTCTGGCTCTAGGTCAGTGATCACACCATTATGATTATCTGGGTCATGAAGATCTTTTTTTGTACAGTTCTTCTGTGTATTCTTGCCACCTCTTCCTAATATCTTCTGCTTCTGTTAGGTCCATACCATTTCTGTCCTTTATCGAGCCCATTTTTGCATGAAATGTTCCTTTGGTATTTCTGATTTTCTTGAAGAGATCCCTAGTTTTTCCCATTCTGTTGTTTTCCCCTATTTCTTTGCATTGATCGCTGAAGAAGGCTTTCTTATCTCTTCTTGCAATTCTTTGGAACTCTGCATTCAGATGTTTATATCTTTCCTTTTCTCCTTTGCTTTTCGCTTCTCTTCTTTTCACAGCTATTTGTAAGGCCTCCTCAGACAGCCATTTTGCTTTTTTGCATTTTTTTTCCATGGGGATGGTCTTGATCCCTGTCTCCTGTACAATGTCACGAACCTCATTCCATAGTTCATCAGGCACTCTATCTATCAGATCTAGGCCCTTAAATCTATTTCTCACGTCCAATGTATAATCATAAGGGATTTGATTGAGGTCATACCTGAATGGTCTAGTAGTTTTCCCTACTTTCTTCAATTTCAGTCTGAATTTGGCAATAAGGAGTTCATGGTCTGAGCCACAGTCAGCTCCCGGTCTTGTTTTTGCTGACTGTACAGAGTTTCTCCATCTTTGGCTGCAAAGAATATCATCGATCTGAATTCGGTGTTCACCATCTGGTGATGTCCATGTATAGAGTCTTCTCTTGTGTTGTTGGAAGAGGGTGTTTGTTATGACTAGTGCACTTTCTTGGCAAAACTCTGTTAGTCTTTGCCCTGCTTCATTCCGTATTCCAAGGCCAAATTTGCCTGTTACTCCAGGTGTTTCTTGACTTCCTACTTTTGCATTCCAGTCCCCTATAATGAAAAGCGCATCTTTTTTGGGTGTTAGTGCTAAAGGGTCTTGTAGGTCTTCATAGAACTGTTCAACTTCAGCTTCTTCAGCATTACTGGTTGGGGCATAGACTTGGATTACTGTAACACTGAATGGTTTGCCTTGGAAAGGAACAGAGATCATTCTGTCGTTTTTGAGATTGCATCCAAGTACTGCATTTCGGACTCTTTTGTTGACCATGATGGCTACTCCATTTCTAACCTAAAAAATAAATCCATATTGATATCCTAAAGGACCCCAAGAAATATGAATTCAACTGGGTTCTCTTATAACTTCTCCCCTGTACTATTAAATAATTGTACCCTTTCCTCCAATTAGAACTTCCCTCACTGGCAATCAGTGAGTCATTTGTTTTCAGTTCACAGGTAACCAACTAAATTTAATATTTATTTTTCTCCTCAGCATCTTAAAACTCTTGGTCTCCTTCCACTATTAATATGAAACCAACATTTATTAGCACCAAACATGATGCAAATTGTTGAGGGCTGCATACAGAAATGATAGCCAAATGGGCTAGAGTATAAATATTGTAGAAGTAAATGGAACGTTTTGTGAAGGCAAGAACTACATCTGGTTGTCATTTTGGCTTCTTCAAGGGCCCAGAGTTTCCAGATCATGAACAACTATTTTAGGCCCATTTAAAATTAGTTTATGTTTGCTGTAGTTTGGTTGCTAAGTCATGTCTGACTCTTTGTGACCCCATGGACTGTGTAGCCCACTAGCTAGACTTCTCTGTCCATGCCATTTCCCAAGTATCGAACCCATGTCACCAGCATTGGCAGGCAGATTCTTTACCACTGAGCCACCTGGGAAGCCCAGTTTATGTTTGGGTGGGGAGTAATTATAAGGATGGAGAAGTGGGGTGTACAAACTGTTGGGTGTAAGATAGGCTCAAGGATGTATTGTACAACACAGGGCAGATAACCAGTATTTTGCAATAACTGTAAAGGGAAGCAACCTTTAAAAATTGTATAAAAATTACTATTTGAAAAAAAAATTTATTTGTAATCCCTGCAATGGGAAGATGAAATGAGTCCACAGTGTCTTGTTCAGAAAACTGGAAGAAAACTGGGTTTGGAAAGTTGCTATAATTCATAGATAATCAAGTCTCTACTTCTAAATTTCAAAGATTTCTGTCAAAATCAAAATAGTAATCAAGGTGAAACTAATTTGCTAATCAGGAAAATCATACAAGTTAATGAATAGTCATTTTAAAACATCTAATGAGATTTATTTATGTTGTTTTAGCTTTGTTGTTGTTGGTTAGTTTCATCATGACAGATAGTACCTGGCTTGGGGAAATGGAGAAAGAAGATAGTTGTACTACAATATCTACCGATTAATGATCTATAACAAATAGTACATTGTATTTTTTAAGGGCTTTTGTGTGTGTGTGTGTGTGTGTGCTCAGTTGGGTCCAACTCTTTTGAGACTCCATGGACTGTAGTCCATCAGGCTCCTCTGTCCATGGGATTCTCCAGGCAAGAATACTGGAGTAGGTTGCCATTTCCTTCTCCGGGGGATCTTCCTGAGACAGGGAACAAACCCACATCTCCTGTATTGGCAGGCAGATTCTTTACCACCAAGCCAGGTATGGATGTGAGAGCTGGACTGTGAAGAAGGCTGAGCGCTGAAGAATTGATGCTTTTGAACTGTGGTGTTGGAGAAGACTCTTGAGAGTCCCTTGGACTGCAAGGAGATCCAACCAGTCCATTCTGAAGGAGATCAGCCCTGGGATTTCTTTGGAAGGAATGATGCTAAAGCTGAAACTCCAGTATTTTGGCCACCTCATGCGAAGAGTTGACTCATTGGAAAAGACTCCGATGCTGGGAGGGATTGGGGGCAGGAGAAGAAGGGGACAACAGAGGATGAGATGGCTGGATGGCATCACTGACTCGATGGATGCGAGTCTGAGTGACCTCCGGGAGTTGGTGATGGACAGGGAGGCCTGGAGTGCGGCAGTTCATGGGGTCGCAAAGAGTCGGACACGACTGAGCGACTGATCTGATCTGATCTGATCTGATTTTATTTTTTCCTTGAAAATCAGATTGAATAGGTCTAAAAGATGGAGAAGGCAATGGCACCCCACTCCAGTACTCTTGCCTGGAAAATTCCATGGATGGAGGAGCCTAGTAGGCTGCAGTCCATGGGGTCACTAAGAGTCGGACACGACTGAAGCGACTTAGCAGCAGCAGCAGCAGCAGGTCTAAAAGGTAGAAGGAAAAACCAAAAAATTTACATCTTATCTTCCTGACAGGACCTTCACTAAATCATTGCCATTTATTTTAGACAAAGAGTTGTTCATTTCCCTAATTCTTTTGCATTTAATGAAATATTCAATTCTAAGTGACACATTTCAGAATCTCTGCCACTCTCATATAAACCCTTCTCTGCTTCCTGGATGTGGTAGGCAAGGAAACACGGCAGGACCTGCCTCAGTCACGAGCTTCCAAACAAGTAACAACTGACTGGTAGTTTGAATAGCAGTTCCTCTCATTTCACTTCCCTCCTCTGACCTGAAGCCTTACCCATGAAAGTCACAGGGACATTAGATGGGATAATGAGCCTGTGGAGCCAGAAAGAAACAAGAACTATAAACCATGGAAACCCCTTGGGGAACTGGCTCTGACCGAAAACAGCGTATTTATTTTTTCTGCCCAAATTTGTTCACTTTATTTTACTATAGCCTGGAACCCTGCCAATTCGAAATTCACTTGACTTAGCAAATAGACACTGCTAAATGTGAAAACATTTAACCCTCTGGGAGAGTTAAATTTAATACCTTTCATAGGAATACACTACTTGCTGACTCTGGGCTAGGACCTGCGGATAGAAAAGGAAGATATCAGTTAAGATAAAGAAAACACAATCCCTCCCCACCTAAAACTAGTCTGGTAGGAAGCAAAGGTGTATAAACAGATAGCTACTCAACAATGTGTTGCACATCATAATATATCTATTTTTTTCCACAAAGTGATTTCTTGAGGTATTAGCAAAGGCTTCCTTGTGAGTGTAACTTTAGAACCAGACCATGAAGGGTCAGCTGAAGTTCCATATCAGAGGAGAGGGGTCAAAGCATTCCATTCAGAGAGAATGGTTTGCACGAGGATAAAATGGCCCTGCTTGGCAACCGGGAAAACAACTAGCCTGTCCACAGGGCATGCAGTGCACATGATTCTGTGAGAATCAGAAAAATGATAAGGAATAAGATCTGATGGGAGATGACAGCCAGGTGGTGGAGGACTTAACAGCTGAGTGTAAAAGATTAAATTTATTTCAGTCAAACGAAAGATAGGGAAATGTTGGAGCTGGGATGACAGGTCCAGATTTGTATTTTCTAGAGAATATTTGGGAAACAGCACTTCTTAGTGAATCACATTTACTTTTTCTTAAGAACTAGCACTGGAGAAGGAAATGGGAACCCACTCCAGTATTCTTGCCTGAAAAATCCCATGGACAGAGGAGCCTGGTGGGCTATAGTCCACAGGATCACAGAGAGGCAGACATAACTGAGTGACCAAACGATGAAGAACTAGCTGGAAGGCTATTTACCCAAGAGATGGGAAGGCAGGAAGGAATATTCAGACACAGCAGAGCATGGGATACTTTGGTCTAGAATCATCCTACATGGGATTTAGAACAAAACAAGAGTTCAGGGAGCATGAGGGAGACAGAAATGGGAGGCAGAAAAAAATTTTAGCAAATGTGAAGTTTAAACATTTTAAAGCAGGGTTGGCAAACTATGGCCTGTGGTTCACATCCAGCCTTCTGTCTGTTCTGTCCAGCACTGCTAAGAATGTTTCTGTATTTTTAAATGGTTGTAAAAAAATTCGAAAGAAGTATTGTATTTGTGACACATGAAAATTATATAGAATTCAACTTCCAGTATCTGTTTGTAAAGTTTTACTAGAACACAGTTATGCTCACATGTTTATGTATCATCTTTGGCTGCTTTCACACCACAGCAGTGGAGCTGAATACTTGTGACAGGGACTGTATCATTTGAAAAGCCTAAAATATTTACTATCTGACCATTTACACATTTACAGACAAATCTGGTAGGGATGACCAAAGAAAGCTCTGCAAGTCTACAAACTGGGCAGCCAGCCTTGTACCTTTGTCCTGCCATTGGGCCCCTGAAGTTTCATGTGACCTGGAAGTAATGTAAAAGTGTTGTACCCTCTGCGGTGCTACTTAGGCTTTGCAAAGACTGGGGGCTTTGCTCCACTGGTCAATTCAGCCCTTAGGGGTATACATCTCTTTCCGATAAACCCTTTTCGTACCCCCTGACCCGGAATCCATAACTATAGATATAACTATTATCATTTAAAATTCAGCTATCTTTAAATAAAATTTACTAAAGGAACTGATGGGCTAGTTTGGAAATTTATGAAAATGCTCTCCAAATTGCAGACACTGATGTAAAAACAGACTTCAAAATACAGCCTCTTTATAAACTGTGGGCTTGTACAATGACTTAAGAGTATCGTAGAATTTTCATTCATGTGGTTGAGCCTAAATCGATGTGACTTAACAGTGTTAAGGCTCATAAAAGATGACTAGGGCCTGGAAGCATGCCAGTAAAGGTTTCCTGATTATTACATGCTGACTACTTCAGACTATTGTTGGAAAGGTAGTGAATGAAGCAGACCGGATGTAACACTAGAGATGAGCTTTATGAATTGGAATTTATCACTGATTTCAAGTTACGTCTGGAGGAAAAGATATAGGGGTAGGGATTAAACAAGGCATGGCTTAATTCACAGAATTTAAACTAAAATGCCTTTATTGATAAAATTTATATAGAACTACTCTGCAAAAACACTTCTAGTTTTTCAAGCTTAAAAGCATCAAATTTAACATTTTAGAGAATTGGGGTTTTTTTGGTTTTGTTTTTTAATCCATTACAGAAACACTTATAGAATGCTTCTGAGGTACCTAAAGCCATAACTGGTCCTGGTGATACACAAATAGATAAAACATCATTCCTTTCCTCAAAAAAAAAAAAAAAAAAAAATTTACTCTTTCAGAGAGAAAACCAGAAGAGTAAAGCAAAATTAATTAACTAATGAATAAAATGAAACTGTTGTTGAAGGGCCTCCCTGGTGGTCCAGTGGCTAAGACTCCACACTCCCAATGCAGGGGGCCTGGGTTTGATCCCTGGTCAGGGAACTAGATCCCACATGTTATAGATAAGAGTTCATATGCTGTGATTAAAGAAACCGCATAACGCAACTAACACCCGGCACAACCAAATAAATTAAAATTTTTTTTAAAATAAAAGTGTTGCTTAGTTCAGTTTTGACATAAGTGAAGTAGTCACTTCAAGATAAACATGCTGATGTCTGCAATGCATCTGAAGTTTCTTAGCAGACAGACTCCTATAAACAAATATAAAATTATCTAAGGCCAAGTCAATTTTTATTTTTAATTCTAGACACAGTACAAGAGAAAAGACTTAAGTGGTACCTTTTGGTCATTGATCCTAAAGGTGGAAAGGGCAATTAAAGTTGTTAGAATCTGAGAGGGATTGGACACATCACAAATACCAAAATCCCAAGGATGCTCAAGTCCCATACTTGCCCTTGGTATCCACAGACTCCAAATCTATGGATTCATCAACCTTAGATCCAGATCATAAATATTACATGATGTGGTTGATTGAATCCACGGATGTGGAACCCCATGGATACTGAGAGCCTGTATATTTATTGAAAAAACAGAGTATAAGTTGTACCCATACAGTTCAAGCCCATATTGTTCAAGGGTCAGCTCTATTATTCAAAATAAGCTACCATATGCCAGTGATCTGAATTCTGACTTAGTTAAATCTGTATCCCCAGGAGTTAATAACATGCAATAGATATAAAAAGGGCTTATTACACTTGTTAATTAGTAGTAGTAGTTTCACTGCTTTATTGTGAACCCAAATTTTGAATGTGTTTGGAAAATATAATTCTGAAACCGGTTTTAGGAACGTCTAGCCAATGGTCAAAACAAGTGTTTTGGCTATGTTAAGTTACAAAATGGTGTGAGGCCAGAAGTCTGCCCCAAGCAATTTGGTGTTTGTGGGTTTTTTTGTTTGTTTTTTTGTGTGTGTGGCTGGGTCCTGAGGCATGCAGTTTCTTAGTTCCATCATTTTATTATTCTGTATCACCTTGATAAGGATAATAGGACTTTCTGAGACTCTTGTGAAAAGAAATTGCTTTAAAATATCCAGCATGATCATAATTAACCCTTTGTAGAATGGAACTAATAATAAGTCATAATAATCAGAGATCAGATCAGTCGCTCAGTTGTGTCCGACTCTTTACGACCCCATGAATCGCAGCATGCCAGGCCTCCCTGTCCATCACCAACTCCCGGAGTTCACTCAGACTCATGTCCATCAAGTCAGTGATGCCATCCAGCCATCTCATACTCTGTCGTCCCTTTCTCCTCTTGCCCCCAATTCCTCCCAGCATCAGAGTCTTTTCCAATGAGTCAACTCTTCACATTAGGTGGCCAAAGTACTGGAGTTTCAGCTTTAGCATCATTCCTTCCAAAGAAATCCCAGGGCTGATCTCCTTCAGAATGGACCGGTTGGATCTCCTTGCAGTCCAAGGGACTCTCAAGAGTCTTCTCCAACACCACACTTCAAAAGCATCAATTCTTCAGCACTCAGCCTTCTTCACAGTCCAGCTCTCACATCCATACATGACCACAGGAAAAACCATAGCCTTGACTAGGTGAACCTTTGTTGGCAAAGTAATGTCTCTGCTTTTGAATATGGTATCTAGGTTGGTCATAACTTTCCTTCCAAGGAGTAAGTGTCTTTTAATTTCATGGCTGCAGTCACCATCTGCAGTGATTTTTGGAGCCCAAAAAAATAAAGTCTGACACTGTTTCCATTGTTTCCCCATCTATTTCCCATGAAGTGACCGGACCAGATGCCATGATCTTCGTTTTCTGAATGTTGAGCTTTAAGCCAACCTTTTCACTGTCCACTTTCACTTTCATCAAGAGGCTTTTTGGTTCCTCTTCACTTTCTGCCATAAGGATGGTGTCATCTGCATATCTGAGGTTATTGATATTTCTTCCAGCAATCTTGATTCCAACTTGTGTTTCTTCCAGTCCAGCGTTTCTCATGATGTACTCTGCACATAAGTTAAATAAACATGGTGACAATATACAGCCTTGACGTACTCCTTTTCCTATTTGGAACCAGAGAGGTAGCACCAAAGTTTACTTTATCAAGTCTGTTGTGAAAGTGAAGTCACTCAGTTGTGTCCGACTCTTCGCGACCCCATGAACTGTAGCCTACCGGGATCCTCTGTCCATGGGATTTTCCAGGCAGTAGTCCTGGAGTGGATTGCCATTTCTTTCTCCAGGGGATCTTCCCAACCCAGGGATCGAACCCGGGTCTCCCACATTGTAGGCAGACGCTTTACCGTCTGAGCCACCAGGGAAGGGAAGTCTGTTACCACTGTGGTAAATGTGAATGCATGGAAATCAGTTACAATGGGAATTTCTGGGAGCTGATGTAGGACACAAGCCTTAGAGTTAACTAACCAGAGGATAAGGGAGTTGGAGTACTTGTTTAAACATTAATTTTTGATATTTTTTGTTTGAGATACCTAGAGGAGAAAGACATAGGCAGTTGGAAGTCAGTTTCACTAAAATGATAAGGACTTGAGACAGGCTGGTGGGGTGGGAATACCAACATTACTCATTGGCTTTGACAGACCCAGAAACTAGACAGACAAGACGGAACAGATAATGATGTTTTCATATAATGCATGTGTATTTGAACTTTCTCCTTAATATTGTTTTTGTTCAGTCCCTAAGTCATGTCCCACTTTTTGCGACCCCATGAACTGCAGCACGCCAGGCTTCTCTGTCCATCACTATCTCCCTGAGTTTCCTCAAACTCATGTCCATTGAATCAGTGATGCCATCCAACCATCTCATCCTCTGTCACCCCCCTTGCCCTCAGTCTTTCTCTTGCCCTCCTCCTGCCCTCAGTCTTTCTCAGGATCAGGGTCTTTTCAAATGAATCAGTTCACATCAGGTGGCTAAAGTATTGGAGTTTCAGCTTTAGCATCAATCCTTCCGATGAATATTCAGGATTGATTTCCTTTAGGATTGTCTGGTTTGATCTCCTTGCTGTCCAAGGGACTCTTAAGAGTCTTCTCCAGCACCACAGTTCAGAAGCATCAATTCTTTGGCCCTCAGCCTTCTTTATGGTCCAGGTCTCACATCCATGCATGACTACTGGAAAAATCATAGCTTTGACTCTACAGACCTTTGTAAGCAAAGTGATGTCTCTGTTTTTTAATATTCTGTCTAGGTTTGTCATAGCTTTTCTTCTAAGGAGCAAGCATCTTTTAATTTTGTGGCTATAGTCACCATCCATAGTGATTTTAAAGCCCAAGAAAAGAAAATCTGTCACTATTTTCACTTTTTACCCCTCTATTTGCCATGAAGTTACAGGACCAGATGCCATGATCTTTGTTTTTTTGAATGTTGAATTTTAAGCCAGCTTTTTCATTCTCTTCTTTCACCTTCATTGAGAGGCTCTTTAGTTCCTCTTTGCTTTCTGTTATTAAAGTGGTATCATCAGTATATCTGAGGTTGTTGACATTTCTCCCAGCAATCTTGATTCCAGCTTGTAAGTCATCCAGCCTGGCATTTTGCGTGATTTACTTTGCAGCTTTAAATTGTTTTTTAAAAGAGGTAAGGGAAGTGAGTTTTGTTTTATAAAATTGGCTTGTGCTAATTTTGGAAGGTGGGCCATAGGGAATAGGCTAATTTAGAAACCAGAGCAGTTCTGACAAATGAATTAAGGTGGTAGAGGGGGATGTAGAAGAGTGGGTGGAATAGAAAGAGATTAAACTGAAGAATTTCTGAATACATGTGGAAGGAGATGGGAGACAAAGATTGCAGGTTTCTGTTCTAAAAATCTAGGCTGAAGGCAATACCTTTCACTCAAATTGAGGATTCCAAGAGGAGAAAACAAGTGAGGGAATGATCCATGAGCTCAGATTTGGAAATTCTGTATGTGCAGCAGGTTGTATAATCCAGAAAGCAACAGATATTGGAGCTGAGACATAGATTTGAGCTTTCTCTGAATATAAACTGTGGTTGAAACTGTGTAAGACATTGTCTAAGGAGGCTCTTGGCTCCCAAAAGATGAGGGAAAGATCTAGTGGAGAACAAGGCAGGTAAGTAATTATGGGACAAAAGTATTGGCATAAATGCCAGAGAAATTAAATTTGAGGGGAAGTGAGAAAACTCTACCCAGAGGATCTTTTAATCTCAAACACGAAGGATGAGTCTGTATTTATTAGTGGGATGGTTAGGAACTGGAGCATTCCTGGCAGGACTCAGTTCAATTCAGTCAGTTGCTCAGTTGTGTCTGACTCTTTGCAACCCCATAGACAGCAGCACGCCAGGCCTCCCTGTCCATCACCAAACCCCAGAGTTTACTCAGACTCATGTCCAGTGAATTGGTGATGCCATCCAACCATCTCATCCTCCGTCGTACCCCTCTCCTCCCGTCTTCAATCTTTCCCAGCATGAGGGTCTTTTCAAATGAGTCAGTTCTTTGCATCAGGTGGCCAAAGTATTGGAGTTTTACCTTCAGAATCAGTCCTTCCAATGAATATTCAGGACTGATTTCTTTTAGGATGGACTTGTTGGATCTCCTAGCTGTCCAAGGGGCTCTCAATCTTTGGTGCTCAGCTTTCTTTATAGTCCAACTCTCATATCTCTTCATTCTTTCTGGAGTTATTTCTACACTGATCTCCAGTAGTATATTAGGCACCTACTGACCTGGGGAGTTCATCATTCATTGTCCTATATTTTTGCCTTTTCATACAGTTCATGAGGTTCTCAAGGCAAGAATACTGCCTTGAGATAGGTCCCTTTTCCAGTGGACCACGTTTTGTTAGAACTCTCCACCATGACCTGTCCATCTTGGGTGGGCCTACAAGGCATGGCTCATAGTTTCATTGAGTTAGATAAGGCTATAGTCCATGTGATCAGATTGTTTAGTTTTCTGTGTTTGTGGTTTTCATTCTGTCTTCCCTCTGATGGAGAAGGATAAGAGGCTTATGGAAGCTTCTTGATAGAAGAGACAGACTAAGGGAGAAACTAGATCCTGTTCTGATGGGTGGGGCCATGCTCAGTAAATCTTTAATCCCATTTTCTCTGATGGGCGGGGCTGTGTTCCCTCCCTGCCACCTCATGCTAAGAGTTGACTCATTGGAAAAGACTCTGATGCTGGGAGGAATTGGGGGCAGGAGGAGAAGGGGACAACAGAGGATGAGATGGCTGGATGGCATCACCAACACGATGGACATGAGTCTGAGTGAACTCCAGGAGTTGGTGATGGACAGGGAGGCCTGGCGTGCTGTGATTCATGGGGTCGCAAAGAGTCGGACGTGACTGAGCGACTGAACTGAACTGAAACTGTGGTGGAGGTAATGAAGATAATGGTGACCCTCTTCACAAGGTCCCAGGCAGGCACTGCTACACTCAGTGCCCCAACCCTGCAGCAGGCCACCACCGACCCACGCCTCCGCCAGAGACTCCTGGACACTCACAGGCAAGCCTTGGTCAGTCCCTTGTGGGGTCACTGCTCCTTTCTTCTGGGTCCTAGTGTACACAAGGTTCTGTTTGTGCCTTCTAAGAGTCTGTATCCCCAGTCCTGTGTAAGTTCTGGTGACTCTATAGTGGGGTTAATGGTGACCTCCTCCAAGAGGTCTTCCCTGGTGGCTCAGATGGTAAAGCATCTGCCTACAATGAGGGAGACCCAGGTTCGATCCCTGGGTTGGGAAGATCCCCTGGAGAAGGAAATGGGAACCCACTCCAGTACCCTTGCCTGGAAAATTCCATGGATGGAGGAGCCTGGTAGGCTACAGTCCACGGGGTCACAAAGAGTCCAACACAACTGAGCGACTTCACTTTCCTCCAAGAGGGCTTATGCCATACCTAGGTCTACTACACCCAGAGCCCCTGCCCTGCAGCAGCCCACTGTTGACCCCTACCTCCTCAGGAGACACTCAAACACAGTTCTATCTCAGTCTCTGTGGGGTCTCTGTGTCTTGGTGCGCATAAGGTATGTTTGAGCCCTCTGAGCATCTCTGGCAGGTATGGGGTCTGATTCTAAATGCGATTTCACAGGACTGGCTGGACTACCTGTTGCAAAAAACATGTTTTAGGTGGCAAATCATTGAACTTGTGATAAATCAATATAAGACCAGGCTAAAGTTTGCTTTTCCATTATTGCTGAAGAAAGACAGTCCTTGAAAATGAATGTAAACTCCTTGAGTGTAGGAACACTCTTTTTATCCCAGTAGCAAGCACACATTAGGTACTCAATAAAAATTGGTTGAAATGATAGGATCTATTCAAATAAATAATGTAATGTAATAAATCCCAAAATAATTTTGGAAAGACTACTTGCCTACTTAACTAAGAGAAAAACTTGTAATCAGGTCATTTTATTCATTTAATAATTATTTAATCCACTACTATATTCCCTTGTGGCTCAGCTGGTAAAGAATCCACCTGCAATGTGGGACACCTGGGTTCAATCCCTGAGTTGGGAAGATCCCCTAGAGAAGAGAAAGGCTACCCACTCCAATGTTCTGACCTGGAGAATTCCATGGACTGTATAGTCCATGGGGTCACAAAAGAGTTGGACATGACTGAGCGACTTTCACACAAGTTGCAGGGCTTCACAGCTGGCACAGTGGTAAAGAATCTTCCTGAGAATGCGGGGATGAGAGTTTGATTCCTGGGTTGGGAAGATCCTGTTTACATACACACACACACACACACACACACACACACCTCCAAGCTCTCGTTTACACACACACACACACACACACACACACACACACACCCCACCAAGCTCCCTTATCTGCGTGTCTTAAGGCCCCATAAGAACACCCAGAAAGCAAACAGTGTTTTACCCTGTCTTCCTTAGTAGATAGAAACAACCTACCTGACCCAGGAATAGAACTAGGGTTTCCTACACTGCAGGTAGATTCTTTACCAGCTGAGTAGAAACAAAATTTTTTTGAATTTTTAAATTCAAAAGTATCTGATTCAGACTTTTATTTACATAAACAGGCCCTTCTGTTAGTCCTGAATAGTCTTTATTCTATCTAAACTAGCCCACCTACATAGCCTTAATTTGTTACTCCTGACCTCTGGTAACTTCACTATAATTTCCCTAACACCTAACACCTGACTCAGAATACTAACTTTGTAATAAGTATATGTTGACTAGCTCTCAGGAATTAGTTGACTCAATGATTAAAATGAGGACTTCAAATTGTGTATTTAAAAGTTTTCTGCATCATGGTGAATCTATTATTTTTGACTGTACCAAACTCTTTCTTCAGTCTTCTTGTAAAGGTACCAGTACTATTTTGCTTTAGAGATCCACCTCTCAGTCACTGGATACAGTTCTGGAAGGCTCCTGAAAGTTACATTCCCTCTCCTGGCCAAGATATGGGAACAGGACCACGATAGGCAAAGCCTATACATCTATTTCTGCTTTATTGACTATGCCAAAGCCTTTGACTGTGTGGATCACAATAAACTGTGGAAAATTCTGAAAGAGATGGGAATACCAGACCACCTCATCTGCCTCTTAAAAAATCTGTATGCAGGTCAGGAAGAAACAGTTAGAACTGGTCATGGAACAACAGACTGGTTCCAAATAGGAAAAGGAGTACGTCAAGGCTGCATATTGTCACCATGTTTATTTAACTTATATGCAGAGTACATCATGAGAAATGCTGGACTGGAAGAAACACAAGTTGGAATCAAGATTGCCGGGAGAAATATCAATAACCTCCGATATGCAGATGACACCACTCTTATGGCAGAAAGTGAAGAGGGGCTAAAAAGCCTCTTGATGAAAGTGAAAGTGGAGAGTGAAAAGGTTGGCTTAAAGCTCAACATTCAGAAAATGAAGATCATGGCATCTGGTCCCATCACTTCATGGGAAATAGATGGGGAAACAGTGGAAACAGTGTCAGACTTTGTTTTTCTGGGCTCCAAAATCACTGCAGATGGTGACTGCAGCCATGAAATTAAAAGACGCTTGCTCCTTGGAAGGAAAGTTATGACCAACCTAGATAGCATATTCAAAAGCAAAGACATTACTTTACCAACAAAGGTTCGCCTAGTCAAGGCTATGGTCTTTCCTGTGGTCATGTATGGATGTGAGAGCTGGACTGTGAAGAAGGCTGAGCGCCGAAGAATTGATGCTTTTGAACTGTGGTGTTGGAGAAGACTCTTGAGAGTCCCTTGGACTGCAAGGAGATCCAACCAGTCCATTCTGAAGGAGATCAATCCTGGAATTTCTTTAGAAGGAATGATGCTAAAGCTGAAACTCCAGTATTTTGGCCACCTCATGCGAAGAGTTGACTCATTGGAGAAGACTCTGATGCTGGGAGGGATTGAGGGCAGGAGGAGAAGGGGACGACAGAGGATGAGATGGCTGGATGGCATCACTGACTCGATGGATGCGAGTCTGAGTGACCTCCGGGAGCTGGTGATGGACAGGGAGGCCTGGCGTGCTGCGGTTCATGGGGTCGCAAAGAGTCGGACACGACTGAGCGACTGATCTGATCTGATCTGATACTTTTAAAATATAATTTCAAATTTGAATAAAGTGACATAGGAATTGAAGACCAAAGGTACTTCCTACTCTATCTACTTTAATTCATATCTTTTCTTAACACTGTTTTCAGATTTATTTTTGACTTACGCTGCTGCTGCTAAGTCGCTTCAGTCTTGTCCGATTCTGTGCGACCCCATAGACGGTAGCCTACCAGGCTCCCCCGTCCCTGGGATTCTCCAGGCAAGAACACTGGAGTGGGTTGCCATTTCCTTCTCTAATACAGGAAAGTGAAAAGTGAAAGTGAAGTCGTTCAGTCATGCCTGACCCTCAGTGACCCCATGGAATGCAGCCTCCCAGGCTCCTCCGTCCATGGGATTTTCCAGGCAAGAGTACTGGAGTGGGGTGCCATTGCCTTCTCTGTTTGACTTATGAGCTACCTGCAAGTTGCAATAAATTTTAACACATTCAGAATTAGATTCTGTTGCCTGTAATCAAAGGATTGTAGTCACACATAGTTCTAAAATTCTATGAAACTTAGGAGAGGCGAAGAGTAGAAATCAACAGCAGCACACCACCGAGTGGTTGTGCTGTACTTAGTCGCTCAGTCCTGTCTGACTCTCTGCGCCGCGACCCCATGGACTGTAGCCCACCAGCTCCTCTATGGGGATTATCCAGGCCAGAATACTGGAGTGGGTTGCCATTTCCTTCTCCAGGGGATCTTCCCCAGCCAGTGATCAAACCAGAGTCTCCTACATTGCAAGCAGATTCTTTACTGTCTGAGCCACCAGGGAAGCCATCTATTCTGGAGTGGGTTGCTGTTTCCTTCTCCAAGGGAATCTTCCCAACCCAGGGATCAAAAGTAAGTTTCCCACATTGCAGCCAGATTCTTTACCATCTGAGCCTCCAGAGAAGCCCAAGAATACTGGAGTAGGTAGCCTATCCCTTCTTCAGGGGATCTTCCCAACTCAGGAAGAAGGGGAAAAAAAAAAAACAAAACACTGAGTGGAGAGGCATATTAAATATGAAACCAAAAGTTAAGTGTTACCAAACAAATCTTTTCTTTTTTTTAACCAAAAGATGAGGTATACATTTTTTAAATTATTAAGTGTGAACCTGCAGTCAGTGGCTTTCAAAGTTGGTGAGCATAATTATCACTAGGGACTCTTGTTTAAATATAGATCTCTAAGCCTTGCACCCAGAGGTTCTGACTCTGCTGGTCCATGAGGGTTAGGGTTATGCATAACTACAAGCTTCTCGGATGATTCTTGGATCATGCTTTGAAACCTGTGCTTTAGGTCCTACTGTGTATGAAAAAGAGCAGCTAATCAGATTGGCAAGTACAACAAAACAGGCCTGCTCCCAGCTCAGTTTTGCTAAACAATCCCAAACTTCTAGTTCTAGCTTTGTGAGAGATAATGGTGACCTATCCAGTAGATTGCAAGTGGATTGTATGTATAATAAAACAAATGCTAATTTCAATTTTTGTTTTGTTGAGTAAGAGTCATGAAATTATAAGGGAGAACTTAGAAAACTAAAATTTTCTTTATAATCCAATTTTTGTAATTTAGAGAAGAGTACTTTTCACATGGGTATAATTTTATTTCCTACTGATCTTTTATATACACACTTGTATTCATTCAAAATACCACCATCTACATGACAAGAAAAGCTTTATTATAAAGAGTGAAAATTCATTATTACAGAGAATTCCTTAAAGTGGAGGTGGGGAAGTGCCAAAATATTAATATGCTGCTAACCAATGCTAGGGAGAAGGCAATGGCACCCC
Source organism: Tragelaphus eurycerus (assembly GCA_935064755.1). NCBI lineage: Eukaryota > Metazoa > Chordata > Mammalia > Artiodactyla > Bovidae > Tragelaphus > Tragelaphus eurycerus. The sequence goes on from CAKXYN010000006.1 coordinate 12,925,296, forward strand.
ACTCCAGTACTCTTGCCTGGAAAATCCCATGGACAGGGTAGCCTGGTGAGCTGAAGTCCATGGGGTTGGACATGACTGAGTGACTTCACTTTCACTTTTCACTGTCATGCATTGGAGAAGGAAATGGAAATCCACTCCAGTGTTCTTGCCTGGAGAATCCCAGGGACGGGGGAGCCTGGTGGGCTGCCGTCTATGGGGTCGCACAGAGTTGGACACGACTGAAGCGACTTAGCAGCAGCAGCAGCAGCAACCAATGCTACAATTAAAGTTATCAGGCCAATATAGGTATATTCTGTGTAGTTTCCATTGATTTACTTGAAAAATTGAGTTTATTTTTTTTTTAAGTCAATGTAACAGGGGAAGAAAAAAAATTGATTTCATATGGTCCTCCCTTACCATACTTACATAATAAAGAGTTCCAAATACTTTTCAAGAAATATGGTTTACTGCTTCTGTATAAGACTTTAAAAACAAACAAACAAACCTCTTATTTATTTATTTATGCCTGTGCTGGGTCTTCATTGCTGCACAGGCTTTCCTTGAGTTGTGGTGAGTGGGGGCTACTCTCCAGTCATGGTGCACGGCCTTCTTGTTGTGGTAGCATCTCTTGTTGCTGAGCAAAGGCTTTAGAGCACGTGGGCTTCAGTAGCTGCAGTATGTGGGCTCAGTAGTTGTAGCTCCTAGGCTCTAGAATACAGGCTCAACTGCTGGCATAATGGCTTAGTTGCTCCAAGGTACGTGAGATCTTCCCGGACCAGGGATCGAACCTGTGTCTCCTACATTGGCAGGTGGACTCTTTACCACTGAGCCACCAGGAAAGCCCCTATATAAAATCTTTATATAAAAACTACAAGACAGATATGTTACAGGAAATAACCAAGGCCTGTCTGTGTTTATATGCAATATCTATTTTTGGTTAAACTGCTATTTTACTTAACTATGTTTATGATATTTTATGATACTTTATTTGTAATAATTACTCAGTTATACCATAGATACCATATAAAACTTTCATCCTGGAAACAAAGAACAGCATTTTTAAAATTCCTCTTAAACTTTAAATCCAATTTAACATGATTCAAATATTGTTTATTGAAAACCTATAAGAGGCTCTTTATTCCACTAAACACTGGGGGGAAAAAAATCTCTAAAGTGAAAGATTTTATGATACAAGTTTAAAAATCAAAAGATTCAAAGTAGATTTAAAAAAAAAACAAAAGCAGAAGCTAGCAAAGGCATAATAAAGATGACAATGAGGTCATGGTTGTAGAATATGGAACCCAACACACAGTCCTCAAGGAAGTGCATGTGACAGTACTAAAGTTCGCAGAAGACCTCTGTTCTCTGTCCTACTTCCTGCACATGACACTCACAAGGTTTAAATATGGAGGAAAATGTGCAGTAAAAAACTAGTGTCTGAGCACTGAATTAGTCATGGATTTGGAGAAGCTCTTTTCATTATTTATACACCAATCATAGAGTCAAAGAAATGATAAACACAGAACTTTTATTAGAATTTCAAGCTTAAAAAGTTTTTTACTCTACGCTGCTGGAACATGTGACCATCACAATAGACCATGTAGACTGTGACTTTCACCAACAATTTACCAAACATCCCCTTTCTGCATCAGAGAAAGGACTAGGTTAAAGGGGAGTTATTTCTCTTGTAACCCTTTGCAGTATTTTGCATTTGTCTTTGGCTTTTCTTTCCTGGTAATCTTCATTTACCTGAAAATCCTTACTTTTGATGATAGTTCTCAGACTATGGAGAGCGGGGGGAAGTTCAGTTGCTTCCATTATTCCTGCACCAGGAATATGGGGATTTTTAGTTCAATTCACCATGACTCAACAATTCTTTATTGGATATCCACATGATGCTCAGTACTTCATTAGACACTAGAAAGGATGCAAAAGATATATTGCAGGATTCCTGCCCCCAGGACCTGGAAATCCTGTTGAATGGTAAATAGATAAGAACCAGCTAGAGTACTGTGAGATGACAGGTGAAGCTTTGGGAATGAGGGTGTTGATGGTGGCAGGATCCCATAGCAAGGAGCTGTCTTGTGTTAATAGGCTTTTTTTTTTTTTTAAAGAATATTTGCATACTATGTCTCTTGGCTTAAACATGCTTTTAATACTCAAGAGAATTATAGTAGGAACATTCTTACAAAAACCAGGAAGGACGGTATTCAGCTGAGTAGAAATGTGCAAATTATGAGTAGATGGTTGCCTCTCTCAGTGCTAGAAGGCTGGATTACATAAAGCAGATGTGGATAATAAAGGAAAGGAATTCTATATCTGCTGGAATGTACATCTGGATGATTCTCTTGTCAAAAAAAAAAAGAAAGTCATCTTCAAATTCCGTTAACCCTGAAGCAAATTTAAATGAAAAGAATACATGGTTGGCCACTTCGAAATCTTGCCCAACCAGAGTCAAACACAGAATTATCAGCAATGAGTAGTAAACTGAGAAATGAACTTTGAAAGAGAAGCAGAAAATGGAATTGAGCTCCAGGGAAATAACTTTCCCCCCAGCTTGGAGCTGCTGCTAAGTCACTTCAGTCGTGTCCGACTCTGTGCGACCCCAGAGATGGCAGCCCTCCAGGCTCCCCCGGCCCTGGGATTCTCAAGGCAAGAACACTGGAGTGGATTGCCTTTTCCTTCTCCTAGGGCAGCCTTAAAGGTCTTCTGGACATGGTCTATTTTTTGCAAGGATTACAACATTGTCACCTGTGTTCCCACTGTTAAAAGTGATTGGCTAACTAGAGGTCAAAATCAGTTTAGTACTACCACAAAAATGATAGGTTTTTATTTGGCTGGCTGGGTCTTAGTTGCAGCACACAGTATCTTTGTTGTGGTATGTGAACCCTTAGTTGTGGCATGTGGGATCTAATTCCCCAACCAGGGACTGAACCTGGGTTCCCTGAATTGTGAGTGTGGACCCTTAGCCACTGGACCATTAGAGAAGTCCAATAATAAGTTTTATGTGTTGATTTTATTCATGGTTGTGTGAGAGCCATATGGCTCCAGTATAAAATGCTACAGAGCTTTGGTATAGTTTTTCTTGGTGAACAGGCAACTGGAGATAGAAAACAGTTCACTTAGAGCCCGTGGAGCACCTTAAACTATTTCATAAGCAATAACTTAGACTATGCATTAGCAAGCAGAAAGGCTGAGGGAAGTTACTATATAAAAAGAGGATGATAAACATGGGAAGACTAATTAGTAATCAAGATAACAAAATAGTGTTTTTCTGAATAATGTAAGGTATTGGACCTTCCTAGAAGATGAGTTGTAACAAGCTGATGAGCCAGGAGAACTTGTTAGAATAATGTTGGCTCAAGTCTGTAGAGTAAAATGCTTCATTCTGTTTTATACCATTTCCTTTTTGTTTTTGGACTCTTTTATGCAGTGTAAATAATATTGTTCTCAGAGAGTACAGATTCTTTGGAAAGCCTACCCTAAGTGATTCAAAGCTACCTACTTTTTAAGCACGCACCTTGTTCAAACCATCATTCCAGTCTTGAGGCTACAGTAGGATATATATATTCTACCCAGAGTTCTGTGTGGGCTTTCCAGTGAAGACTGAAATCTTGGTGGTCCTATTGCATACACTTCCAAAAAATATGAAAGTCCCATCCAAGGATCTCAGCACCATTCTTCTCTACTCTCCATCCTAAAATTACAGCCTCTGCACATTTGTACACATGTGTAGGAGCCTCCACTGCTTATCACCACCATGCTTTGATTCCTTGTTAGGGACCATGTAAAGCCCCTTTTGCAGCTATTGAATACAAGAAAGGTACAGTGTTAGGCTAGAGAACTCTTGCCCAAGTGACTTCAGTTCAGTTCAGTCGCTCAGTCATGTCCCACTCTTTCTGACTCCATGTCCCACTCTTCTGACACCAGGCTGCCCTGTCCATCACCAACTCCCAGAGCTTACTCAAACTCATATCCATTGAGTTGGTGATGCCATCCAACCATCTCATCCTCTGTCATCCCCTTCTCCCTCCCACCTTCAATCTTTATCAGCATCAGGGTCTTTTCAAATGAGTCAGTTCTTCGCATCAGGTGGTCAAAGTATTGGAGCTTCAGCTTCAGCATCAGCCGTTCCAATGAATATTCAGGATTGATCTCCTTTAGGATGGACTGGTTGAATCTCTTTGTTGTCCAAGGGACTCTCAAGGAGTCTTCTCCAACACCACAGTTCAAAAGCAGCAATTCTTTGGCACTCAGTTTTCTTTATAGTCCAACTCTCACATCCATACATGACTACTAGAAAAATCATAGGTTTGACTAGACAGACCTTAGTTGGCAAAATAATGTCTCTGCTTTTTAACATGCTATCTAGATGTGTATAGCTTTTCTTTCAAGGAGCAAGTGTCTTTTAATTTCATGGCTGCAGTCACCATCTGCAGTGATTTTGGAGCCCCCAAGATTAAGTCTCTCATTGTTTCCATCATTTCCCCATCAATTTGCCATGAAGTGATGGGACCAGATGCCATGACCTTTCACTTTCATCAAGAGGCTCTTTGGTTCTTTGCTTTCTGCCAGAAGGGTGGTGTCATCTGCATATCTGAGGTTATTGATATTTCTCCTAGCAATCTTTATTCCAGCTTGTGCTTCATCCAGTCCAGCATTTCTCATGATGTACTCTGCATAAAAGTTAAATAAGCAAGGTGACAATATACAGCCTTGACATACTCCTTTTCCTATTTGGAAACAGTCTGTTGTTCCATGTCCAGTTCTAACTGTTGCTTCTTGACCTGCATACAGATTTCTCAAGAGTCAGGTCAGGTGGTCTGGTATTACCATCTCTTGAAGAATTTTCCACAGTCTTCTGTCATCCAGTCACAGTTTTCAGTCAAAGGCTATGGCATAGTCAGTAAAGCAGAAATAGATGTTTTTTAGGAACTCTCTTGCTTTTTTGATGATCCAATGGATGTTAGCAATTTGATCTCTGGTTCCTCTGCCTTTTCTAAAACCAGCTTGAACATCTGGAAGTTCATAGTTCACGTATTGCTGAAGCTTGGCTTGGAGAATTTTGAGCATTACTTTACTAGCGTGTGAGATGACTGCAATTGTGCAGTAGTTTGAGCATTCTTTGACATTGCCTTTCTTTGGGATTGGAATGAAAACTGGCCTTTTCCAGTCCTGTGGCCACTGCTGAGGTTTCTAAATTTGCTGACATATTGAGTGGAACACTTTCATAGCATCATCTTTTAGGACTTGAAATAGCTCAACTGGAATTCCATCACCTCTACTAGCTTTGTTCATTGTGATGTTTCCTAAGGCCCACTTGACTTCACATTCCAGCATGTCTTGCTCTAGGTAATGATCACATCATCATGATTATCTGGGTCATGAAGATCTTTTTTGTATAGTTCTTCTGTGTATTCTTGCCACCTCTTCTTAATATATTCTGCTTCTGTTAGGTCCATATCATTTCTGTCCTTTATTTTGCCTATCTTTGCAAAGATGGCTTTGCAAAGTAGCTTCAGGAAAATCAAATCATCTCTTCCGCAATCCCCCCCCCCATTAAATTCCCGTATCAAACTAAAAGGTATCAAAAATGGTGGCAATATTTCAGCTAACGTTAAGAAAAATTATCACACCACAATCAGACGTTTTCATAATAAGCTGCCCTCATTCCTAAGTAAATTTGATATGAACAATGCTGGGTAGACAGAATAGATGAAGCAACAAAGTCATTTTACAAAACAAGTGTTTCCCAAAGCTTGTCATACCATGGCACACAGATAATCACAATATTTTAATGGTACGCTGGGGTAAAGGAACACTTTTAATGATGAATTACCTGGAAGCTCTTATGCCTCAGGCCCATTCAGGCCAATATCTTGGCATACCTGTTAATTCATTCACACTCATCATTTGCGAAGCTCTGATCTAAGAATTTGATTGTGAAGTATTTAATTCATACCCTAGAAACAACTGAGATGTTTTATCTAACCCTCCCCCACTCAACACTTTCAATGAAAAAGGATATGTCATTGATGACACAACTTGAGGTGGCTGTTGGGATGTCTTTTTTTTGCAGATGCAATTACACTGTAAATTTTCAAATGAGATGGTCAGAAAAATCACTGAGAAATTCTTAAGCAAGAGTTTACCTGCTCAACCTTTTTGTTTTAAAAACAAAAAAAGCAAGGCACATAGGTCACACATTAGTGTTTTTATGGAGGGAAGTTATGAAACTAGATGAAGGTAAGATTTCTTAGCTTTCAGTCTCAGGCACTTTGCACCACATTAGTGGTTTCCGACTGGCAGCATCAGCATCATGTGAGAACTTGTTCGAAATGCTACTTCTCAGGCACCACCCCAGACCGAGTGAATTGGAAACTCTAGGGGTGACACCCTATAAGCTGTGTTTTAACAAACTCTCCAAATAGTCCTGATGCACATTAAGGTTTGAGAACCACTGCACCCCCATGGAGCTCTGTCACTGAAGGCTGGAGAGGCTGATTCTGGAGTAAGACTGGCCCCAGGCAGTCAGAAGCTAACCACCAAGCTGGACCATTAGTGGGAGGAATAAGGCCTCACTCTGACAGTGCAGATGGGCTTTTGGGTTAAATAGTAGAAGAAGCTGATGGTTAGTAGTATAAGGGAGATTCCAAATTCAGGATCTAAGTGGGACTCCAATTCTCTAAGTATGACTGGGTCTTTTACGGCCTAGGCCTTACTTCCATCTTAACTTCAATAAAAGTTTCAACTCCATGAATTTGGAAATTTTAAGGGTATATTTAAAAGTTTATAATGAAAACCAGTAGCAGGAAAAAAAATGTCACTTTTCAAAATTGACCTTTGTTGCTTCCTGAATTAAACATAATTATTTTAGAAATGAAAAATCTCTCTAAATGAACTTTATATAACACGTGGAAGATTAAGGGGAAGAGAGGGAAAAAAATCTTGAGATATGTAAGTCTGAATCTGCCTATTTTATATTATTACTGTTAAATTCCTTTGCTCTGAAAACCACTCTAGTTTCTTTTCCATGTGACTCACTAGCAAATTTCTGTTCCTTAGATGTGAGTCCTGCATTGTGTGGATCAAGGATATCAAATAACCAAAATATGAAAAATAAAATAAGCACAGCTTATATTTTAGTCTAAGAATAAGGAACTAAACAAGTAGAAAATCCCCTTTCATGATTGAGAAACTCATGTTAAGCTTAGCAATATTAGTAGTATTAAAGTTCTTTTATGTTATGTCCTCAGGATATCCATGAATAATAAAAGCTACAACCAACACTGTTGCCATTAGTTAAATGTGCCTCATACAAAGATATTATAAACTGCTTCTAAAAGCTATACTATGTTTCACTCATTTCCTTTTCTCCCCCTCTATCCTTTTTAAAGAAGTGGACTCATATTTTTGGATTGTGATGGTGTGTGAATGCATGCTCAGCCTTCCAGGCTTCTCTGTCCATGGAATTTTCCAGGCAAGAATACTGGAGTGGGTTTCCAAGCCCTTCTCCAGGAGATCTTCCCGGCCCAGGTATAGAACCTGCGTCTCCAGCATCTCCTGCATTGGCAGGCAAATTCTTTACCACTAAGCCACCTGGGAAGCCCTGAAGCTGTAAGCTAATTATCACAGTTATATATTCAATTTTTTGTCAGAAAGTCTTCCATTTGCCACTCATAACTAAGCCATTTCTGTATCAGAGATTGTAGGTACAAAGAAAGTAAGAATTTTGTTAAGAGATACTGTGAAATAAAATTAAGACCTTATAGTAAAAAGTTTGTTGTTATTTAAGACTGTTTCTTCTGGTCTTTGTGTCTTTCCTTTGCAAAGTGTACTTTATTTTTAGGTGTGCAGGTATAATTAGAACTCAGTGTTTTAAACTTCCAAAATTGTAAAAAAGAATGCTACTTATGTACTTAAGTCTTCAGGGCTAACATGATAATACGGAGCTCAAATCTCTTACAAAGCTTGCCTAAACACAAAACCATGACACTTCAGGCATCTACCAGGGTGGTACTGGGCGTGTTTGGTAAGATAGTTCTGAAGACTTTTTTAAACACAAGCAGTCTTTCAAATGTACCAGCAAACTCCGTATCTGTAAAATTTTTCATGAAAAGTAGAAAATGTCATGAAGTATACTGAAAAGTAATCTGTGCTGATATAAGAAAGGTACTGACTTGTTATTTTCTACTCTGAAGTATAAAGTTAGAGAGAAATTAAGAAAAGGAGATGTTTGTTTAATAATTACCATTTTGAGAAGTGATCCAGCTTTCATGGGTAAAACAAAAAGTCTAATTGTGTGAACAAAATAAAATGTTGACAATATTTAATTCTCTATTGCACAGCAGTGAACACTACAGAACTTAATTTCTCTCCTCTAATGAATACTCATTATGAGAGGCTAGGTTTCTGGTTTTCTGAGACACTTATTTAAGGACTAGTAATTTAAACTGACTGCTACAACTGAATTGTAACTTCCCTACCAAAGGCCTAGAATCAAGTTATGTGGTTATGACCAGACAGTGTTAAAGAAAATTACATTTCAATAATTCCTCTTCCATCACAATATTTTTCCAAGTCTTTGATACAAAGCTACTCCTAAATACACTTTTTGAGAACAATCAGACTGTTTTCCTCATGGTCTGTGGACTCCTTCACTTATATTTTTCTGTTATTCTTCATTTTTATAATTATCCTTCCTCTTCCTCAGTATTTCTGCAGGCACTCTGAAAAATTATCAAATACCTAATTAATGATTCTAAAGATCTTTATCTCATTCTATTATCTCAGGGAAAACTGGAAAAGAAAGGGGAGTTCATATCTGTGGTGCATCTATTGTGTCAAATACAGAGAAGTCGAGTTTTTACATATAGTCCTTGTGAATGTTACAGTCCTAAGAGGTAGCTGTTATGGCACCCCTCTTGCAAAGGAGGAAACTGAGGTCCACAGAGGCTTAGTAATACGTATGGGGACAAAATGGTATTTCAACCTAGTTGTGAGTAACTCTGTATCTCATGTTCTTTGGTAACCTAAGTAAAATATTGCCCATGGAATTTTTACTAAGGTTAATTATAATTGTTTGCTGTATTTGCTCAGTCGTTCAGTCATGTCTGACTCTTTGCAGCCCCATGGACTAGCCTGCCAGGCTCCTCTATCCACGGGATTTCCCAGGCAAGTATATTGAAGTGAGTTGCCATTTCCTCCTCCAGGAGATCTATGCAATCCAGGGATCACACCCAGATTCCCATGTCTCCTGCATTGGCAGGTGGATTCTTTACCACTGTGCGGCCTGGGAGGCCCAATTATAATTATACCTTTATATAAAAATATCTTTAATGACTAATATTTTCAAAGCATTATTGCATATATCATCCTGTTTTAAGGCAGCTGGTAGAATGGGTGACTTGGGGGGCTTGAGGAACAGCAATAACATACATAAAGTATAATATCCAATGTAAGACAAGTGCTTAGTAGCTATTATTATTATTATTACTACTACTACTGATCCTTCCAGGAGGCTCATACTTAGAAGTTAGGTAATCCCAGAGCCTGGTGGGCTGCCATCTATGGGGTTGCACAGAGTCGGACACGATGGAAGCGACTTAGCAGCAGCAGCAGTACAGCTGTTATCATGTCCTCTTGACTGGCTTTTCCTACAAAGATGAAGCCTATTCACATTATTTTCCACATCAAGAATTACTTTAAAGTTTATTTACACGACATTTACTTACAAGAATCTCAAAACCCCATGTTCAACTTCAGATTGTTTGCAATGAGGCAAGAAGGGAATGGAAGGGAAGTAGGTGTGAGACAGGCTTACAATCTTTCCCAGGCAAGTCAGAATTAGAAATTTTGCATTCCTTCTCCAAAATGAGTCTCCTTTCCACTGCACCAAAATGATACTGGAGGATTTTTTTCCTCCTGTCGTCATTCTCTTCTTACAACAGTTAATGAAATGGCGAGCCTTTCCTTCAGTTCCTTGCTCGCACAGGGAGGGAGAGCCCCCTGAAGCGGTGCAGACCATGTTTGTTTACTGCAGAGAGAGTCATCATCATGACGCAGAGGATGGTTCTGGTTTGACTTCTGCGGCTGCATTCCCGCTCTCCGGATAGTAGACAGAGAACTGCAAGAAAAGTGCTTGGTATCAGTGACTCACAGCAAGACAGGAAATCTCGAGAGGATCCACCCTTCCTTCCTGCCCTCCAGACCAGCTGAGTTGCAGACCACAGGCCACAAGAAGCCTAGAAACTTGGTGTGCAGGGCTGAAGCCCTAGACTGAGTCAGGGCCACTGCAGGGATGCACATGGATGAACTGGATGAACATGTCAAGACTGAGCTGTGGGGAAAGCCCACACACTTCATCCTAGAGAGCACTGTGTCTATTGAGATTTCTTTCTTCACTTTCACCCAGTATCTGCCTGGTATATTCTGGCCTATGCATTGTTCTTAAACAATGGGCTGCTGCTGCTGCTGCTAAGTCGCTTCATTCGTGTCCGACTCTGTGCGACCCCATAGACAGCAGCCTACCAGGCTGCCCCGTCCCTGGGATTCTCCAGGCAAGAACACTGGAGTGGGTTGCCATTTCCTTCTCCAGTGCAGGAAAGTGAAAAATGAAAGTAAAGTCGCTCAGTAGTGTCCAACTCTTAGCGACCCCATGGACTGCAGCCCACCAGGCTCATCCATCCATGGGATTTTCCAGGCAAGAGTACTGGAGTAGGGTGCCATTGCCTTCTCCAAAACAATGGGCTAGACACAGTTAATTGAGTGTGCCTATTTACACCATGACTAAAAAGCATGCAAGAATTGTTATCAATCATAATTACCAAGCAATGTCTTCACAATGCAAAATGGCAGTGTCTCTCTCTCTCCAGCAAAATGTAAATACATCTTCAGTAGTTTTGAACCTAGTGTAGAATTGCTTCAATTAAGTTATATCATGTTTCTCTTCATGAGAGCAGCAAATGATTATAATGATGATAAAGGCTAACAATTATGATGCTAAGAACTGCCCTAAAGTGAAGCTGCTCAGTCGTGTCCAACTCTCTGTGACCCCATGGGCTATGGCTGACTAGGCTCCTCTGTCCATGGAGTTTTCCAGGCAAGAGTACTGGAGTGGGTTGCCATTTCCTTCTCCAGGGGATCTTTCAGACCCAGGGATCGAATCTGGGTCTCCTGCATTGCAGGCAGATGGTTTACCATCTAAGCCACCAGGGAAGGCAGTAAGAACTGCCCTAAGCACTTCATATATTTTAAGTCATTTAAGTCTTACAAACGGGCTTCTCTGGTGGTTCAGTGGTGAAGAATCCATCTGCCAATGCAGGACGCATGAGGACTTGAGTTTGATCCCTGGCTTGGGAAGATCCCCTGGAGAAGGAAATGACAATCATTCCAATATTCTTATCTGGGAAATCCCATGGACAAAGGAGCCTGCTGGGCTATAGTCCACAGGGTTGCAAAGAGTCAGAGATGACAGTGACTAAAAACAAACAAAAAACAACAAAGTCTTACAAATACTCTTTCAGATAAGCATTATTATTGTTCCCCCTTGACAGATAAGGAAGTTATCAAAGTAAATGAAAGCCTTTTCACTGTCTCCCCAAATTGTTTTTAAACCTCATAAACAATAAAGCTCAAACAAACAAAAAATACACATGAAGCTGCTGCTTACTGTGATTTAAGACTCAAATGAATAAATGACACAAAATGCTTTTATATACATTTCTCACATCTGGCCAAGTTCAGTAGTACATTTCCAATTCAAGTCAAAACTCTGAAAGGAATCACTGCAACAGACCAAATTTGTCAGTATCTTCTGTCAAGGCCTTTTCCCTCTCTTCCTGCAGGGCAGCAATGTCAGAAAGTGAGAGATGTCTGCATTCCTGTGAGTTATTAAATATAACCTTTCAGTTCTCACCTCCTTTCATTTTCTTGCTCTCTCCAAGCTCAACTCACACCCTGTGTTCCAGCCATGCCAAAAAACTTTTAGCTCACTTGGTCCTTGTCATGTGTCTTTGAATAAGGTGTTATTTTCTCTGAAAAGTTATCTCCCCCTCTATTCCATCCAGAGAGTGCCTGCAGCATTCAGAATTCTATGCATCTGTTCATACACTCAAACAGTATGTATTTCTCGATTATTTATTTTTGGCTGTGCTGGGACTTCACTGTTGTAGGGACTTTTCTCTAGTTGCGTCAAGCAGTAGCTATTCTCTAGTTGCAGTCTATGGGCTTCTCATTGCAGTGGCTTGTCTTGTTGTGAAGCACAGACTCTAGAGCAGGCAGGCTTCAGTAGTTGCAACACATAGGCTCAGTAGTTGTGGCTCCCAGGCTCTAGAGAACAGGTTCAAAAGTTGTGGTGCATGGTCTTAGTTGCTCTGCAGCATGTGGGATCTTCTCGGATCAGGGATGGAACCTGTGTCTCTCCTGCATTGGCAGGTGGATTCTTTACCACCACCAGGGAAGCCCCTCAGAGAGTATTTGAAAATGAAAGTGAGAGTCGCTCAATCATGTCTGACTCTTTGTGACTCCATGCACTATACAGTCCATGGAATTCTCCAGGCCAGAATACTGGAGTGGGTAGCCATTCCCTTCTCCAGGGGAATCTCCCCAATTCAGGGATCTAACTCAGGTCTCCTGCATTACAGGCAGATTCTTTACCGGCTGAGCCACAAACTAAACACTTATTATGAGGCAGATAGGAGGTGGGAGAGGGAACAAGGTCACTGTTTTGATGAAATTTTCATTTTACTGCAGACAGACAAAGTTAAGAAAGACAAAAGGATGGATGAGGTAGGGAAGGAAGGAAGGAAAAGGAGGAGGGAGGTAAAGAAGAAAAGAAAGAGGAGCAGGCAGTACTAACTCATTATGGTTAGTGTTAGTTAGATGGGTCACATGACACTGAGTGACATCGAGTGTCAGGAATCTGGTCACTTAAGCTGAGCTCTGAATGACAAGAAGGAGCCAGTCATGCAGAGCCCTCTAATTCAAAGGCTCTAAGCTAGAGAGCAAGCCTAGTTCTCAAGAACTGAAAGGAGCCAACATTGCTGAGGTGCTGCCAAGAGGGCAAGGCAGCTGCCAGATCCCACTGACTTTGTAAGGTCTGTAAGAAGTTTAAATTGAAAATTTGAAGCCAAGGATTGATAGAATCTAATATATTTCAATAAATTCCTCTGGCTATCGAGTGCACCACTGGGCTTTAGGGAGTCAGGTATAGTAGCAGGCAGATCAGTTAGGATACTGGTACAAGAGGCATCAAGGCGATTCTTTTTTTCTGTGCTCACACATTTTGCAAAGACTCAATATTAACATTACACATTCTTTAAAAACAGATATAAATTTTTTCCTCTTTTACTAGATAATCAGATCTTTGACATCAGGAATGAATCATCATTCCACAATAAACATTCCCTGGCATAAATAAAGTAATGAAAGAATGAATGAATAAAATAAGGCCCCTACCCTCAGAAAGCTTAAAGTCTCTGACACAGACATCCATTCAAGCAACCAGAGTGCAGAGTAGATCATTCACATTGTGAAAGAGATAAAAAGCATTATATGTGAGGACAGGGGAAGGAGAAAGCAGATTATCCAATTGTGTGATCCTACATCAGAACATCAGGGTCTAGCATTCTTTTTTTTTTTTTTTTTAAACGCAGTGGGATGTTAAAACAAAGTGGCAGGATTCTGACAGAGAAACAGATGGGTCTATTTCCCCTTCTAGTGCCACGGGTTTAGATAAGGGCTGTATTTAGACTCGGAATTCAGGGTCAACATGCAACTCAATAAATCTGTTGAGAAATGATTTCTATCTGCTAGACTATTTAAAAAAAAAAAAGTAAACAAGAGCGTCAGATTACTTTTGGATTGTTCAAATCACAGCAAAACCCTGACATTTAGGTGAAGTGTTCACGTTCTAAATGTTCTTCTTGGAGTTATGCAACGATCAGCCATGAAGAGGAATCAAGTTTGTTTCTAGTGTATTCCTTTCCTCCGTTTAAAAAAAAAACTTTTTAAAGCCATTATTTAAAAACAAATTTTGGCCATGCCATGTGGCATTTGGGATCTTAGCTTCCCAACTAGCAATCAAACCTCTGCCCCTATACTGGAAGCCCAGCATTTTAACCACTGGATGGCCAGGTAAGTCCCTCCTTCTGTCTTTTTTGTAGTTCACTCTCCCCAGGGGGCTCCTTTATCTCCACCAAAGCATTCAGAGCCTTCAAGTTGCACAACTACACACCTTTTCCCTTTCACCCCTTTTTCTTTCTGTTTCACTCCCCCTTCTCAATCTACCTCAACTATCCATCCATCTATTTATCATCAGTTAGTTTTTGCCTCCTAACAAAACACCACAAAATTTGACTTAAACCATTTATGATGTCTCACAATCCAGTATTCTGGCCTGGAGAATTCCATGGACAGAGGAGCCTGGCAGGCTACAGTCCATGGAGTCACAAAGAGTTGGATAGGACTGAGCGACTTTCACTTCACTTCAATTCTGTGAGTGATCTGTCTAGTTCTTCTGCATTAGGCCAGTTCATCTGGGGCTGAATTCTCTAAAATAGCTCCCTCTCATGTCTGGATTAACAGCCAGATCACCTGGGATGCTTAAGGCCCTTCTTCATGTGGTCTCTCATCTTTAAGAACATCTGTCCACATGATGACAAAAAGGTCTCAGTAACAAGAGAAGGAGATCCAACCAGTGCATTCTAAAGGAGATCAGTCCTAGGTGTTCATTGGAAGGACTGACAGTAAAGCTGAAACTCCAATACTTTGGCCACCTCATGCTAAGAGTTGACTCATTGGAAAAGACTCTGATGCTGGGAGGGATTGGGGGCAGGAGGAGAAGGGGATGACAGAGGATGAGATGGTTGGATGGCATCACTGACTCAATGGACATGGGTTTGGGTGGACTTTGGGAATTGGTGTTGGACAGAGAGGCCTGGCGTGCTGCAATTCATGGGGTCACAAAGAGTCGGACATGACTGAACAACTGAAATGAACTGAACTGAACAAGAGAATGAAATCCTATTTGAAACACTTTTAAAGCCCCTGCACCACATTTTCTAATGTTCCACTAGCCAAAGAAAGTTAGCTGTTCAAGCCCAGGGTCAAAGAATAGAGAAATAAACTCAACTTTTTGATGTGAGTCACAGCAAAAATTCCATTGTAAAGGGATATACATACGGGGATATATAAGTAACTTGTGAGCACGTTGTGATCCATCACACTATCATTTTGGAGAAATACCTTAAATTTAATTCACACTGCAGCAATACTGAGAACTTCCAAATGTATAAGCTGGGTTAAGAAAAGGCAGAGGAACCAGAGATCAAATAGCCAACGTTGACTGGATCATAGAAAAAGCAAATCATGCTTGACAAATGGAAAGGAGTGTGTATCAATGACTTGACCTTACCAAATACCTTGTACATAGCTGCTCAATAATTTGCTCAATAAATACTGGCTGAGTTAGTTAATTTATGTGTACATACATGAGTGTAAGTATATATGTGAGCCTAATAGTGTATCAAGACAGAAGGAGAAATTTGGGCATGTAAAAACATCAGCTGTCTTCCAAATACACCACTCCCCAACCCCTGCCCACCATGGGGTCAAGAGACAACAGCAGTGTGCAACTGACATGGGCTTAAAAGCCTGCTGAACATACTACCTGTGTAAACTTGAGCAAAATTAGTAACTTCTCTAAACCTAAATGGGCATAATAATGCCTTTGCTACAGGGTCATTATAAAAATTAAACAGAATGATAAACACAGAATACCTAAACCAACACATGACACATAATAGATACTTAGTAATTAGCAGGGAGCAGAAGCCAAGTCTAACTTCCCACACAAATGCCATTCTTCACTCCTTCCTTCCCTCAGCCCTAGGCCACTTCCCTTGGTCGTCTGCCTTCTTCCACCTGCCTGCCTTTGATCAGCCCAATCAGAGAAATGAGAATGGCAGGAAGTGTGGAAATTCACCTTTCCCCACTTTAGGTTCTATCAGCAACATGTCATTCCAGCTGTGTCAGTAGCAAGTAATGGGAAAGAGTGACCACAGTTCATCTTACCTCTAAACTAAGCCTCTTGCTACTCACTGTCTGCCATTTTTGGTTCTGCAGAAACCTATAGCAGAAAACAACTACCTTGCCCCAGATTTAGCAGCATCATTTATGCATTCAGGAGGTATGGAGAGATTTCACTCAAAGTTTGTAGACAGAACACATGGCTCTTGCTACTTTCCCACCACACATTTCACTGAAATACCTGTTTAAAAAAGAAATAAATTCATAATAAATCCAAGCATAAGGGAATGAAAGACTTCTATATATTTCTCGAAGATAGAGAATGGGATCATAGGTTGTCTGGATTCAAATGTCAGCTCTGTCAGTCATAAGCTATATGACTTTGAACAACTCTGTTTCCTTATATAAAATGTGAAAAATTATAGGACCTGTTGCATTGGGTTGTTGTATGGGTTGGCCAAGTTATATGAAGCACTAGGATACTTCCTGGAACAGAGTTCAATAAAAGTTAGGTTTCATTGTTATAAACAGAAGACAAAGAGTTTACACCTAAGAAATTACAGAGAAGAAAGCTGGAAGTTCAAAGCTTGGAATGGGCAAGAATTCCAGGGGAAAGTGAATGAAAAATCAAGGGTATTAGTTTTATGTTTACAAAAAAAGCTTGAGAGTCCATCTTGACCCCATTTTTACTCTCACACCTACATGCAGGGGTGATGTGTTCCCCAGTTAAACTAAAACTAGAGAAGTCTTCTCTAAAGAAGTTGAATAACTTGCCTGTGAAGGGCTAAGGCTCCTGCGGTGGATGCCTCATACATTAAGTAGTATCGCTGTTCTTATTGACTAAATAAATGATTCAACTTTAAAGGATCACAAAATAATACATGAGGGGGAAAAAAGGAATTCACAACCTAGGCAACTTTTCTGAGAGTTCACTATGTCAAAGATAAGAGCCTAAACATTTTTCAGAGAAGAAACAGGTTATCTACAAAGAAATAGGAATCAGCCTGGTGTCAATCTCCTCCTCAGCAAAACTGGTTGGCAGAAGATACTGGAAAAATGCGTTAAAAGTACTGAGTGGAAATTCCTTTGAAATTAGAATTATATACCTATCTAAATTATTTTTCAAGTTCAAAAGACACTTTTAGACATGCAAGACCTTAGAAAACTTTATCTCTCATGCATATTTTATGGAAAAAATATTGGGGGATGTACTAGAGCAAAAAGAAAAAATAATCCAAGAAAAATAAGGTCATGGAAGCCAAGAAACAAGTGAACATGACAGCCTAGAAAAAAAATCTATGAAAAATAATTAGATAAAAGTTGTGTAACTAGCTTAGAAAATCATGTTGAAGTATTCCTGAAGGGAATATTAAAATAAACTGGATGATCTTTGACAAGACGATTGCATACTATAATTCTGCCCATAAGAAAAAAAAAATCAGAATTTTCAAACAAACATGATGTATAAAGAAATCACAGTCTAAGCACAAAACAGACTAAACTGTGTGGTATTTAATACATTAAAAAGAGAAATCAATTTGACCTTGATACCTTGAAATATTCTTGAAATATTCTTCTTCAGCTAGTACAGATTAATTAACACAAGGTTATATTTCCTTCTTTATAGGTCTAATCATACTACTTGGTACCTTAAGTAATAATACTCACATTATATAATAGTAAAAAAGTTTTATACTTAAAAAAATTTTTTTTTACTCTATTGGCAAAGTATAGAATTATCAACCATTCGGAACACCTCAAGTGACAGAATCATTGATATTATAAAAAGTTGGAACATGTAAACAGGGCAGAGATGGAAGAAAGTACATGGGGCATTAATTTCCTCATTTTATATTATTGTGACTACAAATTTCTGAGGTTTATAGACCAAGAAAGAAATACTAGTATTATTAACAGATATAAAGGTCACCTCTCAGGATCTGCTTTGTTTCCTGAAAACCTAACCTGATGATATACACTCTGCCTCACAGAGGCTTGGCCATGAATGTCAAAACAATTGAAGGTATGGGAGTACTAGGGGAAATAAAAGTGTCTATCATCAAAGTGTGTGGCTTCTACAGAAGTTTGGCCATTTTCTTATGCATCCTAACTGCAAATCACCCAAGCATATATAATATATCCACATACTTCCATCAGCTTCCATCTGTGTAGTTCTCATTGTTTCCATCCCATGTAGAAGTATAAGCCTTTAAAGCTGAAAAGGATATCAGAAACTCTTAGCTCACCTTCTGTTTTTCAGAGGTGAGGAAACTGAGACCACACAAAGTCAACTGACTTGATAAAGTCCAACAGCAATTAAATGACAAATTAGTCCTAGAACTAAGTGTTGTAAGTCCTTGGGCAATGTTTCATATAATTAGGGAATGTCCATTGTATAAATAAATGCACATTTCTAACTTTAAAACGGTATATTCCATTACTTGTATATAGTCATAACTATTTTATTATATAAAATTTAATTGTTTTGTTTTGTATGCTAATATGATCTCAAGTAGATTTACAAATTCTATGTGAAGTTTCATATCTCTTAGTTTCTCTCTGCTTTGTTTTATTTATTTTTTAAATGAGGTGTGTTTTTTTTAAATATTTATTATTTAATTGATTGTTCCACGTCTTAGCTACAGGCAAGTGGGATCATAATCTCTGTTGTGGCATGCAGGATTTGAACTCTTAGTTGAGACATGTGGGATTTAGTTCCCAATCAGGAATCAAACCCAGGTCCCCTGCATTGGGAGCACGAAATCTTAGACACTGGATCACCTTGCTTTTTCAGATGAACTGGGTTATAGCGAGCTTCCTGTAAAAAAAAAAAACTGGTTTATTCTTTCTCTTCTGCATTTTTTTAAGTCTCTATTTGAAGCCATTTCAAACTTACAGAAAAGCTGTTCAAAGAAAACTTGATTACTCTTTACCAAGATTTAGCAAAATTTAACATTTTCTCTTCTCTTCTCTACATATCCATCTATCTATATTATCATCAGTCTATTATATGTTACACATTTTAAAATATATGTATTTTTACTATCCATGTGAGAGTTGGTTGCACACACCATACCCCTATATCCCTCCATACTTGAGTTTCTTTCCTAAGAACAAGATTTTTATTTTACATAGTAGTAGTATAATTAAACCAAAGCCTTTGACTGTGTGGGTCACAACAAACTGTGGAAAAGTCAAGAGATGGGAATACCAGACCATCTGACCTACCTCCTGAGAAATCTCTATGCAGGTCAAGAAGCAACGGTTAGAACTGGACATGGAACAACAGACTGGTTCCAAATCGGGAAAGGAGTACATCAAGGCTGTATTTTATCACCCTGCTTATTTAACTTATATGCAGAGTACATCATGTGAAATGACAGGCTGGATGAAGCACAAGTTGGAATCAAGATTGCTGGGAGAAATATCAATAACCTCAGATATGCAGATGACACCACCCTTATGGCAGAAAGTGAAGAAGAACTAAAGAGCCTCTTGATGAAAGTAAAAGAGGAGAGTGAAAAAGTTGGCTTAAAGCTCAACATTCAGAAAACAAAGATCATGGCATCTGGTCTGGTCACTTCATGGGAAATAGATGGGGAAACAGTGGAAACAGTGTCAGACTTTATTTTGGGGGGCTCCAAAATCACTGCAGATGGTGACTACAGCCAGGAAATTAAAAGAAATTGCTCCTTGGAAGAGAAGTTATGACCAACCTAGATAGTATATTGCAAAGCAGAGACATTACTTTGCCAACAAAGGTCCATCTAGTCAAAGCTATGGTTTTTCCAGTAGTCATGTATGGATATGAGAGTTGGACTATAAAGAAAGCTGAGTGCCAAAAAATTGCTGCTTTTGACTGTGGAGTTGGAGAAGACTCTTAAGAGTCCCTTGGACAGCAAGGAGATCCAACCAGTCAATCCTAAAGGAAATCAATCCTGAATATTCATTGGAAGGACTGATGATGAAGCTGCAACTCCAATATTTTGGCCACCTGATGTGAAGAACTGACTCATTTGAAAAGACCCTGATGCTGGGAAAGATTGAAGGTGGGAGAAGGGGACGACAGAGGAAGAGATGGTTGGATGGCATGACTGATTTGATGGACATGAGTTTGAGTAAGTTCCAGGAGTTGGTGATGGAGAAGGAAGCCTGGTGTGCTGCAGTCCATAGGGTCACAAAGAGTGGGACATGACTGAGTGCCTGAATGAACTGAGTATAAAATTAACAAACTTAGAATACTTAACTCTGATATAACACTTTAAAATATATATTTCAACTTTACCAATTGTGTCAATAGTATCCTTTTTGGGTTCCCCCCACCCCCAATTCAGGGTATTGTCTAGGATGGCATACTACATTTTGTTACCATATCTCTTTAGTCTTATTTAATTTGGAACTGTTCCTCAGCCTTCATGTTTCATACCATTGGCATTTCTGATGAATCAGATCAGATCAGATCAGATCAGTCGCTCAGTCGTGTCTGACTCTTTGCGACCCCATGAACTGCAGCACGCCAGGCCTCCCTATCCATCACCAGCTCTCGGAGGTCACTCAGACTCACATCCATCGAGTCAGTGATGCCATCCAGCCATCTCATCCTCTGTCGTCCCCTTCTCCTCCTGCCCCTAATCCCTCCCAGCATCAGAGTCTTCTCCAATGAGTCAACTCTTCGCATGAGGTGGCCAAAATGCTGGAGTTTCAGCTTTAGAATCATTCCTTCCAAAGAAATCCCAGATACAGGCCAGTTATTTCACTGAATATACTGATTAAGACTCAAATTTCTCTGTTGTTTCTGGTGATTAAACTCAGACTACCCATTTTTGGTTCGATTGCTACATGACTGATGCTTCTTTCTCATGGTTTCACATTTGAAGGTGCTGGATGTAATCTTGCCTCTTTTTGGTTAGGTTAATGTAAGTGTACTTATTTAAGATGTCATCCCATTTCTCCACTGTAAACTGTTTTTTCCTTTTAAAATTATGAAGTTATTCATGAAGAGAGAACTTAAAACTATGTAAATATCATGTTCCTAATCAAGTTTTCTTCCCTGAGGTTTAGCCTTTTGATCATTCTAAGTTGAATCAATTTCAATGGGATGGTTGCAAAATGGTAATTTACATTTTATTTATTACCTATTCACCTTCTATATCTACCAGGCAGTAAGGGACTGCTTTCTTTAATTTCTTATTTATTAACAATTTGGACCCAAGAATTCTCATTTAATTCACGTATTTATTAATGTACCTCTCTATTTTTCTCTCTCTCATGCACAAATTGTCTTATATTTGGCCTGTGGGAACTCATTCAAGCTGGCTTCTGTGTACTTTTGACAGGTTCTCTTCATTTTTTGAGTACTGCCCTTTTTGGGGCATATATATATATATATATATCTCAGGCTCATGTGAACCTTCACTGCTGCTACCCAGGAATCAGCCATTCTCAAAGAGTCCTCATTCCTCTTATCTGGGAATGGTAGACTGAGTTTTGAAGTTGACATCATGGAGGTCAATCATGTCCTAAAACACACCTCTTAGTTTAGTAAGACACAGAATCAGAACTGAAAATACTATAGGTCTCATTCAGAACGGAAATACTTTATGCTTGATTTTTTTTTCTTTTTTTCAGGATTAGGTAGTAGATGTGAGAAATGAATCCATAGCAACAAAATGGGCTGAAGTGTACATAAAGATTTTAATTACTACATGAAATTAGTCTGCAAAACAAATCAATTAAAAATCTAGTATTTTAAGTGAGTTGAAAATCATTATAATTCCGAATGAAAACATAAGTTGTTTCTTGGAGTTCTTCAAAAAAGCTCAGCTGGAAATAGTATACAAACACAAACTCAAAATATGTTTTAAGCACACAATATGAAATACACAATATGAGAAAACTAATTATGAAATACAAAATTTTAAACCCTTCATGTTTGGCATAAAAAAAGTGCTAACATTTTATGAATTGAATTATGGAGATTTAACAAAAAGGTAAATAAAAAATATGTATATGAAACATATAAAATTATAAAAGCATAAGTAATACAATGCTACAATGCCCACTCTACTTGAATAGCGTACAACCATTTTCCAATGCAAACTGCATTTCTTTTAAAATTTGACTTTTTTTTTTTTTTTTAAAGAGCTAGCTGAGAAAGCAAATACAGAAGAAAGACTTGATATTATATCAAACATGGTATAACAAAGGCAGGCTGGAATGCATGTTTTTTGCCCAAGAAAAGGAGGCCAGCCTAAACCAGAGTGTCCCCATAGTGGCCATTCATTGTGAAAACAGCTTGTGGCAATACCTCTTCTCCAGCCATAAGGCAATTAAATATCTAAGAATATGGACAGTCCTCCAATTGCTTCACAAGTGTTAAAACCAGCACCAGAGCACATTGTAACTCACCAGATGTAATTAAATGTAGGAACTCACACTTTCGTGTGGCCATAAAACCTCTGTTTGGGTGGGAGCCTGCACCATGCACAGTTGCAGCCAACCTGAGATCAGACACTGATGTGGGGGACATACCTGGCTTCACACTCTTACAAACACATCCCCACACAATTCTTTGGTTTATTTCAGATTCCCCAGGTTTCTCGGCTGCCACATTTGTAATAGTGAAAAAGAAATTTAGATCAAAAGAGACTCCTGGGCAAGACAGGAGTCCAGGAGCAGGACTGGACTAGAGTTTCCAGGCCCTGCTGTTTTCTTTCAAGTAATAAAATAAGTGAACATAAAAGAGGAGGCCGGGTTAAAAACAGAAGGGAAGCTGGGCAAGAAACAGCAATAAGACATCAGCTAGGAAGGATCAAGGTTAGTTGTGCCAGACCTGCTGAGTCTTGCTCATTTCGAGGGAGGCTACCGCCTATTGGTGAGACTACAGAGATTTGGAAAGAAAATACACACCACACACACATTATATATACATATATACACATATATACTCCTAGTGTTCTAGGAGATTACAGCATCAGATCAGATCAGATCAGATCAGTCGCTCAGTCGTGTCCGACTCTTTGCGACCCCATGAATTGCAGCACGCCAGGCCTCCTTGTCCATCACCAGCTCCCGGAGGTCACTCAGACTCGCATCCATCGAGTCAGTGATGCCATCCAGCCATCTCATCCTCTGTCGTCCCCTTCTCCTCCTGCCCTCAATCCCTCCCAGCATCAGAGTCTTCTCCAATGAGTCAACTCTTCACATGAGGTGGCCAAAATACTGGAGTTTCAGCTTTAGCATCATTCCTTCTAAAGAAATTCCAGGATTGATCTCCTTCAGAATGGACTGGTTGGATCTCCTTGCAGTCCAAGGCACTCTCAAGAGTCTTCTCCAACACCACAGTTCAAAAGCATCAATTCTTCGGCGCTCAGCCTTCTTCACAGTCCAGCTCTCACATCCATACATGACCACAGGAAAGACCATAGCCTTGACTAGGCGAACCTTTGTTGGTAAAGTAATGTCTCTGCTTTTGAATATGCTATCTAGGTTGGTCATAACTTTCCTTCCAAGGAGGAAGCGTCTTTTAATTTCATGGCTGCAGTCACCATCTGCAGTGATTTTGGAGCCCAGAAAAACAAAGTCTGACACTGTTTCCCCATCTATTTCCCATGCAGTGATGGGACCAGATGCCATGATCTTCGTTTTCTGAATGTTGAGCTTTAAGCCAACCTTTCCACTCTCCACTTTCACTTTCATCAAGAGGCTTTTAGCCCCTCTTCACTTTCTGCCATAAGAGTCGTGTCATCTGCATATCGGAGGTTATTGATATTTCTCCCGGCAATCTTGATTCCAACTTGTGTTTCTTCCAGTCCAGCATTTCTCATGATGTATTCTGCATATAAGTTAGATAAACATGGTGACAATATGCAGCCTTGATGTACTCCTTTTCCTATTTGGAACCAGTCTGTTGTTCCATGACCAGTTCTAACTGTTGCTTCCTGACCTGCATACAGATTTCTTAAGAGGCAGATCAGGTGGTCTGGTATTCCCATCTCCTTCAGAATTTTCCATAGTTTATTGTGATCCACACAGTCAAAGGCTTTGGCATAGTCAATAAAGCAGAAATAGATGTTTTTCTGGAACTCTCTTGCTTTTTCCATGATCCAGAGGATGTTGGCAATTTGATCTCTGGTTCCTCTGCCTTTTCTAAAACCAGCTTGAACATCAGGAAGTTCACGGTTCACATATTGCTGAAGCCTGGCTTGGAGAATTTTGAGCATTACTTTACTAGCGTGTGAGATGAGTGCAATTGTTCGGTAGTTTGAGCCAAAGCGAAAAGCAAAGGAGAAAAGGAAAGATATAAACATCTAAAGAATAGCAAGAAGATTACAGCATACTACAGTGGAAATGTTTCAGGTTCCAACTGTAACTGATGGACATATTCCTCAGACAAATGGCCTCAGCTGGAAGAGCTATTCATTAACTGGACTCATGATAAGCAGCACTTCTCTTCAGGCGTTGAACAGGAAATGCAGCCTTCCAGGAGGTCTTGACTCAGCAGGAAGCAACAGCTGGTGAGGAGAATTACCTGCTTTACCTGCTCAAAAAAAGTGGTAATGCTGGGAGCAGAGTGGATAAACTCCAATTACATTTTGTAACAGAATGAGAAGGAATTAACCCAGAGGAAAGTGGGACCAGGAGTTGTGGAGCTGGCTCTCTCCTCTCTGCCTGGTGATGTGGAGGAGGGAAGCTTGGCCACACTGGCTCACCGCCTGCCACATTCCTAGGGAGATGAATCAGTTGGCCTGAGGGAAAGCGGGAATGACTCAGGAGGACAGAAGACCTTGTGCTGTGAGCCCTGCAATGTCTCTATCTTTCTGTAACCCAGCAGACACAGAGTTCCAAGTGGTGTGAGGACTCCCCATGGGGTGGAAGGAAGGGAAGAGAGAGATCACACTGCCCCTCAAGTCATGACCTGGTGACTAAGCTTGGGAGCCTTCCACTTATTGTTTGACTTGAGCTTCCTAGGAAAGAAGAGAATGAGTTTGCATTGCCCCATCACTGAGACTGTGTAACTTGTCTCAGTGTCCCTCCCTCTTTTCCTGCCTCTGATTACATTTATGGCAGATCCTTGTGGAGACTGGCTAACATCACCATTTTTTATATACTGTAACATGTTTACATAATAAAGAACTCTGTCCCTCACACACCCATAGACCATCCTCTCATCATCTCCCTCTCCCTACCCCCTTCTTCCCTTCCACTCTATAAAAGATGAGTAAGCAAGTTATACAAAGTGTTCCTTTTATCTGATTTATCAGACAACTTGCAGAGTATTACAGAAGGAAAGCTGTTTCAGTCCATTTCCTATATTTTTTATAGCGACAACGTAATTATCATTGATGTTCATAATGGAGGTCTACACAACTGCAAATTCTACATCCTGAAGGACTAAATTATATTCATTATATAGATGGATTGCTATTCCTTTTATTGCATTCAGATTTTCAACAATCCATGTGTAGCATATTCGGCAGTGGTGATAATAAAGTAGAAAACCCCATTCCTCCCCATTCTTCATGGATGCTTCCTGAATCAGATACTGACAGGAACAGGGGAGAATAATGGCCTGGGATTCCTTTGGGAAGATTGTTTTTTACAAACAGGAAGAGTGTAGAGTAGATGGGCTGAAAAGCAAGAGCAAAATTCTCATTCTGGATTTGAATCTTTAATTGTAAAGAATAATCATTTTTAAAATACTATTGCCAGGATCAATATTCTCTATAAAAATAAACCTCAATTGCTTTCTGCCATTGATCACTTTTGTATACATTCTATTGAGATGGGGACAAGTTGAGGAATGAATTGTGACATTTAAAAATAGATGAGTTAACAAGGGGGTCCTCAAATAATTTTTTTCTTTTTTGAAGTATAGTTGATTTAAAATGTTATATTAATTTCTGCTATATAGCACAGTGATTCAGCTTTATATACATACACACACACACACACACACACACACACATATATATTCTTTGTATATGGTTTTCCATTATGGTTTATCACGGGATATTGAATGTAGTTCCCTGTACTATACAGTAGGAGCTTGTTGTTTATCCATCCTATATGTACTTGTTTGCATCTGCTAACCCCAAACTCCCACCCATCCCTCCCTGCCCACCCTCCCTCTTAGCAACCACAAGTCTGTTCTCCGTGTCTGTGAGTCTATTTCTATTTCACAAATAGGTTGATGTGTGTCACATTTTTAAAAAAATATTTATTTATCTACTTGGCTGTGCTGGGTCTTGGCTGTGGCATGCAGGATCTTTAGGTGCAGTATGTGAACTCTTAGTTGCAGCGTGTAGGATCTAGTTCCTTCACCAGGGATTGAACCTAGGTCCACTGCATTGGGAACGCCAAGTCTTGGCCACTGGACCACCAGGGAAGTCCTGTGTCATACTGTAGATTACACATATAAATGGGCTGCAGTCCATGGGGTCACAAAGAGTCAGACATGACTGAGCGACTGAACTTAAATGATATCATATGGTATTCATCTTTCTCTTTCTGCCTTATTTTACTTAGTATAATAATCTCTAAGTCTATCCATGTTGTTATACATGGCATTATTTCATTCTTTTTTTTTTATGGCCAAGTATGATTCCATGTATATATGTACCACATCTTCATCTATTCACCAGTCGATGGGTGTTTAGTTGTTTCCATGTCTTGCCTACAGAATATTCTTTTAAAGGGAAGTGAAAAGAAAGCTAAGATTGCCTGGTTTGATTGCCTGATCTGGATGATAGATGAAAACTGGATTTAATTATAAAGATAGGTACGGCATTGGAACGCAATGACATGTTAACACTAAGCCTAATACACAGAGTTAAGTACTTGACATTTCTTAAAATACACTGAGCTACCAATTGCATGAAAATTTTCAGACACCCTCCAGTGAAAGTGTTAGTTGCTCAGTCGTGTCTGACTCTTTATGACCCCATAGACTGTAGCCAGCCAGGCTCCTCTGTCCACAGAGTTTTCCAGGCAAGAATACTGGAGTGGGCTGCCATTCCCTTCTCTAGGGGATGTTCCCAACCCAGATCAAACTCAGGTCCCCTGTACTGCAGGCAGATTCTTTGTCATCTGAGCCACCAGGGAAGCAGAGATCCTCCAAGAAAATTTTAAATTACAAAATTGATACAATATGGAATAATTCAAATTTTAACCTCTTCTGTGAATCTTGTGTATCTATAGGCACTTAATACCAAAAAGACCTTAAGCTATTCTGGTGTTTAGTATGTGAAAAAGTACAAGTTTTTGCTGATGAAATCAAGCAAACCCTGCCATGGTAGAAGCAAATTTAGAATTTTAGAGGTGACTATTTAATTGTTTAAAAGTCAAGGCAAAATCTCCTTTCTTACAGTTTACTATTATTAGAAAAATTCATACATGACATTTACAATCAGACAGTAGCATTTAAAAGAATAGTACAAATGCCAGTTGAAGGGACTAGATTCACAGCTCATATTCTTATGGTCCTGAGAAGTCTTCATAAACTTTCAAAGCAAAGTTCTCAAGTCCAACATACTAATGGCTACAGAGTTCCCCAGAGCAAAGTTTTCACACATCCCTGGGACAGTTGGTGAGTCTCAGTCTTTGAAGTGAGATGCCTGGAGTTAATAACCAGACTGGCTGACTGTGGCCCTGCCTCCCTTCACTTTTGCACCCAGGTGAAAGGAGGGGCTGACACCACTTGTGTAGACAGCAATTTTGTGCTAAAAGCTAGGAATCAAACAAGTGAAGTCTCACAGCCGCTTTCTATTTCCTTCCGTTTTCTTTCTATGGAGTCAAAATCTAGACTTCAACATAAGCTTAGAAATGACTGAAAACTGAATACAGCTCTCAAGATAAATAGGATTAAATAGTAGGCAACTTATAAATATGATTCTATTAAATGTTACTATTTATAAGATCAAGTCTTAAAATTGCCCAAAATTTCATTCTGAATTTTCTGTTAACATTCATTTTGCCTCATTAATGCTAAAGACTGATTTTCAAAGTATGGATTTAATGTAGCCAGCTCACAAATATTTGTCCTAAAAGGAGTCAGGTAGAAATATAATATTAAATTTCAGGTCCTAATTTTGTTTTAAAAATTTCTGTTAATGTAGTTATAACACTGAACTATGACTGTGGGCTTTTTTTTTTTAAATTTCTTGTTTGCTTTCACTTGTGTTTTCTAATTTTTATACGTTTATAATTTTTACAATCAGACAAAAATACATTAAGGCAGAGCCAAACTCTAAAAAGAGGCTTTCACCTGCCCACTAGCACACCCAGATATGCCCATGCAGTAAAAGAGAAGGGGTGGAATATATTCACTACACAACTAGTATTTATTGAGAGCCTACTATACATTAGATGCCGTGGTATGTCCTGGATAGTTATGGAGCCTCCAAAATCCCTGGAGCCCATCTCCTCTTTCTAAAACAATCTTACTCCATACCTTTCCCCATCAGAAGAGAAACAACATGGATAACCATTAGCTGGACCCAACTTTCAAATCCATGAAAGCAATATCAAAATTTAACATAAGACTTCAAAATGAACTGAATCCTGAATTAAACCCAGGGTAAAGCAAAGTAAAATCAATCTAAACTACGTATATATCCATAATTGCTATATATGTTTATTTTTTTGTTGAGCTGGGATTTAGGGCACAAAGGACTTTTTTTTTTTTAGTTGCAGCATACAGAATCTTTAGTTGTGGCATGTGGGTCTATTTCCCTGACCACGGATTGAACCCAGGCTCCCTGCCTTGGGAGCTCAGAGTCTCAGCTACTGGATCACCAGAGTAGTCCCTGTTTATTAGTTTTTATTATTTAATAAAGAACAAAAGAAAAGTGAATCCTCTATATTAAGTGTCGATTTTTCACTAGGCATTAAACATTGTAATTTATAAGATACCTATAATTTAATCAACACAATAATTATATATCAGTCCTCATTTTTCAAATGGAGAAACTTACCCATATCACCAAGCTTAAGAAAGCAGAGCTAAAATTATAATCTACTTGTTCTAATTTCAAAGACAAACAATCTATCAATTTCTTACAATTACTAGGGAAGTAGGAGGGGCTTGAGGTGAAGTACCAAATACTGTATAAATACAACTGATAATTAAGTAAAAGTTTCTTTAAAAAACATTTTTCCTCAATCACTTATTCTACCGGGGAAGGCAATGGCACCCCACCCCAGTATTCTTGCCTGGAAAATCCCATGGACGGAGGAGCCTGGTAGGCTGCAGTCCATGGGGTCGCTAAGAGTCGGACTCGACTGAGCGACTTCACTTTCACTTTTCACTTTCATGCATTGGAGAAGGAAATGGCAACCCACTCCAGTATTCTTGCCTGGAGAATCTCAGGGACAGAGGAGCCTGGTAGGCTGCCGTCTATGGGATCGCACAGAGTCAGACACGACTGAAGCGACTTAGCAGCAGCAGCAGCAGTTTCACTTGGCCACTATGTATGTGACTTTGACTAAATCCATTCCTTCTTTGCAGTGTAAGTTTCCTATTTTAAAACAATAGGGACTAGGTAGCTATAAATTCAATGAATCTGAAAACAGTGAATATTGGTTTTATTCCGATGTTTTATGTAGGTCGTATGAAAATGGAAGAATTTTATTTTTGTTTCAGAACTTTTGTTTACAATGCATCCGATTGCATGATAAAACATATAGGTAAAATATCTTTTGATGTAAAAAATTTTAATTGACTTAATTGTAATGATATTAACCAGAGCAAAGGAGAGCTGGAGGTATGAGATGAAGGTAAGTGATAAGGAAGACCAGCAGCTCTCATACACTCATCAGCCTCTCCTCTTTCCTTAACTATTCTACCACAACCAACAGATAGTTCTGTTTTCTCACTTTAGCACGTCTCTCCAGCAACATGTCATTTTTTCTTCTCCTTTGACATAAAACTTCCTGTTCCTTGAGGTATACTCCTATTGGAGGAACAAAGTATTTGTTTTCTGACTATAGAAAGCTATAGTATGTCTTGAAAGTAGTATTATTGTTATAGGTGTAGGACTTACTGGCTGGGAAGAAATTTAGCATCCCTGATTCTGAGGGTACTGAATCCCAGTGAACCTCCTTCCTAATTGCAACAACAACAAATTTACAACAACAAATTCAATAAAACAAAACTCCATGTTACATATACCTCCCACGTTACATAGGGAGGAAGTACTTCCGTGTTAATCACTAATTTAAGCCACCTGTCTCATTTACTACGTAGGAAACTGAGCCACAGAGTGATACTCAAGATCATACAGTTGATGAGTAACTCTTAAAATTTACCCTTCTACATATAGAGAAAACATTTCTGATATATAACTATACTCTGTTATTTAAAGTACTTTTTCCAGAAGTACATATGGTTTTGAATGTGGATATTAACTTCTATGCAACGAGAGATTAGTTTCTGTGACAATGACAAAGGCAGAGTAGTAGCCACTGCTATAATGTTTACTTAAAAGAATTAATATCAAACATTTGTGATGTGCACACTATAAACACTATTCTGTGAGATCAGTGGTTCTCAAAGTAAGATATGCACATCTTGGAGATATTTAAGACCCCTTCTCAGGGCCTCCATGAAGCCAAAACTATTTTTATAATAACACTAAAAAATTATTTGTCTTTTCATTA